>JAWNPQ010000010.1:0-1216880 GCA_035047465.1 Drosophila sordidula | reverse complement strand
GTTGCGAGTAGTAAAGGTGAAGTATTTATCCAATGCAATGCGATTTCAGAATCTGCCAGAAATTCACACTATCGAATCTGCAACGGATTCAGATTTGTTTGATGTTGGATTATAACTGAGCTAATAAGTATTCCGCACAAAGTTCGAGCATGGGAATAGATTTAGTCTTAAATGGCGCAACCTAGCGTTGGCGGTCAGTAATTTAGCTCTAATATTAACTCAACAACCCAATGCCGCACTGGATAGGTCCACGAATTACTTTCATGCTTCTGTTAACTCGCGTTGAATTTATTGATTTCGACGTCACCAAATGTGGTGAATGACGTTGTGGTTTATGTTGAGATATCGGCTAGTTGACAATTCCAGAAATTGAGACAATTTCAAATAAGATTGTGTATTTTAATTTCAGATTAGGACACGATTCAGGACTTCCTATATCGCCTTATTGACTTTAAGGTCACCAAAATGTTTATCCACCAAGTATCAGGTTTGAAATTATTGAATCTCAGCACATAAACTGGACTCGGGTTAGATTGTCGCAACTAAAAATAGATAGCTTCGTAAAAAAATGTCCAGGCTACGCCCACTCCAGCCCCACAAATCGCGAATATCTCTCACAATTTTAAAGCTAGTCACCAAACTTGGCAGACTGTGTTTGGATGATCTCTTCAGATCGAGTCGAAAAATGTTGGCCACGCTCACCCTCGCCCCAACAAAATATGAAAATTCTATATTTTTCCAAAATAACAATAATAATTTCTGTACACTGTGAACGAGTATTACATAGTCGGTTACGTCCGACTACAACTTTCTTAGTTGTTTTGGATAAATTTTGTTTGTATTACAATTATATTTAATATTTGTACCTTTATTACACATGATCCTTGGGCTATTGTGCAATTAAGATAGCTGTCGCTTCGTTCACTCTATTTGATTCGCACTTGATCCCACAGTTCACAACTTGAAACGCCAATCAGTTTTGTTGTTTTTATGGTTGTTGTCTGTTCCCTTTTAGCGCGCTTGCCGTGCTCTCATACATAAAGACTTTATCGTTGCGTTCGTCGCAGACTATTTGTGACGCATAAAGAGTGTACCGAAACTGGGTTCCTGGGGCCAGTGAGCCATGTCTGTATACACGTCGCAATGATAGTAAACTGGACATCATAGTTGAATACTTCGACGATATAATCGTGGCTAGCTCGTCCAAAGAAAATCTCAACTGGGTAAAGACGCTGATCGCGAACGAGTTCGAATTGGTGGCCAATTAAAGTGTTTCCTTGAAATGGAAATTGAGCGCACAGAAGTGACAAGAGAAAAAAAAACTTAATGCTACACCTTTTGAAGCAGGATGTTAGCGATTAAACCGGACTAGCTACCACTCATTAATAGGTTCGTTAATGTATCTGGCCTTAGCAACACGGCGTCATATATTGCATTCGGGACAAAGGTTCCGCAGCACAATTCAAATTCTAGGGAACATGAAGGGTGTGCCAACGAATATTACGAAATCTAAGAGGCACAGAACTGAGTCAGCAGTTTAAGAAGACTAGAAGGCCCATCTATGGTTATGCTGATGCAGATTGGACCTGAGACAGCGCGGGCAGTAAATCCTTCAATGGCTGGGCGATCTATGCATTTCTCAGCCGCTAAATTCGTGAATAACTTTTAAACTAAGAGTATGATCTTAATGCAAATTTTACTACGTTATAAGAGCATTCAAATCTATGTACAAACCAAAGGAAAAGTCTGTAGTATTTGAATTGCGTATTTTTCAAAAATGGGGCGAGTGGGAGAAGGTATCCAAAATCCGAAATATTCCTAAGCTGCGTATGCTTCACGCGCATATGCTGAACTAAATTTGGCTCTAGCTCTTATAGTCTAGGAGATATGCTAAGAAAACTAAAAAAAAATAGGGGTTTAGTTAACTTTTTATCGATATTAGTGAAACGGTGCAAAATATGGACAAAAAATGATAAACTCGTATTGCGGGTTTGAGTCTCTAGCTTTTGTAGTTTCGCTGTAGTTTCGTAAAACTACATATAGACGGTGCGTTCATATAGACGGACAGACGGACATAGCGAGATCGACTCAGCTCATCGTCCTGATCAAGAATATATATACTTTATGGGGTCGGAAATGCCTCCTTCTGCCTGTTACAGACATTTGCACAAAACCAATATACCCTGATTTACCCCTTTTTGAATGGGTTCAGCATATAAATATGTACCAACTGAAGAAATGATCGGTGACGTTCTAACTAAAAACCTTACATAATTTAAGCTTACGAAATTTATATATATGATTAATAATGCTTTTAATTTGAATTTTCATAAAAGTAGATAGCATGCGTTGAGAAGGAGTGTTGGAAATAAATATATATGAATATGAATTTAATCATTGCAATTCCTTATAGTTATAATTCGCTGCTGCCTGCGTGCAACTCACTCAATTTATTTTCTTATGCACTTGGAAGTTAGTCCTCAATAAAACTTATAACTTATAAAACTTATATAAACAGTCGTTTATTGTGACGCATTTAAACCCGCGTACCTACCCCGGATTTTCTAAGGTTGTATTCCATGGCTGCATGGAAAAAGCGTCCCACCCACGAATATATTCGGTACCTTTTTGCTCACGGTCGGTATCGAAACTTGTAATTGTACACCAACGGAAAAGGAACATACGCATCATCAAACCCACGTCCAATAAACCTATACGTCATCACAAATACGCCATGCATATATATGTACTCATACACATGCATAAATTCATATATTCATGCACTTTCTACTAACACTAGCTATCAGCCAAATTGCCATTTTGACCAAACCTTATGTTTTTTTGGGCGGTATTTTTCACAATTTCGGGGAAAAATCGAAAGAAAATTATGTTTTGTTCGTCACTCATTTATTTATATAGATGGTACTTTCAAAAGGTAGTGTTCCATAACATCAGGTACTAAGGGTAGTGGCTGATTCTCCGGTCTCTTGTCGATACTAGTAGATGGAAGACTATCGCTTGAGAAAAGTGGGCCATTTACATGCAAGCATCCTTAGCGAAAAGAAGAAAAACAAAACCACTGTCATCTGTTTGTGAACAGCCTGAGTAACGCCAAACATTCCGCCGATTCAGGCAGATTCCAGCCAAGTTTGCTCGCATGAACGCATGTGGACTGCCTGTTGGACCCATGACTTATATAAGCGAATTTGTAAAACGGGAGATAAAACAGGTTTGCTGAAATAATAATATCTCAGCCGTCTCCCTATCGCTTTCAATGATTAATATCTTAAACGACGCCCAATTAATGCTTTATATGTAAATGGGTGACGAACAATACATAATTTTTTTCGACTTTTCCCCGAATTTTTAAGTAAAAAAATCGTGAAATTTAATAGTGTGTAGGACTGACTAATAGATTTATTCATTACCTTTCAGAAATTGTAAAGCTTTTCAAAATCGCTTGCGAATTGAGCAATAATGCAAGCGCACCTCTGAAAAAAAGCTTAAAAAATAGCTTATTTTGAACATTTTTTTAAAAAAGAGTCTCACTATAAAAAATTTTTAAAGAGGTTTTTCATCATATGGGCCTCCTTATGTATCAGTAAAAGTAGGTTTGGCCTAAATGGCAAGCAAAAAGATGGATTTGGTGTAATTATATATCTTATATCTGTTAAACTAAAAAAAATTATTCTTGTTTTATTCTTGTATCTAGAAATAGTTAAAATCTGGCCGCGATCTTGTCTGTTCCTAAGTCTGCGAAAAACACGCTTCCGTAAAGCTTTTTTCAATTGATAATTATTATTTATATTTGAATTTTTATAACTGTTCTACAAGTGTTGAGCATTACTCATAATTCTTGTATTAAAACTATCCTATTTATTTTCAGATAGAAATTCGTTCACAAAAGGAACCATTACTTTGTGTTGATGAACAAAATGAACTCAAGTCAGTAGAGATTTCATCACCGCCTACGCCTTTAATGGATCCACCATCGCCACCATTAAAAAATTGCTCCGAATTTGTTAGACATAACCTGAAACCTGAACCAATATATGAAGCACTGACATATTTAGACGAAATCAAACATACTACAGATATTAATACTACATCACTTTTATCCACACGTCGACTAGACAAGACGACATCTATCATAACCTCCCTGGACAATGAAAGGGAACAAAGACGGAAGCTTAGAGTGGAAAAAAAGTTACAAGAAATGCATCAAAATGAAAGCCAAAATGAGGTTTATAATAACGATTCATGTTATAATATTTTGGATTTTGCAGAAAATTTCTACAATGTACATGAACGTCTGCTAGATGGAACTTTAATTTCAACAATAACTAGAAAAAGCAAGAAAGTCATGGATGTTACGCCCAAACATGAAATGATTATGTTTACTAGATCTGAAAAAATTCCAACATCTCATATTCACATGTATGACCCTGAAAATATTGTTCTATCCTGCAATATATTTCGCGTAAGTAATTAAAAAAATTAGTTTTAAAATAATTTGGTTAACAATTATTATTTGTTTCTTGCGCAATAAATTGTAATTGAAGTTTTAATTAATGTTGTTAGTGTTTTACAAAACATTAATATTTATAATTAAGGCAAGTGGACCCGAATTGGTACGTGCCAGCTTCAGGCGACGATATTTATGTTACAGAGTTAAGCGAAATGCAGGAGAGCAATGGGTACCAAATGCACTAAGTGAACGAATCGAACTAACACAAGTAAGAACGTTGCAGTCGAACGTAACCGACTGCGTAATACTCGTTCACAGTACACAGAAGTTATTATTAGTATTTTGGAAAAATATAGAATTTTTAGATTTCGTAGACGCGGGGGTGGGCATGACCAACATTTTTTGGCGCGATCTTAAGAGGGTATCATCCAAACAAATTTTCCGGGAAATTTTTTTACGGATCTTTAAAGAAGATGACCATCTACCTTTAAAATTCAGTGAATAATATAATGTACCTTAAAAATTTGGCTCTAAAACAGTCGGAGATATATATATATAGTATATAGTATATATATATATAGTATATATATATATATAGCATATATATAAAAAAAAAATTATGTTTTGCTGTCTTGACTGCGGCTTCCCAAAAGACTGCGAAATGCGGTGATCGAATGGATTGAATTTCCAATCGATAGTATCGTCATATCTAAAATTGAAGACTGTATCCATATGATTGCGGCTAAGATACAGCCGCTTCACCTCCAGTAGCTCGTTCTTCGCACCAACAAAATTCGTTGCGTTCTCCGACCAGATCCGGAGTGGTTTTTTTGCGAAAGGAGATGAATCTCTTTAACACTATCAAGAACGAATTTCCAATTTTCAATGGGTTCAGGGTATAAAACCAGGACCTTCTCAAAACTGCCAATCGGGCTTTTCCTTCCAGATGTGCTGAGAGAGTTGAGAGAATCGATCTCTTAGATGGCTTTGATCTCGGCTGAGTGAAGGAGAAGGAAAACAACAATTGCTGATACAGCGGAATTGCTAGAGGACCATTTCCGCTGCTAAAAGCCGCCATTCGCCAAAATACCAGACATTTGATTAAGAATTTCAATTGCATGTTTAATCGAATCCCCCAGAAAAAGGTCGTCAACATAGCAATCAAGCCATAGGATCCGATGCAGTGGGAAACACAAATTCATGCATGGCACAAACGGAAAGAAATGATACCTTTATAGCATAGAATAATGTGCTTTGAATGAGAGGTCCGGCCATTAACAGTTAATTTAATCAATGTCTTGATGAGGCGGCTGCGGAACCGTCAAACACGATTCATAATTTTGTCGTTGAACTCTCCTCTTTAAGCACATAATGATGTGACAGAAAATATTTGCAGCGTCCCAGGGACTTAAGAGCCACGGGCGATATATGACCAAGATCTAAATATTCCTTTAAATATTGAGAATATTGAACCTTGACATCAGGCCGATTTTTTAGTTTTCTTTTTAAAAAAAACGACGGAAAGCTTGTTGATACGAGTTCCCTAATAATTCCAAACGTCGCTTGATGGGTAAACGCACCGAGTATTGACCACTAGGCAATCTGGAGAATATGCTAACATAATGTTGTTCAAAGTCATTTTTTTCCTTCGAGTTAGTAGGTATAGTGTCGAAGTATCTTTCTATTTTCCGAAATCGTTAGACTATTTACTCTATAAAATTTTCAGAGCTTGATTTCAAATCTGCAAAAGTCTGTTTACAAGGTGGAGCCACCTAACCGTGGTCCACCTCCTGGCACTACTCGACTAAGTCTAGTCTTCTGAATGCATGGCATCCCTGGAAGAAGCTTTATCTGACAAACACAGATAAGTTTTTAAAATAGGCTATTTCTTAGAAAAAAGTGCTCGCGTTGGTGTTAAAGAACAATGGATTTCCAGCGGGAATGTTCTAATTGGCATTAATAATTGCGGCATTTGGTTGGCTGTCAGTTATGTTGGGTGCTACCACAATGCGGTGAGGCATGTTGAATACTCTAAAACTTGTGATTGAAGCGTGACAGTGACCTAGCCTTCTGAGCAAAAACTAGAATCTCCAAGACTAGAGACAATGTCTGATGATTTATTCTTTCATAATCGAATTGAGCGAGGCAAGAAATTATCCGATGAAGCTGAGAGCCAGAGTTCAATAGGGCACGACACGGTATGAATGTGGCTAACCGATTTTTAACAAGAACCATAACTGCGGCTAACACGACAAAATAACTGCTGAGGTACTAGGCAACAAGAGAAGTGACGAATTAGAAAAAGAGGAATGAGCAGTTGCGAAAAATTGACAACTGCAGTAAGCCGTCCCGAAGATGAGAGAGAATTGTTTAGGTGGGGCAGCGAACAATGCTTGGATCCACATGTCCTACAACATCCAAACATACATGATCGCAAGCGATGACCTTTTTTTATACAATTCATGCAAGGCGCTTTATGCGCAAGGGTCAAGTTTTCAAAACGAGAACAAATATAACATAATATAGTAATATTTCAGTTCACGGTTGGAAACAATGTGTCACATGGGTTAATGAACCTGCTTTTTCAGATTTATGCACCCAGGTTTTGGTTCGAAATGGGTTCGGCGCCTTTATTTTAACTTTTAAAATTTCTTCACAAACAAATCCAAAAATTGATAAAACGTTTTTTCTACTACTTCTAAGAAAATGCTTATGTGTATATCGATGTAATATGCAAAAATAAATTTTTAAAATTAAAAAAATATTATGAACCAAACTATTTTTAATAAATATGCTGTCATTCTTCAAACGGGTTCGGCTTAGGGTACGGTTTAAAATTTAAAAATAATGGAAGATTCGGGTTGCAACCGGTTCGGTTCAAACCTCGTTTGCAGCCTTGTAATATAATAATATATGAAATGCCAAGCACATCGCACAAAACGCAAATGGGGCTTCATTGTTAGTAGCGATAAATGTCAATATACTTGTGTTAGTGGTTCTATTTTTTCCACCTGAGTATGTGGGGCATAGTTACCCATCATTTTGTGAAGAGACAATAAAGACAAATTTCAATGTCTTGCACAAAATAAAGGCGGATAGAACTAAAAGGCTTGAAATTGGGAGATATATATATTTTTGGAATTTGACGACCCAGTGTTCGTTGCGAAAACCCAGTTCTAGACGAGTATATATCCAAAAGTTTCAATATATCCTAGCTTCAAGTAAGGTACAAATATGTTACTCACAGAGCTTTTGGATAATTCATTATCCAACTCAAAACAATTTCATTTTTTTTTATACCCTGATTCCATTGAAAATGGGTAAATCGGGGTATAATGGTTTTGTGCAAATATATGTAACAGGCAAAACGAAGCATCGAAGCGACCCCAAAAAGTAAATATATTCTTGATCAGCATCACTAGCCGAGTCGATCTAGCCATGTCCGTCTGTCTGAACGTCTGTCGGTTTGAATGCGTCGATTTCGGAGACTACAAAAATTAAAAAGCTGAACTTCAACTTTTTAAGTTCGTGTATACCTTACGCGATTAAAATTAATTTCAATTCATCGATAACTCTTCTCGTTTTCTTGTCATCGATAATTATCGGTTTTTAACTCGGTTTTTTAAGCATATCTTAGAAACTACAAGACCTAAAGCCACGAAATTTTGTTCAAAATGATCGCGTGAAGCATACGCAGTTAAGGAATTCGCTCCATATTAGCAAAAATATAAAAAAAAAAGCGCAAATCAATTACTAAGGACTCGGTTTTTGGTTTGTACATGGATTTCAATGCTCTTGTTAAGTCCTGAAAATTCCTTCATCAAGGTTATGCTCTTAGTTTAGAAGTTATTCACCAATTTGGTTTCCATAGTGTTATTCGGGCGCTACCGATTGGAGCCTTCTCACCTATTTTATTTTTGAATAGTTTTCTAGCAGAGATCCCACTGTGAAGCTGCTAAGAATTTCATGTCATGAAGCTGCTAAGAATTTCATGTCATGGCACACAACTATTTTATCTATTGAAATTATTATTCTTGTCATTTAAAATATAAAAAATAGAAAAACTTATCAAGGATTTAATTTATTTTTTATTTTAAGGAACTGTGTAAATATATGCGAGGTGAACAAAATGCAGAACGTGAACTTCAAAGCATTCAATACATCATAGGCATGGGTATTGAAAGAGAGGAATTACGAGATGAAATATTTGTACAATGCATGCGGCAAACAACAAATAATCCAAACTTGGATTGGACTGACCGATTATGGCTTCTAATGTGCCTTGTAATTGTCGCTTTTCAACCAAGTAAATTGTTATTCAGGTAAAACTCACGAACTGAAATTTTAAAATATTTGATTTATCGTTAATAATAGGTCTAAATATGTATGTAAGAATATCGAAGCTGGTTTTTAGTAAGTTGGTGGCGCTTTCAGCCTTACGAAGAAGTGACTGGTCATGTATATCAGACTTACCAATAATTTGGTCGCACTTCTTTTTTTTTCAATGTGAGCGAGGTTGAGGCCTACTCGATAAAAAGTTATAAGAAATAAATTCCAAAAAATTAAAAAATAAATAAAATAAACAAGTAAGTACGTTGCAGTCAGGCTTAACAGACTGCATAATACTCGTTCACAGTACAATAACAGCTGAAATAAGTAAGAACTTTGCGGTCTGTAGTACTTTGCAGTAGACTATAGTTATTATTGTTATTTTCGAAAAATATAGAAGTTTTTCAACAAAATTTCGTGACATAGCTCTGAAATTCTGCGAGATAAAGATTTTCTCGATTTACGAGGCGTGGCTGGGCTTGGTGGGGAAATTTTTGTACCCTTATTTAATGGGGGTGACCAGTAATCTATCTTTAATTATACTCGTTCACGAAGTGAAACTAGTATATTGCTTTTGATCAATGTCTGTCCGTCTGTTTGTATATTCGCTATATTTTTCGGCGCTATTGAAGATAGAAACTTCAAACTTGGAATATATACTTGTAATTATCTACTTCAGACAGAGTGTTAAGATTTTTGTGCTACGCCCACTTGGCTCGCAAATCGATAATATATCGATACACCTCAAATCACAAATCGATAAAATGTGAATATTTCCCACAATATTAAAGTTAGAGTCACTAAAGTTGATATGTAGATTACAGGTGATCTCTCCCAATGCAGCTCCGTGTGCGCCCCTCTGCAAAATATACGTAGAATTGGTTCCCATGATAAAACGTCTTTTAATTGGTTCATCGCACTCTGCTCGGCAGCATCAAATTTGAAGATAACATCTCTTTTCAACAGATCAGTTAATGGCCTAGCTATCAGTGCGTATCCTCTGATGAATTTCCTGAAGAATCCTGTCAATCCTAAATGCGACTGTACGCCTTTAATGTTTTTCGGATAAGGGAACTTTTGAACAGCGCGAGATTTCTCCTCTTCTTGCCAAATTTTTCCACATTCGACTGTATGACGAAGAATATTTATTCGATTCCGTAAGAAATGACATTTCTTCCACTTGATTCACATTGTATTTAGCAGCCACTTTAAGTGCAGCTTTTAGCTTAGATATACCCTCGTCATTTGAATGCGCGTAAATAATGATATCGTCGATATACAGCTGCATGATATCCTAAGCTATCAACTCTTGGAACACATAATTGACAAAACGAACGAACACAGCGGGTGAGTTGCAGAATCTGTACGGCATTCGATTGAATTCAAACAATACTTCTCTGGTCACAAAAGCTGTATACGTGCGGCTATCCTCTTCTACTGGCACGTGGAGAAAACTGTTCTCCAAATCCATGACCTTTGCAGCTTGAAGTCTCTGTAGTACGTCGTCCATCAATGGTGCGAGGAAGCAGTCCTTAAGTACCATTCCGTTTAACTGGCGAAAATCTATGCAAACTCTATCCGTTCCGTCTTTCTTTTTCACCATAACTACTCTGCTTGCTATTGTTATACCGTCGTTTAGCCAATTGACTACTTGCTTCTTGATAACGTCGCATTTTTCGGGTATGTATCGGCTTGGTTGATGACGAAATGATTTGCTTTGCCCATCCGGCACAATCTTCAACATTACTGGGCAATCGGCAGGTGACGCATCTGGTTGATATTTATCGACCATCTCTTGGATCAACGGCTTGAACTGTGAAGAAGTATTTATATTAGTTTGTGTCTCGACAATGTTAAATATACTTAGCTCATTCATATCAGCGCTGTCCGGCCGCGCTACCACCTTTGAAAACGTATATCCATGTTTATCCAACATAACACAAAGTTTTGACGCAAAGTCGAACCCCAATAAGACGTCGTTATCGATATTGTTGTCGGGAACTAATAGGAATCTTTGTTGCACTTTGATATCAGCAACGTGTACTGTGCCCATAAATGTTCCAAGTGGCAGCAATTCCCGAGACCGCGCAAAACTGAGTAGCACTTCTGCAGTACCACATTTGTTAATTTTCCGAAAAATGATTTACTTACAATGGTCACATCTGAACCCGTGTCTACGAGGCCTGCAACTTCTATGCCATTCACCTTAACCACTTTCAGTCGTTTAATGTCTTTCAACACCTGCACTCTTTGCATGACTTGTGGACAATTTTTGGATATATTTTCAATGCCTTCACATTTAAAACATTTCGTTTCGGCTTACAATCTTTTCTGATGTGGTCAACTGAGCCACATTTGAAACAACGCGTACTTTTTCCAGCAGACAGGTTTTTCTTGCCGTCACTGTACTTTTTCGGAGGTATTTTGTTCACACATTTGCGATCATATGCCTCATAAAATTTCTTTCAGCACGTGAAATGATTTACATCTGTACATATTAAATTTGTACTCGTTTTTTATATCTAATCTTGCGATGATATATCCTATTACCGATTCTTCGTCTATTTGCCCTTGCCCTTTGTCATATACTGTCATATTGTCATATACAGCACTTACTCGTAAAACGGTTAATTTCTCTCTTTTTTTCATTCATTCAGCTTTGTGTGTACATCGGCGCTGTTTCATAAGCTAATTCATAAGCTTCAGCGTTTTGCTCGAAATTTGCATTGGTTTGCAAATCGACTGGCACACTGTCGGCTTTGAAGTCTGGTACAATCTTAACAAAACTACCCGGTGTGATTTTAGGTTCATTCTGTCCACATTCATCTGCTTGTATTTTGAACGTTAACAACCTAATTAATTGCTCCATATTTCTATTCTTAATATCCTGCAATTCCATCATTTTTTCCACTTCCATCGAAAAATTTTGCTGCTACTACTGCGTCTACTTCACTTCTTCGTTTTTCTTCGTACGGTGATTTTCTTATTCTTGGTATATTCGTGGTGAGTTTTCTTGTGTGTTCTGATGCAGTGTAGCTGTCCTTGTCTCGCTACTGTCGTTTTAACGTCCCTCATTCTTTTCTGCACTCCAATTACGTAGCTTTTGTTCTGCTTGATCGTTTCAAATATAGTACGCTCAACCAGCTGAGCACCCAAATGTAAGACTGAATAGGTCCCTTTTATTAATATAAGGATAATATTATGTTTACAGACTATATAAGGTAAATACACGGCGACTTTCAATAACAGTCAACCGGAACAACTGACGACTTTATGACTTGACAACTTTACGCCTCGACCACTTTTTCACGCTATGACTTACGCCTTAGACTGCTGAAACTCAACTCTCCTCTTCGCCTGCTTCGCACGCTTTACCCTTGCCACTCTGCGTAACTTATGGGTGTTGCCACTTATAGCTATATATATATAGCGGGGGTGGACATGGGCGGGAAGTTTTTGATATTTTTTTATTTACCCCTATTTCAAGGAGCTGACCACTAATCTACCTTTAAAATTTGGTGACTCTAGCTCTAAGACTTTGGAAGATATAGCCATTTCCGATTTTTTGAGGCGGGGGCGCTGGGGGCGTTCTAGTGAGAAATCAAGGCATTTTTTGGAGGAGATCATCAGCAATTTATCGACATGTTATCGATTTGCCAGCCTCCCAGTGGGCGTGGCACAATAATTTTAACTCTTTGTCTGTTGTCTGTAGCAGATAACTACAAGTATATATTCCAAGTTTCAAGTCTCTATCTTCAATAGCGCCGAAAAATATTGCGTTCACACGAGCAGACGGACAGACGAACACTTCGTGAACGAGTATAAATATAGTTTTCTTCAAATTGGTTGGGTTTACAATTTATGTAGTTAATGGAATAATAAAGAAATTTGGTAAGAATATAGTTTGCTTATTAACAGAGGGAAGAGATATTTAATATTTATCAGTTCTTAAATAAAGTTAAGTTTAAAGTTATCTGTATATATATATATACATATATACATATGTATTTAAGTTTACATGATACTTGTTTTTATAAGGAATGTTCTTACGACATGTAAGCCACCTTTCGAGGAGTATATCTATGCTGAGCTACTAAGCTTTTTTGGCAGCTATATAAAGTCCGATATCTAAGACCAGCGCAAACAAACCGCAACGTTGATGGTATCAACAACCTTATTATGTTTACTAATGGAAAATATGCAGCCGTGTGAATATGTAGCTGTGGCTTTGCCCAAATTCTTGACTTTGCCCACGAAATAAGAGAGCGATGCAATCGTATGCGGTAATAGATTAGCGACGACGAAGTACGACCAACGGCTAGCTCAATAACCACCCCTGCAACAGTTTGTCGAGCGACAAATAGTATCACTGATGAAGAGAGAGTTGCCGAAGCGGTATTTTGATTTTAGTTATCTTATTTACAGAGCCATTTAATAACCAACTACAAATAAAATTGATTTGTTATGGTAATTTGTGTATCTTAGAATTTAAAGTATTACATTTCTGAGCATTCATTACTTTTTTTTCGCGCGAATCCCACCTTCCGATCGACGGGCGCAGGTATATAACGAACAACACGAGTCGCGAAATACAAACGCTTTAAACCAAGAAATGTAATTGGCTTATCAACCCAGAGGAATACATTTCGCAAGTAATTTACTTATGGACAAAGAGTACACCAAGTATAGTTCTCCGATTTAAAGAGGGGAGATTTATAAATAAAAGTCTACTTAAGTACTTATGATGGCAATTGGCATCAGGGTCCCAGTTTAATCCACGAAAGGCAAATAGTAAGAGTTGCATATGTATCGACTCAATTCGGTCTTGATGTAATGAGTATTGTGGGGACCATGCGCATGACCCAAACTCCAGATTGGGACGGACAAGAATTATAAAAAGTGTATGTGTCGTGTAAGGGTCATTAACTTTTTTGGACCATCTTTTGATTAAACTAAGAACAGTCATAGCCTTATTTACAATGACCGTTACAGAAGAATTAAATTTAAGTTTGTGATCGAAAATGGCACCTGGGCCATTAATAACGTTATCGGTATTATTTGACATCATCGGCGTATATGAGCACTCTAGAGTGTGAAAGTACCGAGGGGACTTCGTTGATAAAAAGAGTAAAGAGAAGCGGTCCGAAATGACTGCCCTGGAGAACCCCGGATGTCAGCCAGATACAGTTGGTGTGTGCATTTCTGAAAAAAATATTCTGAGTTCTATTTCTCAGATACTCTAAAATCCAGTTAATAAGATTAGTACATAGTTAATAAGATCAGTAAATAGATTAGGATCCCTACTCCCTACTGGGAAGCTAAGTAGGGATAATTTGTCAAGTAGCAAGGAGTGGTATAGTGAGCCAAATGATTTGCTAAAATCAGTACAAATGACGTAAGTCGGCAGAGTGTTTTTAAATCCATCAATTGCCATAGAAGAGAACTCTAGATAGTGTTTTTGCACAGTACATAAGCACACAGGCAGGAATACCAAGAGCAGGTGAAGACACTGGTTTAATTATATTAACTTTAAGTACTGATAAGATACATAATTCATATTGACGGCTGTAACTTATGTGGATACGGTTGCTTATTCAGAAAAAATTTGGATAAGGTAGTTTAAAAAAATTTTAAAAACAGATCATCGATACCCTGATCTGTGTTCGCACTCACATTTTCAAACGTTACTATAGAAGACAAAATATACAACTTCCATTTGTTCAATGGCAACATCATTGTATGTACAATTGTGCTATTGAGACCAATCGGTATGCAGAATCAGATCATTCAGCTATTAATATCAGCCGTAGGTTTTGGTACCACCATATGCACAGGAGTACTTAGATCAATGCCTATATCCAGAGTAGGATAAAAGGGTCCTCAGGTTTTAAATGTGGGTCAATTCTGCATAAAACATTGCTGGACGAATCTAACACGAAGATCAAATCATGATATCTGTCTTTTGAGTTGCGCAGTGGATTAACCTGAGCTACGGAAAACTCATGTAGACCATCAATAAGATCATGTGACTTGGAAGGTGACACCAGATTAGAATTATTAGGTGAGGATCAAGCCTGGTTGGGTTTGGCCCCCACTATGGAAACTAAATTCGTGAATAACTTTTGAACTAAGGTCATGTTCCTAATGAAATTATTAGCAATCAAATTAATCCACAAACCAAAGCGCAAGTCTGTGGTATTTGAATTGCATTTTTTTCTATAGCTCGTATAGTCTAGGAGATATGCTAAGAAAACTAAGAAAAATAATCAAGTATTTATATAATTTGATTCTTAAGTTATTACATGTTATTTAAATGTTTAAGTATTGGTTCGGTTACATCGATGTAGTCGATGTTTTAAAAATGGTTCAAGTATTGTATCATTCTATCATTCATAATCGCCCACCATGTTCCAATTCCACACGCCCTAATAAAGCTGCATTGATTTTAATTGTTGGTGAAATTGTTCGCCGTGTTCATCGCCGAGTTCAGCTAAGCTGGGCAGAAAAAAGTCGAAGTGGGAATGTAAGTAATAGATTTTTACCCAATTTTTTAATTTTTTGTTTATAAAATTATTGACCGATTCCAATATACTCCGCACTTTTGTTGCTGCTTTTTCATCTGATGTCAAAATAGAGAAAAATTCCCCATTTCCTAATAGCTTTCGATTCGTTCGATCTTCGAATACACCTTTAATTTTTATACTCGTTCAAGAAGTGACAAGAGTATATTGGTTTTGTGCAATGTCCGTCATGCTGTCTCTCCATCTGTCCATTTGTCCGGATAAACACAGCTATATTCGGCGCTATTGAAGATAGAGACGATACGCCTTAAATCGCAAATCGATAAAAGGTGAATATTTCCCACAATATTAAAGTTAGAGTCACTAAAGTTGGTATGTAGATTGCAGATGATCTCCCCTAAAAATTGATTTACCGGCCCCGTCCACTGAAAATTCTGAAATGGCTACATCTCCCACAGCTCTGGAGCTATAGGCTCAAATATTTATATTTGATCATATACTACTGGAAAGCTCTCCCAAACATCACAAAATCACAAATTGATAAAAGGTACATATTTCCTACACTATTGGAGCTAGTCATCAAATTTGGCATGTAGATTGCTGGTGACCTCACCAAAAGATGCGACCTTCATATCCAGGCCACGCCCAATGGAACGCCTCCTGGCTAACCCGGCCCCACGAATCGCGCAAACCTATATCTCCCAAAATTTTAGAGCTAGAGTCACCAAATTGTAAAGGTAGATTAGTGTTCCACTCTTTAATTAAGGGTACAAAAATGACTCGCCCACCACCACCCCCGCCCCAGCAAAGTGCGAAAGCCTATATCTCCATCAGTTTTAGAGCTATAGTCACCAAATATTAACGGTAGATGGTTGGTCACCCCCTTTAAAGATCTGTAAAAATCCCGGTCCATTCCCGGCCCCACAAAGCACGAAAATCGATGTCTCCCACAATTTTGGAGCTAGAGTCAGAAAATTCGGCAGATAGTGGTTGATTGTGGTGACCTCCTCTTAAAATCAAGCCGAAAAATATTGGCCACGCCCACCCCCACCCCTACGAATCATAAAAATTCTATATTATTCCAAAATAACAATAACTTCTATGTTCTACGAACGAGTATTAGGCAGTCAGTTACGTCCGATTGCAACGTATTTACTTGTTCTCATTGAATGAAGTGAGAAAACAGTATTAAAAAACTTTAATCCTTCACCAAAAAATATTTTGATCAGTCCAAACTGCAATGGTGGTAATATTGTCATCCACGTTCGCTAAAAGCCCACTTTGAACATTATGACTTACTAAAGTATGTGCTTCTCCTTTTGGCCAATCCTCCCTTGAGTATTATTGATGACACAAGCTCGACTATCCGAGAGACAGAGAAAGCACTCACACTTTGTATAACCTTCCAATCATGTAATGCTCCCTATTTTTGGCTCAATAAGCGTACTAGGGATGTAATGAGCAGAATGATACCTGCAACAGGTATTTTTCAATAATAAAGGTAGCACTATCGCTTGTGTATGGCAGGACATCTACATGTAAGCATCTTAGTCGAAAACAAGAAACACAAAAGCACTGCCATATGAACGCGAACACCCTCACCAACGTCAAATATTCCGCCGATCCGATGATTAATATATTAAATGACACCTAATTAATGAAATAATGTCATAGGTGACGAACAAAATAAAAATTGTTTTCGAATATTCCCCCATTTTTAATATAAAACAAGTAAGAAGTTGCAGTCGGACGTAACCGACTGCGTAATACTCGTTCACAGTACACGGAAATTATTATTGTTATTTTTAAAAGAATATAGAATTTTTATATTTCGTAGGGGCGGGGGTGGGCGTGGTCAACATTAAGAGAAGGTCACACAAACACTTTCTGCCAAATTTTGTGCCTCAAGCTCCAAAATTGTCGGAGGTATAGCTTTCCCGATTTGCGGGGGCGGTAGTAGGTGGGAGTGGGCATTTAGAGGAGGTGACCACAAATCTACCTTCAAAATTTGGTGACTCTAGCTCTAATAGTTTGGAAGATATAGCCATTTCCGAATTTTTAAAGGCGGGGTGTCTGGGGGCGTTTTAGTGGGCGTGGCCGGGATATCAAGGTGTCAATCTTTTGGGGAGGTCACCAGCAATCTACATACCAAGTTTGGTGTCTCTAGCTTCAAAATTGTGTTAATTATACACGTGTAACCGTTTTGAGCTTGTAAATATATCGATTTTAGCGCTTACGGAGGCGGAAGGGGGCGTGGCCAGAAAATTTTTTGTGATGTTTGGGGGACCTTACCAGTAATATATATTCAAAATTTGGTGACTCTAGCTCTAAAACTGTGGGAGATATAGCCATTTCCGATTTTTTGGGGCTGGGGCGCTGGGGGTCGTTCTAGTGGCCGGGAAATCAGGGCCGCATTTTTTGGAGGAGATCACCAGCTATCTACATACCAAATTTGGTGACGATAACTTTAATATTGTGGGAAATATTCAACTTTAATCGATTTGCGATTTGAGGTGTATCGACATGTTATCGATTTGCCAGCCTCCCAGTGGGCGTGGCACAAAAATCTTAACATTTTGCCTGAAGCAGATAACTACAAGTATATATACCAAGTTTCAAGACTCTATCTTCAATAGCGTCGAAAAATATTTAGTTCATACGGACAGACGGACGGACAGCATGACGGACATTGCACAAAACTAATATACTAGTTTCACTTCGTTAACGAGTATAAAAATTGTGAAAAACACCGCACAAGAAATCATAATTTTCTTTATTCAAAAATGTATAGTTGCACAACCAATGATTTAAATGTAAAAGTGCGTATGACTTATTAGTATATACATTCATAAGCTTTCAGTGATCGTAAAGCTTTGCAAAATCTGTTACGACATTCTCGAGTAATGATATATAATGTAAGCTTACCTCTGAAAAAAACCATTAATAAAATACCATATTTTCAAAATTTTAAAAAAGTCTCACTAAAGAACAAATCAGGAAAAGTATGTTAGGCAAACAATACAATTTGGCTGTTACTTAATGTAACATTTAATACCTTAAGAAACATATATAATCGTATTTTCAATCAAGGCTACAAACCGGGTTTAAACTGAACGGGTTCGAATCCGGATAGTCCATTTTTTTTTAATTTTGAACGGCACCCTGAACTGAACCTTTTGAAGAACGACAGTCGTACATGAACCCGAACCAAACCACATTTATTAAAAAATAGTTTGGTTTATAATATGTTTATATCTTGAACCCATTGAAAATGGGTAAATCTGGTTTTGTGAAAATGTATGTAACAGGCAGAAGGCTGCATCTCCGACCCCATAAAGAATATATGTTCTTGATCAGCATCACTAGCCAAGTCGATCTAGCCCTGTCCGTCTGTTTGTCTGTCCGTCTGTCCGTCCGTCTATTTGAATGCGTCGATTTCGGAGACTAGAAAGCTAGAAAGCTGATCTTGGAACTTTTTATTTTAGTTTATACCATATGCAGATCAAGTTTGTTTCAAATCACTAATAACTCATTTCGTTTTCTTATTATCGATAATAATCGGTTTTTTGACTCGGTTTTTTGAGCATATCTTAGAAACCATAAGAGCTAGAGCCAAATGATATCCAAATTGTTCGCGTAAAGCATACGCAGGTAAAGAATATTTCAGATTTCAGATACCTCCCCCCATTTATGCAAAAATGTGAAAAAAAGATGCAATTAAAATACTACGGACTTGGGCTTTGGTTTGTACATAGATTTCAATACTCTTATTAAGCTTTGAAAATTTCATTAAGATCACGAATTTAGTTTCAATAGTAGAACCTTCTTAATACTCACAGCGTGTGACGTGCGTTTGTGTGCGTGTGTTTTTTTTTATGGATGCGTTCAGAACGTGCAGCCTGCATTTATATATGTGTGTGTGTATGTTATTTTTTTTTATGGATGCGCCATAGGGGTTGACAAGATACTGGCAACGTTAACGCCTACATACTGAACACACCCCCGCCAATATACACCGCATTCCCCGCGGGATCACCGTCAGTTATTACTTCGCGGGGACGCTCCCTCTCGCATCTTCTAAGATCGCTCTGGATGCCTATGATGAGCTGGCTAGCTTTTCTCCCGTTATCGTCTGCCTCAAGCATGTACATTACAAGCTACTCCAGTTGGGGAAGAGCTTCAGTTATATCACTGTACCTTATGCAGTGGTACAGCACGTGCTCCGGGTCTTCATTTGAGTTTGGGAAAGTTGGGCATTCTGGGCTATTCTCGTACCTAAACTTGTGTAGGAACTTCCGATACCCGATATAGCCCGTGAGAAACTGAGTAACTCCTCTTGTCCGTCCATTCCATATCTCGATGTATGGAATTAACCGGTGAGCCCATCTTCCTTTGGTGGTCATGTCCCACCTCACTTGCCATCTAACCATCAATGCCTGCCTTTCTGCTCTTCGTATGGCCTTTCACAGTATTACTCGTCAAGGCGCGAGCTGTGTATATCGCTTCCATCTCCATTGCCAGTACTGGGATTACTGGGACCATTCCTGCCAAAACGAGTGCTGCTTCGTCAGATACAGTCCATACAGTACATACAGCATCCGCGAGAGGACTGCCTGCATCCCAGATGCGTTTTTGTTAACGTATACCACATTGGAGCGGATGCTCAGCCTGTTGTCTATCATGACTCCCAGGTATTTTATGCTTATGAACATCTTTTTTCTTCCCGTGCTAAGCACTGCCGCTGTTTTATGATTAGCCAATTCCAGACCATCATTCTCCATCCGACTTGCGATGGTTGTTATTGCGGTGTTTGCAGCCGCCTCTATTTCCTTGACTACTTTTGTCACTACTACAAGTGTCAGGTCGTCGGGAAAACCAATTATGTTGCATCCATTTGGTAGTTGCGTTCTAAGAACATCATCATATATAATGTTTCAAAGCAGATGCCGATGCCTGTGGTACTCCAGCTGACACCTTGTTTGTACCCGCGTCCGTCTCGTACTCCAACGCATTCAGGTACGTTGGTATTCCCATCTGGAAAAGAGCTCCACAGATGTGCGTTCAGTTCGCCGAATTGAAGGTATTGCGGATGTCCCCAGTTACAACCGCACAGTACTCATAATGACGCAGGAAGTCCGAAAAGGTTTCTTCGTCGAACTGGCTGGGGCCCCCATTAGGGGCCATTTGTTTTGGCTCGATGTTTTATGCGATTCCTGGTGGTCACTGAAAGCGAACTCATCGCTCACTTTCCATGTAGACCTCCTACAGATTGAGCACCTCATAAAAGTGAGGTCGATGATATATCCTTTTGCAGCTTTCTAGTACGTAAGCTTTTTCCCGTCATTTGCCAGTCTAACGTCCAGCGATGAGAGTTGTTCCAAAAAACAGGTTCCTCTGGCGTTTGTCTCTTTGCTGCCCCATTCTACGGCCCAGGCATTGAAATCGGCCGCTATCACTAGTGTTGCTCTGCCTCACGAATCGTCCCTTTGTCTGCTTTCTTACACCTACTAGCCACCCAGCCGCTTCTTGAAATCGGCTTGTGTGGCTCTCTCTCACGACCTTCCTCAGGAGGGACTGGGCTGCCTCACAGTGGTTGAGATTCAACTGAGTGCACTTCATGTTGATCGCTTGGCGAGCGCGCTTCTGAACAGTGGTCACATGTCACAGCTGGCAACGTATTTCTAGTCCGTGCTCTTGCCTGTAGAGAACATACATTGTTCCGACCTCACTCCGGCACTGCCTTGTCATGTGGGCACATTCATGGCATTTGAAACATTTGGTGACGATTACCCTATCCCGTAGTCGGCACCTGAGCCATCCTACCTTCAGTGATCCATTTGAAAGGACCTTCCGGGCAGCCTGATAGTAGCAGTTTGTGTCTGTCAATACGCCTCTCCTATCCCGATCAGCTTCTCGTCGCGCATAACCTTCCGGAGTAGCTTGCTTCACCCTTTTTTCTTTCTCTTTATCGTGAGAGTTCCTTTCACTTTCCGCTGAGCCTTCTTTGATGTGACTTTTTTCCTCTGTTGGGTAACTGCCGGCAGTTACCCAAGAGAAAGAAGAAAGGGTAAAGCAAGCTACTTCGGAAGGTTATGCGCGACGAGAAGCTGATTGGCGTGTGTGTGTCTGTGTGATTCTTTGTATGTGTGTTTGAATGCAAGAAGAATGAAATGTATGAAAACACAGGGTTCAGGATATATCCCCGTCGGACGCTTCCGACTGAAGCCTTCTCACTTGTTTAATTTGAAACATTTATTTTTGCATATGTACAACTATACATACATAAGCAACTGACTTCTTAGAAGCAGTTTTTTTTTTGAGTTTGGTTTGTGAAGAATTATAAAAGATAATTAAGGGCGCCGAACCCAAGTTCGAACCAAACCCTGGGTTCATAAATCTGAAAACCCAGGTTCATGAACCGAACCCACAGTTTACATATGGGTTCGAACCGTGAACTAAACCAACGACATTTATTTTTTAAATTATACATCGTATAAAATTAGCGACTAGTAATTATTTTAATAAACGATGTCTTATTTGAAGATCAATTAGTATATTTGTGTAATGAAATCAGACATCCAGTAAAATTAATTTCTCAGCGTTTAAATTAATTAATTAATGCAACTATGTACATATGTGAACGCACAAAATGAAAATAAAACAAGTAAGAACGTTGCAGTCGGACATAACCGACTGCGGAATACTCGTTCACAGTACACAGTAGTTATTATTGGTATTTTGAAAAAATATAGAATTTTCATATTTCGTAGGGGCGGGGGTGAGTGTGGCCAACATTTTTATGCTCGATCTTAAGAGAAGGTCATCCAAATACTGTCTGCCTAATTTGGTGACTCTAGCTTCAAAATTGTAGGAGATAAAGCTTCCCGATTTACGGGGGCGGGAGTGGGCGTGGCCGGAAATTTTTTTACGAATCTTTAAAGGTGGTGACCAGCCATAGACGTTTAAAATTTTGTGACTTTAGATCTAAAAATGTGGGTGATATAGGCTTTCGCACTTTGCGGGGGCGAAAGAGGGCGAGGTTGGACGTGGGAGCGAAATTCTTTTACCATTATTGAAGGATCTGACCACTAATCTACCTTTAAAATTTGGTAACTCTAGCTCTAAAACTTTGAAAGGTATAGCCATTTCCGATTTTTTAAGGCGGGGTGTCCGGGGCCGTTCTAGTGGGCGTGGCCGAGAACTCAAGGCCGCATTTTTTTGGAGGAGATAACCAGGAATCTACCTACCAAATTTGCTGACTCAACGGAAATAATCAACTTTAATCGATTTGCTATTTGACAGACATGGCACAAAACCAATATATTAGTTTCACTTCGTGAACGAGTATAAAAATTGTGAAAAATACTGCATAAGAAATAATAATTTTCTTAATACACAATTATATAGTTGCAAAAGTAATGATATACATTTAAAATGTGTATAAGTGATTAATAGATATATTCATTTGCTTTTAGGCAAAATCGGTTATAATATTCTTGAATAATGATCAAAAATGTTTTTATTTATTTGGTAAATTTCAGATATTACTTTTCATTCCTAAAACAAAAATTGGAATCGTTTGATGGAAAATTAAGGCAGTACGCTCAGTGGTGTTTCGATAATTGCAAATGTACCAAAGTATCGACAAGATTACAACCACCTTCAAGTGTAGAAGTTGCAGTAAGTATTAAAACTATTGAAACCGGATAAAACAGGACATACAGACTATAAAGTATATATAATTGTGGTCAGCATCAATATCTGAGTAGATCTAACAGTGTTGCAGTATGTGATGCATTCAAAATAATTAGCAAGTTGCGAGTTCCAGTTCCGGCCGAGAATATTATACTTATTTATAAAGACAAAACGAGTTGTCCCTCTGTTCGTCCACTTGTCCGTCTGATCGAATTTGTTTTGTGCTACAGAAGCTAAAGGCTTTAAATTTAGAACATGTACTCGCATATACCCTCGTTAGCTAAAGTGCTTCGATTTTTTATTTTTTATTTCATTTTCAAACGTTATTGTACAAGGCGAGAATAAACAACATCTATGAAGCCTTCCAGGGCATTAAGACAGCCAGCAGCAGCAACAACACGAAGTGATGCGCTGGTTATAAGCTATTATATAGCCATGAGCTAAATGTGTCCACGAAAATGTCACCAAAAATCTTCGAACAGCGAAGGGAGAATTGTTACTTGAACTAAGCGGACCGGGACTGTAATTCATCCAAAAGCTCAAAAAGGAAATTGAACTGGTGTTGAGTGATAGTAGACAGGAGTACGTTCAATCACTGAAGAAACCCACCTTACAATCACAGACCTCGACGAACTAATAAACAAACTGGAGATTGTAACAAGTCTGGTTGCACAAGCAAACATCCCAGAAGATGCTTGCATGGTCAAGAGCCTTCACCCCTCTTACGCGAGTTTCCAGATGGCCACGTCTTTCCGTCAAACCTGGCTAACAAGATATCTACACTATCCACGGTTCCAATTTAATGGTCTAGCTGCCGTACATGTGCAAGAATCCCTCTTGAGATGCTACAGATGCCTGGAGATGGGTCACATCGCTAATAAATCCCAGAATACAGTGGACATATCCAATTTCGGCATCAGGTGCGGCGATACCAAAGCCCTTGTTAATACCAAAGCCCGGCAACCGCTCGATGAAGCATCATCTTATCGACCAAATAGTCTTATTTATTCAGCAGGTAAGTTCTAGAGTCCCTCAACTGTGCTTGCCTCGAAAGAGCCTTTGCAGATGATATGGCAGTTGTGCTTGAAGCCAAGGAGCTCCATTGTGCAGAGCTACGGGACAATCAACGACATCAGGCAGTGGCTCTCTTCCGTTGGACTTGAGCTAGCTCTCAAAAAAACCGAGGTTCTCCTGATTAGTAACCGGAAATCTGTTGAGGCAGGCACCATCACAGGGGCCAACACCTGGATCTTCTGAATCGGCCATGAGGACACTACCACACTCTACTATCCTCTGCGCACCACCCCTAATCTTCAATCTACAACCTCAGGCTGGTAACAAAGCATTGCATAGGGGCAATCAGGATCTGCAGCGGTTTCAGAACCATATCCGCCGAAGCAGCTCTGGTAATAGCAAGCCCGCTTGCTGATGAGTTCCAGGAGACACATGGCCGAGACTGCGCAACCTCTCTTAAAAAGGCAGTGCGCGCCTCTGCCAAACGCCGCACTGAGAAGACATGGCTGAGGCGCTGGGATTTTTCCAACAAAGGGTGAAGGACATATCTTGTCATCCTTAACATTAATGCGTGGATAAGCAAGAAGCATGGCTGTAGCATGCCGTCAACTGGCAGGTATGCAGCGACTGAACTACGCAGAGTGGAACATAAGCGAAGAGGACATATGGAGTAGGATTGACGATGGCTTTCGCGAAGCGTTATCTCACGGGCGTAGTTCAGTTCTGGATACAACATATGTTCAAGCCCAAATCATCCGCTTAAAAGTAGTTAAAATTTTTTAGTGTCAATAAAATAATTTAAAGTAAGAACGTTGTAGTCGGACGTAACCGACTGCGTAATACTTGTTCACAGTACACAGAAGCTATTATTCTTATTTGGGACAAATATAGAATTCATATATTTCGTAAGGGTGGGAGTGGCCAACATTTTTTGGTTCCACCTTAAGAGGAGGTCACCTAAACACTGTCTGCCAAAATTGGTGACTATAGCTCATAAATTGTAGGAGATATAGATTTTCCCCATTTTCGGAGTGGGCGTTTAATGTTTGTACCCTTATTTAAAGGGGGTGACCTCTAATCCACATTTAAATTTTGGTGACTCTAGCTCTAAAAATTTGGGAGATACGCGATTCGTGAGGGCGGGGTGACGTTCTAGTGAGCGTGGCCGGGATATCAAGGTCGCAAGATTTTTGGGGAGGTCACTAGCAATCTATACATCAATTTTGGTGTCTAGCTTTAATATTGTGGGAAATATAAGTTTTAAGATGTATTGACATGTTATCGATTTTCTAGGCCCCCAATGGGCGTGGCACAAAAATCTTAGCACTTTCAGCAAAGTATTTATCTAAAATTTCATGCATGACGAACATTGCACAAAGCCAATATACTCTTGTCACTTTGTGAACGGTATAAGAACTATGAACGTTTTCGACTATTTTAAACTGTTTGTTAATATAATTAACTTGGTTTAACATTACGTATTCTATACGTTAATGCGTATAGTTTACAGTTCTTTCTAGTTCAATTCACTTAGTTAGTTCAGTTGTTCAATTGAAACTGAACGAACTAATCTTTCATTTGAGTCCCGTTCAGTTGAATATCGTTCATTTTAGATATTTGAGTCGCATTCTCGTTCATCGAGTCATATGAGTCCCATTTTCGTTCATGGAGGCATTTGAGTCATCCTCATTAGGCTGATTTGAGTACCAAAATCGTTCAATCTTTCGAAAACATTTGTTTTTTTCAATTTTAATGAATCCCTACTTCAAATTAAAATAAACCTGAAATTTTTATTATTTAAACACCTGTTCTTATTACTAAATTAACTGTGGAGCCCGGCGCGGACGGCTGACCATCTATCAACTAACCAATAAGAACGCGTAGAACTTTGATTTCAATGGCGAGCCTAAAGGGCTTCTAAGAAAAAGGAGAAAGCGCTAGTTAGGTAGCCAGCTGTAAAATAATCGTGACGCTTATCTCGTTATACCGCAAGTACGGTATATTAAAAGCATGTGCTACAAACAAATGCGATCAAAGAAGAATGCAGAAATACTCTACAGTTCAGCATATTGGGTGGCCTTGGCGGCCATCACAAACAAAAAATAAAATTTGTTATTTTGAATTTTGCGTATGCAGTTCAAGAGAACTGTCTAGTTTCACTTCATGAACGAGTATAAATATGGTTTAGTGAGTTCTCAACTTAATAAGGATCCGTTTGTGATGTGTGGAATGTGTCTAGTACAGTTACAGATGGCGCAGTGTGGCGGGATAAGTACATAGGGGCATCGCAAACGATGATTAGCACTTGATTTATCAAGCGCAACAATAAAACGTATCTCTCAAATCGATGTTGATGCTTGGCAAACCTCGGGTGTGATCTTTTTAAATGGAAAGCTGAGCAAGAGCTTTTTTCTTTCGATTGATTCTCTCATTAATCGTTAAATTTGTTATATTACTCCTCTTAAATTTGAGTTGCGTCAGCTGTTCGGGTATTTCGTGCGAATAATTTAATTATAATAATAATAATTTTAATTAATTTTTTTAACGTGCACAAAGTTGAGTTGGTAATTAAGGAAGGGGGATCCGAGTTGGTACGTGCCAGCGTCGAATGACGAATTTTATGTTACAGCGTTAAGCGAAGTGCAGGTGGCGAGTGGGTACCAAATGCACGAAACCAACGAATCGAACGCCCCGCAGCAGCGATCACGAAACCAAGATGAATGTTAAGGCAAATGATTAAAGCAAAGATAAGAAAGCGCAGCTTAGATAAAATATGATCAAGAAATACTTAAGTACTTGCTGCGCAGATCAACAAAAAGTAATGTAATGTTTTGATTGGACAATTCTCTGGGATTTACAATTGTCCGTGAAGTGTGAAGCCTATTTTTGAAAAACGGAAAGCGTTTTCGGTTACCAGCTACCTTAACATTTCAAAAATTACGTTCTCTGTATCAAGTGGGGTTGATGTATGAGTCCTAACTACGTAATGCAAGTTATACACTAACTCCGATTTTTATAATATCACACCTTTTTATTTTTGCAACATAATTTTGATTTTACATTAGGAATTTTCCAACATACATATACTTATCACTTCGTATTGAAAAGTTTATGTATTCTTAATTTTATACCCTGGACCCATTGAATATGGATAAATCAGGTTTGGTCCAAAACTATGTAACAGGTAGAAGGTGGCGGGAATATCACGCTTGATATTTTTTGGGTAGGTCACCATCAGTCTACATACCAAGATTCGTGTTGCTAGCTTTAAAATTGTGTGAATTATACACTGTTATCGGTTTAAGCTTTCAGGTATATCGATTTTTTCGATTACGGAGGCGGAAACGGGAGTGGCCGGACAAATTTTTCATAATGTTTGGGGGAGCTTTCCAGTAATATATATTCCAAATATAAATTTACAATTTTGAATATGAATAGTATAACTTTTACCTCTTTAAAACTAATTAAAAAAGAGAAAATCCTTTAGCAAATTGAATTATCTAATTGGTGACTCAACTTAATAACACCGTGTTTATTATTATTTCCTAGTTGGAGCCTCTAGCTCAAAAACTGTGGGAGATATCAAGGTCGAATCTGTGTGGGGTAGGTCATCAATTACATAGCCAGCAATTTACATAGCGAATTTGGTGACTCTTACTTTAATATTGTGGGAAATATTCACTTTTTATCGATTTGCAATTGAAGGTGTAGCGGCATGTTATCGATTTGCTAGCCTTGCAGTGGGCGTTTCACAAAAATCTTAACACTTTGTCTAAAGCAGATAACTACAAGTATATATGCAAAACTTTAAGTCTCTAGTTTCAATAGCGCCGAAAAAAATTGCATTCATCCGGATAGACGGATAGATGAACCGACGGTCAGACGGACGGACAGCATGACGGACATTGGACAAAACTAATATACTGTTTATGAATGAGTATAGAAATATTTGGGGATTTGGCACATCGCAAAAACTTATTTTTAGGTGCACAGAAACTACAACTATCATTTCATTTCTTTTGATACCTCACCCACTTGCCCCAAATATAAAAAAACGGTATTCAAGTACTATAGACGTTTGTGTGTGTATGTATATATGTATATGTCTTTTGGAGTATGTATTTATGACTGAACTTTCAGCAACAGCCAATTGGAACAACTGACGACATGATGACTTGACGACTTTAGACCTTGACAACTTTACAACTCGACGAGTTGACGTCGTTTTCCGCGTTATTACTTATGCCTTCGACTGGTGAAACTCTACTATCCTACTTGCGTGCTTCGCACGCTTCGCCCTTGAAACTCTGTGTTACTGATGGGTGTTGCCACCTGATCAATAATGCTACACGTTACATGTATAAGTGTGAAGGGATATGTTCATAGTCCCATAGTCGGCCGCCCCTCACTCGATTTTTGATAAAAAAGTTTATTTCTAATGCTGGATTGAAAGGAAATAACGGTAAGTGAGAAAGACAAATGATATTAAATCTAATGACTTTGCTGCTGCCGCTGCTGTCACTGCCGTTTGCACTGCACTGTTTTTGCCGTCTCGTCCGTTCTGGCTTAGTTAAGGTGTCCTATTCCATGGTGCGCTCCCACGGCTTGTGTCCTCGACAAATCGCATGTGGTAAAAGTGTACGCACGGATACCGTGATTGCATTTGCTCATTTGCATTTTTCTTCAGTGATCGAATGAGCTGTGGCAAAGATATTTCGTACCCTCGCGTTTCCAATGTACCCGATAATTAGAAGCATGCATATTGAAAAAAACGTATAATTGAGTATTTTAAAATTTTATTCCGTTAGTTATATCTGATTTCTGAATGGTCTTTTTAGTATATTACGTACTTCGCACGTAGTTAACGGTACCTAACCCGTGTGCTCTTGCCATTTGTTGGTATTTTGACTTGATCTGCTTCCAATAATTCTTCCGCATTTAAAAACATATATTGCATATATTGGACGTAGATGTACTAACGAGCAGTACATTCAAGTGGCCCAACGATACCAAGCACGGGCTTGTTAACGCGCGGACCCAGGCAAAATGCCACCCACCTCCCACCCAACCGACCGAGGAGCGCGCCGCATAACGTGCGGTGACGAAGATCGCGAACAAATGGACAGATAACAAAGGACTAAAGTTTTAAGGATAGGAATAGAAGTAGCTTTACTTATTATTCGGAAAAGATTATTATAATTAGAGCATAAGATACGAAATGGATAATGAATAAAATAGTTACTATGACACATTTCAAGAGATAGCGGTAAAAAATTCCTCGTATTTCTACTCGGAACCGCAAAACTAATTTGGCTGATTAATTCGGAAGAATCAATTAACCCATTAATTAGTTTGTGTAAGAAGATTACACCAAGCATGGTTCTACGATTAGAAAGCGCGGGAAGATTTATTACTCTACTATGGTAGGAAGGCATACGATAATTAGTATTTCAGTTAAGACACCGGATGGCAAAAGCAGAAATTGTTTTTGTACAGATTCAATTCTATCCTGATGAACCTTGTATTGGGGACACCATATGCAAGAACCATATTCAAGTATTGGACGTACAAGTGAAGTATATAGAGTTTTAGTAACAGAGTGATCGTCAAATTTTTTCGACCATCGCTTTATGAATCCCAGGACTCCAAAAGCTCGATTTGCAGCAGAAGAAATATGCTTGTTAAACTTAAGCTTGGGATCAAGAAGAATACCCAAATCGTTAACGGACTCAATACGCTCAAGGGGTTTACCATTAAGGAAATAATTTTTGAAAAATGGCATTCGTCTATAGAAGGACATAAATTTACACTTACTAGTAATTAAGATTTAATAAATTTACTTGACACCATGTTTTGAAACTGTCAATGTCGGATTGCAAAACTTTGGGCAGCTAGAGAATTGGTAGACGACAGGCAAAGTTTTACGTCATCGGCGTACATCAGTACCCGAGAGTGGTTTATTAGGTCATTTATGAATAAGGTGAATAACAACGGACCAAGGTGACTTGCTTGTGGTACTCCAGAAGTAACTTAAACAGGTTTAGAGACAAGACCTTTGAAGTAAACTTTTTGGGTTCTTAAGGATAAATAGTTAGATATCCAGATAATTAAGGTTTTTGGAAATCCCAGAAGATGAAGCTTATGCAGTAAAAGCGAATGATTTACAGAGTCAAACGCTTTACTGAAATCAGTGTAAATGACATCTGTTTGCATTATATTTTGGAATCCTTTAATAACAAAAGACGTGAATTCCAATAAGTTAGTGGTAGTAGATCTATATTTCATAAACCCGTGCTGGTAGGGTGAAATTATAGATCTACAAAGATGTTGTAATTGAATAGTTATCAACTTCTCAAAAATCTTGGGAATAGCAGATAACTTAGAAATACCTCTATAGCACTGAACATTAGACTTGTTTCCTTTTTTAAGGAGAGGAATAATAAATGATTCTTTCCAAATATTAGGAAAAGGCTTTGAGAGACCTTCAGCACAGTATCGAAGCACGCAGCCTGGTACCCCATCAGGTCCCGGTAAAAATACGGGCTTGATAACCATTAGCTCTTTATATTAAATTATAATAATAATTTATCTTTTCTATGCTTGTAAGTTCAATTTCTGCCAATATTACTCAATTTATTGTATTTATTTCTATCCCATCTATTGCATCTATTGAATTAAATTTGTTATAACATCTAAAATTTTATATTTTGAATATGAATAGTATAACTTTTACCTCTTTAAAATTCATTAAAAAAGAGAAAATTCTCTATTTGATTGAATTATCTAATTGGTGACTCAACTTAATAACACATTGTTTATTATTATTTTCTAGTTGCTCATTAATTTTGATTATTAAAATTTATTAAAATTACGGTTGCAACCACTGTCGTAAGCGTATCTGACGATTTGTCTATATCAGCATTCAGCATTCAGCAGTTAACCAGTTTAGTCTGTTATTTTTAAACCTAAAGGGTCGTTTGATTATGTGCTGATGATGTTGGAGAATAAGTAGAATTGGCGAGTGATCAAAAGATAATTCTGGTGGTGACTCTGCGGTAAGCATGTTTCGTAAGATCGTTTTGGTAATTGCAAAATCAATCAGATCAGGGAGTTTTCTGGGATCTATAGGTCAGTATGTAGGCCTACCCAGAGAAGCATAGTCAAGTTTGTTGCCTGACTTGATAAGCGCGTTGCACAGCTGCTTTCACTTTGGGTTTACAACACGAGATCTCCAATGCGTATGCTTAGAATTATAGTCATCAACTGCGAGAAGTCAATCACCTAGAATTCCGTAAATTGCTCCTCAGAGATCAAAAACCGAAGTGAGCAGTAGACTAATTGTGCCGCAATTTTGCAAATTTATAGATGTAGCATGCAAGTAATTAGATTCAAACTTGTGGGAGAAGTGGTATGTTATGCGACTTCTAATTAATATGCCAGTGCCATTGAGCTTTGCCATCTGGATGGTTTGTAGCGTAAAAGAGATACCCTAGTATTTGGAAATGTATTTGTTTGTAAGGTGCGTCTCAGAAACGCTATTTGCGTTCCTCAGAGATTTCTGCAACGAATCCCAAAAAGCTTTTTTTCCAAGCGCACTCGTTTCTAAGTACCCTCACTAACAAATAGTAATAAAAATCCGAAGATTTCAAGCCGAAGTGGCGAACCGTTTGAATATTTCACAGCACTCTAAAAGTGAAAAGGAAGTAAGCGACAGAAAATGTATATTTCTTCAATTTTCAGCGCATTGCCGCTTCAAATCACTCAGTGCGAACACAGAAAATGTTTTGCAGTGTGAGCGAGCAAGTTACACAACATATTCTATCTCCCTCAAATGGAACGCTTACTCTTATACTCTCTGAGATTGTGAGTGAAATGAGAATTCGGGACCCGGAGCAGAAAAAAAGTGCCTCAAATCTTTGTTTAAGGTCATCCATATGTTATTTGGTTAGTGGCTGTAGCGAAGGCGTCAGTGGTACCAATTGGATGTTTCTGCTCCCGCTGACATATATTTGGCAGCTTTTGCTCTGTCGATCGAGATGCCAGGAATAGTGTTCACACATACGGAAGTTTCATGTGGTATGAAGATGCGCTACACCACGTTTGTTTATGTGATTTTTTTTAGCTCCTTATATGGCTGTGTCTTCTCTCCAGTTCGCTGTGTGTTTTTCGCCACAGTTACTGCATCTCTCACCGACTTATCTTGCTTGTTTTTCGGGAAGTTTGCGTGATGGTAATATTTACTGCAAAAACGTAAACACGGTTCAGCGTGCAGTAAGCTTTGGTGTGGCCATATCCTTGGCAATTAGTGCACTGCGCTGGATCTTACGCTTATGTGGTTCCGTAGCTTATATTATTTTGCCTCTGGTTCAAGCTCAACTTTGAAGAGTGGTTGCTTTTTTTAAGAGTCGTAGTTACTTCGGCGGGTGTAATTGTTGTTTCTATTCCCTTCAGTACTACTTGTAGTCCTTTGTAGCTTTAGAGCTGGTATGTATAGTAGTTTTTGCCTGCTTCATTAAACTGTTTAGTCACTATACGGTGGTCTACCTCTGTTTGAATCTGAATTTTTGCTTCATGTATATTATGTGGAATATTTTATCTCCAATTAGTGCAACTAGTTTGTTTGCTAATGCAGTTAAGCTTTCCTCGCGAATGTATATTGGTGGAAGCCTAGCTTTTTTCGGTGCCCCTTCCATTGCTCCCCTGGGTTGCTGTGCGGTATTTGCGGTGGAGCTTCCAAATGATGTTGCTATTGTACGTTGCACTTCCGTTGCAGAAGTTGAAAACGCAGTCGGTATCCTGTTGTTGGTAACAAAGAATGTTGCACTTGTCGTTGTTGCAATATTTGCTGTAATTAGGAATGTCATTTTACTTGTCTTTGGTGCTTCTCTTTCACGGTTTCAAAAGTACGAGTAAAACCCATTTCTATGATCCACTGAACTTCTGCGCTCTTTCCATTGAGCGCTCCTCATTTTGCGCCACTTATTCGTGGCATTTTAATATATTTTTTTAAATTATGTGCTTATTTAAACATAAAACAGTTTTTAGTACTTTACAGCGTCCTTTGGCTATTATTGCATCAATCCAATACTCTTTTGCCAATGTTGGTTATTAATTTCGTCCAATTCTGCGAGGTTTTCCAGTAGCGCGTACGAAACACGTCCGTTTCACTTGTGAGAGTGTTGTTGTGATAAGTAAGATATTTTTCTTGTTTAGAGCGCAACTTTTCTCTTAGAAAACGGTGTTATTACAATTTTTGCAATCTATTCTTTAAGTGCCATAGTATACAAATATATTTTTGTGAAACAAATTTGATGCCTCTAGGTCTCATAAATGAAACAACAACTATTGAGGTTGCTATATATTTTTATCGATTTTAAGAACGAGATGGGTTATCATGTTAGCTAACATATCAGTATTAAAATTTGCTGGTATTAATGCAAGATAACTTAACAAAAATATAGTGCCAAATTTAACAGGCATTGGGCAAGTAGGGGAAAATTTTCCTATACTATGTGGTGGTATAATTAGAGTGGATTTTATTACAAAATACCATTGTATTTTGGATAACTTATCTAATCAACGCTGCTTCACAGTAAGATCTAAAAATTGTACACATACGTTAATATTCCGATAATAAATTCAGAGACGATACGCTATTTTTTCCAACGAAGTCAGAACCCCAATAAATTATGTTACTAACTGACGAAAAAACAGTTGTAGTACCAAACCAGTAGCTGCAGCTAGGAATATTAACAGCCAGTACTATCATCAATAGTGAAAACACACTGATTCGTATAATTACTACAAATTTTGAAGATCTGTAATGAACCGCGCAAAAAACAAATAAGAATCATTTTAAACTGATTCTTGGAAATACAGTAAAAACATAAACAGAACTAAAGAAATTTTAAATAAATTAAATTTCCCAAATCAGTTCAGTTCGCAACTGACAGCTCTATGTAAAGAGTTCATTGGTATTTTCAACTTTGAATCAGATGTTATCACATTGAACAATTTTTTTGAGCAAAAGCTAACACTGGGAGATAAAAATCCGGTATAAAATAAAAAATGATCGCATACTTGAAGCCCAAAGATCTGAGATAAATAGGCAGGTCGACAAAATGATTAAAGATGAAATAGTAGAACCATCCGTATCAGAGTGTAACAGCGCACTTCTCGCTAAAAATTACACTAAATTCGTTCCAACGTATGATAACTCTTGCATTCACGGGCTGATAACCATAGCAAGCGTTTCACTATATGGACGATCTTGTAGTAATTGGTTGTTTTCAAAAACACATGACGAAAAATCTAATAGATGTTTTGACACAACACAATTTGAGACAACATCCAGATAAATGTTCTTTCTTGCCATAAATGTACCGATAAAGGTATACTTCCAGATGGTACCATTAAAATTATATCATCCCGACAGACGTTTCACTAAAAATTAGTCCGATTATTTACGTTACTTGATGAGGCTTTGTAAAAAGAACGTACAAATTGAATGGACTCCAGAGTGCAACACTGCTTTCGAATATCTAAAATGGGAATTTATAAAATCAACTCTATTTTAGTGCCAAGAATTCAGAAACCATAGATGCCAGTAAGTAAACATGTGGTGCGGTACTTAGCCAAGAGCATGATGGTCATCAGCTGCTTACGGCTTACGCTTCAAGATCTTTTATGAAAGATGACAGTAATAAATTTACCACAGAACATGAATTAGCAGCAATACATTGGGCTTTAAATCACTTCATCTACGTGCGTTATTTCTCGGGCGATCATAGACCGTTGTCATATTTATTTTCAATGAGAAACCCAAGCTTTAAGTTATCGCAAATACGCTTAGACTGGAAGAATATGAATTTCCAGTTGAGCTTATCAAGGGGAAAGATAATCATGTTGCCTTATCTCGAATCACAATCGAAGAGCTTAAAAATAGGAAATTAATCAATATTGAGGGTCACAACGAGATCTTAAAAAATAAACGAAAATACTGCCACATGTAAAGAAAACAGGGAAGTAAATAATGTTCAGGACCACAAGTATATGATGTCATGACAAAAGTAGATTAGTGCTACTCTGGATAAAATTGATGAAGCTCAAATCAACACAATACTAACAAAATACCATAACGATCCGTCAGAAGAAGGCCACACAGGAATTTCTAAAACGCTGTGTAAAATACAGTAATATTATTACTAGCCCCAAATGACAAACACAGTTGCTAAATAAGTCAAAACTTTTTTGAAATGTCAACAAGCAAAAACGACTTTGTACACAAAAACACCAATAGCTGTAACTCCAACGCCAAGAACAGCATTTGATACAAATGTATACAATTGGTCCTCTGTCTGTCTAAAACTTGGAATATATAGTCGTATTTCGGGTACGACCACCGGGAACGTGGCAAATCAGTTGAAGTTTACTTTTGCGCGCATAATACTAATAATATTTATAAACATGAACAATAGGTGGCGCCTGCATTCATTGCAGGGCATTGCCAACATCAATGATGCAATTAATTATTAATTAATTATTTGTTAATTATTAATTTAGTTATATGTAAACACCTATGGGCATAGTAAACTTGCTTGCGCATTATTACTTGTTTTTTTAAGCATAGTGAGGTCAGATATTACCTAATACCTGGTGGTTACTATAATTCGTTGTCGTATTAAAGAATTTGGTTATTTATTTTATATATTAATAATGATATTAATAAAAATAATTTTCTGTATCAGCACTCAAGATACGTCACTCAATAGCTTAACAATTGATTGGTGGAAACGATTTTGGTAGAAAACTGACCTGACCATGTTGATGATCTTCATTTCATTTTTGTATCGGTTATCAAATTGTAGATGTTCGGTATTTTAGGAATTTGTAAACTTTGGGTAAAGATAAATCCATATTGCCAGGATTTTGTCGCGAACTGCCTGACACTATGATTTTCCATATTTTCTAACAATTCTACGTTTTTATACTGTGAAGTGAATACTGCCTAAATAACAGTCCGTATGAATTTAACTTTTTTCGTCGCCATAAAGTTAGAGGCTTTAAGCTTGAAAGTTATATCCGAAATTTATACGTGATTTACGTTAAGAGCTAAAGACACATAATTTGACAGATAGATTACTACTGACCCTCTCTAAAAATTCAGCAAACAATTTGTTGGCCCCGACACTGGTAAACTTCAAAAAATAGAGCTGGAGTCATACAATTTGGCAGGAAGACTACGGAGCTTGAAGTGCGGCTTATGGTTTATAACGCTTAATGCTTAATGCATAAATTGTGCACATTTAATCAGCAGTGAAAGCTATTAATCATTTATTATTTTTTTTATGCTTATCATAATGGTACTAATTGAACTACTTTTATATTTATCTTTTTTAGGCTATGCGGCGTCTAGGCACAATTGTCTGCCGGTTTTTCTTTTTAGACTCACGTACAAAAGCGATTGATGTTCATCCTACAGACACAGCTATCGATGCAGTACAAAAACTGGCCGACAAGCTCAATTTGACTTCAATTGAAGGTTGGGCAATTTTTCAATCACGCCCCGACGGCGAAGAACATATTAAGAGCTTTGAATATTTGTATGATGTAATTTCTGAATGGGAATGTAAGCAAAATTCATCTACTAACTATAAACGACATTCAAATGGGTCTACATATGGAGATAATCGATTTGTGTTTAAAAAAAGATTATTCAAACCAACCCGAGAATTATCACAGGATCCTGTAGAAGTTGGAATGTTATACGCTCAAGCCGTATATAGCATTGTTAAGGTAAGATGTTTGAACAACCCATTAGTGAATTTCTAAAGGTGGTGGTAAAGTGGGATATAAATAGGTTTGTGCAATTCTTACTAGAATCCACATTCAAAATTATTGGCTTCTAGCTTTAAAGATCCCTGAAATTAATGATGAATGTATCTAGATAGTAAATATATAGAAACAGAAAAACATACTTACATAGTTAGATTTATTTGGCTTTTGAAGCTGATTTAAAATATAGGTTTTTTTTATCCTTTGTGGACTGGCGGAAGACGGATGTGTCTAAGGCATCAGGAACTAACACTTTAAAGGCAATGCCGTAAAAGAATTTATAGAAACGGAAGTTTAAAGATGTCAAAAATTTTGAAATGATTATACGGCTGTAACAACTTAATGATTACTAGCTGTTAAACCGAAGCCTTTTACGAAATTAATACCCCTACCATGGAATATCTATATATGTATATAGGGGTTATCGAAAAGTCTTTTCGTATTTTGTCAATAGATGTCGTTGGAGTCGTCTATATCCAGTGCCACCAATCACATATTGTCATACCATATGCTGTTGGATAGGTGATATTTTAAGCTTCATTTAACCAAAAAAAAAAACAAGTAAGAACGTTGCAGTCGGACGTACCCGACTGCGTAATACTCGTTCACAGTACACGGAAGTTATAATTGTTATTTTGGAAAAATATAGCATTTTTAGATTTCGTAGGGGTGGAGGTGAGTGTGGCCAACATTTTTCGGCTCGATCTTAAGAGAAGGTCACCCAAACACTGTCTGCCAAATTTTGTGACTCTAACTCCAAAATTGTGGGAGATATAGCTTTTCGCGATTTGCGGGGGCGGGAGTGGGCGTGGCCGGGAAATTTTTTACGAATCGTTAAAGGGGATGACCAGCCATCTACGTTAAAAATTTGGTGACTCTAGCTCTAAAACTGTGGGAGATATATCCATTTCCGATTATTTAAGGCGGGGGCGCTGGGCGGCGTTGCAGTGGGAGTGGCCGGGATACCAAGGTCTCAATATTTTCAAGAGGTCACCAGGAATGTACATACCAAGTTTGGTGTCTCTATCTTTAAAATTGTGTAAATTATAAACATGTTACCGTTTTGACCTTGCAAATATATCGATTTTAGTGATTACGGAGGCAGAAGGGGACGTGGCCGGAAATGTGATGTTTGGGGGACCTTACCAGAATATATATTCAAAATTTGGTGACTCTAGCTCTAAAACTGTGAGAGATATAGCCATTTCCGATTTTGTAAGGCGGCGCCGCTGGGCGGCGTTCTAGTGGGCGTGGCCGGGAAATCAGGGCCGTATTTTTTGGAGGAGATCACCAGCTATCTACATATCAAATTTGGGGACTCTAACTTTAATATTGTGGGAAATATTCAACTTTAATCGATTTGCGATTTGAGGTGTATCGACATGTTATTGATTTGCCAGCCTCCCAGTGGGCGTGACTGTCGTTGAAAAAGTCGATGAAATTATGGAAAAGATTGACCAGGAGTGTCACATAAGCAGCCATGACATCGCCAAGAAACTAAACGATCATCATCAAACGGTTTTGAACCATTTAAAAAAGTCTGGCTACAAAAAGAAGCTCGATGTTTGGGTACCACATCACTTCTCTGTGAAAAATGTAATGGACCGAATTAACATCTGCGATTCTTTGCTGAAACGAAATGAAATCGAACCATTTCTGAAGCGAATGGTAACAATAGACGAAAAGTGGATCAAATACGATAATAATGTGCGAAAAAGATCATGGTGCAAGCATTGTGAACTCAACAAATGGTTGCAAAGCCAGGTTTGACTCCTTGAAAGGTTATGCTAAGTGTTTGGTGGGATTGGAAAAGAATCATCCACTATGACCTGCTCCAGCCTGGTCAAACGATTGATTCTACACTTTACTGTCAACAACTGACAGAACTCCCTTAATGGAGAAAAGTTGGCTTCAAGAGAAGTCTGTGAAAATTACTTGTTGCAGTTTTTCGCCGAGAAACCACAAAAATTTTACACTGCTGGAATAATGTCTCTAACGAAAAAATGGTAAAAGGTGGTCGACCAAAATGGTACATATTTGGTTCAATAAAGTTCATAATAAATATTTAAAAAAAATGAGTTGAAGTTTGATTAGAAATACGAAAAAACTTTTTCGACTACTATATATACATATATGCGCTGCCCCAGGGCTACGAGGCCGACAAGGTAATGTCCCCGTTATCCACCAATGACGTGCTCACTTCAGACTGCCCAAGCCGCAGCCCATTGAGGACAAGTCCAAGGAGCGTGTGGTTCAAATGCAGCAAGTGGGACCCGCCCACCTAAACGAAGCAGAACGTCGTTGAGCAGAGGGGGAAGAAGTCCAAGGCCAAGGGCACCAATAGAAACACCAGTGCCGCCGCCAAGTAGAAGCTATCTGATAGCTTTTCTTCAAATATCCTCATTCCCATTTGTATTTATTAAAACCAATATTTATTGTAACCAGCAAAAGACATGTATGTTATATGTTATAATAAACGTAATATTAGTAACCAATTCTGAGAAAAGTAATAATTTTCATACCGCACAAGAAATCATATTAGATATATTTATTAGCTTTCAGTAATTGTTAAGCTTTGCAAAATCGGTGGCGAAAAATTTTTAACGTGGTATTTCGTCGTATGCGACCCCATATGTATATATATATGTATAGAAAAAGTAGGTTTGGCCAAAATGACAATTTGCCTGTTACCTAGTATTATCAATATTAGAATTCAAAGCTATTTGTTTTTAAATATGACTTACATATTTATATTTTCCTCCATCTCTTCCAGAGATATCGATGTAATGCGTCGTCACATATAAGAACTAGGTCTCCTTCCTTTAGCGGCTTTGGGGATGGTACCACTTTGTCCTCATACACAGCTCCGGTAGATACTCATTAATCCACTTGCGCCAAAACGCGTGCGCAAGCTGATGTACCATGTGCTACTCCTCTCTAGTCGGTAGAAATGATTTTCCTGAGGATGAGGTGTTTGGCTAGTGATATCTGGTCATCTGTCGGGTAATCTAAGACTATATGCGTGAGTGGTCGGTAATTTACAATAAGTATATTCTTCCACTAATCACCAAAAACGGACTCATATAATCCATTCCGAGACTGGTCTTTCCATTTGGCAAACCTTGAATGAACGCGATTCTCGGCAAACCTTTTCGCGGCAGTGCCGAATGTAATACTCACGTTTTATCTCTGCCACGATGGTGTTTTCGTTCTGGTGTTTCTATTCCATGTGGTAATGTTGCACGATCAATCTTGCGACATGGTTTTACTGTAGCATTATAATCGGCTGTCTAATATTTTTACTTGTTGCGCTCGCATTGGCTTTATGACCATTCATCCGTGTAGTGTGCTGTTTAGTTAGTACGTTAGCTTACACCTAGGGACAGGATACTCTTCACTATATCATTTTTACTTGAGTAGACTGTTTTCCATAATTTCAAATTCCTATTGCCTCAATATTTTTAGAGAATAGTTCTGAATTGTAGGTATAAATAAGGAGATTAATATTTTACTCTTTAATTTTAGTGTGATGAATTTCCTGTAAGTGAAAAAGTTGCTCTGCAGTTGGCTGGCTTGCAAGCTCAAGTAGCACTTGGGGACCCTTCCAATCAACCGAAACCTGAATATTATTGCGACATAAATAGTTTTTTACCAAGCCGCATATCTAAAACAAGGGACCAACAGTTTTGGATTCCGATTCTTGCGCAAGCACATAGGCAATATGGATCATCTAGAAACGAATTAACTGCCAAAGTTCTGTACTTAAGTTGCGTGATGCAGTATCCACTTTATGGAACGACAATGTTTAACGTTATTTATAAAGGTTTTTGGAATTTTGTGAACAATATTATATTAGGAATTAATTGTGATGGTATTCTATTCATTCAACCTGAAGACAAACTTATAATATATCAGTTCAAATTCATAGATATAGAATCAATTATGATAGATCCAAGTGATAGTTTTATTACAATATCCCTAAATCGAAGATCGCACCAAACGCCTAGACTTTTAAAAGAGGATAGCTTTATATTGGATTTACAAAAATGTTTTGTATTTGAAACAGTACAAAAAAATGAAATTGGCTCCTTAATAATTTCATATTATCCATCACTATCAAATTGGATATTAAATAACGCTGATTGTTCCAATTCCAAAAAAGGGAAAGGAATCACTAATGAAGACAGAACAAGACTATACCAAAATATTGTAATATGTCGAAGACAATTAATAGACTTAATGGTTGTTCGAAAACCCCAAGAATCTGGTGGATTCTTACGAAATACTTTGAGACGTCTATCGAAACATCGTATTGAAAAATTGCGAACAGAGCAGAGGGCTAATCCGCAAGATCATGGAGAAACATACAAAGGATTTTCACATTCGTTTTGGGCTTTTAGTAAGCAACAAATCACATTTTGCTTAAGCTCACTTACGGATCAAGATGAAACAATAATGATTCAAATATTTGATTCAATTCTGCAGTTTTCTGGTCTCGGCACATCTGGTAAGTTACTATAGCTTATTAAAAAAAATTTTCTTATATACAAGATTAAATAAGTATTACTTGTTGAGTATATTTAATTTTTAAACATGTACACATCTACACTGAAAAATACTTTTACAGCTAGTGACATTCTTCCCCAGAGTTTTTAATCGTTGTCAAACACAAAAATAACCAGTAAGAACTTTGCAGTCGGTTTTAACCAACAAAGTAACATTATATAACAAGTGTGGAAGTTCTGGTCGGGAGCGTCCGACTAGATACCCTGAACCGTGCCTTTCCATACATTTCCATCCTGTTGCATTCATACATACATACACAAAGTCAGACATACATACGCACACACTACACCAAGAACTGGTGCGTTTGGCCCCATTATGAAAACAAAATTTAATAACTTTTAAGCTAAGAACGTGATCTTAATGCATTTTTCAGGGCTTAACAAAAACATTAAAATTTATGTACAAATCAAAGCGCCAGTCTGTAGTATTTGAATTGCCTATATGGGGCGAATAGGGGTAGGTATCCAAAATTATAATTGTGTGCATGTGATTTTGTGTGTGTATTCATGAATGCAAGGGGACTAAAATGTTCAGCAACTAACAGGTAGAATCACTGCATTTATAAGTTTACCAAAGAATAACTGTGAAGATGAACAGTATGTGTGAAGTAAATCTAGACATGATAAATTTTATTCCTTAGTTCGAAGGCGCTCAAAATGTGTAGGTGTGTTTTGGCAGGCAGCTATAGACACATATGAAATTTATAACCATATCAAGTTAGTAAGGCAAGCAGTCAGATTATAAGAAATTAAAGTGGAGAACCGGCAAGAGCATTGCTCGTGTCGCATAACACGACAGAGCATTTTGATCATTTCTAGGTTAGATTGCGCTTACGTCGATGACACTTCACTACGCGTCCTCCAACAAAGACTAGAGGCGGTCAGTGCATCCCAGAGATTTTCCACCTGTATTGATTTTAGCGAGAGAAGATGAGGCTAGCATTGAAAGGAGGATGTGGCAGCCACATACGCTAAGTCTAACGAAGATAGAGAGAAGATAGATAGAGACATGTCGAGGTTAATAGGCAACAGAACCGCCCATTCGATAAGCAGGGAAGAGGCAACAGAACTTAAGGAGGTCAAGAAAAGAACCCTTATTTCATTAAGACCCAATAGGTCGCAACAAGGTGAAGCTAGCCAATAACCACGTGACGGGAAAAACTGACCGCATTTTTGGGCGATCCTTCCCATTTTTATACTCGTTCACGAAGTGACAAAGATATATTCTTTTTGTGCAATGTCCGTCATGCTTTCCGTCCGTCTGTCCGTCTGAACGCAGCTATTTTCGGCGCTATTGATGATAAAGAAGTGAATTTTTTGTTATATACTTGTAGTTATCTGCTTCAGACAAAGTGTTAAGGTTTTTGTGGCACGCACACTGGGAAGCTGGCAAATTGACAACATGTCGATATACATCAAATCGCAAATCGAGTACTGGTTAATATTTCCAATAATATTAAAGTTAGAGTCAGCAAATTTGGTATGTAGATTGCTGGTGACCTTACAAGAGGATTGCGACCTTGTTATCCCGGCCATGCCCAATAGAACGCCCTCCAGCACCACCACCTTAAAATATCGGAAATGACTCCCACAGTTTTCGAGCTAGAGACTCGATATTTGAAATATATATTACTAGATAGCTCCCCCAAACATTATGGAAACATTGTCCGGCCACGCCCCCTCCCGCATGCGTAACCGCTAAAACCGAATACCTGAAAGCTCAAAACGGTAACTTGTATATAATTCACACAATTTTAAAGCTAGAGACACCAAACATGGTATGTAGATTGCTCGTGACCGCACCAAAAGATTGCGATCTTAATATCCCGGCCCGCTTCCACGAATCGCGCAAGCCCACCCCCGCCCAACGAAATATAAAAATTCTATATATAGTCGGTTACGTCTCCGATCCCATAAAATATATATATTCGTGATCAGCATCACTAGCCGAGTCGATCTTACCCTGTCCGGCTGTTTGTCCGTCCATCTGTATGAACGTGTCGATTTCGGAGACTACAGAAGATAAAAAGCTGAACTTGGACTTTTAAAGTTCATGTATCATGCTCTTCTCACTTGTTTATATTTTATGCGCTGGAAACGTTCGATGCAATTAGAGGCGTTTACTTCTTAACGCAAAAGGGAATGGCAATGAACTTGAATAACAGTTCTGTCAATTACAGCAACATGTCGGAATCGTTGCAGTACCATACTTGCGACAATGTGTAATGTGTCGATAATGTGTGATTTTCCGACCTTTTGACCTTATTTAGCTTACGGCATGCTTTTCTACTATGTTCTGGCACTGCATGAATTTCGTATCAGACATCACAGATAAGACAGACCAGGTGAAAATAGTTACGCACACAGGGCCGCCAAGAAAACGCGAAGCAGATCCTCCGCAATTATTATTTCCCAAAAATTTCCAAGATAGCTAATAAAGTTGTAATAAATTGTTACGTTTGCACTTAGACAAAATATAACGGCACCCCAAAAAACAAGTGCTTTTATACAACCCATCGCATCGATGACAAAAAAAAAAACAATTTCCCATAAATATCGTCAACGCGACCCCTTCTTTACAGCAGCTTGAACGGAGAGGTGGTAATTTCCCATAGTACGTTAATAGAGTTTACCAGGTGTATAAAGATAAGCGGAATTAGTTATACCATTCAACTGAATATGCGGAGAACGGCGGAGTACAATCGGAATCTCCACTCGCTAGGATCACCGTCTACTCTCATTCGAATTGCATACCCGTAGTAGACGTCGGCTTAATGGTATGGGAGTAACGTTACTATGTAAGGTATTCAAGTAACATAACTGAGTTCTTAGATATAGTGGACGAAACGGCAAATATATCCGAATTAATCCCCCAATCCCACAGGCGAAAACAGTTAGACAAAGATATTGAGGATATTCAGATTTTCTTGTCCGTTTTAAACGTACACCACCCTACTACCAGAAGCATTTTAGGTACAGTATTAAAAGCCATGGCAGGTGCTACAGGCTTTGAGAAAATCAGAATGACCGTATCACAACTCATTGAGTGGAGTAACAGACAGGTAATGATTAACACCGATATACCAAGACGAATAAGTCAGCTCATTGAAACGAAAATCAAATACTTAAAAAAAAGCAAGGGCAAGTCAACTGCCTACAGCATCCGCTCCGAATGAAGTGTTAATACATACAGAAGTAACGAAAACCACATCATACCCATGGCCGTTGCTCCTTTTGTCCCCGAACCTTATCCTGTTTCGGAAGTTATTAGCACTGTTGACGCTTATCAATAATACAGTGTTAATAAACTGACCAAATCAAATGGTCAACCAACCAAGGCTATTGCGCTATTAGAAGCAACTATTGAGGTACCTTATGTGAATGTGTTCCACAAACAAAAACAAATCTTTATTTCTAGGCTTGCCCCTGTAATAGGGGGCCTTTATTTTTCCCAAATTAAGAGCCAATATTACAAAATTCCAATTTTCGTACATTTCATTATTTCGTCATTTAAATTAATTTTTCCGTCCAAACATTTAAACAAAATTTGTTGTAATGCATTCTGGCCGGACCACTGAATCATTGAAGAATACACTGAGCCACTTGGTGGAGTCTAAGCCTTCCTTTTGTGGTCTCTACTAAAACAAAAAACTAACATCGTCCTTCTCACTTGCCTATCAGAATGTTAGAGGTCTTTGTTCAATTAGGCTTAACAAACATATTTACACGGCAATTAATCAACATTAAAAAAGTCAAGGATGTACGGAAAGTTCAAGAAATCTGTTTTTTTCTTGGATTACATTCGATATCTGATGCTCGATCTAATTTCTCTGTCCTAAGTAACCAATGTTATAAAGATTACATTAAAAGTTGTACGATACACTTCCAGCGGGATCCTAAATGGTTTTTTGTTTTATGAAGAATACGCTTTAACCCAAGATGGTTCTACGGGAAGATTTATAAGTAACTCTAATGGGGTAAGAGGGCATACGTCAATTATGATTCCAGTTATAGCCCTGGAGGCCAAAAAGCAGAAATTGTTTTTGAACAGATGAACCTTGAATTGGGAATACAATATACAAGGTATACAATGGAAAAATAATGCGATTACATTATCCATGACCGCAGGTACCAGTCACTGTGGAATAAGGGCTAAATTAGTTTAGCAAAGTCAGTTTTCCAAACTTTGCGTGCTCTAAGTTTACTACAAAGACCTCTTACATTCTGATAACCAAGTTCTTAGGCTAGCATAGATAATTCTTAAAAACCAGAGCTAGAGCCACAAATTAGATCCAAATTGTTCTCGTGAAGCATACACAGGTGGGGAATATTTCGAATTTTTGATATCTCCCACCATTCCCCCATGTATGCAAAAATGAAAAAAAAACGCGATTCAAATACTATGGGCTTTGGTTTGTACATAGATTTCAATGATCTTGTTAAGCCCTAAAAATTTAATTAAGATCATACTCTTAGTTAAGAAGTAATACACGAATTTTATTTTCATAGTGTGTGTGTATGTGTGATTCTGTGTATGTGTGTATGCAAGGGGGTTGAAATGTGTGTGAAAACAGGGTTCAGGGTATCACCTAGTTGGGCGCTGCCGCGTAGAGCCCCTTACGTGTTTTGTTATCTTTTTGCGCTCTTAAACAATATTTTTTGCTCAATCTTAAGAGGAGATCACCCAAACACTGTCTGGCAAATTTGGTGAATCCAGCTTTCAAATTTCAAATTTGGCGATTCTAGCTCCCAAATTGTTGGACATATAGATTTTTGCGATTTTTGGGGGGTGGGAGTGGGCGTGACCGGGAAATTTCTTACGGATCTTTTAATGGGGGTGACCGGCTATATAATTTGGTGACTCTAGCTCTAAAAGTGTGGGAGATATAGTCATTTCCATGGGTGTGGCCGAAAAAGGAAGGTCGCAATTTTTGTGGGAGGTGACTGCCAATCTACATACTAAATTTGTTGTGGGAAATACTCACCTTTTATCGATTTGCGATTTGAGGTGTATGGACATGTTATCGATTTCCCAGCCCCCCAGAGAGCGTGACACAAAAATCTTAACACTTTGATTGAAGTAGATAATTACAAGTATATATTCCAAGTTTCAAGTCTCTATCTTCAATAGCGTCGAAAAATATTGCGTTCATCCGGACAGACGGACAGACATTGCACAAAACCAATATACCAGTTTCACTTTATGAACGAGTATAAAAATTGTTATAAGATTTTACTTTCTTATTTCAAATATTTTCAGGCGACACTATAAAGCGAGCAGAAGATGAACATACGCGAATAGTTCAATCTATAATGGACAAATGTATGAGAAAAGACTCTCTATTAAATGAACTTTATCTGCAACTTATAAAGCAAACAACAGACCATCCCGATGCTAACTCAAGGGTAAATTTGAGAAATTGGGCTTTGTTATGTGTTGCGTGCAGTGTAATATTGCCATCAACAAAATCGATTCGAAAATATTTAATGGCACATTTAAAAAGGTGTTCAAGTGATTTTCTATCTGAAGAGGGAAAATATGCAAGATTTGCAGAAAAGGTAAGTAAATTTAATCATAATTTCATCTACTCCCTATTATATTATAATATTCATTTACACTACACAGTAGTTAGTAGTAGGAGGCGTGGCCAGACATTTTTAGCGATTTGTGATTTGTGGTTGCCTCCAATATACTCTTTTCATTTTGTGAACGAGTATAACAATGAGAACGTTACAGTCAGGTTAAACCGACAGCGATATATTCGTATACTGTTTAATAATAAATATCATGTACATGTATATACCAAAGTTATAATCGAGGATAAAAAACCAAAAAAGGCAGTTTGTTCGGTCTTGGTCCCGGGACTTACACTTTAATTGCGCGTTAGACAGTACCACCAACCATTTAGTTTTCAGTGGGATGAAATTCAAGTTATGCTATATAATAACAATTATTTGCAAAATTCTAATAAAAACAAAAACAAGCATTTTAAGATATGAAAGCCATTGGTATTATTGAAAAAAACCGTTTTGTCAGGAGTGAAAATCTAGGAGAAACTGCAACTTAGACTGAACTCTCGTTAGACTGAACACCAACCGCTAAAATTAAATGCATTTATTAAAAACGTAAAAAAAATTGCTGTATCGTGTCTGGCACAGTGAATTGAACTCGGAACTCCAACGCTGGACGTACCGTTAAAATTAAACATCATGTTAGTTATAAGCACCATTAACCGGTTAATTTCCCATCCAATGAAATTGAACTTAAGGTGTCCAACAAAAATTAAATGTATTCGTTGAAAACTGTAACTATTTAGGCCGACACCGAATGCTATTACTTACATTATGCAAAACAAAGAAAAAAAGCTAAAAAAATTAAATATAATAATTTTTACTTGAATATTCGATGTCGTGAAACTAATAAATTCTATGTATTTGGGGGCTCAAGGGGGCGTAGCCTCTGTATGTATTTACAACCTCTACAAGTGCGGGAGATAAATAAGTGTTATTGAATTGTCCGCCTCCAGTGGCTCCACTCAAAAATGCGAACTCTTTTTCCGGTGCAAGTATACACGAGTACATATTCCAAATTTCAAATCTCTAGCTTCAATAACGACAATAATACAAATTTAGTTCTTACGGACAGCCGAACTGACATTGCCCAAACTCAATATACTCTTCTCACTTCGTGAACGAGTATAAAAGTTCAAAGTAACTAGATAGAACAGATATCTTTGTCAAACACAAACTTTGTTTTACCTTATTAGGTCCTCTCCATAAGCTTAAGGTATACGAATTTCTCCGTGGCTTACCACTATATATTGGATGTATATCCAATGCAACCGTCAGGGTGGTAGACCGCAAGTACTGCTCAGCATCTTTTGAGGTGCTTAGGCTGTGGTCTTCTTCACTCTTTCTTCTACGTAGAGTTTCCATGTCAGTTTGCTGTCCAGAATCACTCCAAGATATTTTTTTTTTTTTCTATGGTGTATCGTTTACCACTGGCGGGTCCCACCGCGGTGCCGTGTATCCGACTCCTCTGACCCACCTTAGTATTTTTTCAGCGTGTAGCTCATGACCTGGTACTCGATAGATATTTTTCCGCGACAATTATGCTTATGCCGTCCGTATAGGAAATTATCTTAGGGGCTTTACTGCGAAATTCCTTTAGTAGTCCGTCCGCCAGTAGGTTCCATTGAAGGGGAGATAAGACCACATTGTGGCAAACCCAGTGTTCTGCCCGTACTGTGGAAGTTGTTGCCTACTTTTCCGCATCGTAACAGATTCACAGGTATATTTTGTTTTCAGCAGAAAAGAGAAAAGAAAAAGCCGAAAAGAAGCGCACCATCTTCTAGCTGACTCTACAGTTCTGGCCGTGGCCGGCATATTAAGGTCGCAATTTTTGGTGAAGGTCACCAGCAAATCTACATACCAAATTTAGTGACTCTAACTTTAATAATGTGGGAAATATTCACCTTTTCGGTATGTTATTTTCGAGTATAAGTAACTGGCAATACCCATACCCGACATAACCCTAGAAACGTGCAATAAATTGCCAACTCAAGCATTTTAATTCTGATATATGCAAACAAACGTGAATAAAGTGAATCAGTGCAGTTTTTTGCACTCGCAATAGCAACAAACGTGTTCCTTTTTTGCGCATAGCAAGCAGACTGGTTGATTTGTGCAGTTGCATTGTTGCCTGCTAACATTTAGTTTTTGTATTTCAATTCTCTGCATATTTTTGCTATCTTTTCGCCGAATTTGTCTATGCATATTGTTGGTATTTTCGGTTTTTTTCTTTTTTGTGTTTTGTAAAATGAATTAAAAGCCAATATTACAGTAGAAAAATTCTAATTCGCGTACATTCCGAAAATTTTGACAAGTTCAAATAAGTGTTCCGGCACAGTCGGTACGAAGCAATTCTTACTATTTGTCTTTCGTGGATTAAACTGGGATCCAATGCCCGGTTGCCATAATATTCAAGTAGAATCGGAGAACTATGCTTGGCGTAATCTGTGTCCATATATGAATTACTGGCAAACTCGAATCTTCTGAGTTGATAAGCCAATTAAATTTCACTGTTTCAACCGGACTAACACGTTTATAAACCTTTATCACCTAAACATTGCTTAACTAACTATGCCGCGTCCTTTGTGATGATTTTAATAAACACTACAAGTATTCCGAATTCAGAGTCTTCCCTCCCTAGTATTAAATCCTCTCTTAAACTATTTAACACATACATAGATAGTAGATAGTTTGTATCGTCTTTTCTTTTCATATTTCGGACTCGTGTCGTACCTTATACGACTGCGCCCCTCGGTCGGTTGGGTGTGAGATGGAATGTTGGTGGTGCCATCGGGATTCGCGCGAACAAAAAAAAATTTTTTTGAATGCAAGGGGGTTGAAAGGGTATACGCGAACTTTAAATGTCCAATAGCTGTTGTATACTCTGAAATCGACGCGTTTATACAGACGGTCGGATAGACCGACAGACGGACAGGGCCTAATTGAAATTTTCAACGGTTTGAGGTTATAAAAATTGGTGGCCGGCATATAAACTGTTATGTTATATAAGAATAAATATAATATCAGCCGTTATTATAAGTGCACATTTTTGTTGTTCTGTAATTATTTAGTAAAGCAATTAAGTGGGAATACAAATTTTAACAATTCAGCATTTGATATTAAGTAATTCCCGGACGGGGATACTTGACTAAAACACTTAACTTATAGTATATTAAATAAATAAGGGCGAATGTATATCGAGGAAATCAGGATTACTGTATTCAGATTATCTCGCGACTAGGCATTTAAACTTAATATTTACTGCTGTTTTCAACTATTAAGTACTCTAAATTATATTACTTATGTTTTTTTTAACCAGTGCTTTTTCAGAACGCAAGGAACAAGACGTCGACAATGGACGCCAAGTTGTGAAGAGATATTATGTACAACCAACCGAAGGCCATGCTATTCTAAAATCTATTTTATGGACGGACAATATTATTCTTTTGAGTTTCACCCCAGTTCAACTGCTAATGATGTTATACAGATAATAAAAAAAACAATTGGGCTTCAGGACAATTCGAGAGGATACGCATTATATGAGGTGTTGGGAAATACTGAAAGAAGTCTTTCTAAAGAAGAAAAAGTTTGTGACGTAATGGCAAAATGGGAGAAATATCGCAGTGTCTCCAAAAAAGAATATCAAAATCAGGTTAGTATATTTGATTTAAGTATTATTGATTTATCTATTATTTTAAGGTGTCGGAAATATGACAGGAATATAATATTTTTAACTATTATAAGTTAACTATTATAATTACATATTATCTTTATCCGAATTATCTGCCTTCTCAAACTCCAAGTAATCCATTGGGATCGAATACGACATACAGAGATTAAACTGAAGCAAATTTGTCAGTAAGCCCCATGCTCAAGCATTTTCAGGTTATTCAAATTGTTGAAAATTTCATAACTGCCCTCCTAACAGAAACACTATGCAATTAGAGCACATAAAATAAGTGTGGAGGCTCGGGGATACCGTGAACCCTGTCTTTTCATACATTTCAATCCTCTTGCATTTATACATACACCTAGTCGCAGAGAATGCCGTCGTATTATCAGCCGAGCCTGCCCAACCTCTCTCAAAAAGACACTGCGCACCGCGGCCGGACTGTAGAGACATATCAGAGGCACTGGGATGTTTCTACCAAAGGGCGATAGACATATCGCCTCATTCGCAACATTGATTCGTGGATAAGCATGAAGCATGTAAATTTCTACCTCACCCAGCTTCTAAGTGAACATGGCTATTTCTGCAACTATCTACACCGCTTTGGTCATGAAGCAGCCCCAACTTGCACATAGTGCGGCGATGGCATTGTTGAGGATGCTGAGCACACCACTTTCTACTGTGTGCGCAGCGAAATTTCGGGAGCGCCAAACGCATTAGCTTTTTATACGCGTTCACAAAGTAAAAAGTTTATATTGAGTTCCTGCAATGTCTCTCTTGCTGTCCGTCCATTTGTCCGTCTATCCGTATGAACGCAATTTTTTCGCAGCTATTGAAAGCAGAGACTAGAAATAGATACTTGTTTATACCCGCGTCAGACACAGTTTTAAGATTTTTGTGCCACGCCCACTGGTAGGCTGACAAACCGATAACATGTCGACACCTCTCAAATCTTTAATCGATAAAAGGTGAATATTTCCCACAATATTAAAAAATGGTTGGCATTAAAATCGGAATCTAAGCGACGCAGATGAATTCGTAATGACAGGTCCAAAGACGTCGTAAAAGCGGGCTATTGTTGACAAAACTGAGCATCACTCAATGTTAGAAGAGTTTCCTTAGCCCCATCGGACTGGTTATACCTGTCATCAAGAAGGCAAAAATCTTCTTCCAGCAGCTTTGTAAGCAGGATATGCGCTAAATTCAGAATGTTTTAATTTATGCAGCATTTTTGGGCAGATTTGTCGTGTTGGGTTTCCTTGATTAACTCTGGATCCAAACTCTAATTGGGAAATTCATGGATTCTGCGACGCTAGAATTAAAGCTTATAGAACCTATCTAAAGCATGAAACGTCCTTCTGATCTGATCTGTGTAAAATGTTGTGTAGCTCCTTTGAAGACAATCACTGTGTCAAATCTGAAGCTACGCGGATCACAGTTGCTGGCTACGCTCACAACTGACATCGCGCACTTGGAGGTCTTCAAAGGGACTATTGGATAATATCCTAAATTCCAAGTATACTATTTCCAGTGGACACTTTCATAGTTATAGTTTATATATTTTATATTACATGAAGTCGAACAAAGGGAATGATTCAGTCATCTTAAAAGGCGTTTAAAAAAATGTGTATAATAGACAGAAGAATTCACGTACGATTCCATAAAGTATACATATTCGTCGTCAACAACAATATCTGAGTCGATCTAGCCGATATAGCTGTTTATTTCAAATTGTCCATAACATTAGGTAACAGCCAAATTGTATAGTTTACAAATGTTGAAATATTTGGCAACAATTAATACTTGAATCCTGGTCACACTTAATTCTTATTCTTAAGTAGATCACTGTCTGTCGCTTACGAACTCTCGATCGGTGTACACGGGAAATCGCATAATAGTTATAAGCCCTTTTATGTATCACAGATTACCTTTCTAGTTCCACAATAAAAACGTTATACAACCAACAGGTTATGGGCCCAGATCTCCAGAGGGGAGTTTATGCGATTAATTTTGATTACTGTATATGATTACAAAAAAATGATTAAATATGAGTGAACAAGGGTTATATTCCATCAAAAAGTTGAATGGCGATATTTACGTGGTGTGGTTAGTTGAAATGAAAAGTATTTTGGTACAAAACCAACTATGGTCAATCGTGTGTGAAAGAGTTGTGAAAAATGAGAGTGACACGCCAGAAGCTCAGTTTGATATACGGGACAAAAAGGCACTAGCAAGCATATTGCTGGGTGTTCATAAAAAATTGTGCGCCGACAAAAGAAGCTTGGGAGAAGCTAATAAGTGTGTATCAATCCCGCGGGCCAGTAAGAAAAATTGCATTGTTTAAAAGGCTGCTCCGATTAAATTTGTCAAAAAGTAGGTGCAAGTGTAAAAAGCTATGTGGGTGACTTTTCTGACATAATTGAAAAACTCGAGGAAGTTGAAATGAGCATCAGTGAAGATATGCTTTCAATTTTGATGTTAACGGGACTTAAAACGTTTGGGACCTTTGTTGTAGCGATCGAAACGTGCCATTTGGGTTAAGCACGAAAAATGTGCATCAGAAAATAGATCCGAAATGATGCGGACGCCAATCAGTGCAAAGAAAAACTGAAGTATGAGGAAAACAACGATAAAAACATCAGCTTGACAAAATCGATGTGGTGTCTAGACAGTGGGGCCACTGCTCACATGTATTGTGATGGGTCATGGTTTGAAGACATTAGAGAGCACAAAGGAAAACAAGTAAGAACGTTGCAGTCGGACGTAACCGACTGCGTAATACTCGTTCACAGTACATGGAAGTTATTATTGTTATTTTGGAAAAATATAGAATTTTTATATTTCGTTGGGGGGTTGAGTGTGGCCAACATTTTTTGGCTCGATCTCAAGAGAAGGTCACCCAAACACTATCTGCCAAATTTTGTGACTCTAGCTCCAAAATTATGGGAGATACAGCGTTTTGCGATTTGCAATGGCGGGAGTAGGAGGGAATCAATGGGAGTGGACGTGGTCAGGGAAATTTTCTTACCGAGCTTTAAAAGGGGTGACCAGCCATCTTCGTTTAAAATTTGATGACTCTAGCTCCAAAATTATGGGAGATATAGCTTTTCGCGATTTGCGGGGGCGGGAGTGGGCGTGGCTGAGAAATCGTTAAAGGGGGTGACCTGCCATCTGCGTTTAAAATTTGCTGACTCTAGCTCCAAAATTGTGGGAGATATAGCTTTTCGCGATTTGCGGGGCTAGAGTCCGCCCTTTCCCGCCGGAATATTTTTTAACGAATCTTTAAATGGGGGTCTACGTTTAAAATTTGGTGACTCCAGGTCTAAAAATGTGGGAGATATAGGGTTTCGAACTTGCGGGGGCGGGAGAGGGCGGGGTTGGGCATGGGCGGGAAATTTTTGTACTCTTATTTAAAGGAGCTGACCACGAATCTACCTTTTAAATTTGGTGACTCTAGCTCTAAAACTTTGGAAAATATAGCCATTTCTGTTTTTTCAGGCGGGGGCGCTGGGGGGCGTTGTAGTGGGCGTGGCCGGGATATCAAGGTCTCAATCTTTTGAGGAGGTCATATCTACATACCAAGTTTGGTATCTCTAGCTTTAAAATTGTGTAAATTATACACATGTTACCGTTTTGAGCCTGCATATATATCGATTTTAGCGATTACGGAGGCGGAAGGGGGCGTGGCCGGAAAATTTTCTGTGATGTTTGGGGCATTTTACCAGTAATATATATTCAAAACTCTAGCTCTAAAACTGTGGGAGATATAGCCATTTCCGATTTTTTAACACTTTGTCTGAAGCTGATAACTACAAGTATATATGCCAAGTTTCAAGTCTCTATCTTCAATAGCGTCGAAAAATATTGCGTTCATACGGACAGACGGACGGACAGCATGATGGACATTGTACAAAACCAATATACTAGTTTCACATCGTGATCGAGTATAATTAGTGTACAAAATTAAAAACACGAAAACATTTAAATTAGAAATAAACTTAAAGAAATGAACCATTTTCATCTATAAAAAAAGAAAAATATATTTATTTATATAGCAGGTATCGGTCTGCACATTAGTGCACCAGTACACTTAAAGTTCTTTTTATGGGTAGCACTTTTTTCTTTCGGACATTATTGCGTTTTCAGAAACTTGGTTAAATTCTACCATATCTGTTTGCCAATAATTTTACGGTGTATAGACCAAATCGTCGTGGTGATGGGGTATTAATTGCAGTAAAATCCTCACTCCAGTCTGAACTTTTTCATTTTGTTGCGACTACTGATGCAGAGATTGTCTCTGTAAAAGTAACTCTCCCAACTTGTGCTATATTTATAACTTGCTACTATATACCCCCTTCCTCAAATATTGAGGATTATTTGCAACATCTTGCCTATATTAATCAGGTCTCCTCTCATGTCCGGGATAATGACTATTTTGTTGTGTTGGGTGACTTTAATATACCGAACATTTCATGGTCAATATGCACGTCCACAAATTACCTTGTGCCATCTACCTGTCATGAGTTTTTGATGGTATGCTCCACCTCTCGTTGTTCCAGATCAATTCCATTTCTAATCAACTGAATAGAACACTTGATCTTGTCTTTATCAACGATCATCGTATTGCTGAGGACTCCAGATCATCCCCTCTATCTGTACCTGAGGATATATACCATCCTACACTTGAAACAGCTCTATCCGTTTTTAAATCCCAGAATTTACATTCCATAACGCCTATTAAGCCCTGCCGCTGCTTTCGTAAAGGTACCATACTTAATAATCTTATTTATGCAACCAATTGGAATTTTCTATTTGACGCGGTTGATATAGATATCGCCATTACATTTTTTTATAAAACCCTTAATTCACTCTTAGATGTGTTTATCCCTAATTGTACCCCTGTGCATAATTCTATAAAACCTCCGTGGTTTACTTCCAGAATGGCAAACTTAAAAACATTAAGTCAAAATGTTTTAAAAAGTTTAAAAGGATTGGCGAAATATTCCATAGCCAAGTCAAACTTATTATTCATAATTCTCAGTTATCTTGTCCGTTGCAAAAGACAATTTGCTCATGATCCACAGCAGTTTTACCGATTTATTAATTCGAAGCGCAAATCTTCTTGTTTGCCTTCCTCATTTTTCTAGGGATGGAAAAAGAAAGCAATGATTTTGCTGCAAGTGATCTTTTTGCTAGTTTTTTCAGTCCACTTATTCCTCTGTTTCTTCTATTAATATGCCTTATCCTTACAACCTTGTTTCTTCCAACTCTGTTCTGCTCTTAATTCTGTAAAAAGTTCTTACTCTACTGGGTCTGAGAACATTCCTAGTTATCTACTCAAAGAGTGTAGTGCTTCTCTTCTTCGCCCTTTGATAAAGCTCTTTAATCTATTCCATTGAATCCGCTGTTTTCCCATTCCTTTGGAAAGAATCAAAAAAGCAAACTGATGTCATTTATACCGACTTCAGTAAAGCATTTGACTCTGTACACCATGAATTATTACTGCTCAAACTTGACCTTATAAGTTTCCCTCCTTCTCTCCTGGCTTGGATTTCGTCTTACTTAAAGTGAAGAACCCAAAGAGTATTACTTAGATCCACAACCTCCAAACAAGTTCATGCTACCTCAGGTGTACCCCAAGGTTGTCATCTTGGACCTTTACTCTTTACTCTTTTTATAAATGACTTCCCTTCTATAATTTCACATGCTCGCATACTTATGTACGCTGATGATAAGAAACAAATTTATTCCTACATAGATTCCCAACATCACACACGTCTACAAGACGATATGAACTCTATGCAACTTTGGTGTTCGGCCAACCAGTTGCACTTTAATTGTTCAAAGTGTATGTTTCTGTCCTTTACTCGATTTAAGCCACTTTTAGTTAAGTATATTATTGAAAACTTTCCATTGAATCATATACTAACAGTAAAAGATCTTGGTGTATTTTTTGATTCAAAGCTGAGCTTCATCACTCACATTCATACTATTATAAACGAGGCTAAGGGTGTACTTGGGTTTATTAAACGTTGGTCTATGGAGTTTAATGACCCCTTCACAACGAAACTTCTTTATATATCTCTTGTACGCCCAATCCTTGAATACTGCTCATGTATCTGGTGTCCGCAGTATAAAATCCATCATCGAATTGAGTCCTGAAGAAGCAATTTCTGATCTTTGCCTTACGTGGGTTAAACTGGGATCCCAATCTTCGTCTACCTTCATATTCCAGCAGGCTTTTACTTCTCAATCTCCCGTCTCTAACCAACCGTAGGATAATCCTTGGTGTTGTCTTTCTACACAAGTAGATCAATGGCGACATTGAATTCGCCTTTCTTTTAGGTCGCCTGAACTTCTCGGTTCCGTTTAGACCTACTAGAAATGATCTCCCCCTATTCCTTGCTACATGTACCACAGACTACGCTTTGCATAATTCTTTTCGAATCTTATGCCTACGCTATAATAGTCATTAGCACGTGTTATCCTCTGATCTCTCTCTTCCCCTAATAAAGTCATTACTTTCAGGATAGCTTCGGAAAATCATTGACCACCGTCAGCTGTGAGCAGGGGCACAGCTTGCCGGACGGGCTAAATATCTCCCCCATCGGGTCAATAATTTCCGTTCCTGTCTCTTTCCTCTTATCTAACTATCTAATTCTAATTCTAATTCTAAGCATAGCTAGCCGGACAGGCAAATCAAATACCCCCATCGTGTCGGTGATGTTATGAGAATTGTTTAGAATTCTTTTAGGCTTTTAGCTTTTAATTTTCATTTTTCTACTTAGGTTGATACTCGATTTGTCAACCTATTAAATAAATAAATAAATAAATATATTTGTTTTTATTTATCTTGTATCCATTGCGCAAAGAAAATATTAATAACTTAAATTAATTGTTGTTTACTTTTAATTGCATAATTTTATAAGTAAAACAAGTAAGAATGTTGCAGTCGGACGTAACCGACTGCGTAATACTCGTTCACAGTACACGGAAGTAATTATTGTTATTTTGGAAAAATATAGAATTTTTATATTTCGTTGGGGGGTTGAGTGTGGCCAACATTTTTTGGCTCGATCTCAAGAGAAGGTCACCCAAACACTATCTGCCAAATTTTGTGACTCTAGCTCCAAAATTATGGGAGATACAGCGTTTTGCGATTTGCAATGGCGGGAGTAGGAGGGAATCAATGGGAGTGGACGTGGCAGGGAAATTTTCTTACCGAGCTTTAAAAGGGGTGACCAGCCATCTTCGTTTAAAATTTGATGACTCTAGCTCCAAAATTATGGGAGATATAGCTTTTCGCGATTTGCGGGGGCGGGAGTGGGCGTGGCCGAGAAATTTTGTACGAATCGTTAAAGGGGGTGACCAGCCCAGCATCTACCGTTAAAATTTGGCGACTCTAGCTCCAAAATTGTGGGAGATATAGCTTTTCGCGATTTGCGAGGGCGGGAGTCCGCCCTTTCCCGCCGGGTAATTTGTTTATGAATTTTTAAAGGGGATGACCAGCTATCTACGTTTAAAATTTGGTGACTCTAGGTCTAAAAATGTGGGAGATTCAGGCTTTCGCACTTTGCGGGGGGCGGGAGAGGGCGGGGTTGGGCATGGGTGGGAAATTTTTGTAATTTATTTTATATTTTGTTATTTAAAGGAGCTGACCACGAATCTACCTTTCAAATTTGGTGACTCTAGCTCTAAAACTTTGGAAGATATAGCCATTTCTGTTTTTTTTAAGGCGGGGGCGCTGGGGGGCGTTGCAGTGGGCGTGGCCAAAGAAAAAATTGCCAGCGAGTTTGACGTTATTGATGGCAAATGCTTTATACTTAGGGTATGTCAACGTGTAAGCGTGTAGGGATACCACTGGAGGCAGTTCATCAAGTCAAATATGCTGACCCCAACTGTGAGACTGTTAATGAAAGAAGCTACCAATCATTAATAGACCCCTTGATTTATTTGGCGATAACAACCCGCCCAGACATACTACACTCGGTAGTAAAACAAAGAAATGCCAATCCCCACAGGGAGCATGAAGTTGCTGCAGCAAAGCGTAATCAAAGCGCACAATGTTGAGCTAAAAATCACATTTTGCATAAGCGTAATAAGCACATTATATTAAGTATCACCATGTATGAGAGCTACATTCTAAGAAAGAAATAGATGTTAAATATATATGTATTAATGATATGATTAAATATAAAGTATATGACTGTTGAGAAGAAGTGAAGAAGTAATGAAATTGACAACAATTAATATTTCAATCCTAGTGACACTCATTTTGCTTTGTCCATATTCTTCTTCTTAACTAGACCACTGTCTGTTGCTCACGAACTCTCCATCGGTGTAGACGCAAAGTCGCATAATAGATTTAAGCCCTTGATTGATTACCTTTCTAGTTCCACAATAAAAACTTTATATAACCAACAACCAACCAGTAACTAGTTTTTCAGATACATATGCGGCCCCATATGATGAAACACCAAAAAATGTTCTATGCCCTTTTTTTTAAATTTTCAAAATATGGTATTTTTTTGGTGGTTTTCTTCAGATGCGATCTTGCATTATTGATCATTACTGGAGAATATCGTAACCGAAAAACTTACCGATTACTGAAAGCTAATGAATATATCTATTAATCAGTCTTACACACTTTTAAATTATTATCATTGGTTTTGCAACTATATATTTTTGAATTAAGAAAATGTTGATTTCGAAATTCGACAAAAAAAAATTAAAATTTTTCATCACCCACTTATTTATATAAGTATATTAACTGGGCGTCGTTTAATATATTAATCATTCAAATCGATGGCAAGACAGCAATATAACAACATTTTAAAATTAAACACTTTTTTGTCGATATACATGCTCTATCGGGAATGCCACCCCGTATTAATTTGTCTGCTGTTTGACTTTATAATAACATAAATAAGTTAATGGAACATTAATAAAAATATCATTCATTAAAATTAATGCAGAAACCAGAAATTTAAATGATGTTCGACTCACAGAATGAACGATTATTGATCATGATCAATAATACAATCTTACCTCTAAAAAAACATGAAAAAAAAACATATTTCGAAAAACAAATCTCAGCATAGAAAACTTTGTAAAGTAGTTTTTCGCCATAAGAGGCCCCATATGTATATATCAGAAAAACTAGGTTGGTAAACTATACCAAAAAATTGGATTTTGTTACCTAGAGTCATTTGTCTCGTTTTCTTATTGTCGATAATTTTCTGTTTTTTGACACGGTTTTTTCCGTGACATATCCCAAAAACTATAAGGGCTAGCGCCACTAAACAGATAGAGAATTTTTATTTGTCGCATAAGTAATAATATGAAAACAACACAATTTAAATACTACGGACCTGCTCTTTCGTTTCTACATAGATTTTTAATGCTTTTGCTTAGCCATGAAAATTTCATTAAGATCATGCTCTTAGTTTAAAAGTTATTCACGAATTTAGTTTCCATAGTGAAACTATCTTAATATTCACAGCGTGTGACGTGCGTTTGTATGCGTATGTTTTTTTTTTATGGATGCGCCATTGGGGATTAGAATCTTCTGAAGATACTGTTGGCCCGTGCCCGTAAAGCCTACGTACTAAACCCCCGCCACTACACACCGTATTCCCCGCGGGCTCACCGTGAAGTATGACTTCGCGTGAACGGGTTGCCTGTTTTAGGCACCCACGCTCTCTTTTGCATCTTCTCAGATTGCTCTGGGTGCTTATGATTATTATTATTAATTATCAATTAACCAGTGAGTCATCTGCCTTTGGTGGTCATGGCCCACCTCATTTGCCATCTAACTATTGATGCCAATACGACTGCTGCGTCGTCGGATACAATCCTGAATACTGATTTGACTCGCAGTGCGCTAAGCTTTTATGGCGCAGGCATCTTTTTTTTTAAGTTAACACTATTGGCTATAACAGTGGCTGCTGGCCCTGCATACAACAGGATGGAAGCAATTACGCTACCTATGAGTAATCGCCTTCCGGCTTTGGGTCCTCCAATATTCGGTAGCAGCCGCGAGAGGGCTCTACAACAAAACAATCCATTTGGAAGCTGCACTCTGAGAACATCAATGGCGTGCACCGTAGACCGGACCCTGGCGAATTTATACAGAGATTCTGAAAGAGCTTTCTTCTCTTCGATTACCGTGAGAAGTTCGGTTTCCTTCTAGGCATAGATGAGTCGCACGCATTACTGAGGCTCTGTGATAACTGTTGCGCCATGTTTTTAGCTGATCCTTGGGTTGAGTTCCACTCAGAATGACGCAGGAAGTCCGAAAAGGTTTCTCTGTCGAACTGCCTGCCCTTTGCCATTTGCGGCCAGTTGCCTTGCCTCACTGGTGCATTCGCTTTGCTTCACCGATCGCTGAAGCTGAACTCATCGCCACTTAGTGAGCAGCTCACTTCAAAGTAAGGTCAGTGATAGATCCACTCCCAGCCGTCTAGTACATAAGCTTCTTTCCGTTAATTGCTAGCCAGACGTCACGCGATGAGAGTTGTTCCAACAAAAAGGTTCCTCTGGTGTTTGCCACATTGTTGCGCCATTTTTCGGCCCAGGTATTGAAATCGCCCGCTATCACCAATGGAGCTCTGCCTCTTGAATCCTCCCATATGTAGGCCAACAACCTTTGTTTGGACGTAGATGTACTAACGAGCAGTACATTCAAGTGGCCCAACGATACCAAGCACGGGCTTGTTAACGCGCGGACCCAGGCAAAATGCCACCCACCTCCCGCCCAACCGACCGAGAGGCGTGCCGCATAACGTGCGTTGACGAAGATCGCGAACAAATTGACAGATGACAAAGGACTAAAGTTTTAAGGATAGGAATAGAAGTAGCTTTACTTATTATTCGGAAAAGATTATTATAATTAGAGCATAAGATACGAAAAGGATTATGAATAGAATGTTACTATGACACATTTCAAGAGATAGCGGTAGAAAATTCCTCGTATTTCTACTCGGAACCGCAAAACTAATTTGGCTGATTAATTCGGAAGAATAAATTTCCCCATTAATTAGTTTGTGTAAGAAGATTACACCAAGCATGGTTCTACGATTAGAAAGCGAGGGAAGATTTATTAGTAAAAGTCTACTATGGTAGGAAGGCATGCGATAATTAGTATTCCAGTTAAGACCCCGAAGGGCAAAAAGCAGAAATTGTTTTTGTACAGATTCAATTCTATCCTGATGAACCTTGTATTGGGGACACCATATACAAGAACCATATTCAAGAATTGGACGAACAAGTGAAGTATATAGAGTTTTAGTAACATAGGGATCGTCAAATTCTTTCGACCAGCGCTTTATGAAACCCAGGACTCCAAAAGCTCGATTTGCAACAGAAGAAATATGCTTGTTAAACTTAAGCTTGGGATCAAGAAGAATACCCAAATCGTTAACGGACTCAATACGGGTTTACCATTAAGGAAATAATTATTAAAACATGGCATTCGTCTATAGAAGGACATAAATTTGCACTTACTGTAATTAAGATTTAATAAATTTAATTGACACTAGGTTTTGAAAGGTCGGATTGCAAACTTTGGGCAGCTACAGAATTAGTAGACGACAGGCAAAGTTTTACGTCATCGGCGTACATCAATACCCGAGAGTGGTTTATTACAGAAGGAAGGTCATTTATGAATAAGGTGAATAATAACGGACCAAGGTGACTTCCTTGTGGTACTCCGGAAGTAACTTGAACAGGTTTAGAGACAAGACCTTTGAAGTAAACTTTTTGGGTTCTTAAGGATAAATAGTTAGATATCCAGATAATTAAGTTATTTGGAAATCCCAGAAGATGAAGCTTATGCAGTAAAAGTGAATGATTGACAGAGTCAAACGCTTTACTGAAATCAGTGTAAATGACATCGGTTTGCATTTTATTTTGGAATCCTTTAATAACAAAAGACGTGAATTCCAATAAGTTAGTGGTAGTAGATCTATATTTCATAAACCCGTGCTGGCAGGGTGAAATTACAGATCTACAAAGATGTTGTAATTGAAAAGTTATCAACTTCTCGAAAATCTTGGGAATAGCGGACAACTTAGAAATACCTCTATAGTTTTGAACATTAGACTTGTTTCCTTTTTTAAGGAGGGGAATAATAAATGATTCTTTCCAAATATTAGGAAATGAACTTAACTCCAACGTTATAGTTCATCTGACACCTCTAAGCTTCGCTCGGACCTTCATAACGTACATTTACATTCTGTAGAAGACGCTCTAAAGCCCAAATGGCTACCTTAAAACACGTACAACCCACCCAGCTGCTGCCTGGAATCGGGTTGGTTGGACGTCCGTTCTCCTCTCTTTCACGGCCTGCCTCAGGAGGGACTGTGCTGCCTCACAATGGTTAAGATTCAACTGAGTGTTGATCGTTTGGCGAGCGCACTCCTGAACCGTGGGCACTTGCCAATGCTGGCCGTCCGTGCTCTTGCCGTTGCAGAACATACATTCCTGGTTGCAGTCCTTAGCTAGGTGGCTCTCTTCACCACATCCCCGACACAGCTTAGACCTGACGATCTCACACCTGCACTGCTTTGCCATGTGGGCAAATTTAAGGATTTTGGTAACGATTACCCGTTGTCGGCACTTGACCCAACCTACCTTCAGTACTCCATTTAAAATGACCTTCAGAGCGCTTTGCGCAGGCAGCCTAAGCAATCTGTGTTTGTTGGAAAGCCTATCCGCAGGTTGCTGTCCTCCGGAACAACCTCTGTTAGCTCAATATGACTTCGAAGTGTTTCCCCGATATAGCTTCCCTCGTCGTGATCTCATCGAAGTTCTTACACTCTACCGTGACCCGATGCGTAACACCGCTTTTGCTAGTATACTGTTAGCCTTTCAGAGTCGTCAAAACATAGGGTGATCCAGTTTTCCATCCTAAAGCCTTACCGGTCTCAGCCTTAGTTGTCTTCTCGTATTGGCAAGGCACCCCACTGGTATGTAGCCCCAACGCTGGGTATACTTGGCAAGGTATTTTGCCCGAGGTTACCATAGCATTGCCTTGTCTGAAAAGCAATTGGCCTGGCCTTAACCAGCTTAATGGCAGCGAAGCCCTTTCCGCCTGTAAGAGGCACCTCTCTGCAGAACATCCCCGTGCCATTTTATGCGCCTTTTACGACATGCTTTGACGTACTGAGGTAGTATTTTTCGAACCGCTTACCCCTGGAGTATGCCTGGTAACTCTAACTTTAATATTGTATGAATTATTTACCTCTTATCGATTAGCAATTTGAGGTGTATTGACATGTAATGGATTTGCCAGCATCCCAGTGGACGTGGCAGTAAAATGAACACTTTGTCTAAAGCAGATAGTTTGTCCTTCAATAGCCCCAAAAAGAGTTGCGTTCATCTGGACAGGCGAACAGCATGACCGCCATTGCACAAAACCAATATACGCTTTTCACTTTAGGAATACCCACTTAATAGCAAATTCCAAGCAAAAGGTAAAGAGTGCGTTTTTGTTGGATACTCCACAATAGCAAACGCTTATCGCTTGTATGATCGAGAAAAGCGACAAGTTAATGAACGCCATTAAACTTGTTTAGGGTAACAGACAAATTCACACCGCAGGCAGTGCGTTTCTCAGCATCTGCGCTTGGCTCCCACGATGAAGAATAAATTCTTGAAAACCTTTTAAATTAAGAACATGATCTTAATGAAATTTTTAATTCGTAATAAGATCATTGAAATATATTTAAAAATCGACTCAGCTCGTCGTCCTAATCAAGAATATATATACTTTATGGGGTTTGAGATGCTTGCTTCTGTCTGTTACATACATTTGCACAAAACCTTTATACCCGTTTTATCCATTTTTCTTGAGTTCAGGGTATAACAATGAGTTTACTACAAACATTATTCACCTTGAGTCGAATAAAGATCTTTCAGAACAACAGCAAGCCGCACCCATTGTGGTCGAACACTTCGAAACGACAATAGTAGCAACAGGTGTAGATTTCTGCGGAAAATTTTTGACATTATACAAAATACAGGAAAGTTCACCATACTAAACCTACGGCTCGGTCCATGTTTGCTTTGCAAAGCCGATCCATATTGAGTTGGTGACTGAACTTTAAACTAACGCCTAACAATCAAATTGTGGATCTCGTCATATCATGCAGCGACTGCAAACAGTTTAAGTTTTCCCTTAATTCGTCAGCATTGCGCAACGCAATCCCGTCTAGAGCAAGGCCTGAAAATAATAATTATCCGGTGCTGACCCGGGTTTTTGAGCAAATCTATAACTATAAAACCTATAATAATTTTATATGGTTTTTTTAAGCATACGCAGATCAAATATATTGCGGATTTTAGATACTTACGCACTTACCCTAAATATGAAAAAACAGGCTTATTTATTCGTATTTTTTCCCCGCTTATACTTTTATAATATTTACAGAATTATCTTTAGATCCCAAACATTAATAAATAATTTTATATTTATATTTCTTTACAGATCACTTTAACAATGCAGCATCCGCAAAATCATGCTTTCTTATTTAAAAAACATTTGTTTTGTGATGCTTTTATAAACCTGGATGATGCAATCGAAAAGGAATTGCTTTATCATCAAATACTACACACCCTTAGGAGCGAGCGCTATCCCATTACAGAAATGGAGGCCATTATGCTTACTGCTCTTCAAGGACAATTAGAGCTGGGCGATTGTTCTGACAGTGTTAATGATTACGGGGCTGTTGCCAGTCACTGCTTACCACCGCGGTTTGTACCCAATATTCCTCACGGAGCAGTTGCAATGCATCATCAAAGCTTAAAAGGAATGTTACCTGTAGAAGCAAAAAAATCTTTTTTAAACTTGATACAAAGCTGGCCACTACATCGAGCAACAATATTTGATGTTATGGTTAGTACATAAAAAAAAACTTTAAATTTGCATATCTTTTACAGCTAACAAAACTGAAAAAGCCCCCCAAAGATTTTTTACTTTTCCTAAAAGTTGCACAATAGAATAGAGCAACAATATTTGATGTTATGGTTAGTACATAAAAAAAACTTTAAATTTGCATATCTTTTACAGCTAACAAAACTGAAAAAGCCCCCCAAAGATTTTTTACTTTTCCTAAAAGATGCACAATAGAATAGTTCGTTTGATACTTAATTTAACTTTTACGCTTTTAATAAAAAAATAGATTATGTATTCCAAAACCAATATAAACCTGTCCGTTTGTCAGTGCTACCGACGAACTCCTCAAAATCAAGAAACAAAAACTTATACGGAATCGTGTCAAACTGAAAATTTCCAATTCCAACCTTAAAGCTATGGCATATTATGTGCCATGCTTTGTATACGTCAATGGTTAATACAAAGAATCAACAATTAAGGTTGATAATAATAATATATTTATTGGTTAATTATAACTACGAGATCTCTCTTAGTGACTCGAACATTCCAACCATCTTGGAATTACTACTAGAGATGATCAGAAGCTCCAATCATCCATTTACAAACTATCGATAAAGCTACACTTGACTGTCGCTGATATTTCCGATAGGAGGTGGCTTGCGTTGCCACAGTACTCCCCCGCAAGTAACCATGTTACAATTTTCAGCTTGCACTCGATGCTTCCTTTTTTATGTCCGTCTTGGTCTGGCTGGTGTCCAATTTTTGGGACAAGTATGGACGTATACATCCGCTTGACGAATCGCAGTAGAGAGTATTGTTGTTATCACACAAAGTAGACTTCAGGTTGAGCGATATTCCACCTACAAGTAGCTGTTGCAGATCCGTATCGGTTGCTTGTTGTTCCTCAATGTGAGTCCAATGGACATTAATCGGCCTTGTGTCGTTGTTTTGTTTTTTAATAGTTGGTCCCGTTGCGTCTATGAACTTGCGTGGGAGACATCTAAAATCGTTGGTACCATGTACTGCAGAAACTTGAGCTTGTTTCGACAAGGCATTGCACCCATTCGTGGTTAAACCTGTGTTTGAATCTATCAGGTATTTGTTAGTCAGGTCAATGACCAATTTAAAGTGTGTCAAAAAATCAGCGCCAATTATTGCTGTCTCGATGTCAGCAACGATGAATGGCCAGGTGAACTTACGATGTAAGCCCAAATCTATTTCGGTTACATAATTACCGTATGTGTTTATAATAGATTTTTTTGCAGCATATAAAACTAAATTGCTTTCTCGAGCCTTCTGTTTAAACACAGTACGTGGTATTACAGAGTCGACGGATCCAGAGTCAATCAGGAATCGAGTATGGGATATGCCGTCGTAATTTTAAAATTGTCAGAGTTATAGATTTTCACGGTTTGCGGGAGGTCCCCAGGTCTACATACCATACATATACACATGTTACCGATTTGATCTTTCAGGTATATCAATTTTAGCGATTACGGAGGCGGGAGGGCATGGCCGAAAATTTGTTTCTATTATATATATATTTGGCGGTTTTCAAATATGGAATCTCTAGCTCAAAAACTGTGGGAGATATAGCCATTTCCGATCTTAGTTGGGATAGCCGGGATATCAAGCAATTTTTGTGGGAGATCACTAGCAATCTACATACCTAATTTGGTGACGCTAACTTTAATATTGTGAGAAATATTAGGCGTGGCACAAAAATCTTAAATCTTTATGTACAAAACTTCTTTTCTCTATTTTCAATTGCGCCGAAAAGAGTTGCGTTAATTCGGACCGACTGGCGCACGGCCAGCATGACGAACATTCCACAAAACCAATAAACTCTTGTCACTTCGTGAACGAGTATTAAAAAAAAGTGGCAGGATGTACGGGAAGATAAATATGGCTTTTTCTTGGATTATGCTCAATATCTGGTTGCTCAATCTAATTTCTCTGTCTATAATAACCAATGTTTTAACGATTACCTGTAGGGGACAGTTCTACATATCCTAAATGGTTTTCTAATTTCGTTGTGAAACGTAGATCTTCTACACTACCATCAACTGTATGTATTTTTTGAAAAAAATACAGGAGGACCAGATCAGGCTATTGCCTGATTATAGTTCTTAGAAATATCTTCCTGGTTTACCAAATCCCAATCATGTAAATGTTTTTAGTTGAATTTTTGGGCCTTTGATCACGGCAAGTTCACTACAAAATGATCTAAGCGTAATCAATCATCAGGACCTGAACGAAGGTCTCTTAAAGCCTTTGTATAAAGTATTTAAATTTTCCGTGGAGTTAAGTTATTTATTTATTTTTTATTTATTTATTTATTTAATAGATTGACAAATCGAGTGTTAGAAGAATTAGAAGAATTAGAATGTATAAAACACAAAGAAATATATATAAATATAAAAATTAAAAAAGCCTAAAAGCCTAAAGGAATTATAAACAATTCTCATAACATCACCGACACGATGGGGGTATTTGATTTGCCTGTCCGGCTAGCTATGCCCTAATCACAGCTAATTGTTGTCAGTGACGTTAAGAGAACCTACAGCTAAAGAGAAGGTTGTTATAAGTAAGCGTAAATTCTAAAATATAAATCTAATCTTATAAACAGTTTTAGTAGTTAATAATACTAATAATTAAAATTAGATAGTTAGATAAGAGGAAAGAGACGGAGGCGGAAATCATTGAACCGATGGCCCGTCCGGCAAGCTGTGCCCCCGCTCACAGCTGACGGTGGTCAATGATTTCCCGAATATATCCTGAAAGCAATGACTTTATTAGGGAAAGAGAGAGATCAGAGGAGAACACGTGGTAGAGGCTATTATAGTGTAGGCATAAGATTTGAAATGAATTATGCAAAGCGTAGTCTGTCGTTTTCCTAATATTTGGAAAGAATCATTTATTATTCTTCTCCTTAAAAAAGGAAACAAGTCCAAAGTACGGAACTATAGAGGTATTTCTAAGTTGTCTGCTACTCCTAATATTTTTGATATGGTAATAACTTCTCAACTACAACATCATGGTAGATCTATAATTTTACCCTCCCAGATCGGCTTTTTGAAACATAGATTACCAGATTACTACCACTAATTGATTGGAATTAACCACTTTTCTTATTAAATGAACTGAAACGAAATAAAATATAAAAACACTGATTTCAGTAACGAGTTTGACTCTGTTAATCATTCGCTTTTACTGTATAAATTTCATCTTCTGAGATTTCCAAATAATCTTATTCACTGGATATCTAACTATTTAACTTTAAGAACTCAAAAAGTCTACTGTTCAAGTTACTTCTGGAGTACCACAAGGAAGTCACTTTGGTCTGTTGTTATTCTCGTTGTTCATAAATCACCTTCGTTCTGTGTCTAGTATTTTTCTATCTGGCCCAAGTTTGCAATCCTTGACAGTTTTCAGACCTGTTGTCAAGTAAATTTATTAAATCTTAATTACAGTACGTGTAAATTAATGATTTTTTATGGGCGAATGCCCTCTTTGAAGAACTGTTATTTTAATGGTAAACCTCTTGAGCGTATTGAATCATAAACTTAGATTTGGGTATTCTTCTTAATCCCAAGCTTAAGTTTTCAAGCATATTTCTACTGCTCCTTATTGTGCTTTTGGAGTCCTAGAATTCATAAGGCGCTGGTCAAAAGAATTTGACGATCCCTACGTTACTAAAACTCTATGTACTTCACTTGTTCGTCCAATTCTTAAATATATTTCTTGTATTGTCCCCAATACAATGTTCATCAGGATAGAATTGAATCTGTATAAAAACAATTTCTGCGTTTTACCGTCCGGGGTCTTAACTGAAATCCTAATTCTCGCATGCCTTCTTACCTTAGCAGACTATTACTAATAAATCTTTCTCTCTGTTTCTAATCGTAGAACCATTCTTGGTGCAATCTTCTTACACAAACTAATCAATGGGGAAATTGATTATACTTAATTATTCAGCCAATTCTACGTTTAAAATTTTGTGACTCTAGCTCTGCAAATGTGGGAGATACAGGTTTTCGCACTTTTCGGGGACGGAAGAGGATGGGGGTGGGCGTGGGCGGTAAATTGTACCCTTATTTAAAGGAGGCGACCACTAATCTACCTTTAAAATTTGGTGGCTCTAGCTCTAAAACTTTGGAAGATATAACCATATCCGATTTTTTAAGGCGGGATGACTGGTGCGCGATCTAGTGGGCGTGGCCAGGATATAACGGTCGCATATTGGGGAGGTTACAGCGATCTACATACCAAAATGTTTTCTGTGATGTTTGAGGGACCTTATCCGTAATATATATTCAAAATTCGGTGACTCTAGCTCTAAAACTGTGGAAGATATAGCCATTTCCGATTTTTTAAGGCGGGGGCGCTGGGGTTCTAGTGGGCGTGGCCGGGAAATTTTTGAAGGAGGTCACCAGCAATCTACATACCAAATTTGCTCACTCTAACTTTAATATTGTGTAAAATATTCAACTTTAATCGTTTTGCGATTTGAGGTGTATCGACATGTTATCGATTTGCCAGCCTCCCAGTGGGCGTGGCACAAAAATCTTAACACTTTGTCTGAAGCAGATAACTACAAGTATATATCCAAAATTTCAAGTCTCTATATTCAATAGCGCCGAAAAATATTGCGTTCATACGGACAGACAGACGGACAGCATGACGGACACTGCACAAAACCAATATACTAGTTTCACTTCGTGAACGAGTATAATGAATATAAAATATTATTATTATTAAGCGCACTAAAGTATACTACGATGGAATAATTTTTAAAATCACATTAAGATAAATTGATTATAGAATTACCATGTCACCCTATATCAGACGCGGGTATACAAAAGTATTTACTCCAAATTTCAAGTCTCTAGCTTCAATGGCGGTGAAAAAGATTTAAAAAATTGAAGAAAAACGGACAGCAAGACGGACATTGCACAAACCTATAATACTCTTTTCACTACGTGAACAAGTTTAAAAATCATCAAAGCGCGTTAATCCAATATTCCCTGTTTTTGTCACACAACTGTTAAAAAAAGAAGTGCGCCGTTTTCCCCTAAACAGTCGGAATAATGGGCTTTTGCAAACGTATGTATCTGTCCGTCTCTCAGTCCCACCGTCTGTCTTTCCGATTGTTTGTACGAACTCGTCGGTCTTAGAGACTTAAAGAGTTTGAAAGTTGAACTTGGGCCTTTTAAGTTCGTGTATATCAGATGAAGTTTATTTTACAATAGCGATCCTCAGCCTATTTTTTTATTATCGATATTTATTGTTTTCGACTACTTCTCAAAAACTATAAGAGCTATAAGAGAGAATTTGGCTAAATATGTTCTGGTGAACTTCCCTTTGATCTTGTTAAGTCATGTACATTTTATAAAGATCATAACCTGCCTGCTTACCAGTGCACTCTCTACTAAAATAGGGTACCAAATAAAACACTTGCGTAATTTGTATACCCTGAACCACTAAGCGAATAACATATAGATAGGTCATCTAGAACAAAAAATTGTGTCACTTGTTTTTGTGCGACAGGACCAGATCGACTTCGGTTTTGCTCAGGTCACTTTACTTTTCTTTAGTTTTTAGAGATCTGTGAAATTTTCAAAAGGTTCGCCACTTTGGCGTAAAGTCTTGGGATTTTTATTCTGCTTGCCCGTCTGTCCGTCCGAAGCATACAGATGTAAGTACGATGTATAAACGATTTCAAACGTCGATTTCAGAGACTACAAAAGCTAGAAAGATGAAGTTGTACTTCTAAAGTTTGTGTATACCATATGCAGATCAAGTTTATTTCAAATTATCCATAACATATGTTCTTGTTCCATATATAAAAAAAACCCAATTTAAATTTTGCGGAGTTGCTCTTTGCTTTGTATATAAAATTAAATGCTCTTGTTAAGCCCTGAAAATTGAATTAAAATCATGTTCTTAGTTTAGAATTTATTCACGAATTAATATCCAATGCGGGGGACAAGCGAAACCGCAATTCACAGCGTGCGTTTGGATGTGAGATTATGTGATTGTATATATGAATGCAAGAGTATTGAAATGTGTGAAAAGACAAGGTGCAGGGTATTCCCTTGTCGGGCGCTGTCGGCAAGGGTCACACTTGTTTATATATTAATATAGGTATTGAATGTAAGTAAATAAATTTGTGAATTTAAATTAAAAACTTTCAATATTATATTTTCTAGCAATCGTTTACTTCAAATTGGCCAAGGATGTTATGGTTGGCAGTCGACCAAAGTGGTATACACTTATTAGAGCACCGATCACGGAATATTTTATGTTCACATGAGTATGAAACACTGATATCATTCTCACCCAATATGAACTCGCTGATGATATTTACTGGAACAGAAAAAAAACAATCTAAAGTAATTTTAAGCACTTCCCAGGTAATTGTTCAATTGAAGTATTTACTTAATAATAAGTGAGAAGGGTATAGGCGGGATCGCCCGACTAAGGGATATCCTGAACTCTGTCTTTACATACATTTGAATTCTCTTGCATTCAGAATAACACATATACACACACACATATGTAATCGCACGCTGCAACCTGTGAACAAGCTGCGTTTGGCTCCCACTATACAAATTAGTTTCGTGCATAAATTATAAACTAAGAGCATGATCTTAATGAAGTGTTTAGAGCTTATCAGGAGCATTGAAATATATTTTCAAAATCATTATCAAAGCGTCCGTACCCAGACGGACGAACAGACGGCCATACAAACAGACGGGCAGACAAACATACAGATAGATGGACATGGCCAGATCGATTCGGCTATTGATGTTGATCAAAAATATATAAGCTTTATGGGTTCGGAGATGCCTCCTTATGCCTGTTACATACATTTGCACAAAACGCTTATACCCAGATTTACCCATTTTTAATATGTTCAGGGCATACCAATTAAAAACGTTGCAGTCGGACGTAACCGACTGCGTAATACTCGTTTACAGTACACAGAAGTTATTATTGTTATTTTCGAAAAATATAGAATTTTTATATTTCACCGGGGAGGGGGTGGGGCTCGATATTAAGAGAAGGTCACCCAAACAATGTCTGCCAAATTTGGTGACTATAGCAAATCTCGAAAATCGAAAAATTTCTGCAATTCCGACTCCAGATCCGTTGATCATAGTGCGACCCCAGCCTTTTTCTCCCAGAATGGTGCAACTGATGCCTCAATTGGGCTGCCTGTTGGGTGATCTGCTTGATTCACCTAGCGTTTTTTTTTCTGCTCGGTCACATCGCCCTAATGCTTGGTGTTCACTGGTGCCGCCTTTTTGCCAGCTGTTGATCCTTCATCATTGCCTCTCTCCGCACTTGCTCTTGTAACCATCACCCCAACTTCCCGACGTATATTGTCACTCGATCCTGCCGCAATATTTCTGCGTGATGACGCCTTTTCAATCGCACTGCCGGCAAAAATCCAGGCGCAGATTATTGCAGTCCAGCGGGCGGGTTTAAGCCGATGCCCATTGATATGCTCAAAATTTCCAAGGATTCTACGATTCTAGGGGATCCGTTTTCCCATCGAAATGCATGCCCCACTTTCTTCAGGGACGATTACATATCCAATTGACTCCTACTGGAGGTGCAGCGCGGAGGTCTCGGCCGCAACAAAGCCGCCACACTTGCTTCTCAACCCACGGTCCACCTGTATTCTGCTCCACGATCCACCAGTCTCTGTCTGAAGAATGTCGCTTAAGTGTTCCTCCGATTTGCGGTGCATTTTCAGTCATGCGTCGACCAGGGAATCCGGAGTCTTGACGAACTGAGCCTCCAGCACCGTCAAGCGTTCCCCTATATCGGCACTGTGCATTTACAAATTTCTTCCACTTTGCCGACTTTCTCCAACCAGAACTCCATAACAACCCCTTCAAGCTTTTCATTTCGGCACTGGTATACCCACCGGGATCCTACTCTAGAATTTTTACTTTTGCATAGGTCCATTTCCTGGTCTGGACTAGGAGGTATTTCCTTTCCTTAAAATAATTTTTTATATTAATTTATTTGTATCTTAATTACTTATTTTATTTTAATTTATTGTATTTATATTGCTCTAATTGTTTATTCTATTTAATTGTTTAATAATTATTTAATTGATATTTTTTATTTTTATTTATTTTTTTTTATTGTTTATATTTTATTAAAATTTTTTTTTTTAACTTTTATTTCGAAGACTTAGATTTGTTCCTACTCGCCTATCATACCCAATCAAAAAACCAACCGTACCTTTGTGCATACCCTACAACAAACCCTGCTTGTCGCTCTGTCACTCCCAGTTCCGTTACTCTCGTTCACTACGTATCGATGCCTATGTGAGCAGCGCAGTCGCGACGCGTGTACATATTGTCGCCTTTGCAGCGTTACCGATTTTATTGCACACACGCCTTCGTCTGATTCTTTATTAGGATTATTAGGCGCCCAACCAACGCGTGCCGTTCGCTGTATGCAGAATCCCACGTTATCTCCTTTTTGGTACACATCCTTGGACTGGGTAGAAATTTCAGTCTGGCCATGGTTTGATTACAAGAATATTTGTAAAACACTAGGACACAGAGTGGTGGAGACAGGGTAATAATACGGCAATTTCAAAGTCTACACCAACGAATTATACCCAATAGTACATACACTCTATATTACTTAACACCTACACTATACCCTTCGACAAACTAAAGGCGGGATGGTTCGGGCTAAAACCTCGATCTGCGCACAATCTCGAACCTCGAACAATCTACCAAAGCCTTATGGCTCGTACTATACGTGTAATATCTCACTGTTTGATTCTTCCTACAATTTTATAATTCTTATGCCATAGTTGGTAGAGTCAAGGGACAGAGCATACATGAAGAACTCAATATTTCAATATGTATTCGTTTGATTCTTATTTATGCATGTTTATTCTATTCTCATCTATAACACTAGGTAACAGCCAAATTGTATAGTTTACCAAACCTAGTTTTTCTGATACATATGGGGCCCCATATGATGAAAAACCACTTTAAAAATTTTTCTATGATGACACTATTTTTTATACAAATTTTTAAAATATGGTATTTTTTAGTGATTTTTTTCAGAGGTGATCTTGCATTTTTGACCATTACTTGAGAATGTCTTAACCGATTTTGAAAAGCTTAACGATTACTGAATGTTAATGAATATATCTATTAATCAGTCCTACACATTTTTAAGTTTTTATAATTGGTTTTGCAATTATATATTTTTGAATTGAGAAAATGATGATTTTTTTTCTTGACTTTAAAATTCGAGGAAAAGTCGAAAAAAAATATATATTCTGTTCGTAACCTATTTATTCACGATTGGATTGCATAATTGGGCGTCATTTAAGATATCAATCATTGAAATCGATGGCTGAGATATTACTACTTCAGCAAACCTGCTTTATGTCACGTTTTTTAAATTCATATAAGTTATGTGTCAAAAAGGCCGTCCACATGCGTTCATGCGCGGAAACTTGGCTCGGATGGGCCTGGATCAGCGGAATGTTTGGCGTTACTGACGGTGTTCGCGAACAGATGGCAGTGCTTTTATTTTTCTTCTTTTCGCCGAGGATGCTTGCATGTAGAGGGCCTACTTTATTCAAGCGATAGTCTCCCATCTGTTAGTATCGGGTGCTGACCGGAGAATCAGCCCCCACTCACTAACTACTACTAGTACCTGATATAATAGGAAACTAACTGTTGCAAGTATCGGTCTGAAGATTAGTGCACTAGTACATTTATTGAGAGCTAAATAGAGGGTATAACCTGGGAAAGTGGGCTGACCACGTTTTCCACCGAAAGTCCCACCTGAGAGAATTTGGACGAAACTAACAAAAAGGAATTTAATGTTGACCCCAGGTAATAACGTCACGTTAACGCTTTCTGCCCAAATTGGAGTATCGATATAAAGCTGCCTACCAGAATTACCGGTACTCAGTCTAGTTCTGAAATGCATCGAAATGCGACCTACAACAAAACAATGCGGTATATAACATTGTGCGCAAATATTCGTGGCGGTACAACTCAGATTCGTTCTGCTACTCATGTGGTATCTACCAAGCCAATACCAACTCCAAAATGATATTCAATAAAAGGTTACAAAGTGTGTATAATAAATATTTTGGAATTGAACCCAAGAATTGGAAAGAAGATTGGAGCAAACATGTAACTAAAAATCCATTTCCTGCATTCTCACTTGGATTTTTTTCCGTACAACTAAGGTGAGCTCAGCGAAGAACAAGGAGAAATATTTTACCAACAATTAAAATCTATGGAGCGACGTTATCAGGGATTGTGGAATCAGAATGTGCTGGACGAGTATGTGTGGGGTCTCATACGAGAATCTGATTTTAATACCGTACGCAGAAAGAACCATTTTTAATATAATTGAAAATGCAAATACCATTTAGTAACTTAAGAAAAAATAGTAAATCGTGTAGTTAATAAACATTTGTTGATATATATTATTTCTGAACGTTTTATGACAATTTATCTATAGATTGGGGGACTTATATTGATCAATAGCAGTGGAACATCATATAAATTAGTCGTTTTTGCATTAATTTTAATGAATGATATCTTAACTGGTGATCCATTAATATATTTATATGATAAAGTCAAACAGCCAACAGACTAGTTCGGGGCGGCATGCCTGAGACATTAAAGTCCGAATTTCGCAGCAGATTTCGCCAAGAAATCATTTATATCGACAAAAAAGTGTCTAGCTTTAAAATGTTGTTATGCCGTCGTCTCGCTATCTCACCTGAACGACGCCCAATTAATCTACATATTCAAATAAGTGAGTGACGAATAGATTATATTTTTTTTTTCGATTTTTCCCCGAATTTTCAAATCAAAAAAGCGGGAAAATACTGCAAAAAAATATAATTTTCTTAATTCAAAAGCATATAGTTGCAAAACCAATGATTAAAACTTAAAAGGGAGTATGATTGATTAAAATATATATTTATTAGCTTTCAGTAATCGTTAAGCTTCCCAAAATTGGTCATGACATTCTCGAGTAATGATCAATAATGCAAACTTATCTCTGAAAAAAAGCTTTAAAAAAAAACAGATTTTGAAAAAATTTAAAAAAAAAGGTTCACCATAGAAACATTTTTAAAGTGGTTTTTCGTCATTTGGGGCTCCATATGTTTTAGAAAAGCTAGGTTTGGTAAACTACACAAAAAAAAATTGGATTTTGTTACCTAGTGTAATTAATTCCCTCACGAATGACAACTTCTTGCCGACCCAAAACTAATTCCTTATTCTCTCTGCTGTTATGCCTTGGCTCGCGTCTTCTGTCAAAACTTCTCACGGCTTATCTTCTCGCTTTCGCCCAAGACTTACTTCTTATGCACACTCACATACAAAAATTTAAATCTATACTTTCTGCATCGAGCAAGCAGCCCGACACTTTGCGCACACAATTACAATATTACATATACATGTAGAAATATCAATAAGAGTGCGTGCACGCTAATCCCGAAAAACTTTTCGTGCAAGCGCACCTGCTTCTAAGTACCCTAACCAACAATTATTAATAAAAATCCGAAGATTTCAGGCCAAACTGGCGAACCTTTTGAATATTTCACATCTTGATTAATATTTTGTAGCATATCTTAGAAACTGTAAGAACTGGTAAACAATATTTTAGATTTTGGATACCTTCCCCCATTCTCATCATATATGCCAAAATACGAAAAAAAAAAAAAATGATTTCAATGCTCTTGTAAAGCCCTGAAAGTTTTATAGAGATCATGTTCCTAGTATCCCCTAGTCGTGTGCTCCCAACCAGAGCCTTCTCACTTGCTTAGACTGTCATTATACTGTGAAAGAGTATTACCTCGGTTACACCCGACTGCAACCTTCTTACTTGTTTTTATAAAATATGGTCATAATCAATGCTTGTTAATGTTAAATAAAGATATATTAATTTTGTGTTTTTTCTTTTTTTTTCAGGCTTTTCAGATAGCAACACTTATTAAAGAATACTCCGAAATAGTGAAGAAAAAATAAGCTCACAGGAGGAGAGTTTAAAAATTAAAATACTTATGCCGATGTGTTCCCTATTTTAAGATATATGGTTGACATTTTTAATAAATTAATAAATAAAAAATTATAAATAATATAAATTATAAAAATAATGAAAAAATTATATTTTAAAGAACACTACCAAACCCCATCAGGTCTAGCTGTAAAATGCTACATAACTTTAAAAGATGTGAATGGGGTGTGGCTGAGACTGCAGACCAAAGCTAATCCAAGCTCCAGATTTGAAAAACTAGATATTCGTCAGCAATGTCGAAGACTGTGTCTTTGTTGAACTGAACTATTTTCACGATGTTGCAGTTGGCAATTAAGGTATGCACTCCTTCGTTCTCACCTTAGATTGATGCGGATCTGAAAAGATCGTTGGATTAGTTGCTTGAACTCATCTATCGATAGTTGAAATCCTTATTAATATGAACGTCAATACATACAAATATTGCTGGTACGGGGGTCTGACTACCTGCACCGTACCATTGAATATATACAGAATATATACTCTTGAAATCCGAGTCAGATAATTAACGATTTACGTTTAAGACTACAGGAGCGCAAAGGAGGGAAATGTTCTTACCGAGCTTTAAAATTTTGCCATCTACGTTTAAAATTTTGTGACTCTAGCTCCACAACTGTGAGAGATATCGATTTTCGCGATTTACGGGGGGAATGGGCGTGGCCGGGAGATTTTATTTACGGATTTTTAAAGGGTGTGCCCAGCCACCTACATATAAGATTTGGTGATTCTAGCTCTAAAACTTTGGATGATATAGCCATTTCGCATTTTTTAAGGCGGGGCGCTGAGGGGCGTTCTACTAGGCGTGACAGGGGTATCAAGGTCTTAATTTTTGGGGGAGGTCACCAGCACCTACTAGTCACCTACTAAAACACCCCCCAGACACCCCGTCTTAAAAAAAATCAGAAATGGCCATATCTCCCAGAGTTTTAGAGCTTAAATCGGCTTCTTTAAAGATTCGTAAAAAAATGTCACGGCCACGCGCAATCCCGCCCCGCAAATTGCGAAAGCTATATCTCCAACAATTTTGGAGCTAGAGTCACCAAATTTTAAACGTGAATGAGTACTACGCAGTCGGTTATGTCCGACTGCAACGTTCTTACTTGTTTTTTATGATGATTGGGGGAGCTTGTCTGTAATTCCAAAAATACAGCCTCTAGCTCAACAACTGTAGGAGATATAGCAATTTCCGACTTTTTAAGGCGGGGCTTTGGGGGCGTTCTAGTGGGCGTGGCCGGAAAATCAAGGTCGCAATTTGGAGGAGCTCACCAGTAATCTACATACCAAATTTGGTGACTCTAACTTCAATATTGTGCAAAATATTCATCTTTAATCGATTTGTGATTTCAGGTATATATCGACATGTTATCGATTTGCCAGCTTCTCAGGTCTATCAATCATTGAATTTCTTAATCTAGTTCGCTGATTTATCGCTCAAACTGTTCGTAACGGCACTCAAATCATTTGTGAAATGGTTTGACATTTTCATAGGAAGCACCAGCAGTTTATTTGGAAAATGTTTTGCTCCATTTTTCGCGACATATATAAAGACTCAGAAATGTTACGTTGATTTATGGCGGTAGATTTTCAAACGTCGGTAGGGCACATCCGAACCTTTTGATGTGTATTAAGCACCTATAGACTACTTAGAAGAGTGGGAGCGCCCGACTAGGGGGTACCCTGCACACTGTCTTTACATACATTTAAATCCCATTGCCGTCATACATACATAAACAAAATCATACATACACACAAACGTACACCGCAAGCTGCCCATTTTTCTCAACCACTGCGCTTGGGCCCCACTTGGAAATTTAATTCGTGAATAACTTGTAACTAAGAGCATGATCTTAATGAAGTTTTCAAGCCTTAACAAAAGCATTCATATCGCTGCACAAATCGCAGGTATTTGGGTTTGTTTTTTCATATATGAGGCGAGTGGGGGAAGCTATCCATAATCCGAAATATTTTAAATATGCGTACAAGAAACATATTGAACATATTTGTTGGCTCTAAATCTTATAGTTTCTGAGCTATGGTCGAAAACCCTAGTCTACAAATCGATAACTTTCGATAATAAGAAATTGAGACTAGCTATAAAAAATTTGAAGTAAACTCGATCTGTGTATGGTATGCACGAGCTCAAAAAGTCAAAATTCAGCTTTCTAGCTTTTGTAGTCTCCGAAAACTACGCGTTCGGACGGACGAGCGAACAAACGGGCAGACAGACATGGCTAGATCGACTTTTTGGGCTCGAAGATGCTTTCTTCTGCCTATTACATACATTTGCACAAAACCGTTATAACCTCTTTTACCGATTTCCAATGGGCTCAGGATAAAAACTCCTACACTCGGAATGGGAATTGGTACCACTATTGATAGATAACTCGAACACTCAACATGCGTTATTGCACTTAAGAGGTCGTACCTTTTTCGTACTTTTGATATTACATGAAGAAATCCAAACGATTAACATTTGTTTGGCGAACTTCGAAATACTTTTGTCACCCGACAAATTCTGCATGAGCAAAATGAATTGATAAATGTTACAACGTCTCGGCAACATATTTTTAATTCGCATACGTAGTCAAGCTTCAGTCGTACGATGAACAACAGTTTTTAAATGTTGCATTACATCAGCATGAACATGTTCAACAAATTCAAATATGTATTCGGGTAGGTTTAAATCGCATATGGATAATTTTCCATATAATATGTACAAGAGCAGCATATATGCAAATAAAACGAACAATTGGAATCTGTATGGCAGTGTAAAGAAAATTGTCGCACTCCTACCAGAATTAAATCCATCGTCCGATAAATCCCTAGATCCGCGACAGTTCATTAAACGCATTGAATTCATTCGTAAGGCAAGTCAATGGGATGATCGAGTACTGATATTCAATTTGCAACAGAAAATACAAGAACCGGCGAAATATTTGGTCGATTTAAGCGAATATGCTTTCCATCTTGGACCGAATTTGTTGAGAAATTTTTGAATGACTTCCCCCATGGAATCAAAGGCAATCAAAAGCTTGTTGCAAAATTAGTCAATGACGAGAACATTTATGAAACTGAAATGCTTTTAAGATGACGGTCTAATTTCAGAAAATGTTTTATTAAGCGAAATGATAATAAATTAATAATTCTCTGTAACGAATTTTTCCAGGAAAGTACGTTGAAGCTAGGCGTAAATGCAAATCTACTAACTGTAGAAAACGAAATAGAAGAAAAGGTTATTATGCGAAACGCGGCCTGATTTGGAAATAAAAATAGTGACTTCGGAAAATTCTCGTTAACAAAACTGGATATAATACAATAATATATCGAGTTCCTGTCGCCCAAAGACTTATCATTCGCATTCGCAACGGACGTGTTTTTTTTCTTGCGCTCCAATTGTCTAATTTTTACTGATTTAATCAATCGTAATTTCGCTTTTTTTTGATTGATTTTGATTTACTGATTGCATTGTGCAGTTGCATTGTGAATTTATCAAATTGTGTATTAACGGTGTATACCTTTTTATTACTTGTTCTTGTATTTCTCCCTCTTCAGATAATTCTGTCTATTCAATGCACTTCTCTGCTATACCTTCGGTCTCTGCTATGCTTTCCGATCGTGATTTTCTCATTGTTCTTGGCGACTTTAATAGTGCTGGAACTACTTGGATTTCTAATCCTGATTCTTGCATTTTGACTTTCACGACTCAAAAAGATTTTGTTGAAAATTTATTTGGGATGTTATTGTGTCAAATCAATGCTATCCGAAATTCGCTGTGTAAAATCCTTGACCCTTTTTTTATTTTGGATCAATCGTTCTTGTCTGTTTCCCTTACATATCATGTCCGGAAGATCCTATCACCCTACTTTTGAGGTGTTGATTGACTTACCTGCCCGGGTGGTAAACTCAGACAGTAAACCTGCAGAGCGAGCTCGCCGATTTCGGAAAACCAACTTTGCTAAGCTAATCCCAGACTGACTGGTCTCTGCTTTACATGTGTAGGGACATGGATAGTGCAATCGCGATTTTTTATTCCACTTTAAACCATCTTTTTGATACATGTGTCCCGGTTTGTGATTCAAGTGGGTCTAAGAAACCTGTTTGGTTGACACGGGACTTAACCAATTTAAAAAATAAATAAAAAGTAAAGGATGTACGGGAAGTTCAAGAAATCTGGCCCTTTCTTGAATTACCTTCGATATCTGAGTGCTCGATCTAATTTCATTGTAATTTCATTGTCCTAAATAACCAATGTTATAATAATAAGGATTACCATAGTAGTTGTAGGATCCTAAACGGTTGTATAACTTCGTTAATGCGAAGCGTAAATCATCAAAACTAGCTTCAACTGGGTATTTTGAAAAAACACGACTGCTGGCTCAGATCAGGCTATTGCCGATTTATTTGATACATTTTTTCAAACGACCTATAGTTCGTAGAATTATTTATCTCATTTGCCATATCCTAATCATGTAAATGTTTCACAGAATAGTTCACTACTAAATGATCTACGGGTCATCAAGCCCGTATTTTCACCGGCACCTGGTGGACCTCCAGGCTGCGTGCTTAGATATTGTGCTGAAGGTCTCTTAAAGCCTTTGAATTAACTATTTAATTTGTTCGTGGAGTTAAGTTCTTTTCCATTCCATTCCAATGTTCAGAACGATAGAGGTATTTCTAGTTGTCTGCTATTCCTAAGCTATTTGAGAAGATGATAACTTTTCAACTACAACATCTTTGTAGATCTATAATTTCACCCTGCCAGCACGGGTTTATGAAATATACATCTACTACCACTAACTTATTGGAATTCACGTCTTTTGTCTTTAAAGGATTCTAAAATAAAATGCAAACTTTTTTTATTTACACTAATTTCAGTAAGGCGTTTAACTCTGTTAATCATTCGCTTTTACTGTATAAGCTTCATCTTTTTTTTCAAATTTCAAATAACTTAATTTTTTGGATATCTAACTATTTATCTTTCAGAACCCAAAAAGCTTACTTTAAAGGCCTTGTTTCTTCCGGAATACCACAAGGAAGTTACATTGGTTGCTATTCACTTTGTTTATAAATGTCCTTCCCTCTGTGATAGACTTATCATCACGACGTGTACAAAATTCGACTGACATTATATATAGGCTGAATTGAAAATCTGCTACGATACTCCTAGTCGGGTGCTCCCGACTAGAGTCCTAGCGTTATATATATTATTTATAATACTTTTTACTTACATGATTTCAATGGTGTCGGAAATTCCCTCAAAAACATTTTTGGACCAATAAGTCAACTTTGGTGATTGTGAAATATAGGTATACAAAATTTTTTCGATTTTTTGATTAGGGATATTGCATTCACATACCAGATATTGGAGACATACTTACGTGGTGCGAAGAACAGTTAAATTTTAGAAAGCTCCGTTTTGAATAGCTTCAAGTTGCAGACAGTCTATAAAAGCATTATAAATTAAAAAATATGAAACTTATCCTATTTGAAATTAAAAATAAAAATATATACACATCCAATAATGTAGTTGCATATACCTTCAATCTCATCGACCGGAGCTGCGGCAAACCCGCTGATGCAATTAATAGCTTTTGTAGGAGCAACTTTAAAGTTTGTGGCACACGTGTCAGCGCGTTCGCCCTCGCAGCGGCTTCGAACTCATTCTGTTGAAAACAAGTAAGGAGCTCTAGTCGGGAGCGGCCGACTAGAGGATACCTTGAACCCTGTGTTCACATACATTTCAACCCCCTTGCATTCATACATACATACACAAAAACACAAGCACACAGACAAATTCACGCCGCAGGCAGTCAAATATCTAAAGGGGCGGTAGTCAATTTAAATTTCCTGTGCTTGGTTATTTAAATTTAAGTCAGTTAATTAATTCGATTAAGGAGACAAACTGAAATATTAATATAAATAAGACCAACAGAGCAATGAAATTCAATTAGTTTAAAGCTTTAAAACAACAAATTTACAAACAGAGGAACAAGTTTTGCGCGAACATTGTGACTATCGGGCTGTTGACGGCATATGGCTATTGCAACAAGATAAATAAATAGTTTGTTTCCGCTACTGCCATATGTCAGAATGGGACGGATCTGGACACTACATTCTATGTTTCGTATAAAAAAATATTTGGTTTATTAAGATATCTGAGCTAAACTCACCAATTGCAGGTTTCAGTGCGCTTCTACAATGATATTATGATATTATATTATGTTAAGTAAGTAACATAATAACATAATGTTATACGTAACCAGTCTACTCTATTTTTACAACCTGAACCCATTGAAAATGGGTAAACGGACTACAGCAGGGTATAATTGTATGTATATTAATATATACATATGTTATGTTGTTATTATATCTCGCTAGGGCACTGTTACCTGGTCATCGCAGCATTCGTCAATGGTTTTTTTCCTTGACATTGACCCAAGGACAAACGAACAGGCGGCACTAAATCCAGCTATCCAAAACTCCAGCAGTAAACAAAGTAGCGGCGACAAATGAAGCTGCGGTATCCAACTCCAAAAAAATAGCTTTTTAGCGCCAATGAAAATTCCAAAATAAATAAAAGAAGCTACAATAGCTAATTGAAATTATACAGGTAATTTATTTATACAAATATATATGTGGCTGTTGAGTGTAATGCAAGTGTTGCGTTGGACGATTGAAAACGAAGTTCTCATGCGTGCACAAACTCTGCTCACCGACAGCTTTTTAATCAGCCGTGTGGGTTTGCAGGCTCTGTATAAGAGAGGAAAGCGGCATAATGTAACACTTCAGTGCATTTCAGTAGGGATGATTTGATCTAGTATTAAGCATAATATATTATTAATTTACAAACAAAAACTCCAATATATTTCATATGCTAAATAATACTAAGACTTAAAAAAAATCAAGAATTTCGAGCTTGAATCGTGACCAACCGTTGTCAAAAGTACGGTAATACGCATTTGGCTTGAATCAAGACCTAAATTCTCAATTCAAGACTGATATTTTTAGAACGAAAAATATTGAATCAAACGTTGTTGGTACGTTTTTAAGACCAAACGAGCTTATTTTAAGAAGGAAACAGTGTCGAATCAAGTATAAATGGTATTTTTTGAGACCAAAAACTCTTGATTCAATCCCATTTTCAACTCGAAATAAGACTCATTGAGTATTTAATTAGGCTTGATTTAGTCTTAAAAGAATCCCAGGTTAAGCTTGAATCAAGCTTATATTATTCTTGTTTCAATCCCAATTTAAATAAAAATAAGACATTAAATATTACATTTTTATTTTATTTATTTATTTAGTTTTTTACAAATACTTATTTCTAGCATACGATTTCCTGCACTAAGGGAAATAAGCTCTGAAAATAAACCAAACGGAAATATAGATAAAATTCATATTTAAAAATTATGATGTTTAACTTGTTTTTATATTTTAGCTTGTTTAATATCAGCTGACCACCATAATTGTTGCTGGGAGTAGTTTGCAGCCAATTAGAAACCTTTGATGGCGCACCTAATGTGTCATCATCTATTCCAAAATATTAAAAAAAAATAAGTGTTGATGTTTTACAAATTATAAATATGCATACCCATCTTTATTAGGTAGATGGTATTATTATCTGAATTTTCCTCCAAGCAAATAGCTTCTCCCGAAATTCAATCCTCGGTCCCTACAGAGGTATTACGTCTTTTAAGTCCTCGGACTTTATATATTGCAGAATATTGTAGTCTACATGCGCATCTAAAAATCCAAAAATCATTAAATAAATAAATAAGTGCATTAACAAGCTGAGTCACTTTGCGAAATTGCTGTGCATTTCATGTTGAAGGAATAGAGTGAAGACAGACATTTCACAATATCGACTACTTGATTTTATAAATGTATAATATACAGTAAATATTATATACGTACATACATACATATGTAAATATACACATTCATGCGATGCGTTACACACAAACCCAGATTTAAAGAATGAGGAAAAATTGACTTTACTACACGCAGAAACTGCCAAAATAAAAGAAATATACGCGACCTTGATATCAAATAAACGTAAACTTCCGTTACACTTGCATAGAAAACGAACGAAGAGGCCGTCGTCACGACATCGCATACACACACATGCATACATACATATTTATGACGAAATTAAGTGTACGTAAATATGTATGTCGCTCACAGCTTATTTCACCCAGCACCCAAAAAACATTTTAAAAAGCTATAAGAACTAAACTAGAAAAAATAATACAATTATTTAAACGCAGGTTCCTAGTCTACTGTTTTATCTTACTAAATATGATATCATTTTTTTTCTTATTTTTTTGATATTTTATAACATTTAAAAACTAAAAATACAACAAAAAATAATGTCAGCTTATTTTAACCAAATGTTTCGCAGCTGACCAATGATCCGTTATGTTGCAAAGTAACGGTTGATTTTTATACTCGTTCACGAAATGAAACTAGTATATTGGTTTTGTGCAATGTCCGTCATGCTGTCCGTCCGTCTGTCCGTATGAACGCAATATTTTTCGACGCTATTGAAGATAGAGACTTGAAACTTGGCATATATACTTGTAGTTATCTGCTTCAGATAAAGTGTTAAGATTTTTGTGCCACGCACACTGGGAGCCTGGCAAATCGATAACATGTCGATACACCTCAAATCGCAAATCGATTAAAGTTGAATATTTCCCACAATATTAAAAGTGGAGTCACCAAACATCACAGAAAAAATTTTCTGGCCACGCCCCCTTCCGCCTCCGTAATCGCTAAAATCTATATATTTACAAGCTCAAAACGGTAACACGTGTATAATTAACACAATTTAGAAGCTAGAGACACCAAACTTGGTATGTAGATTGCTGGTGACCTCCCCAAAAGATTGAGACCTTGATATCCCGGCCACGCCTACTAGAACGCCCCCAGACACCCCTCCTTAAAAAATCCGAAATGGCTATATCTTCCAAAGTATTAGAGCTAGAGTCACCAAAATGAATGTAGATAAGTGGTCAGTTCTTCTAAATAAAATTACACCGCCCACGTCCACCCCCGCCCTCTCCCGCCCCCGCAAAGTGCGAAAGCCTATATCTCCCACAATTTTGGAGCTAGAGTCACCAAATTTTAAAGGTAGATGGCTGGTCACCCCCTTTAATGATTCGTAAGGAATTTCCCGGCCACGCCCATTCCCGCCCCAGCAAATCGCGAAAAGCTATATCTTCCACAATTTTGGAGCTAGAGTCACCAAATTTTAAACGTAGATGGCTGGTCACCCCTTTTAAAACTCGGTAAGAAAATTTCCCGGCCATGCCCACTCCCGCCCACTCCCACCTACTCCCGCCCCCGCAAATCGGGAAAGCTATACCTCCGACTATTTTGGAGCTAGAGTCACAAAATTTGGCAGAAAGTATTTTTGTGACCTTCTCTTAATGTTGGCCACGCCCACCCCCGCCGATACGAAATATAAAAATGCTATATTTTTTTTTGAAAATAACAATAATAATTTCCGTGTACTGTGAACGAGTATTACGCAGTCGGTTACGTCCGACTGCAACGTTCTCACTTGTTTTTTTATGCTTTAGTCATTCAGTTCTCAATACGTTCAAGTTAATTTTTTGTAATTTTTGTGAGGAGAATTTGCAGAAAAATTTGTTTTGCAAAATGGAACCACGTACGACGATTGACCAGCGGGAACTTGTTCTTAATCATTTCAAAAATGGCCATTCGCGCAGAAAAGTTGGTGAGATGGTTGGACTGAGTGATTCCACGCACAACAAGGAGATGGGCCCAATAAAATTTTCAATCAGACGGACGAGCGCTATATTGTTCGGAAAATCCGGTGGCTAGTGAAGTGGACGCAGATTTGGGGAAGTCATGCCACCCAGAAACTAGTCGCCCAGTACTTCGGGAGCACGATTATAATGGCAGAATAGATCGCAAGAAGCCTTTTATTAGCGCAAAAAATAAAACAAGCTGTTTAAAATTTGCACTTAAATAAGGACTCAAACTTTTGGAAATCAGTTTTTTTTCCTGATGAGTCCAAATTTAATATTTTTGGCTATGATGGACCCTCATATGTGTGGCGTGAGCCAAGCGCAGAGCCGCAAACAAAAAATTTAAAGGCTACAGTCAAACACGGCGGTGGCAGCGTTATGGTTTCGGGCTGTATGTCGGCAGCAAGTGTTGGAAATTTGGAATTTATTGAGACAACGGTGGACAAGTCTCATTACCTCGAAATTTTAAAAGCCAATTTACATGAAAGTGTGGTGAATCAGGGCATTCGTGATGAGTTCAGGTTTTATCAGGACAATGACGCGAAACATAAGTCGGGTATTGTTCAGACATGGCTCATTTGGAACTGTCCCCATGTTATGCAACCACCGGCACAGTCGCCCGACATTAACACACAAACATCCGAAAATGGAAAACTGTCATACCAAACATTAAAATATTTTTAATTTAGCTATAAACTTAATTTTAAAACATAATTTGTTACCTGGTTGAAATAAGCTGTGACACTGTTTTTGATTATTTTTTTAGTTTTTAATTTGTTCGGTTCAGCAGCTAAACAATAAGTCTAAGCTCTTTCCCTAATTTTGTAACTTGCCCTGCGAGGCAAGCAAACAGGCTACATCGTTATTTGGCGCTTCTCGCATAACATAACCCAAACTACCAGCTGTTATCTATCTAGCGCTTCTCGCATTATACTTAATTGCTTGCCTATGTTCGCTCAATTATCACTATTATCAATTGCGACGCTGCATTTTATTATCGTGTCGTTCTTGGGTCGTTTTGCAAGCAATAAAAACTTTGTCTCGGTGCTAAGCTTATCGATCGTGCTTTCTTGCTCTCGATTCGCGCTTAAATTGTTCGCTACAATTACAAACATTAAAGCTTATTTATTTATGCAAAAATAAGGTTTTTTTTGGTCGAAATAAATGTTATAATTTTTCTCGCCTTTAAGTGCTAACAGAAAAATTTGTTGGCCCAACATAATTGTTATAAAATATAAAAAAATAAGAAAAAATATTTGAAGTCATATTTATTTGGTTAAAACATGAGACTAGCAACCTGCGTTTATATATTTTTAATATATTTTCTAGTTTAGTTGTTACAGCTCTTTAAAGTTTGCGTTGAGTGCTGGTTGATAAGCTGGGAGCGACTTTATGGGAGTAAATTTAGTGTATAATTTCTATTTTTATTACATAACTAATATATTACGTATAATTATGGATAGTTATTAGTATTAAATGAAAGCTAATAAATTAACGAACAGAATTGCACTAAAACTTTGTTTCAGTGCCGGTTAGATTTCCTTTTATAAGACATTATTGGTACACTGTATGGCAGCAGATGCTCCAGCATGAATTCTTTAAGTCACAAGTCTATCGTCCACTGTAAAAGTTGTTCAACTCATTATTCTTCTCTACTGTCACAATTAGAAGTGACGCACGAAGCCAAGCGACGGCTGCAAAAGAATTGTGAAGCAAATTGAGAGAGCGCGAGCCAATTCTCTCAATTTTATTCTCTTTTGTGCATTTCAATCCTTATTCAATACCTTACATGCTTATTCTATTTCACAATTTAAGTACAAAGAAGCTTGTTTTTAGACCGCCGTTTTTCTCTCTATGGTCCTAACTTAAGTACGAATCCTACTCATAAGTACGAATCGTAGTCATATTTAAAAAATCAAGTACATAATATGTTTGTATATTAGAAAGTCAAGGATATACAAGAAGTTCAAGGAAACTGGCTCTTTCTTGGCTTACACTCAATATCTGATTGCTCGATCTAATTTCTCTGTCCTCAATAACCAATGTTATAAGGATTACTTGAAAAGTAACACTACCATCAACTATATTTTTTGAAGAAGCGTCTGCTGACTCAGATCAGGCTATTGCCGATTTATTCGCAACATTTTTTCAAACTACTTATAGTTCGTAGAATTATGTTCCTGCTATGCCATATCCTTATCATGTAAATGTTTCTAACTGCATTTTTGGGCCTTTGATCACAGAAAGTTCACTACTAAAAGAGCTAATGGTTATCAAGCCCGTATTTTTACCGGGACCTGATGGAGTACCAGGCTGCGTGCTTAGATACTGTGCTGAAGGTCTCTCAAAGCCTTTGTAAATTTGTTTTTATTTGTCCGTGGAGTTAAGTTCATTTCCTAATATTTGGAAAGAATCATTTATTATTCCTCTCCTTAAAAAAGGAAACAAGTCTAATGTTCAAAACTATACATGTATTTCTAAGTTGTCCGCTATTCCCAAGATTTTCGAGAAGTTGATAACTTTTCTATTACAACATCTTTGTAGATCTGTAATATCACCCTGCCACTAACTTATTGGAATTCACGTCTTTTGTTATTAAAGGATTCCAAAATAAAATGCAAACCGATGTCATTTACACTGATTTCAGTAAAGCGTTTGACTCTGTCAATCATTCGCTTTTACTGCATAAGCTTCATCTTCTGGGATTTCCAAAAACCTTAATTATCTGGATATCTAACTATTTATCCTTAAGAACCCAAAAAGTTTACTTCAAAGGTCTTGTCTCTAAACCTGTTAAAGTTGCTTCCGGAGTACCACAAGGAAGTCACCTTGGTCCGTTATTATTCACCTTATTCATAAATGACCTTCCTTCTGTAATAAACCACTCTCGGGTACTGATGTACGCCGATGACGTAAAACTTTGCCTGTCGTCTACCAATTCTCTAGCTGCCCAAAGTTTGCAATCCGACATTGACAGTTTCAAAACCTGGTGTCTAGTAAATTTATTAAATCTTAATTACAGTAAGTGCAAATTTATGTCCTTCTATAGACGAATGCCATGTTTTAATAATTATTTCCTTAATGGTTAACCCCTTGAGCGTATTGAGTCCGTTAACGATTTGGGTATTCTTCTTGATCCCAAGCTTAAGTTTAACAAGCATATTTCTTCTGTTGCAAATCGAGCTTTTGGAGTCCTGGGTTTCATAAAGCGCTGGTCGAAAGAATTTGACGATCCCTATGTTACTAAAACTCTATATACTTCACTTGTTCGTCCAATTCTTGAATATAGTTCTTGTATATGGTGTCCCCAATACAAGGTTCATCAGGATAGAATTGAATCTGTACAAAAACAATTTCTGCTTTTTGCCCTTCGGGGTCTTAACTGGAATACTAATTATCGCATGCCTTCCTACCATAGTAGACTTTTACTAATAAATCTTCCCTCGCTTTCTAATCGTAGAACCATGCTTGGTGTAATCTTCTTACACAAACTAATTAATGGGGAAATTGATTCTTCCGAATTAATCAGCCAAATTAGTTTTGCGGTTCCGAGTAGAAATACGAGGAATTTTCTACCCCTATCTCTTGAAATGTGTCATAGTAACTATTCTATTCATAATCCTTTTCGTATCTTATGCTCTAATTATAATAATCTTTTCCGAATAATAAGTAAAACTACTTCTATTCCTATCCTTAAAACTTTAGTCCTTTGTCATCTGTCAATTTGTTCGCGATCTTCGTCAACGCACGTTATGCGGCGCGCCCCTCGGTCGGTTGGGCGGGAGGTGGGTGGCATTTTGCCTGGGTCCGCGCGTTAACAAGCCCGTGCTTGGTATCGTTGGGCCACTTGAATGTACTGCTCGTTAGTACATCTACGTCCAAACAAATTAAAAAATTATATGTATGTACATTAACGAATGGGAGAGATTGAGCAGAGAGGGGGGAAAACTGCAAAGATTCGAAAAATTAATCGAGAGTGCGTTCTTTCAATCATGTTTTCTTCCTGTCATCTGTTCTGTGTTCGACATTACATGATAATCGGTCACGTGCGCATCTCGAGTTGTCAAATACGTCGCTGACTTTTGCAATGTCCCGTTAGATATTATCTGTTCCTTACGCTTTACTTTGGCTTGGCTAATTGCGGTCGGTTATTTCGTGTGAAACGTTAAACTGTGTGAACTGTCATAAACTGGTTAAGGTGAGCATGAGGCAACAATTGAGCCTAGAGATTAGTGAGCAAACTTGACCTCCACCAGATGAACTCAAGCAATTACTAAAATAATTCAATTTGAAAATTATATATATATTTTAAATTAACATCCATTAAATAATGGTAAATCTTATGTACGTTTAAAATATATTTTAAATCTATTTTATAAGACATTATCAAATATAACAAGTAAGGAGCTCTAGTCGGCAGCGTCCGACTAGGGGAACCCTGTGTTTACATACATTTCAACCCCCTTGTATTCATACACATATACACAAAAACACACACACACACAGCCAAATTCACGTCGCAGGCAGTGCGCATCTCGCGTATCTACGTAATAAGAGGATTCAAATCTATGTACAAACCACAGCCCAAGTCTGTAGTATTTGAATTGCGTTTTTTTTTTCAAAAGTGGGGCGAGGAGGAGGAGGTATCAAAAATCAGAAATATTCAAAAGCTGCGAATGCTTCATTTTTGGGGGCTCTATCTCTTATAGTCTAGAAGATATGCTAAGAAAACTAAAAAACAGGGGTTTGTCGATTTATAATCGATATTAGTGAAACGGTGAAATATATTGACAAAAAATTATAAACTCGTATTGCGTATGATATTACAGAGTTTGTTTGAGTCTCTAGCTTTTGTAGTTTCTGAGAACCCTGCGTTCAAACAGACGAACGGACGGACATGGCTAGATCGACTCAGCTCGTCGTCCTGATCAAGAATATAAATACTTTTTGGCATCGGAGATGCCTCCTTCTCCTTCTCCTCCTTCTGCCCCTGCACAAAACCATTATACCCATTATGTAGTGATACCGATTTTATAGTTAATAAGTTATGACCATTTTGAGATATCCATATAAATTAGTAGTTAATTTTAATATAAAATAAGTCCCAAAACGTCCACTATACATTTATAGTAAAAATTTAATTTTTGGAATAAAATATTTAGTGATCCCGAATTATGGCTCAAAACGCGATTTTATTGTTAAGAGATTATGCCCATTTTAAGATTTCCATATAAATTACTAGTAAAACTTACTTTTTATATAAAATATGTAGATATCCCGAATTAAATCCCAAAACGTCCCATATTAATATCTACTAAAAACTTAATTATTTTTTAAAATATGTAAGTATCGCAAAATGCGATTAGACGTATAGTTTAATTTTTTAATTTTAAATTTGATTTTTTTTATAAAATATTTTGTGATCCCAAATTAAGTCCCAAAACGCAAATAGACGTATTGTTTAAAAGTGATGCCCATTTTAAGATTTCTATATAAATTACTACTCAAATCTTAATTATATTCGTTCACGGAGTGAAAAGCGTGTATGGGGTTTGTGCACCGTCCGTCTTGCTATCCGTCCGTCTGTCCGTATGACCACCATTGAATCTAGAGACTTTAAACTGGGAATATATACTCGTGTATACCAGCGTTTAGAAATTTTCTCAATCGTAGTATACTTTTGTGTGCATAATAATAATAATAATAATATCAATATATCTTAATGTAAAGTTAGAAATCACTCAACCATGGTATACCTTAGGGCGCATAATAATCATAAAATTATGAAACTGAACAGTAGGTGGCGATTATATTCATTTTATACAATAATTCGTGTTGTTGAACTTGAATAATAGGTGGCGCTTACTTGCCAGACATTTTCTTATTCTTAGAATTATAATCGCGGCTGTTTGCTCTTAATCAACTGGTAATGTGACATAAAATTATTTATTTTAATTAGTTGTTAATTATCAATTTAATTATTAGTAAACGCTCTTGGGCCAAGTAAAATGACAGAATATGACAAATGATAGCAAAACATCAATTTTATTAACAATAACAATAACAATAACAATAACAATAACAATAACAATAACAATAACAATAACAATAACAATAACAATAACAATAACAAGAACAAGAACTAACAATAATAGCTATTGTCTACTGTGAACGACTATTACGCAGTTTGTTAGTGATCCCGAATTATGGCTCTAAACGTGATTTTATTGCTTAGAAGTTATGGCCATTTTAAGATTTCCATATAAATTACTAATAAAAACTGAACTATATTCGTTCCCGAAGTGAAAAATTTTGTGCACCGTCCGTCTTGCTGTCCGTCTGTCTCTCCGTCTGTCCGTATGATCACCATTGAAGCTAGAGACGCGAAACTGGGAATACATATATACTCGAATATAGCTGCGTCATTTAGTATTAAAACATCACTCAATCGGAGTATACTTTTGTGTGCATAATAATAATAATTTTTTTTTTTTTTTTTTTTTTTTTTTTTTCGGGCGCATAATAATAATAAAATTTATGAAACTGAACAATAGGTGGCGCCTTCATTGCCATACGTTTTCTTATTCTTGGAATTGTGAACGCGGCTGTTTGCCCTTAATCAACTGGTAATGTGACATAATATGCTCAGAAAGTTATTATTTTTGTCAATTATTAATTTAGTTATTAGTAAACACTCTTGGGCAAAGTAAAATGACAGAATATGACAAATTAAAGCAATAAAATTGAACTAACAATAATAGCTGTTGTCAACTGCGCACGAGTATTACGCAGTTGGTTACGTCCAACTGCAAAGTTCTTACTTGTTTGTTATATAAAATATGTAGGGATCCCGAGATAAATCTCAAAACGCGATTAGACGCATAGTTTAGAAGTATTGATCATTTTAAGATTTCCATATAAATTAGTAGTAACAACTTAATTTATATAAAATATGTAGATGGAATTATGTCCCAAAACGTCCCATACAGATTTCTAGTAAAAACTTAATTTTTGGAATTAAAATAGGTAGTAATCTCAAATTAAGACCCAAAACGAGATTAAATGTATTTCATTTTTTATACTCTGAACCCATTGAAAATGGGTAAATCAGGGTATAATGGTTTTTGTGCAATTGTATGTACTATGTAACAGGCAGAAGGAAGCATCTCCGACGCCATAAAGTATATATATTATTGATCAGCGTCACTAGCCGAGTGGATATTGCCCTGTCCCTCTGTCTGTCCGTCAGACCGTCTGTCCGTCCGTCTGTCCGTTGTCTTTATGAACGCGTCGATTTCGCAGACTACAGAAGCTAGAAAGCTGAACTTGGACTTTTTGAGTTCGTGTGTACCATACGCAGATCAAATTTATTCAAATTAGTTTAAATCACCGATAACTCATCTCATTTTCTTATTATCGATAATTATCGGCTTTTTGACTCGGTTATTTGATTCTTAAAAATCATAAGAGCTAGAGCTACCAAATTTGATTCAAACTGTTCGCGTGAACCAAACGCAGGTAAGGAATATTATGGCTATTGGATACTTCCCCCCATTCGCCCCATATATGAAAAAATTTGAAAAATGTGCAATTTCAATACCATGGACTTGGGCTTTGGTTTGTGTGTGTGTGTGTATTTGTGATTCTATGTATGTGTGCATGAATGCAAGGGGAGTGAAATGTATGAAAACACAGGGTTCAGGGTGTTTCCCAGTCGGGCGCTCCCGACTCGAGCCTTCTCACTTGTTTTAATTTAATTATATAATTAAATAAACTTAATTATACCCTGAACCAATTAAAAATGTTGTGGAAATTGATGTAACGGACAGAAAGAGGCACGTCCGATCCCATAAAGTATATATATTCTTGATTAACACGACGAGCTGAGTCGATATAGTCCTATACATCTATCCATCTGTCTGTCCATCTGTATAAACGCAACGACCTCGGAAACTACAAAAGCTGGAGACTCAAACTAAACGACTATAGATTCTGAAATACAACATGCAGTAGAGCCACCAAATTTTGTTCAATAGATTCTCGTGAAACATACACATATGTACATACACACAACCGTATACTACAAAATGCGATTTGGTTAGTACATATATTTGAATGCTCTTATTACGTAGTAAAAATTTCATTAAGACCATGTTCTTAGTTCAAAAGTTATTCACGAATTTAGTTTCCATAGTAGGGGCCTAGCGCAGTGGCTGAGAAACGCACTGCCTGCGGCGTCAATTTGTGTGTGTGTGTAATTTTGCGTATGTGTGTATAAATGCAATGGGACTCAAATGTATGTGACGATAAGGTTAAGGATAAAGAATATTTCAGATTTTGGATACCTCACCCATTCGCCGCATATATTCAAAAATATGAAAAAACACTCTTGTTAAGCCGTGATCATGCTCTTAGTTTAGAAGTTATTCATGAATTCAGTTTTCAAGTGGGGTCCAATTGCAGCAGCAGTTCACAGCGTGCAGAAAGACAGGGTTCAGAATATCGTGTAGTCGGGCGCACCCGACTACAGCCTCTTCACTTGTTTTCCTTGAAAATGTAAAATGGAGTCCAATTCTACGGTGGCAAATGATGTTGTGCCGCCTATATTCCCACAATCTAACGCAGCAGCGCCGGCTACTATGGTTACCGGTATAAATGCTGAACTTTCTCAGTCCTCTCAAACGTCAATAATAATAATTATTATAATGGCAAATTAATTGTGAGTAGTTCCTGCAGCGACAATGGATCGCAGTGTCGGCGTCAACTAATGCCAATGCCACAATCAGTGAGTATCAGGCTGTGGCACTGCAAATGGCAGTTTTGCACAGCGCAGCAAAGGTGACAAAAACCGTCAATATTTTCCAGAAATTGTGTAATTTGTCCGGAATTAGGAAAATTCTCGTCTAAATGGTGCAAGGCAAATACAAAACGCTACTCGCCGCATTGTTGCAATGGCGGCATAATCCTGCTGCCTCCAGTGTCACTAACAGTGCCAAAAACACTGTCAATGCCAACAAAAGAGAGAACAAAAGGTTTACTTTACTGGCCGATTGGGACTTTGAAAAACAGCGGCTGCCACAGTATTGGGTAGTGCACCTTTTTGGGTGCACCAATACCCTCTACTTCGGCTACAGCCAGTCTGAATGTAAACTTAGTCACAAACGCTCCAAGTAGCGGATCAACTTAGCATAATCCGTCACAGATTTGTATATTGGCAAATGGTATCGGCGGTGTCAGTCGAGTCGATGACTTAATTGCCAAAATTTTCAATGCAATCGGGGCACGGTTATTCGTGTTAATCCTCATACCACCCCGAGGCATATCGGACAAACAAAGATACTCGATGTATAAAGCTCGGTACAATATAATATGTATGTATGTTCTTTTATGGTAATTGAACGTGGCATTCATGCCAGTGCACCTAAAGAACGTATCCGCAACGAGCTGACCAAAATAGTCTATGATGTGCGTAGTGTACATAATCCCACTTACAAAAAAAAAAAATGGCCAAGGTACTTTTTTTCCATTTTTATTATACTCGTTCACGAAGTGAAACTAGTATATTGGTTTTTGTGCAATGTCCGTCATGCTGTCCGTCCGTCTGTCCGTATGAACGCAATATTTTTCGACGCTATTGAAGATAGAGACTTGAAACTTGGCATATATACATGTAGTTATCGGCTTCAGATAAAGTGTTAAGATTTTTGTGCCACGTCTACTGGGAGCCTGGCAAATCGATAACATGTCGATACACCTCAAATCGCAAATCGATTAAAGTTGAATATTTCCCACAATATTAAAGTTAGAGTGACCAAATTTGGTATGAAGATAGCTGATCACCTCCAAAAAATGCGACCCTGATTTCCCGGCCACGCCCACTAGAACCCCCAGCGCCCCCGCCCCAAAAAATCGGAAATGGCTATATTTCCCACAGTTTTAGAGCTAGAGTCCCCAAATTTTGAATATGTATTATTGGTAAGGTCCCCAAACATCACTGAAAAAATTTTCTGGACACGCCCCCTTCCGCCTCCGTAATCGCTAAAATCTATATATTTACAAGCTCAAGTAACACTTGTATAATTAACACAGAGACACCTTGGTGTGTAGATTGCTGATGACCTAACCAAAATATTGTGACCTTAATATCTCGGCTACGGCCACTATAACGCTCCCCAGCCACCCTGCCCCCACGAATCGCCAAATTGTATATCTCTCAACCGAATTCAAATGACTCAAAGTTCGAACCGTTCGAAACAGTTAAACTAAACCGAACGCACCCCTATTTAAAAAAAAAAATATGTGTTACTAAAATATTTTCTTTAATATTTCGCTGCAGCGGCACCAACTTTCGGAGGTGGAGCAACAGGCTGCAACATCTTCCCGAGCAGGTGGCCGACCCTAGCCAGCTGCACGTGCTCCGCTGCTGCAACAATCTGCTGCTATGCACGCCACAGCTGGCCAAACTCGACCGGCTGCGGTTACTCGGTCTGGATCGCATCAATCTGTGCCGTCGCGCAATCTCTTACGTACTTGACCCTGCCATCTGCAGCTTCAGGAGGGCGGACGAGTAGCAGTTGAAGGTCTGCCAGACGCTGAGCCAGCCTGTCTGGAACTTGGTCGATGTGTCTCCAGCAACAATCGCGGTGGTGGACTTTACCTTGACGACAGTTGCCCTCGGCCCACCACATCAACGGCGCCGACGAGGCCCTCATCGGCATGTTCGAGTCGGAGGCGGGGTGAGGGACGCGCGCCACGCACAGGATGTGTACGCGTAAAGGTGGGCATGCGCTCGTTAGTCGAGCGGCGCATCGAAACTTAATAAACAAAGCGGAGCGGCAAATTACGTCGTCGTAGTTTCAATTGGGCACTGTATAGTGCAGCGGCCATTACAGACGGGAGCTGTGCTACTGAGTCAGCAGCCAGCTATGGCACTCATACACACACACACATCGACTTTATACTATATATGTACGTAGCTGTGCTACTCGCACATATGCATGAGGAAGCAACAGGTTCTATGGCGGCGGCCAATCACAATGGAACGCACACTTCCCCTGCAACACGACTACATACATATGTAAGTATACGCATGGCAGCGCAGTCAAGCATGTTGGCTGCTGGTTCGTTTAGCGATGCGCAGTGTAGCGACACAGTTTAGCCTGTTTGTATAGATATAGGCTACATGAGTTATGTAGTGACTGGACAAAATGCCGATTGCTGCTGCTCAGCTTGCATATATGTAAATGTACATGTACATGTATGTAGATATATGTTATTTCAATTTTTTTTTTTTTTTTTTGTTATATGAAGATGTAATTTTACTTTAAATTTGGTAATTGCTGATAGTGTTGAACAGTGTTTATTTACGTAAATATAAAAATGTTAAATTAGATGTTATAAATTTCAAACAAAAATACCATGTTCGGTTTCAAGATGAAAAAAAAAGAGATCAATTATGTTGAAGACCGACCCCAAAATGTATGTAACAACGCATTCCATCTTGTTTGTGCAGCCATTGGCTAAAACTATAACATTACATTTAAAAAATCTCGAAACTATTAGAGCAATTTTTATACTCGTTCACGAAGTGAAACTAGTATATTGGTTTTGTGCAATGTCTGTCACAAAAGAGTCACTGGTAAGGTCCCCCAAACATAACAGAAAACATTTTCCGGCCACGCCCCCTTCCGCCTCCGTAATCGCTAAAATCGATATATTTACAAGCTCAAAACGGTAACACGTGTATAATTAACACAATTTTAAAGCTAGAGACACCAAACTTGCGTGACCTCCTCAAAAGATTGAGACCTTGATATCCCGGCCACGCCTACTAGAACGCCCCCAGACACCCCGCCTTAAAATATCGGAAATGGCTATATCTTCCAAAGTATTAGAGCTAGTCACCAAATTTCGAAGGTAGATTAGTGGTCAGCTCCTCTAAATAAGGGTACAAAAATTTACCGCCCACGTCCACCCCCGCCCTCTCCCGCCCACGCAATGTGCGAAAGCCTATATCTCCCACATTTTTAGATCTAGTCACCAAATTTTAAACGTAGATGGCTGGTCGCCCGCTTTAAAGCTCGGTAAGAAAATTTCCCGGCCACGCCCACTCCCGCCCCCGCAAATCGCGAAAAGCTATATCTCCCACAATTTTGGAGATGGAGTCACCAAATTTTAAACTTAGATGGCTGGTCACCCCTTTTAAAGATTCGTAAAAAAATTTCACGGCCATGCCCACTCCCACCACTCGGGAAAGCTATACCTCCGACAATTTTGGAGCTAGAGGCACAAATTTGGTAGAAAGTGTTTGTGTGACCTTCTCTTAATGTTGGCCGCGCCCACCCGCGGCCCTACGAAATATAAAAATTCTATTTTTTTTCAAAATAACAATATTAATCTCCGTGTACTGTGAACGAGTATTACGCAGCGATCACGTCCGACTGCAACGTTCTTACTTGTTTTTTTCTAAAATACCAATATCTACTCATACATATGTATAAAAGACAAATATAAAATAAAAGCAGGGTGCAATAAGGCAAAATATAAAAAACCGATGTCAACAGAATAACCTATACTTTTGTGTTAAGCTTTTAAAATTTAGAGAATTATAAAATCCATTTCAAATACAAAAATTACAGCTAAATATTGATGGACCTAATAATCAGCAAAAAAGCATGTGTCAAAAACTGATAGTTTCCATAAAGCTGCATACGCCAATCTGCTTGCCAAAGCGCTGCATAAGCCAGCATCTTAATAGACATCTTATCCTCCTTACTCAGCGTGCTTGTAAGCCATATTTTTAAAACAACTTCCGCTTCGTGAGCGCATTTATTATAACCATCTTCATTTCTATAATAGCCTACATTTTGTCTATTCCAAACATGAGTAGATATGTACATTTATTAAACCCCGCCAATAAGTTATGTAATTATCACTTTACCTAATGGTATTGCAAATAAACAAACACGGCAATTTTTAAAGAAAGGCGACAAAAACATCTCCGCATACATATAAACAGTGTACAATTCATCGAATGAGCGCCATTGCTATGTGACCGCAAACAGTAAATCTGGAAATGCAAAATAATTTATGTATGACCGCAAACAGTAAATCTAGAAATGCAAAATAATATATGTAGTGTGACCAAAAACAGTGAAGCTTGAATTGCTAAATACTGTACCGATAAATAAATACTAAAATGAAATAAAAATATGACCAAAAACAGTTAAGCGCAAAATGTTAAATACCAATTTAAAATACACAGCATTCTGATCGCAAAGTTATGAAGATACAAATTTGCTTCACTAAATCATATTTATTAATATATATTTATGGGTAAAACATATGTAAACACGAATTAATAAAAAAGGGCTTAAAGATAAGGCTTATTTAAAAGAAAAACTATAATTCGTTCCGACAGCCAACTGGTTCCTTTGATGCTTGTAAAACTATCGATAGGTTCCAGCACTAGCTGGATCAAAAGAGAGAATTGATAGAGTACAATCGAACGCGAATGACAACAGTCGTACTCGGAAGAGTGTTGCAGATTAAACTTTGTGTGATTAGTTTTTATTTACGATTTGGATGTTCATTTAATTATTTATTTATAATGCAATGTGTCAATAGTACAAGTGCGCGAAAATTCAAAAATGTATAAAAGTGTATTTTTGATCGCTCTCTATATATTTTTAAAACGTAATTGGCCAAGTAAATTTGAGTCGGGATCGATATAGTTGTTTTATGTTGCTCGGTTAAAAATATAAACAATGATTAAATTTTGGTATGCGAACAATGTAATTACGTGTTAATTTACCTCCCTCTTAAGCAATTAGGTTAAGTGAAGAGTTCTCTATGGTAATCTTTTATTTGTTGAGGCAGTGCGCTGAAAGTGTTTTTTGATCTTCATGCTCTTCTGCTGGAAAAGATATCATGGCATTCGGAATACGGCATCTCAGCTAAACCTGCGACCGACCCATATTTCAATTTAATTGCATTTACAAAAATAACAAGTACAAGTTATCTGGCCTTGGGGGCTCGTTAAGGTACCCCGCAGACTACCGAACCTTTATTTTCAATCGATCGTTTTTATTAACGCTGTGTGATAAAGGATTTCAAAGCGGTAACTAATAAAATGGATGGGTGTATAATGTGTTTGTACTTAAGTATGTAACAGGCATAAGTTTTAAACTTCTATCTCATAATGTATATATATTCAAGATTACCATTAGTAGACAGGTCCATCTAGACTTGTCTGCCTATCCGTTTTAAATCTCAGGAACTTAAAGCTAATTATTTTAGAGGTATCGGTCTATAGAGACTTGACATTTTGGACATATACTTGTAGTTATCTTAGCTTCAGACATATGTTAAGATTATTGTGCCACGCCCTCTAGGAGGCTGGTAAATCGATAATGTGACGATACACGTCAAATCGCAAATCGATAAAGGGTTATTATATTATTATAATATTAATGATAGAGTTACCAAATTTAGTATGTAAATTGATGGTGACCTCCCCAAAAGTTTGCGACCTTGCTATCCCGGACACGTACACTAGAACGCCCCCCAGCCCCCACGAATCCCGTAAGTCTATCTATATTTTTCTAAAGTAACAATAATAACTTCTGTGTACTGTGAACGAGTATTTCGCAGTCGATTACGTCCGAGATAGAGATAATATTTTGATCTAAATATTATTTTCATTGTCTTTGGCACTCTTATATTTGTTTATATTGTCTTTGGCAGAGCCATGTAGGCTGGCCATTTTATTTTTCTGTAAACAAATTGTTATACACTGAACTCCTTGAAAATGGGAAAATCAGGTGGTAATAATGGTTTTGTGCAATTGCATGGCAGAAGGAAGCATCTCAGACTTCATAAAGTATATATATATTCTTGATAAGTAGCCGAGTCGATCTAGCTCGAAATCTGAACTTGGAATTTTTAAGTTCATGTATAACATACGAAGATAAAGTTTATTTTAGATCATCGCTAATTCGCCTCGTTTACTTATTATAGATAATTATCGGTTTTCTAACCTGTTTTTTGTGCATATCAAGAAACTATAAAAGCTAGAGTCACTAAATTTTATTCAATACCTTTACGTGAACCTTAACCTAATATGGTATCCCCTAGTCGGGCGCTTCCGACTAGAACCTTCTTGTTTATGAACGTCATTTGTTTATTTATAAAACTGTATGTGTACTATATTTACTAAACTAAGTACAGATGATATCTTTTATGTAGGCAGTTCATATATATTTTACTTTTAACAAACAAATTTGACCAAAATAAAATTGGGCAAATGTACGTTTCTGTATACATAATATATGTACTAAAAATTGTGCTTAACCAAATACAAAGATCCATGCATCCATAGCGTATAAGCAAAACTCTTATTTAAAATCTTGACTTATTTATTTAGATAAAAATTGTAGATAAAACGAACGTATAATCTTTGCAAACCAACACATTTTTATACGTACGTCAGCAAAAGAAGGTTCAGCACACCGAAACTTTAATTCCCTTGCAATTTTATATATATATATATATTACAAATATTACAAATAAAACAAAGGTTTTATAAATTACGTTAATATTAAGGTCTATTATTCATTTCAAAAATACACAATTAAATCAATAAAATTGTATAAATGAAAATTGAAATTGAAACTACCGAAATAAATCTGAACAATACAATAATAAATCCTGCTAGTGTGTTGTGTTGTGTTGTGTGTTCTGACTGTGATGATGAGTGCGATAAAACATATTTTTAAACTGGTTATAGGCTGTTAATGTGCTTTACTTCTTTCTATTAATTAATAAAATTAATTATATTAATAGTAAAATTAATTTTAATACCAACAATCAAATGCAGGAAATGGTTTTTTAGTGATCCATTTGATAGATTTGAGAAATAAGCACCAACAGCCACTAATTTTCTGAGTTAATGGGACAAAAATGTTTAACACACTTTAGCTTCCAAAAATAAAAGCTTTGCACGTTGCATAATTTATTACTTATTAGCAAAAAAAAAAAACAAGTAAGAACGTTGCAGTCGGACGTAACCGACTGCGTAATACTCGTTCACAGTACACGGAAGTAATTATTGTTATTTTGGAAAAATATAGAATTTTTATATTTTGTAGGGGCGGGGGTGTGCCCAACATTTTTCGGCTCGATCTTAAGAGAAAGTCATCCAAACACTGTCTGCCAAATTTTGTGACTCTTGGGAGATATAGACTTTCGCACTTTGCGGGGGCGGAAGACGGCGGGGGTTGGCATGGGCGGTAAATTTTTCTACCCTTATTTAAAGGAGCTGACCACTAATCTACCTTTCAAATTTGGGGACTCTAGCTCTAAAACTTTGGAAGATATAGCCATTTTCGCGGGGGCGTTGCAGTGGGCGTGGCCGGGATATCAAGGTCTCAATCTTTTGAGGAGGTCTACATACCAAGATTGGTATCTTTAGCTTTAAAATTGTGTAAATTATACACATGTTACCGTTTTGAGCCTGCAAATATATCGTATTTAGCGATTACGGAGGCGGAAGGGGCGTGGCCGGTTTGGGGGACCTTACCACTAATATATATTCAAAATTTGGTGACTAGCTCTAAAACTGTGGGAGATATAGCCATTTCCGATTTTTTTAAGGCGGGGGCGCAGGGGGCGTTCTAGTGGGCGTGGCCGGGAAATCAGGGCCTCATTTTTTGGAGGAGATCACCAGCTATTTACAGACTCCCAGTGGGCGTGGCACAAAAATCTTATCACTTTGTCTATAAGTCTATAAGTATATATTCCAAGTTTCAAGTCTCTATCTTCAATAGTGTCGAAAAATATTGCGTTCATACGGACAGACGGGCGGACAGCATGACGGACATTGCACAAAACCAATATACTAGTTTCACATCGTGAACGAGTATAAAAAGGGTATATATGCCTGAATTGAAATTGTAGATCAACGTTTTTGAGATTAACACGTTCATACAGATGAAATGTAATACAATCGAGTAGATTGTATATTGTATATTGTAAGCAAGTTATTTTACCCTCTGCAATATTTTATTTTATCTAGGAACACGTGTCTAACGTAGAGAAGATAGAAGATATAGCAATTGTTAAATTGTCATTATATTAATACTGTTCCAACTTTAAGAGTACAATATTATTTGATGAGCATTATTTAATTATAATTAATTTATAATTATCAACAGCTTTCTCATTTCAGCTATGAATATGTTTCAAATATTGAACGTGTTACTGTGATAGAATTATCAGTATCACTGCCAGCTGCATACAATCTAAAACAAACGCAGCCTGTAAAAACGTTCTCTCTAGAAAATAACAACTACCAACAAAATAAAACAATAATGAGGATTACGATCCGCCAACCGAAAATCAGATGCACCGACTGCGTGAAAAGCTCCGGCGCTCCCGGAAAGCTCGCCGGCATGGGCGATCTGCGAACGCTGCTGCGGAGAGAGACAGCAGAAACAAGAAGAGCATCAGCAGCCTGGCATCGTAGCTTTTTATTGCTCGTGCATGGATTCAGTGTCTGATTTGTCGTCGTATCGCTTTGTCTCCGATGAGAATGAAGTCAATGATGATGTTCGTGCTAATGATGACGTTGGTGGTGAATCGCTTTTGCTGCCGTGTGTAGAAATAGAAAAGCCAAAAACATCAACTATCGCACAAGACACAATCACAGGGAAGACGGATAAGGTCTTAAAAGTTGAAGCGCCACACGCGTCAGCACTTTTTCTGCCGTACATAACTCGTTGTTATACTCTTCACAAAATAAGTCAGTGGCAGACACAGGGGCAGCAATTATCAAAAGTTACGGAACTTCTACCAATACCTAAAATAAATTCTCTTGGTACAATTGGACATTGGCCCAATGATTTGTGTCGTTCGAGCAAGCACTATAATTTTAGATATTATATTTACGTTGTGGTTGTCGGTATCCACCGCCAGTGCCGCCCGAACCCAAACACCACCCACGAATTTGCTTCAAAGTGACTGCATGCAGTGGAACACATAACGCCGAACCCGCAGGAAAAAACACGCCGAGTAGAAAAAAAGTCAAACACGACAGTTTGTCTACCGTTTAAGCTGTGTGCCGTTAAATAAAGCCTTAGTGTCTGCGAATACGCATTATCTTGGATATGGACGCAGTACATCTAATTTAAAAGACTTTTACCAGAAAATTAGTGGATGCACACCAGGTATTGCAAAACTCAACAAACCAATTAAATTTAACTCAACAATATGTTTACTGTGCTACGATCGTTATATTCATCTTAAAAGAGTGTTTTTTCAAAACTATAAATCGGAACAAAAGCAAAGCCTAAAACCATTTTGATGCCGCCGCTGCAACAATACCAAGTGACGAAATAATTGGCTATAACACAACACAACACAACACAATCAGTTACGCGTGAAGAAGATAGTTACATTTATTACCATAAGAAGGCAAAACTGGGTTTAATTTATTGGAAACTTGAGGTACAGAATTCTTACAACTTAAACCATCAATATCTCACAAGGCTGCTATATCTATTTGAAATTATCAGATGACTCAACCACAAGTGCAGCTCCCAATCCAACAATCCAAATATACCGCTAAAATCAACAAAAATCGGTGCACAACCTAATATATACCAATAGCTGCATATTTAATTTTACAACACCTCAGCAAACTGTAGCACTAACTTTGTTACAATTAAAACACCTTCCAATTATTCAAACTTTTGGCGATTTTCTTTATGCAATTGGACTTAACTGCAACAAAGATGTAAGTATCAACACATGATTCATATACAATTAATGGCAAGGGAAGTATAACAATTAAAAAAGACAGGAGGCTCATGTCGGGAGCACCCGACTAGGGGATACCCTGCACTCTGTTTTTGCACATATTTCCATCCCTTTGCATTGATACATACACACAGAAAACACAAATACATACACAAACACACACCTTAAGCTGTAAACTCAGCAGCTGCGCTTGTTCCCCAGTATGGAAACTAAACTCGCGAATAGCTTCTAAACTAAAAGCATGATCTTCATGACATTTTTAGGACTTGACAAGAGTATTCAAATCTATGTTTAAGCAAAAGCTCAAATCTCTACTATTTGAATATTTTAATATTTTAGGCGTGTGCCTATGTTTCACGGTAACATTCTGAATCTAGCTCGTGTAGTCTCTGACATATGCTAAGAAAACCAAGCCTTAAAAAATATTTTTGGCGATATCAATGAAACCGGGGAAGATATCGAAAAAATTATAGCTCGTTCTGCGTATGGTTTAGGAGAATCTATAGTCAAAAGGTTTATGTCTCTAGCATTTGTAGTTTCCGAGATCGCTGCGTTTATACGACGGACAGATGGACATGGCTAAATTAACTCAGCTCGTCGTCTTTCCTTTTATAAAAAGCTGCACTCAATAGTGTTTCAGCAAGAACAAAATCGAACTCACATATGTCAATACATAAGTAGATATACACACAAACACATTAAACTATAGTTTCGACGATCGTATCTCGTGCATACAATTGTTTAAAATTTTTATACCCCATTTCGAAAGAAACAACATATGACTTTAAAATTAATCATTGGTCTTTTGAAACAGAACATTTTTTCTATCTTTATATATTACTTATTTAAGAATATAAGAGTAGGATTTGGTCAAATAAACGCTATAGGAAGCACATAGAGGATATAAAATTCTTATTTTGTTCTTAGTTTCTTAAATACAAGTTCGTTTATATTTACTAACAAACATATTTACACGTATATATGTACATTATGTACATATAAATGTGTTAATAGTGCCACAATTTGTTTGAAATTTTGTTGTTCTCTACGTTCTACGGTGTGCTTTTGTAAGATTCTTTTAATATGTGCCTGGGTAGATACATATTTACATTTTTGAGTTCGTCTAGCTGCGCTTTACGCTCTCTCTCTTCTGTATTCAGTATAAATTCTTGTTGTTTATACTAAAAATATCACTGTGTGTGTATATACCGACTGTTGTTGTTGTACGTATATATATTGATATGCATGTATTTTTGAATCCATAGCATTTCTGCCATGCTTTACATTGTGTCTTATGTATCGATCAGCACTGAAAAATATAACAACGTTTTGGGTAATCTGGCGCTCAAATAATTGATTAAGAAGGTACTTTTAGTTCCAGGTCTTTAATCATCAACTGTTAGTATTTTGCGAATTTATATTAGTACGTCGTAAAATATGTACGTATCATTATTATTATTATTTTTATACTCGTTTACAAAGTGAAACGGTGAACGCAACTTTGAACTTGAAACTTTGGACATATATTTGTAGCTATCTGCGTCAGACAAATGTTGGAGGCTGGCAAATCGATAACATGTCGATAAACCTTAAATTGCAAATCGATAAAAGGTGAATATTTCACGCAATATTAAATCTATATTTATCCCGCCCCCACAAATCTTGAGTGCCTATATCTCCCATAGTTTTAGAGCTAGAGTCTTCATATTTAGAATATGAATTACTGTGATGTAAGTGTATATAAATATATATAAATTAATAACAAGTGAGGAGGCTCTAGTCGAGACTAGGGGATACCGTGAATCCTGTCTTTACATACATTTCAACCCCCTTGCATTCATATATACTACATATAGAAAATCACTCATGCACGCACACTCATATGCAGCATGTGGCTGCGCACTAGGCGCTTAGATTGCTGCGCTTGGCCCCCAGTATGGAAATTAAATTATAAATACAATTTTCCGGACATAATAAAAGCATTGATATCTATGTATAAACCAAAGCCCAAGGCTTTAGTATTTAATTTCTTTTTTCATATATAATATATATGTATATTTCATATTTGAGGCGAGTGGGGGGGAATTATTAAAATCCAAATCGGAACATATTAAACTAAATTTGGATTAGTTTAATTTTTAAGCTTCTTCTGGATATGATATATTAGCATCTATAGTTGAAAAGGTCATGTCTCTAGCTTGAACAGTTGAACAAGGCTAAGTCGACTCAGTTCATCGTCATGATCAAGCATATATTTACCGTATGGGATCGGAGATGCGTTCTGCCTGTTACATACACCTTTGATCTGAAATTTAAGTAACTCCAATATTTTTGATTTGATTAAACATAACTTACCTTTATTTATTTTAAATATTACCTTTACCTTTATTTTAAATATTATGCTTATCCGCGTGTATGAAAATATGTTTTCTGAACGCTATTAAATCTAGAGACCTAAACATCGTCATATACTTTAACCTTATTTGATAACTTTTACCAGTTGACTTTTAGAACATAATGGAGAAACGTCGCAATACTTTGGATCGATTTCAACGCCTCACTTTTGGACGGAAATCAACGCCGTCAGTTTCTGCTGAAGTTGTCTCTAAGGCATCCGGCTCAGATAAACACCGTAATACTTCCGAAAGATCAGAGCGTCTAAAAGAACTGACGGAGCTTTTACGTGGTAGTAACAGTTCACGTGCCTCATCTACACCAACTCCTCCACCTGTGCCACCGCCGCGCAAGCCTAGAGTCCCCCATAATAATTCGGCGACTAGTAGCATCGAAATATCAACGTGTAGTGGGGATCCTGGTCTGGAAGATTCGGAACCAGCCAGTAGTCAATTAAAAAAACAGAACAGTACAAACAGCAACAACTGTGGCAGTGACAGCATCAGCGTGCCCACCACAGCCCCACGTAACTTTCACTCAATCAGACCGAACACAAGTCTCTCCAATTTGGAAGCTTTTATGTTGCGCACTCGCGAGAAGTCCAAATCACCGCCGGCCCCGGCAGTAAATGACGGCGTCAAGGCAACTAGTAGCGAGTGGGCTACGCAGCTGGCCAGAGCAGAGTCTCGCACTGGAAGCAGCCCAAATACACAAAAAGGAATATTGCCGTTTCGTTCTGTATCGTTTTCACAAATTGACTGTAAATCAACTTTAAGTGCTTTGCGAGATCGATTACGGCGGGATAAGGCTATTGAAACCCCCACTCCAATTCAAAGCAATACCAAAGTTACCGAATCTGTGAACTTGTTGGGCGAGCAATCGCTTCCTCCAGAACCAGGTTGGGTACACATACCTATCAAAACAACAGGGCTATGTATTAACTTGAACTACGGACAGGAGAAATCTCTTGAACACGTTCTAGAAGACGTACCTGATATAGCCGAAGAAGATATATTTAATACCGACAATTGCAGTCTCGCTGGTGTTTTTCCAGCAACTGCTAGCAGTGTCATAGCGGCACACGCCAAAATGGAGTCTTTATCAGATATTATACACTCAGAAGGAGAATGCAGTGCCAACAAGGAATGTGCGCCGGTGATAATAGAAGTGAACGATATGCCTAATATAGTTGAATCCAAAGGTGGCTCAGAAGTAACCGACCCCAACACAACAAATCTTCTGGAGGAGCAGATTCCAGTTGATTTAGCAACAGATAGTATTTTACAAACAGCAACCACTTGTCTTATACCTGTCCCGGTTTATGAATGTGCAGCTCAGGAATGGCTGGAAACGCCCGCTCAAGAATGGGTTGAATTAGCACCAGAATTTGGCATTGTACCCGAAACAATGCAGCCGCCTCTCTCGCATGCAGCATGCAAAATTAAACAAACGGAAATACTAACGACTCAGCGCAGCAATTTATTGCCTACAATATCTGTAAGTCGGAGCTCAGAAGAAGGTGAAGAACGTGGAAAAGTGATAATCTTACCCCACACTGAATTAATGTCCGATCAATGTATCGTGGTCGATTCAGTGGATAACCAACGTCAACGGCATAGCCAAGATGGCATTGATATGGAACAGCAAGGCTCAAACGTAATTGCTACACCGCGACACAGCACTGATGAGCGTCAAAGGCGTCACTTGGACAAATCCACAAAGCGCAAGGGCATGTATATAGACAATTCAGACTGGCATCAGCCAGTTGCACCACATCGTGGACTTGCATTAGATATAGACATTGCTAATTTTGAAGCCATTAAGCCAGATTCACCTGACAATACTCAGATGTACACAAATAGTCCAGTAATGTTTGAGATGAATACGCCGGAGTTGGAAAAAGCATCACCAACGTGGAGAAGATCTAACGAGAAGTGTCAACTGCTAAGTAGTTTTAGCTGCCAGAGCAGCGAAGAGAAAGATGATGGGACCAGCAATAATAACAACAAAAACAACAGCATTCAACAAACTGATTCTATGTCTGATACTGAAGAACGCGTCAGTTGGAGTCCCACGCCCAGTGGGGATTATGAATGTAAACGCTACTCAAAGCGTCCTCTCACTGTACGAGGGCCATATGGGCAAATGTTAGAGGCTGAGCTAAATAGGCCGAACCGCAAGCATTTCGAAGAGATACTTGAGGAAATGCGCGACACTGACAGGTGAGTTGCTACTGTGGTCGTTGCAAATGAAATTAACCCGAATTTGCCCTAGATTAAATCCGCGTCGCGAATATCCCACTGTTGAGCCAAAGCCTATAGTTGGCTCAATACGTAATAACATACCACAATATTCAAATTCAATGCGTGTGCGTAAGTCAAACGCATATTTACCAGTGCCATCACACACTCGCGCGGCTTCGACTCCTTCGCAATTTGAGCATATTAACAACCCAATTACGGTATCTGCCAAGGACCTTAATGAGACGATATCAATAGCTGGTAAGCAGCCACAACATCAGATAAAACGTGCCGCGTCCGAGACTCCCACACTAAAAACGCATCATAACAAGCGTAACCAATCGATGAGTAATGACAACAAAAATCAGCATCATCATAATCATCACCACCACCACACTAAGCGCAGTGTTGAAGACAACAATAGTAGTAGCAACAAATCGAAGGTGCATAATGCCGCTAGCGTGCCACCCACAGCAGCTTTGCTGGCGGAGCTGCTTAAGGGCTCCAGCGAAAATATGCTTTCAGAGCAGCGCCAGAAAATGATTGCGGTAAGTATCTGTTATCCACGTATCTATGAAGAATATTTAGTTTAAAATTTGGGCATCGATCTTTATAAAAGTTTTGGAATACCACGAAAAAACTTGGCTATTTGGCTACCGCTATTTGCTTATCGCTCATCGAACTAAATTTGAGTTCTTGTTATTTTCTGATAATCCAAAATGCCTTAGTCATTTATGTGAGTATGAGTAAATATAATTATTTAAATATATATATCATATATATATATATATATATATATAGTATATATATATTGGCGCTCATGCATATATATATATATATATATATATATATATATATACTTCTATATATATGCTATATATATATATATATATATATATATATATATATATATATATATATATATATATATGCATGAGCGCCAAATTTGTATTAGTCGCAGAGCATTTGGAGAATTTATTGGAAAATAGAAATTCAAATCTGCGCATGCTCCAACAACCCACTGCGCATTGGAAATGTGTCACTGTGTTAGAAGAGAGCTTCTGAAGCTTATTTCAGCTCTTTGTTTCGTCCCATACACTGTGGCTAAATCTAAAGCATTTTAAAGTTAATTCTGTTATGAGACTTATTTTAGCAATTACCCATTTCGAAAGTATAACCGTTTATATTTTAAATAATGGTAAAGTTTAGGCCGTTTTTAGGGACAAGCAAACATCAGTTTGTTACAAGACAATTATTTGCTCATTTGTTTTTCATGATGAGTTGTGATGAGCTATATCACAGTTTGGTTATTTGAGACTATTATTTTAAGTATGGATGGAAAGATTATTCTTTAGCTTTATATGTTATGCTATGTTATGTTCAATATAGTTTGAACACAAAAAGTCAAATTTAAAAAAAAATATGTAAATATAAAATTGAATGAATTTGCGTGTTTTTCTGTTCGCATACTCTTCCTCGGACACTTGTCGCATGCAGACCGTAAATTTCGTATTCCAATTTTATCATGAGAGTTAGCCTTGTTGGGGTGGCTGTTTTTGATTGGAATATGAAAAATGGAATTTAAGTGTGTATTTGGCACAATGGAATGTTTTTCAACGTGTTGAGTAGCACACTCCTGTGCAGCTAGTTGTATGCGCCACCAACAATGTGAGTATTAAACCACATCACACACTCACATACCCCCACACACCAAACACACATTCATTGTCGATGCTCTCCCGCGCAGCAACAGAGTCTTCTCCGCCAACGCCACTGCGCGCGTTTAAATTCTTGTTTGCTTTTTATACCTCAGTTGAATGGCAAAATTTTTCGTGTTTCGTTTGTTTTATTTTGTAGCGTTGTGGAAAATATATTAATCTAAATAGTCACACGAAAAAACGGCAATATAAATAAACCAAATAATATAAGCCAAAATCCGCGAAGTTTGAAGTATAAAAAGTTGTTTAATAAATGATAATTTTCCTGAAAAAAATATACATTTATATTGCGATACTTTAGCATATACACATATACCTATATGTATGTACACACATGTAAACATATACGGATAAAAGCGATTTAAACCCTATTTATTGCACTCGGTTACACACATACATAGCTGAAGGGATAGCAAAGAAACTCTTAACTGTGTATCAAAAAGCAAAAACAAACAAAATCTAAATGTAAATATACATTTGTGTATGTATGTACATACTTATGTATACACAAAATCATTTCGGCTACCATACCCAACCTCTTGTTGCGCCGCGCAGCTTAAAAAACTGTAATTGTATTGTGCTGTATCACATGTGCACTTTGTTCATAGAATTGGACAACAAAACAATTAAATATAGTTTTAACAGTTTTGTGTACAACTATATATTATCCCTTCGGTTTTCTTTTTAACATTTTTTGTATTTGTTAGATATACATAAATTGTTGTTAATAGGTATGTATGCATAGTAGGATTATTAAATGAAGGTCTAAAATTTAATCTTCACACTGTTTGAGATTTTTCGTTCGAGCGAAATCAGATCAGTCAGCGTAAATCCTTGTACATATGTATGTATTTGCATGTGTATATATAGTTGTAGTTTAACCGCAGCTTCAAAATATCTTTGTGACAAACAACGCAAACACTTTTTTATCCTAAAGAAACTACAAGGTGACTTAAGATATAAATTGAAGAACTACACGAACTGCTCGTGGGTTGTAGCAGTTCCCCCACTCGACGTCTGCGCATATTTATATGTGAGCGTCAGAACAGCTCCAGTTCCTGTTACTCCAGTACAACACTGCATTTCTTGCTTTAGAGCACACAGGCCAATAAAATGTTTTGCAATTTTAGTAACCTACCAATTATCGATGAACGAGCACGCGGGTTTAGTTTCTCTGACAACATCTTAAATACTTATTTCATTTGTATATTATATGGTTTTGTTGCCCGAAAATGTTAGATAACCAGTAAAAAGTTTAACACGAGATAAAAAAATATCGCCTATATCAAATATAACTAAAATTAAAAATGTCGCATAACCGCGAAAATCTACGATTAAGTTTGTTGGATTTACAAGCTACCTTAACTGCACCTTCAAATACCATCGCTCCTACACTGTTGCCACATCCTCAAGCTCATGTGACACAACCATCAACGGCAATATCGACACTGCCGGCTAGTAGTAATAGCAGCAGTGTTTCACAGGCTGTCTCTCAGGCCACAACCACAGTTGCTCGGTTGAGTAAGGCAGGGTTTGGTACAACGGGCCATCAAAATGACAAATGTGATAGGCTAAAGAAAATGACTTCAATCACTTGTTCCGATTCAGAGGATGATTCGGAAAGGCGAGCACAGTTCGAAATGAGCTGCAAATGGAATCTGGGCGGTTATGAAGGCGTAAGTGTGGTGGTAGAAATGACTATTTTAAAAAATGCTGTTTGACGAAAAATGGATTGTTTCTGAAGATATGTATATTTTCATTCGTAGGACACTCGTAGTTACGTTGTACAAGAGATTTACCGGAATGAGCAATCTTATGTGGAATCTCTGCAAACAGTTGTGCTCAAATACCTGAAAGTGTTGAAATCACCAGAACACGCGGGCATGATTGATACACGTACCGTAGATGAGATATTCTTTATGGTACCCGACATACTGGAAATCCATGAGAAGTTTCTTGCTGAGTTAAAACAACGCCTCGACGACTGGGATATACAGCAAAAAGTAGGAGATGCGTTTATCGAAACGGTAAATATTACTTGCAATAATTATGTGTGATAAAAAATAATGCCAAAAAAATTAAATTGTGTAGTTTTCGAAGCTAGAGGTTCTTGAGGTTTATACATCATTTGTAAACAACTGTAATCGGGCCAAAAATGCTATTCGTTCGATGAAGCATCAGCGACCTTCCTTTGCCAAATTTTTGGAATCCACAGCCCGTGAGCACAAAGGAAAACTTACTCTAGACAACTTACTTATTAAGCCAGTACAAAAATTTCCAAAGTACGTAAAAACAAAATTTTAAATGTTTTTTTATGCTTATGTGTTAAGTTCTTAATTTTTTCTTAGCTACGAACTGCTTTTCCAGCGCCTTATCAAGCATACAGATCATGATCATCCAGATCAGAAACACTTACAGGATGTGTTAAAGCTGGTGCATGACATTTTGGTGCACATTAATTGCAAGGAACGTGAAATTATGGAAAATGGACAGCGAGAGGCAACTTTACGCGAATTAGAAGGTGTTATAGAAGGCATAACTGATTTAATTGCACCAGAGCGGCAGTTTTTATTGTTCGATTTAGTATCCATGCCATCGGGGCAAGGTGCTCGAAAGGATCGGGGTTTTTTTTTGTTTAATGATCTGTTGGTCTTAACGAGTATCAAAAAGCGCAGTGGGACCATTAGAAAACCAAATAGCTCAATTTGTCCCGGCTCAGTGGCCACCACTTTGGACACCAACAAATATAAGTTTCTTACAAAAATATCTTTGGATTGCCTTGAGGTTGTCAAATGTAAGTGATTATTATAATTTTTTGTTTTTGTTTGTTTGTTTTTTTTTTTTTATTTTTTATTTTTATTTTTTGTATGGTGTTAACGTTTCCATTTGTCTTCAATTAATTATAGCTAAAGATGAAAATATAAAACGCATAGTTAGCGAAATAGAAAACTTGACCGAAGACTGTAATAAGCTCCAACAAATAAGTGAAATCACGGGATCACTAAAGTATCCTCATCAGTATCTAGAAGACGTCATACGTGAACTTCATCGCGATATTCAGCGACAACTATCTGAACGTCAAACAAGTGACACACAGCTAAATATGTTAGAATTGACAGTTAGCTCACCGTAAGAAAGCCCTTACATTCACATATATTGGGTATATAAATATTGTTTTCTTCGTTTTTAGTAATGGAAGCCAAAAACTGACTGTAGTATTCAGTAAGACAGAAAGGCGTTCTAATTGGGAGGAGGCATTTAATGAAGCCAAACTTAAGCTGGGTATTTTAAATATACATTATACATTTTAATCATCAATACTTACTTGTTATTTATAAAACTAACTTTTTTATATGTAGCTGCCACACTAGAACGACATCCCATTCCAGAATTCCTTACATCTATACCTATACGCAAAACACGTGCGGGTCTACAGTTCACTTGCGCGGCAGCTACGTTGAGCGATAAACGAGATGTTTGGGTGTGCAACAGCGATGGTTATGTGGGCCAAGTGTGCATTATGTCCTTACATCCGGAACCAAATGTAACTAGTTGCAATGGTGTCTGCAATGCACGTATACTTTGCGTAGCATCAGTCCCAGCGTATAGCACAAGCACTGATGACCAATCCGGTGGACGGGAGGATAAGCAGCAGATTTTGCGCTATACACAACAATTGCGTGATTATCGCAAAAGCCTTTCCCCTATTGCACAGCCTACTTTAGGTTTAACGTCAGAGAAAAAAAAAATTCCTACTTCCATTATTGACAATGGATCTGATGCCACCAGCAACAGTGATACTCAGTTAGACCTAAATCTAAGCTCTAGCGATGATGAGGCGGATGTTGCTTCAACTGCGCCTCCAGAACAACGTATGCCCAGTCCTGCGCCCTCGTTACATGCCACATATCATGTGCAACAAGTATGTATCAAATATACTTGTAAATCTATGAATCATATATTTTAAATGTCAATGGTTTATTTAAAGGACTCTAATCCTGATGAAAATGAGTGTAATCAATCGACAATGTGGATAGGTACTGAAGATGGATGCATTCATGTTTACAACAGCACTGATAATATACGTATTAAGAAAAATCGTATTAAAATTGAACATCATTCAGCTGTTTTTTCTATATTGTAAGGACCCCAACACAAAATGAATTATAATTTGTACCTTATTTTAAGTTTTTGCATTGCAGATATCTGGACAATCGTGTTTTTGTATCGTTAGCTAATGGTGATATTTGTGTTTATCTCAGAGATGGTGGTAAGTGATATATTAAATAATTTTAAATTCTTTTTGCCAAATTTATAAATTGCTTTTAGCCACTTCTTGGAATACAAACTTGTCACATTGTCTCTCAATTGGCACGGTTGCGAGCCCCGTGACTAAACTGCTTAACGTAAATGGCAAACTGTGGTGCTCCATACAAGGAATTATAAAAGTGTTAGATACTGAATCTTTTTCGGTATGTAACCTAGAATAATTATTTTAAAAAACTGTTTGAAGAACTTGTCATTCTTTAAATATTGCAGGTTGTTAATCAAATACAAATTTCTTCGGACTCCAAACCAATTACGAACATGACAGTATCAAATAATTATGTGTGGATATCTATACAAAACTCAGCTCATATTAAATGTTTTCATTCCAATACGTAAGTTGTGTCGTTATCTATATCGGATTCTATGAATACTAAACACATTGATTACTTTATTCAATAGTCACCAACTAATAACAGAAGTAAACCTTGCACCTGCAGTAAACAAGATGTTGTCGAATTGTGACGAAATAATTAGGCAACATAAAGCCGCTTGCCTTCGCGTAACGTCCCTACTCTGCTGTAAGGATCTTATCTGGATAGGAACCAGCGCAGGAGTTTTACTAACTATCCCAGCCCAGGGTTATGAGAAAGGCGCACAAAATATAGTACCTACAGGCATACCACATGGTCATACAGGACATGTGCGATTCCTTACTTTCGTGGAAACACCGTCGCATGGGTTAGAAGGTTGCTCCCAAATGACGACGGCTGCGACAGTACGCGAAACTGGAACCAACACCACCGATGAGTACACTAAACAAGGGTGAGACAATATATATTTATTTATATATGTATATATTTATCTGTTTTTTTAATTCTTTTCTGCCCGACAGTTTATCAAAAAATTCTAAATCAAAATTGGAAACAAAAAATATACTTATTATATCTGGTGGTGATGGCTATGAAGATTTTCGCAATTCCGGTGCCAATTCATTAAGTGAAATTGCTGGTCGCGAAGACAGCACCAATCATTTGTTAATTTGGCAGATTTGAAGCAGAAGACGTAAAAATCGCTGGCGGTTATTGCTTTCGAGATGGAAAAACAACAACTGAGGTCCCTTATTATAATTTTAAATCTGAAAATAACTTAAAATTGAGACAAAGAAGATGCGCTGGAGCGTTGTAAAGCTCATAACTACAAATCGATTGTTTCTTTGGAAGTTTTTTTTGATAGTGGTCCGATGATTACAAGATTGTGCTTATATTTTATGGCGATGCATGGTGATGCTAAGTTTAGTTAGGATATCTTAGAATCAAAATGTTTTTGTTTAAAATACCTAATTTTCGACCGATTGCTCGTATGCGTGTTGCAATAAGACGGACCTCTGCAAAGTTTCATGACGATAGCTCTATAAATAAGAGACTAGTTTGCAAACAAACAGACCGAAAAACGGCCAGGCAGACTGACGAACATATTTCGACTCTGATATATACATATATAAATACTTTATGGGGTCTGAGATGTCTCTTTTAATGTGTTACAAATTTTGTGACGAAATAATAATACCCTCTGCAAGGGTATAAAAGTACAATTTTAAAATGCAAGTCATAACTGAAGGTAGGCTGCAGCGATTTTTTTCTTGTGAATTGCCAAGAAACAAAAATAAGTAAATCCATTAATGTACGTACGTTTGAATTTAAATTAACCTAAAGCTTCACCGCTTAAAGTAAATATATATATAAATATATATATGTATATATATATATCTGTTTATATATATATTTATTTATTTATTTATATACATATATACATAATATTGAATATATACATAAATAGTTAGCAATGATCATAATTTTTGTATTTATGCAAGACTACAGCAGAAAAAACATCAGAATTATGTGTGCCAAATATTCATATTTATTGCGCCAAATCTTTGAAATTAATTATAAAATGTGTTAAATCAATATCCAAAACTAGGGGAATTGGCGCTTTATTCCAAGCCCAACACGCATTACTAAAATCCATACATAATAAATATTTTTATAAAACAGTAAATATGCAAACTAACATAATTATTTATAATATGAGCTATTTATTAATACTGTATAACTATTATTGTTCAATTTATATATATATATATATATATATATATATATATATATATATATATATATATATATATATATATATATATATATATATATATGTATGTATGTATGTATATTTAACATGTACAAATAACATGTCCTAACGACATTTAAATGTTCCGTATGATATAAAAATAGCGCCATAAAATTTATTACATTAAAGGAAAACCTTTATCGAATTTATTCTAAAAGTAATAATTGAATGTAGATACATTCATATCTATAATATATCAGCGAAATACTTGAACAAATTTGTATAAAAAATAATGTTATTAATAAGCTAAACTCGATGTATTCAATCAAATAACTTAATCAAAATGCTAATTCTATTATTGGCGTTTTCAAAACCCAATGTAATACAACTTTCATGCAAGCGAATTGAATTTCAAAAACATACAACCCATACATACCAAGTGATATTCAAATGTTTGGGAATATATTAACATATATGTATATTTTTCGAAATAGCATATTACTAAATCGACTAATGCTAGCGCTGTTTGCAGTTTAAGCCATGATTAAAACCTCCCTTTAATACAAAACTCTCACTAATGATCTATGGTCAATAAAACTGTATTTCCAAGGTTATCGATCACACTCTTTAACTTTATTTTTAAAGGGTGATAGACACTGTCTGTCTGTATTTTGATTGAAAATGTGGGTATTTAATCTGTAGTTCAATTTGTGTATACACCTAAAGTAATTAAATCCATGGTTAACATTTTCATTCTAAAATCTTAATTTAAATTCAATTTGCCAGCTTCTTAACAAATTTATGTAAAATAATTATAACCGACTAGCAACAATACGCAATTTTTTTTTTTATTTAAGTGGCATCTGACAATTGTTATCCTACCTCTATAAATACCAGCAGGTGTTAGAATAGAAATCGATATACTTATACCAGAATAAATCTGAAACAGAACTGTAATAATAGATTGTGAAACAATAACTTCCCCTTTACAAATTGCAAAGTAAGATATAACAATAAAAATTTAAAATGTAAAAATGTGGTTATATGTGTTACCTGTTAAATAAACCAAATTTTCAAACTGAGGAAAAAATAAATAAAAATAATATATATATTATATCCTTTTAAAACATCAATTCAAATTCAATTTATATTTTTGTATATAAGACTAAATGGTGATCAAAGTACCAAGTTGGTATTGGTCATGAAAATCGATTCAGACACATTATGAGAACGGGAAGTCTAGTAGAGAGCATTTATTGTGGTTTCTATACTCGTTCTATTGGTTTTGTGCAATGTCCGTCATGCTGTGTGCGTCCGTCTGTCCGGATGAAACCAACTATTTTCGGCGCTAGATAGAGACTTGAAATTTTGAATATATACTTGTAGTTAGCTGCTGTAGACAATGTGTTAAAAATTTTTTGTCACGCCACTGGGGGGCTGGCAAATCGCAAACATGTCGATACACCTCAAATCGCAAATCGATAAAAGGTGAATATTTCCCACTATATTAAAGTTAGAGTCGCCAAATTTGGTATGTAGATTGGTAATCTCCGCCCCACTTAAAAAATCGGAAATGGTTATATGTTACACAGTTTTAGAGCTAGAGTCACCAAATTTTGAATATGTATTACTGGTAAGGTCCCCCAAACATCACAGAAAAATTTCCCGAGCACGCCCCCTCCTGCCACCGTATTCGCCAAAATCTATATACCTGAATGCTTAAATTGATAACATGTGTATAATTCATACAGTTTTAAAGCTAGAGACATCAAAGATTGCTGGTGACCTTCCCAAAAGATTGCGACCTTGATGTCCTGGCTACGCCCACTAGAACGCCTTCTAACCGCCCCGCCTATAATTCTATATCTCCCACAATGTTAGAGCTAGAGTAACAACATTTTAAAAGTAGATTACTGGTCACCTGTTTAAATAAGGGTCAAAAAATTAACCCGGCCCCCAAAAATCACGTAAATCTATATCTCCCACAAAGTTGACAGACAGCGTTTGGGTGACCTCCTCTTAAGATTGAGCCGAAAAATATGGACTACGTCTACCCCCACCCCTACGAAAATAAAAATTCTATATTTTTCCGTAATATCAATGTATACTGTCAACGAGTATTAGGCAGTCGGTTACGACCGACTGCATTGTTCTTACTTGTTGGAATTGCACATATCCATTTTTTGTATTTGCTTCAAAAAGAACAAGTAAGGGGTTCTAGTCGGGAGCGCCACATCCATTTCAACCCCCTTGCATTCGTACAATCTATGTACATACCAACGCGCAAGTCTGGCAAGTTTGGTGGCTCTAGGTCATATAGTCTAGGGGATATTATTGAACGTAGATGTACTAACGAACAGTACATTCAAGTGGCCCAACGATACCAATCACGGGCTTGTTAACGCGCGGACCCTGGCAAAATGCCAGCCACCTCCCGCCCAACCGATCGAGGAGCGCGCCGTATAACGTACGGAGACGAAGATCGAATAAATAAAGAGATGACGTAAGACTAAAGTTTTAAGGATAGGAATAGAAGTAGCATTACTTACTATAAGGAAAAGATTATTATAATTAGAGCATAAGATCCCAAATGGATTATGAACAGAATAGTAACTATGACACATAAATGAGATAAGTTATCGGCGATTTGAAATAAACTTGATCTGCATATGGTATAAACGAACGTAAAAAGTCCAAGTTCAACTTTCTAGGTTATGTAGTCTCCAAAATCGACGCGTTTATACAGACGGACGGACAGACAGACGGACAGGGCTAGATCGACCCGGCTAGTGATGCTGATCAAGAATATATACATTTTATGGGGTCGGAGACGCCTCCTTCGGGCTGTTACATACATTTGCACAAAACCATTATACCCTGATTTACCCATTTTTGATGGGCTCAGGATATAACATTGCAGTCGGACGTAACCGACTGCGTAATACTCGTTCATAGTACGCAGAAGTTATTATTGTTATTTTCTAAATATATAGAATTTTTATATTTCGTAGGGACGGGGGTGAGTGTGGCCAACATTTTTCGGCTCGATCTCAAGAAAATAAGAGATATAGTTTTTGCCGATTTGCGGGGCGGGAGTAGGAGGGAGTGGACGGGAGTGGATGGGAGTGGGGTGACCAGCCATCTACGTTTAAAATTTGGTGACTCTAGGTCCAAAATTGTGGAAGTATAGCTTTTCGCGAATTGCGAGGGCGGGAGTGGGCGTGGCCGGGAAATTTTTACGAATCTTTAAAGGGGGTGACCAGCCATCTACCTTTAAAATTTGGTGACTCTTGCTCTACAAATGTGGAAGATACAAGCTTTCGCACTTTTCGGGGCGGGAGTGGGCGGCGGTCGGCGTGGGCGAGAAATTTTTGTACCCTTATTTAAAGGAGCTGACCACTAATCTACCTTTCAAAAACTTTGGAAGATATAGCCATTTCCGATTTTTTAAGGCGGGGGCGCTGGGGGGCCTTGCAGTGGGTGTGGTTGGAAAATCAAGGCATTTTTTTGAGGAGATTACCAGCAATCTACATACCAAAGTTGGTTATTCTTTAATATTGTAGGAAATATTTAACTTTAATCGATTTGCGATTTGAAGTCTATCGACATGTTATCGATTTGGCAGCCTCCCAGTGGGCGTGGTACAAAAATCTTAACACTTTATCTGAAGCAAATAACTACATGTATATATTCCAAGTTTCAAGTCTCTATCTTCAATACCGCCGAAAAATATTGCGTTCATCCGGATAGACGCTCAGACGAACGGACAGCATGACGGACATTGCACAAAACCAATATATTAGTTTCACTTCGAGAACGAGTATAAAGATAGAGTAAACTGGTTACGTATAAAATTATGTTATTATGTTTTCACGAGGGGCGTGGGAAATCGATTTCATCCACAATTAAAGAGTCCCCAAATTGATGGACTCCCCGAAAGAGCGAGCCAAATTGTGAACATGTTTACTTCCGTCTCCACTTATCATTACAATACCATTGTAGAAGCGCACTGAAACCTGCAATTGGTGAGTTTAGCTCAGATATCTTAATAAACCAAATAGTTTTTTATACAAAACATAGAATGTAGTGTCCAGATCCGTCCCATTCTGACATATGGCAGTAGCGGAAACAAAGTATTTATTTATCTTGTTGCAATAGCCATATGTTGACATACACATCTTTGCTCTCAACTGGTCGATAGTCAAAGTTTTCGAAAAACTTTGTCCTTTGTAAATTTGTTGTTTTAAAGCTTTAGACAAATTGAATTTCACGCATACCACAGCGTATCTGTTCAGGAGTAATTTGTATACCGTGTACCCATAATATAGTTAATGTAGTGTCCCATTCTGACATATCCCAGTAGCGTGAACAAAGTATTTATTTAGCTTGTTGCAATAGCCTTATTTTGACATACACATGCTCTCAACAGCCCGATAGTCACAAAGTTCTCGCAAAACTTTGTCCTTTATTTGCAAGTTTGTTGTTTTACAGCTTTAAACTAATTGAATTTCATTGCTCTGTTGGTCTTTGAAATATTTCAGTTTGTCTCCTTAATCGAATTAATTAACTGACTTAAATTTAAATAACCGAGTACAGGAAATTTTTATCGACTACCGCCCTTTTACATATCTGCCCAGAAAGGCCGGCAGACGAAATGATGGACAAACGACGCATAAATAGTCAAGCCCAGATGGATGGTGCTATCGTAGCAGTGGTCGCAAATGTCATTTGCATAAAAACTAAAACAAACGTTGAAAAACATGTACATCATTATTTTATTTCGTTCGTAAACTCAAACTATCAAAGTTTAACAAAGTTGTTTATATAAGTTTTAAAATATAACAGGTAATGTTGCTGGAGAAATTTAAATTTATATTTATCAAGCTCTTGATTTTGTGTTTTAACTCTATCATACATATACAGATTTACTTTTTAAAGTTTTATTAAGTATACGTAAATGTACTGCTAGTCAAACAACGTGTGCTGGAAGTTCATATTTATCAAGTTCGGGAAAATGGAGGACTTATCGATAATTTAATGAAAACCTTAGATTATAGATATGTCCCATTTAGACTCTTATTGCTTACCTTTATTATTTTTGTTATGCCATATATATTAACATTATAAGGGATTTTTCTAGATAATATAAGTTCGGCTAACTTTTGGCTTTATGATTTTGTGCTTTTATATTTACAGACGCAAACCACCATACGTTATGGATATTCATACATTTGAAATTTCTCTTTTGGGAATAAATCAATAATTAAGTGTAAAAATAGTTATGCTGTCATAATGTGAGTCATATGATGAAGATAGCTACGCGCTGTAGAAATAATTTATCGCATCCTGTGATGCGTTGCAATAAAATAAATTATTACATATAGGCGCGTAATAGACCTTACAAGCAAATTGCTAGTTGCAGCTCATACGGATAAGGAAAATTTGTATACTTGTAACTTACCAATTCAAATTTTGACATGATCAAAATATATAATTCTTTATTTGTGTTTAACCGTATAATATTCTAAGATTTATTTCTTTGGGTTACGTTAAGTGTAGGTGAAGCAAATTCACGAAAATATGTCAATAAAGATGAGCAACTTATAAGTAAAGACAGCAATAAACTGATATGCATCAAAAGCCCAATTGATATCGCTTCGGTTTCACCGAGATAAATAAATGGAGTGCCTAAGTATCGTATGATCTATATACAGTAACACTTTTGACGTGCATTGTCAGATTTCACTTCTTTGTGCATTAACATATATTGTGGTTATTTTAAAAAAATTTTATTTCGATTAATATTTATATTCCGGCTAACTCTTATTGCAAGTTTTCATTCATGTAGCTTTTATTAGTTACACATCGAATATAAATAGCAACATTTATTCCACATATCCATTGATTACAAATACGCATGCGCGTAATTATGTATGCCTTCCGTAGACTCCTTTAACCTATTTTCCTTTGTGTTTTCCATTTAATTTCCACTTGGCAATATATATTTAGCTTGTAAATCATACAATTAATTAATACTGATTTAGATTTCATTGAAAACTTTATGTATTTTTTAAATTTCTAATATATATTTTTTTGTAGTGGTACTATTTGTCAAAATTCCTTGAAGCTCTTTCTATTGAGAAGAAAAATGTATAATTCTTCAATCATTAGTTACAAGGAAAGAGTTTAAAATAAACATATTTAAGATATTACAACCGGTAGGATTAATGCAAAGCAATGTTCGCAGAGTATTTTATAGTTTTCTCCTTTATACAAATCAATAATTTCTTCATTCCATAATTATGACCATGAATGAGAGCAGCATACAGATTTATAGCAATTCAAGCATAAGTGTACTCTATATCTTTAAATAATTAATTGTCCAGCTTTAAATATATACTATATAAAGGTGGACGTAGAATTATTTATTTTAAGATATAAAGCACAAAACCAAAACCAGTGTGAAAGGATTAGGAGCTGGCTACACTGTACTGTCTAATTTCAAATATACAATACACATATATGGTATATATATAAACGAGACCCACATATTGGAAACTGTTGAGGTATGCCTGCTTACACAAAAAGTACAATTTCCCCACACTCGCACACCGAGGAAAGCGTCCAGAGCACTCGTGGCATGTATCTTTCGTGTTCAAAGGCACACTTACACATGCACGTTCTCTCTATTGTGTGTTACGGTTGTCAAAGCTGGCGGCAGTTTTGGAAGAGCTCTGAACCGATGCAGTCGCGTCTATGAATTCGGCTAAGTGGTTGTTACATTGACAAATTCGTTAGCCGAACACGTCTAGTTGATCATTTTTTCCTTAAATTGTTTTATAATAATTAAAATACACTACGACGCAAAAAAATAATATTACAGACATTGTTCTAAAAGGCACACGTTATCTCTAAACGTCGAATATAGTACATAAGAATACCCAATACATAGTGCAGAAAAGTTCACATTACGAGAAGTGAAACACAATTCGGTGCAGAATATACTTCACAAGAACGGACACGTGCAAATAATAGAAGTATCTAGTCTGGAACTCCTTAAACACATATGTTTATAAGCTTCCTATGAGTCAAAAACATTACCACAGTATCAAGAACATTGAGGTAAAAGTTCACTTTCCTTCATGATAAAATTACCCTGTAAGGTACTTGCGGAAAACTACTGCTAATGCAATGTTAAGTTTATTGTTCATGTAGACGCATACATACATAGTATGTACATAAGCATGTGTGTGTCTTCGCTAATAGAGAAATGCTGATAATAATAATGGACAAAAGTTATTACAATTATAGCAGTAAAAAAAACAAATGTGAAAAGAGACAACTTAAATGTGTGAGAAATAATAAATTTTAGAGGTAACGGAGGTAAGGATATACGTTTACATTTTTATGTAACTCCCGTAATTATTGTGGTGGGTCTCAACTCCTTTTAAATTACTGGAAACACCTACCGTAATTATATGAATAAGAAAAGACAACTAATTGATATTAAGGTCTAACGTAATTTATTACATTTCTATGGCGGGATTTTTATTTAATTTTTTGAAATCAAAATACAAAATCGAAAGAACAATTAAATGCTACATTTCCAAACACAACTAAGTCAAGAGATTTATATATTAAAATCATATTTCCTATCCGCCAAATAGTACACGTAATGTTAAAATAAAAGCAAATGTTCCAACAGCTGTTGTTGAAGCTATTATTGACAGCTGGCGATTTTAATGGTATTTTAATGCTCAGATTCAACCCAAATAAAGTGCCTTCTTTATTTTTGCAACTTTTATATATGGATGTGTGCATATATTTTCATATACAGACACACGATTTTGATACATATAAGTATGTTTGCACATAAAAAATATATATGTATGTATTTTCATTTGCCTTGAAATTATGTGTTAGTATATAAATATATGTTGCAAGCTTTTAATGTAATAAATTTTTATAGCAAATTAAGTAATAAGGGGATGGATGCCAGCTTTTGCTTAAGCAATATAAACCAAATGGCAGACAATATTGTAAATATATAGGAAAAACTTTTCTGAATAGTATATGCACACATGCATACTTACAGGTCGAACCTTAGGGCCGCAAAAAAACCAAAAGCTCCAAAAAATTAAATGTGTTTTCTTCTTTTTTATAGATTTGAATTTTAATTGTTAATTTTTAACGTTTTGTATGTTGCTACTTATTTTCAACTTTAAAAATAAAAATTTCAAATGATTTTTTTGTTTAGATGCTCCAAATCAGTCTAATGCAATGTACTCTTTAAAGCTTAAAATTAAATTCAGTAAATACGACTCTAGAAATATTATTACCTAACTGACAAACAGACATAAAAAAGTCACCCGTCTAATAATTTTATATATGTATATATGACCAATTAGAGCAATTACTTTTTATGATAAACGTATCTAACTTATATACAAATGTAAAATAGAAAAAATTAGAGAAGAATTGGTAGTTTGCATATATAAACATACCCGGATACCCTGAACCCTGTCTTTTCATATATTTGGGCCCCTTTGCATTCATGCATACATGCACAAAATCGCACACACATACAAACGCACGTCGCATGGTATGAACAGCTGCTGAACAGCTGAAATTTTCAGGATTTAAAATTTAACAAGAGCAAAGTGTAGGTCCGTAGTTTTTGAATTGCGTTTTCTTCGTTCATTTTTACGGACATGGCCAGATCGACTCGGCTACTGGTGCTGACCAAGAATATATGTATATACTTTTTATGCGTCCTTCTGCCTGTTACATACATTTGCATATTACACCATTACACCCGTTTTTACCCATTTTCTATGGGTTCAGGGTATAAAAATAAGTGCTTAAAATAATTGAATTAGGAAATCGCTTGATTTCTTATCATATGTGCGATAAGCAACTCTATGACGATGAATACCTCCAGACATATGTGTGTGTGTACACATATGTACTGTAATACTCGAGTAAATGCAATATGATAATTGAAATTGAGAACTCATATAGTATAGCTAAGCAATAACAAACATGTGAACGTAGTAAAATATAAAATTCGCACCTTTAATCCTTATGCTTGCTTACATATATGTGTGTATGTATCTTTTATATACTTCTGAACGCCACCTTGTCTATCTCATTTTTGGTTTTAATTTGCTTATCACATACATATACGTATGTACATACGCAATAGCAATTTGCGACAGCCGCGGCATTTGGGGAACGCTATCAGACGCAGAATAAATAATACTTAATACCACATTATTGTCAAAGGCAACGTCGAGAACTGTCGATTTCAGGCGTATCGCGTTATATTTTCTACCTCCATCAGTTGACTATTATTTGCTGTAGCGACCCCACGAGCTATATGAAAACTTCATACACTGCAAATTCCACCTAAATGTCAGTTGCATTTATAATCAAGGGCCTCTTCTTTCTATAGTGTAACAAACTGTGATAATAGGAACGGTTCCTATCTTTAAATAGGTTGCCGTAACCTTCAACTCCCTACCTTACAAAGTGATCAAAACGTGGCTAAAATATATACGCGATCTTTTGAAGTTTTGCTATGATAGTCCGATCTGCTCGAGTTATAAACCGATCGAAAGGTTTAAACAAAAAGAAAAACATACCACATCATGCAATAGCTCATCTGATTCATGAGATATGATGCTGTAAGTGATTGAAGAAAAACTTTAATTTTTCGAGCTGATGGCCGTCGGGGGCTTTCAGGAATTCATTCAGACAGAGAGTTATTAAAAAATTAAATTTTTTGTGTCTCCAAACATAAGATGAAATGCGTATGATAGCGTTGACTTAGCTTTCGGAAACGTTTTGGAATTATTCCCTAATATACACCAAGAAACTTTTGATCTACGACTTTTGGTAAAATCATTAGTTAGGCGGGTTAGTTAGGCGATTACCGAAATCCTCTAAAATCGACACCCATAATATAATAAGTACTATGACGTATATATATATTCCATGTCCGTCTGAAGGAACACGTCGATTTAGGACACTGTAAAATCTAGAAAGCTCAACTTGAGCTTTTTAAGTTCACTCATACCATACGCAGATCAAGTTTATTTCAAACCATCGATAACTCGACTCGTTTTCTTAATTTCAATAATTATCAGTGTTTTGACTCTTGTGTAGGAATGCAAGGCGATTAAAATGTATGAAAATATAGGATTCAGGGTATCCGCTAGTCGGACGCTTTTATATAGAGCCTAGATACTAGAGCTTGTTATAATTTGAAAGTGTTCATAAATTAAATTGAATAACCTTCGTCACAAAATTTAATATCAGAAGTTTTGGTTCTTGAATATGCTTTCGCCACTAGATTGTTACCTCATGTCGATGTATTTACTATATGGAACTATATGGAAACAATTTCTATGGCTGTAGAAAGTTGTACAATACTTCACAAATGTGTGCGAATAGTTTTTCCAACTCCAGCCTTTTCATTCGTTTATAAATAAATGTGTACATAGGATATATTATTTTTCATTTTATATATCTTTGCAGGGTATCATTTGGAAATAAAAGTACTATAAAATTGCAAATATGAATAATAAGCATATGAAACTATTTAAAGTTCGATGGCAACTTAAAGTAATTAAATATCTATATCTACAAATATCATTCAGTGACTAAAGCTTGAGCTATGTTGATTTAACAGCAATAAGTACTGTTCACTCTGATAGAGCATATATGGCTGTCCACTCACATTCGAATAACCAACACGCCTTATTTCCACCACTGATGTATATAGCCACTACAATTCTTGCCACCAGCGGCGTAATAGGATTGCAGCAAAATATTTCCATTGGCTACGATGACTTTTTAGAAGCATGGAACATTGGCAATCGAAATTTGTCAGCGACATCATCAACATCACTAACAGCCACATTAACATCTGGCACGTCGTCGTTGCAGTCAAAATTAAACAACTCTCGAAATTATACCTTCGGTGACACAGTGCCTGCCGTAACAATCTTCAATTACTACAACGAATCTGCCGCAGCGGCTGAATGGGCCCACTTCTATGATCTCATTCTGTCATGGCAGGGCATTTGCTTGATTGCTGTGTTCTGCACATTCATTGTTGTCACCGTTATAGGAAACACCCTTATTATATTAGCTGTTTTGACTACTCGAAGACTTCGCACTGTTACAAACTGTTTTGTAATGAGTTTAGCTATAGCTGATTTACTTGTAGGCATTTTCGTTATGCCACCAGCTGTAGCTGTACATCTAATTGGTAAGCAACTTTATAAATATTAAAAAAATTGAGTCAATCGTAGGTTTAATTTTGCATGCCTCTTACATTTTTAATTTACATTTTCTCTTAGCTTAATTCGTTTTCATTTTCAGGTTCCTGGCAACTTGGCTGGGTGCTCTGCGATATTTGGATATCTTTTGATGTATTACTGTGTACAGCATCGATTTTAAGTTTGTGTGCCATTAGCGTGGATAGGTATGGTTATGGCTTAAAATGTAGTGCTAACTGATCAAAAAAATCATGTATTTTTTAGGTATCTTGCTGTTACACAGCCACTTACTTACTCTCGGAAACGACGTTCCAAGCGTCTGGCGCTTTTAATGATTCTAATTGTGTGGATACTGGCACTCGCCATTACTTGTCCACCCATTCTGGGATGGTAAGCATTATTACATACCCTTGCAATAAATTGTAGGAATTTAAAATAGACAACGTATGCAATTCTTATATCTATAATAATTGAATAATTTTTAAACTAATAGTGCGTCTGCTTTACGAGAAATAATATACATACTTCATTTGGTGGCTCTAGTTCTTATAATCTGCAAAATAACCAAGTCTTGATATTAATTAAACTCTTCATATGGTGTAGGAGAGTTTATAGTTTAGGTCTCTAACTTTTGTAGTTTCATACAGACAAGCAGAAGAACGGACGGACAGACGGATATGGCTAAATCGACTCAGGTCGTCGTTCTGATCAAGAAAATATATATACTTTATAGGGTGGAGATGTTTTTACCCATTATCAATGGGGTCAGGGTATAAAAAGGCATACGTACATAATAAATTAGTTATTGATTAATCCTTTTAAATATATTTTGCGTAAATATTAACAATATTTAATATTACTTTGACACATATAAAATACTTTCCTACTTTTTTATGTAGGTATGAACCCGGACGCCGAGACTTAAGAGAGTGTCGTTACAACCAAAACGAGGGCTATGTAATTTTTTCTGCGATGGGCTCATTTTTTATACCGATGGCTGTTATGATTTATGTTTATGCCAAAATTTCATGTGTTGTTGCAAAGAGACACGACAATATGACTGACATTCATGTGCACAACAAGGTAAATATAAACCAAAAATTATGAACAGAAATATAGAAAATTTATAATGAAGAATCAGATTAAATTCCCAATATTAATATAAAAAAGATAAAAATGGTAAATTGGTTTTTATCGTTAATATCTAATATCGTTAAGATCATGTCCTTAGTTTAGAAGTGATTCACGAATTTAGTTTCCATACTGGGGGCCAAGCGCAGCAGTTGAGTAATGTGCACAACTTGCGGCATGCGTTCGTATGTGTGTATGTGTGATTTTGTGTATGTGTGTATGAATGCAAAGGGAAATGTATGAAAAGACAAGGTTCAGAGTATTCCCGAGTCGGGCGCTCCCTTCACTTGTTTTAAAAAACCGGATTCTTAAATTAACAATATTCTAGTATTAGGTATTTTAAAAAAGTATGTTTTTTTATTACACAGAAATTTAAACGATACACCGCAGCCGACGTTGAAAATGAGTTTTCGGAGCAGGACCATAGTACGGGCTATAAAAACAAACAGGCCACTGCGCAAACATTCTCCAACCAAACAATATCCAAGGACATACACGAAATTGTATTGAGCGATAGTGACAATCTTGGAGTGTCAACGGCAAGTGCCATTCATGCTGGAAACTGCCAGTCCTTGCTGGCTCTGCCATCAACCCATGGCGTAAGTGGGAAAAACGATTGTTACGAACTAACACGACCGTCATCTTTCTCCCTGAAACGGACGTCTACGGCTTCCACGACAATAACCACAATGGTTAGTGGTATAGGTCCCAGCAGTAGTCTATTAGACGCGCAATGGCAAGCCCAAGCTCCACAACAACCTCGCACACACAGCTTTCGGCATTCGCATCTTAGTGTAGGTGGTGGAGACAGACTACGTGGCTACCACCATCATCAGTCTGCTGGGTCTGGAACGGGTGATACTACCACTACAACATCAACTAACATTAAATCTCTATCGAATCGCATAACAACCCTTAAAAAAGAGAACAAAACGACGCAGACATTAAGTATTGTTGTTGGTGGTTTCATAGCTTGCTGGTTACCTTTTTTTGTGTACTACCTTATAACACCATTTCTGGCCGAGCACCAGGTCAGTGCCACGCTGGCCAAGGCTCTTACCTGGCTCGGTTGGTTCAACAGCGCTATAAATCCTTTCATCTACGCATTTTACAGCGTCGACTTTCGTGCCGCCTTCTGGCGCTTAACCTGCAAACGATTTTTTAGTGACGACCCAAAGCCACAGTTTCCCACAAACACAATGTCCATTAGGCGATAGTCACGGCGTGTCGCCACCTCACATTCCTCTCGTAAAAACAAAGAAATGGTGATATTGGGGATAGGGCTTGGCGGCAAGACGACAATTCCAATAGAAAGTACCAATATTGCTTTTAGATTATACAACTAGAAATTCCATTGGTAAAAATGGACCCTGCGTGCTTCGAGACATTGTCGGTAAATTCGTGTTAAGCCCATAAGCACGAAATATGAATATATTTTACATATATATTTTACATTTCACATTTGTAATTGGATGTATACATACTTATGTACTTATAACTTTTAATCAAAATCATAAATATCAATATTCAAAAAGGCAATTACTCAAATAACTATCGGATTCTTGTCTATTACAATTACAAACCTAATGTGTATTTTCTTAAACAGTTAACAATCCAAACAAATTTAAATTATATTGTTTCATATGTATATATGTACATAGTACATATAAATATATATTTATGCATGTAAGTCAAAACCAAGTAATTATACACTTTTTTGGCAACTATTCATTCTTGTATTAGCACTTCGGATTAAAAGAACAACTTCCACAAGAAACATCGTATTATTCTTCTTTGTAAACATAAGTAATCAAAAATACATTATATACATACGTACTAAATTTTAATTGTGATTTAGCCTATAATAAACTAATAAACATTTACAACTTAGATATAAGTGTACTTTGGATCAATTTTTTGATTAGCGTCATGTAAAAATTAGGGGATCAAAAATAAACAAATTAAAGTCAATTGTGAAAAAACAGATGTCATTTGGTCAGCTTTAGTTAAAAAACTTAATTTTAATATATATACAGTTAAGTAGGAGAACTACATGCATATGTTAGAGTAAAAAGTAGGAAACTGCGGTGAGCTGGTGCAACTCGATATCATTATTATAAAATATATAGTAAAGAACTAATAATCACAGAATTTAAGTAGTTAACCTTAAAAAAATCAGAATAAATATTTATGGTATTTATTATTAATTGGTGGTGGGATACAGGCAGAGCCAAAATATCCGGTATTAATATAAACCAAATTCAGATTAGCACTTTCCTGCAGCCAAACTATGTGTAATTTTATAAGTAAGAATACTCCAATAAATCCCTTAACGCATTACTTCCTTATTCGTGAAAAATTTAAATTCAGTTGAAATTTTTCTAGCACATTTTTTTTTATTACTGCAAATAAATGTGTTTATGATATTTGTATATCATTTCTTTGAGTTTTAGAAAATCTTCTTATACGATATCAATAATTCACTTAACTTTCACTTTAGGATCTAATTTAAATTTTCTCCAATCGAACATTCAAACACATTCATTAAAGTATCTATTTTATATAGAAACACTAGAAACTCGCATTTTCTCCTCTGTACTATACAGCTATCTTATTGTGATGTTCGCTATTGTATAAACACATAAGTACACAATAAGCAAGAATATTGCAGTCAGGTATGACTGACTTCAGAGGGTAGTTGCAACTTAGTCCACAAAAACATTTTTAAATTATTTTAAACTCAAAATAGTTACCCTTAAATTGAAATTTTAGGAAATATTGAGTTAAGTATTCTAAGATTTAAGTTTATTTATTCAATAGAGCCGATAAAAATAAATATTAAAATAAAAATGAAATTAAAAACAGCAAGATGGACATTGTACAAAGCAAATATACTCTTTTTTTTAGGAACACAATATTAGAATGCGTGTACCAAATTTAAATTAAAAACTTAGTTTTTATACTTCTTTCAATGTAATCGCAATCAGAAAGATAGTTTTTTCTGCAAAATGATAAACTTGTGGTCATTACAACTCGAGCTTGTTCAATTTATATACGTTCAAGTAGACATATGCACGTTTAAGCGAACTGTGCAAGTAGTATAAAGTATAATTATGAAGTCAACAACCAAATATCCCTTTTTCCCTTAATGCTTCGTAATATACAAAATGTCTATTAAATATGTATATGGTGTGTTTATAAGTATGTGGTGACGTAACTATGATGACTACATTTTCTTTCGTAGCTTTAAGGTTTTCAGCAAAATATAAAGCACATGATACAGGCTTTTTTGAAAATATATGTTGGTAATTCATCAAAACGAGTTATTAAAAAATGTTATAATTTTGAAAACCAGAAATGTCACGTTTTATAAATTGAAATACCTCTACAACTCCACATGTGTGTGTAAATGTCTAACATTTTACAATTATAAATTACGCAGCTGGATATAGGATATTATACCCTTGTTTATTCATAATTGGGATATGTTGTACAAATCTTGGATTTATTATAAAACGGATTATCCATCTTACTGAAGCTAATACACATTATATGTTTTAATTTCATATTAATTATAAGTAATTAAATGTCTGTATTTAACAAACTTTTAGTAAATTTAATTAATTATTATACACAATGTCTTACCTACATATGTTTTGAATATATTCAAATATATTCGTAAAAAAATGTATAAACGCTTAAAGATGGTTGTTTTCGTGTGGTAGGATGCAACACTTTATGTGCGAAATACATTGATGTGATTTTGAGCCAATTTCCTTTTGCAGATTCGCCGACATGTTAAACGCCAAAATGCAGCTCGGAAATCAGGATTGAACGCATAAATAAAAGGATTAATGGCACAGTTTAGCCAGCCCACCCATGTGAAAAATGACATAAGACTGTCGAGTTTTTTTAACTGCGGTAGAAAGGGTATCAACAAATAATAAGTGAAAAATGGAGTCCAGCAAGCGATTAGGCCTCCCATGACAATCGTAAGGGTTTTAGTCGTTTTGCTAGCTTTGATTTTGGTCGACACTCGCATAGGAATCCGATGGCTTGCTAATTGTGACTGCAGCTGATGTGAAGTTGTAGACGAGCGCTTATCTATACTATTTCTTGCCAATGCCAAAGATGTATTCGCTAAACATGGACTATCTTTGTAGTACAATGATGGCATCGACAAGGCCGACGCACACCGCGCATGGTATCTGCAACTATTAACTGAACAGTGCATAAGAGACGACGTTCGGGAAATCTCCATAAGCTCATAGAATGTCGGTTGATGTTTCAATTTCATTCTCTTATCGCTAAGTTTGGTTTCCTGACATTTACTGCATTTGACGTTGTTGGTGCTAAATATGGGGTCTGTATTGGTCCCCATAACACTACAACGAGCTTCACAACATGGCATACATTTGTGTGGGTTGCAACGATACAGCTCCGATTCCGAGATAAAATTGTCGCCATCTAAATCATGTTCAGCAGTGCGTTCCGAGTTCTAACGAAAATTATAAAATAAAATTAAGTGTAATATAAATATATAATGGAATATTACCGCATCACGGACAATTCGCTGTCGTCGTGATGTCAGGACATAACCAATCCTAACGTAAACGTATAACATGACAGTGAGAGGTATAAAAAAAGAACCCATTGCTGAGTAAACGACATATCCCTTATTCTGATTGTAGCGACAATCAACAAAGTCACTTTGATGACGATTTCTGCCCGGTTCATACCTGTGAATAGACATAAAGATTTTTAATAAGTACTCAAGTTTGAATATAGCTGTATATCTATATAATATTCATATTCATATGCGAATGCTCACCAGCCTAACATTGGTGGGCAAGTAATAAGAAACGCCAGCAACCAAACTCCAAGAATCATTAAAAATGCCAATCGTTTACAACGCCACTTTTTCGAATATGTCAACGGTTGTGTCACTGCGAGATACCTAAGTACAAAGCAATAAAAACACAGTAAGTGAAAACAAAAACCAAGCGGCATATTGTGTATTAAGCTGTTGACCAACGCTCCTAGCAAACAGCGCAGCGTATCGTCAACGAGAAACTTGGAAATGCCATTTAAATGTAATTGAAACTTCCAACAAAAGGAGCCAGCAATACATTACGCTCACATTTTTACCGTCAGGTTCTTAATGCTATTGTTGTCTACGCCCACACCCCGTTAAAGTGAACTTTAAACGGCAAGAACAGGATGGGTCAATAAAGTGCTCTGCACAGTATTTTCACTTGTTTATGCGTCTATGACGCAATGCGAATGAATTGTCTTTTTTATACCAACGAATTAACGAACGACATAAAAATTAAGGGGTTTGTTAGCTTAGCTAGGTAATATGAGTTTTCTCATATTAGTCATGAACATTAAGAGTCATACTAAAGTATAGGTCACATTTTCTCGGACATATATATAAGTCTAACAAGAAGTTTTAATTATTGTTTATTGTATTTTTAAGTTTCTTTATTAGGTCTGGAACCAATCAACTATTTTTCTATATAGCAAATATCTTTCACACGAATTATTTGAGAAATTGGATGTAAATCGAAAAAAATTGAAGAAGAGCTGGTAATATTACAAAATATTTATTATTTCTTTATTACTCACCTATCTAAGCTTATGGCACATAAACTTAGAATGGATGCCGTACACAATAATATATCAAAAGAGATCCAAATATCGCAGAGTACCCAGCCAAGTTGCCATGAACCTGCATAAATGAATAAAATACAAATTTTATTAAAAAATTAGTGAAATTTGTATAACAAATAAATTATTTTTGTGCCTTCACAACAACAAACGTTTCAGATACTTTTTACTGTTATTCCTTGTTTCACAATTTTGTAAGTAGTGTGTTTAACCGAGTGCTGTTTCCAAAGCTAAAACAGAAGTGGCTGCTCCCAACTCACAAATGAGCTATTAAAGCTAAAGGTAAAGTTTTTGTTTTGGAAGCTCCAGCAAAATTTGTTTGGCGTTTAAAACAACTTCTTACCCTTTTGGCGCATATGCCTATTTCCCTTTCAGGGACTATACATTCTTTTTTATTTTTAAATTTCATCAGTTGTTTGAAAAAGTTTGCTTTTATAAAATGATAAAGTTTTACCACGTGGCATTTTGGGAGTCATAAAATAATGTTGTTATTTTTGTTTTGCCTTTGGCTATAGCCTATTCCTTTGATATAGCACAAAATTTGTAAAAAAAAGTCTTTTATGTGGAAACCGCAATGATATTTAACAAAAATTCTTACAGAATGTACATACGGTCACCAAATAATTTATTTGTGTAACTCATATTATTTATAAAAAAGCGTTTTCTAAACTGAAAGTAACAACAAGCATCTCCAGCAAAATCGCAGATACGAAATTAGACATCGATTCAGAATTAACATTAGATGCGTTCTTCTTTTTTCACATTATTTTCCCTAATTTAAAAATAACAATATTTTAGTAAAACTTATTTTATAGTTTGAAAACTAATTAAAAATAATTTTAATTTAGATACGTACCATTGACATGTAAAGCTACTGCCGGTGGCATAACAAAAATGCCCACAAGTAAATCGGCAACTGCCAAATTCATAACAAAGCAATTTGTAACGGTACGTAGTCGTCTAGTGGTTAAAACAGCTAATATAACAAGCATATTTCCAATTACGGTCACCAATATTAATAATAAGAAAATAGCCACGGCTATAGACTTCGGCCAGGCCATACTCTTTAAATAGGACTTCATTTTTCATACAAAATCAGTAAAACTCTTCGGTGTTAATCATTTTAACATATATATAAATATTTTCTAATTTTATTATTTGTTGAAGATCAATTTTACTAGCATTGTAAGTGCGATTTCAAACATCGTTCACCGAATTTCCAATCTAAATTGATTACCTGAAAACGAAATTTAATAAGAAATATCTCAGTTTAGAATTTGTTAAAAAAGAAAATCGCTTTTAATATCAATTGAACAAACATAATCATTTCAATAGTTCATATTTATATGCAAACACTTATGCAGCGACCTACCACTTATAGCAGCGATAGCGAAATAAATAAATAACTTTGGGAAATGACGAATACTTGAAAAGTAAGAGTGCCCTTGTTGAAATGCTCCGTCAAGATAATACCTTATAGTCATAAAAACATAACACAAATATATACCTGAAAACAAACATACACTGCGCAATTTAGGCGGCGGGTGTGCTTTTCCCTCATACCCACACGATGAAAAATATCTTTGTTTATTGTCCAGTTTTTATATTTTATGGAACAAAGATGTGAAAATACACAAAAAAAATAATCTACAAATTAAATATGGGGTTTTTAACTTTAATGTAGTGAATGTATGTTAAATGAAACTTTAATAACAACTTAAAACAGTGGAAAATGGTATTATGATTGTAATTTCAAAACAGTAACCAATAACTTTAGGAAATATTGATTTTTTTATTTGCGTATATACAATCTTAAAATCTTAAGTACCACGCTCAAGTAAAACTATCTATGTAAGCGAGTTGATCTACATCGTCCTTTGACACTTTTCAGCTTATATACATATACTTGATATATTCACGCCTATATTGCAGAAAATGACTGCTTAAGAAACATATGTACTAATTCTCAGATCGTTTTGATCGAATCTTATTTTAAAAAAATTTATATCTTTAAGTCCTAAAATAAAATAAACAATTCGTTATGTATATTTTGAATGCAATCTTGTGTCAGAGATGAACAAATTAAAAGCTATGTGTTTGTAATATTCATTTATTCGCTTGTTTAACACGCCTGTTAGCCAAATATGTAATACAAACAAGCTAATAATAAAATTACGCATAGTTTTATAGTCAGACTAACTTGTTCATAAATAATTAGACTATACTTTTGATTCTTTGTTGAATGTGTTTTTCTTTAGGAAATAATATAACACTTGTATAATCTTCGTATTACATTTTTTCGCACTGCCTTCTTTATTCACAATCAATATTACTTCATTTATTTTTTTTTACATTTTTATCATTTAAATTTTTAAATTATTTTGATTTTAAATTTATCTATTTACTATTACAAACGAAAAATTTTCCGTATGCACCGCACAATTGTTATAAGCACATGTTGATTACAAACTGACGGACCAACTTTTTGACGTCTGGATGGTGCTGGGATTGAGCGTATCCAATGCTTCGTATGAGCAATATTTTTTGCTATTGGCTGTTAAAGTACACAAACGCGCACTAAAGCAACAACGTGGGAAAATTCTGTAGCTGTGCAACGCCTTCTCGTTGTGTTGCTTTAAGAATGTGTGTTATTATTTTTAGCATTATTTAAATGCGCGAACACATTGGTTTCTGTTGCTGTTGGAAAAAAAGTTGAGCAATGCCTATTCAGTATATTGAAAAGAGCTTTAGACACGGCATAAATCTAAAGCAAAAAAAATTCTAGTTTTAAGGATCGGACCTGATTTACCATTTTAATTGAATCAATACATACCACAGCAGCAATCCCTAAGTGGCAAATAAAGAATGCCAATGATATACGATAAATATTTTTTTTCTATGAAATAGGAACAACTAAAAGAGATCAAAAGTATTAAAATAAAATGATGTAAATATTATTTAGTATTATATTTTGCTACGGTCAAAATGGAATTTCCATATTAAATTATTTACTTACAGAGTCACATGCTGGCAAAACGAATAATTGTAACACTGATAAATTCCTGTGTGATCAATGTTTGTAAAACGAAAGCAGCGTTTTTTATGCTTAATTATGAAATTGCAAAAGTTTTTCGTTTTGTGCCGAACGGAGTTTATGACTGCCAACATAAAGTTAATTAATAAATTTATCAGTTGATTATAGCCCTATCATCTATTATATAGACATTTACATACACACATTCACGTTCATCAATATTGAAATTCCATGTATGGGAACTATATTAATTATATATATACATTATTATATGCTTTATAGACATTATTTATAATTTATTTGTTATATTTCTTTTATTATATATATAATTTGATTTCAAAACTTTTTAAAGAGTTAATGATGGTGAACTATTCAGTGATGGTAAACAATTCATTTTTGAGAATTAATCAATTCAACATTTTTTTTATATTTTAGTAGATAGCCTTTTCTATACCAACCAAACGCCAGGACGTGTCGGGTACGACTAAAATAAGTCTGACCGAACAGAACATTTTGCCAATTTTCCACACGCTTTGGTTGGTCGTTCTTAACTTTTCGCTTGGGACCATGTTTCATTAGCGCGTATATGTACATATGTACATATTTAAATATGGCTTTCGGCGTTCCGGCTTTCCTCTCGTTTGACAATGTGAATTCGTGTGCCTTAAATGCTTTTTATATAATTACTAAGGTAATTAGGACTTCCCTTGTTGAGGGTACCCAACTAGGAGTTATTCTGTATACAGCATCGCAACATACGTTATTAGTTTAACCATTCAAAAATATTGCATTTTAATGGGAATTGGAAATGTTCTAAAATGGAAATTTGTCTACGTTATAAGAGAGCCTAAATATCAAATTTCTTATTCTTAAAAAATGCAATAAAACCAAGGCGAATGATATACATATAATCCGACTCTAAAGTTTTTAACTCCCATAGTATAAATACAGATGGACTATCAGATACAAGGATATGGCTAAATTGACTCAGCTCGGAGATACTTCTTTCCGTCCAAATAAGTTATAGATAAACTGTTAATTCAATTTATATTAAAATATTATTTATTTTACCACTACGACGACATTTGTTTTTATTAACTTTTATTTGGGTCTTGTTAATCAACGTACAATTAGGCATGAATATATTACTCTCTAGTAAACAAGTCAATGACTCACATGGCACATGTCTATATGTGTGTAATAATAATAAAAATGCACAAATATCTGTCATTGACAGTGTTGATTTCTATACCCTGTACCCATAAATGTTGTGAAAAAGGGTACACTAAAGTATGAAAAAACAGTACAGGCATTTCCGTGTCTGAAATAATTACTTTAACGTATAATTTAGACGCTTTTGCCTGCATTTTTAAACTAGTTCATCAAGTGCCTTGAAATTTGGAATATATACTTTTAGTTATCGGCTTCAGATAAGCATTTTGCGCCATACCCACTAGGAGGCTGGCAAAGCGATAACATGTGGATAACACTCAAATCGAAAATCGATCATATATGAATATTCCCTACAATATTAAAGCTATCACAAACATCAAACATTCCCGGCTACGCCTAGCCAAAAACTCAATTCGATCACCAAATTTGGTGTGTAGATTGCTTCCCCAACCTTCCCCAAAGATTGAGATATCCTGGCCACGCCTAGCAAGTGTAGATTACTGATCACCCCCTTTTAAGAAAGATAAAAAAAGTTGTAGAGTTCAGTTACTTGCTTACTTGTTACTTATATGAGTATATATACATATATATACATGTGAACAAATTTGTGGGACACTTTTTGTTGTATAAAAGATCTACACTTATTTTGTATGTTGGGTCTTTATTATATTTAATCATCAATACGAATGAAGGGGTTAAAACTATTACTATCTCTATAGATATAATAAAAGTGAATAAAATTAATACATGTTGAAATGTATTTATTTCTAAATCTTAATGTTAATGTTAATGTTATTCCTTAACTGTTAATGTTAATGTTATCCCTTAACTGTTCCTTTAGCAATGCATGTGTACACTGGTCTAGGCGATACCGATTACAAATTTAAAAGTTTATTGGACTTTCACATTCATTTCACACACATATATTTGGCCGGTGTGTTGGATATATCATAAGATGGATTAGCTAAATATAAACTCTATTCCTTGTTGCACTATAATAAATATATATAATAAATATTGATGCAATTAAGGTGAAAAAGCCCGCTTATATCCATTTATAAATATACTCGGAAAACTTCAATTGCAATTCCTGCACGTAATTTTTAAAATATAATTGATGCAGGATTGGGGCCGTATGCTACATGCGCTGTATAACGCATCCTTTAAATGAATTCATTCGGACATCGATTTCACCTTCTTCGAGCTGTTAAAGAAAAAATATTAATTAGTGAAGAAGTGACTTTGGCCCAACAAATGTTAGTTCACTTAATCAAGAATACCTCATCAAATGCGTATATATCTTGATAACACGAATGTGATATACATTGTCTTAAACAGTTTAATTTGGAAACCATCGCTGAATTGGCATTAACACACAGTGAGTTTTGTCCACAGGCTAATTCATAATCATGATAGATAATTTCCTAAAAAATAAACAAATTTGCGGTGTACTTGGAAAATCAATATTTATTTATTTTGTAAGTAATATACTTACATTTTTGCTTGTTTCTTTGTATGCGTACTCCGGAAAATGAAAAGTAGCTGCTCTAGAGAAAGGCTTTCCATTCCTATGGTATTCTGAAGAACAAATTACAATTTTAAATAAAACAATTGCACGCAATATATCATATACACGTAACATTTTTGCCCAAATGTCAAGCGTCGACCAATTGTGGTATTTCTAGCTTGGTATTTTTTCTGTTTAGTACTTTTTTACAAAGGGGTTGTTTTGCAACACCATAATTGGTTCCCGTTTTTATACTCATTCACAAAGTGAAAAGAGTATATTGGGTTTGTGCAATGTCCGTCTTGTTGTCTGTCTGCCTTCTCTCCGTACGAACGCAACTCATTTCGCCGCTGTTGAAGCTAGAGACTGAACACTTGGATTTTGCTTGAGGAGCTCTAGCCTGGATCCACCGAACAAGGAATACCCTGTCTTTTTATTCATTTAAAGCCCTTTCAGACATACACAAACTCGCTTGGATAACTTGAATATTTTCCTAACTAAGAGCATAATCTTACTCAATTTCCCAGGGCTTAATAAGAGCATTGCAATCTATGTACAAACCAAAACGTAAGTCCTTTGTATTTGTATTGCGTTTTCTTCATACATGGGGCAAATGAGTGGAGGTATCCAAAATCCGAAATATTCAATACTTGCGTATGCTTCACGCGAACATTCTGAATCAACTTTATAGTTTAGATATGCTCGACAAACAAGTAGTCTCATTTGAAATTAATAAATAGAATTTTAATATTTTTATTAATTTTGTGATAGCTACTTATCTACTTTTTCATTGGGAAAAATAATAATAAATGGTAAACCCCAACCCGTTGGTTGTACAATACTTTCCGGTTGTTTGCTGTGAGTTTTATTATATTTATATTAGAACATTATATTATATTACAGAATACTTAACGTTTGCTTAAAAAATAAAAAATATGGAAACCAGTAAGTTTTTTTCTCTAATTTTGCGCTTTTCTATCTGTGCCTATTAATATATCTATCAGATACAACAGTTAAACAAATTTAATCATTCATTAAAATAACCCAAGAGCTTGATGTAAATAGTGGGGAATGAATAAATCCGTAAGTATTTCTTATAAGGCTAACAACTGGTGAGTTGGCAATCCTTTTGGAATTCAGTGGCCCAAGTTAGAAAAGTGTTTACTAAACATTACAAATGTGTATATTGATAAAACAAAAAATTTAACTTTTACACATAATCTTCACTATTTTTTAGCATTTTCTGGTTCTCCGTGGCCACACCTTGTTGAGCTTGCTGACATAGTGAATTTTTTCGTTCAATAGAGCCTCGTATGGTGTAATGTGAAGTACCGTGCATCGAATCACTATGCTTGTATTTAAGGGCGCTCCGACGACATACACCGAATCTGTGGGATTAGTGGAACTAGATTTGAGTGACCGTTGACTTTAAATTCAGATACCTACTTGGACAATAAAATCAACAAATCCTGTCGATACTGAGTTGTAAGAATAGCATATAAATATGGATCCGCACAAGAATTTAAAGGATAAAAAAATACAAGTAATATTTTTGATTTTGTTACGTTTATCAACGGGCAACCAGCCAACGCAGTAAGACCAAAAAAAGCAATTGGCGCACCACAAGTAAAATTAATGAATACCTGCAAACAAAATAAAATAATATTGTTTTTCTTAATTGGAAAAGAGGATTATTTTCATTGGCAAATTTAATTTTTTCAACATTTAATATGAATAAAGAAAAACTCACCAAAAGTGCCATTTTCTTAGCTACACTCATCTCGCCGTGATTATTGTGGCGTGCATGACGCGTTTCCTGACCAAGAGAAAGATATATTTGCGAATAGCATATGGCTATAATTGTGAATGCCATGAAATTGCAGCCCAAAAGCAATATTAAATATATCGAATCATAAATATCGCGTTTCTCCATTGGCAGGCAAATACTAAATTACGTTAAATTATTTTAGAAAATTATATCAAAATTATATATTTAGGTCAAACGCGGCCGACTGTGCTATACTCTGTTCAATATAGTTATAGCTCTGTAGTTAATTTAGCTCTAATAATTTAGTATATTTACTATATTCTTTTGATATCTAACGTTACCAAAAAGGGACTAGTAACGGACAATAAACAAAAATTGACTTTCTTTGACTTTATGAACAGAGTATAAAAATCAGTTTTAAATTACAATTTTGTGTCGCTTACCTTGTAGATGAATAGTTACTTATACCAAACAACGGCAATGAAGACATGATAATAGAGTAAATCCAACCAGTAAGCATAATTCCAGCAGCCGGACGCAATTTAATACGTTTATTAAGGTACATTGCGTTCGTGATAGCAAACCAGCGTTCAATTGTTATGACGGTTAAGGTGAAGATTGACAAATGACTTGCAAACACGGTTAAAAAACCAGCAACCTTGCAGCCCAGTCCTGTGTAAATTACAAAATAAAACATTTAAAAATCAACAATCGTTGGCTAAACTAAATATTTGTACTAACCGTACTGCCAATCAAAGGCATAGTTAAAATATTCCCCCATTGAATGTGCATCAATTGAAGCGATAAGAAGCAGATAGAGACCCAAACATAAGTCAGCAAAAGCAAGGTGGCATATTAGAAAGCGTGGCACTGATGGGCTTTCAGATCTACAAAATGATATTAGGATCTGTAGTAATGTAAATTGATTGAAAAACGTACCTTATTGATAGTATGACAGTGAGGACTGCCACATTGCCAACAATAGCCAACGCAACAACAATCCAAACAGCTATTCGCAGCCACTGATAGCCCATGACGTCCTCACAAGGATTCAATGCATTTGGCATGGGATAACACTCAATATCAGGCTTTCTGCATAAAATGTATATTACTTAAACAGCACAAAGATGATTCAGAAGTATTCACCGAAATGTAAAGTTACCGCAATACTCAGCCATTAGCTCATCATCAGGGTTTATTGTAATCTGCTCATGAAAAATCCCAATGTTATTCATTGTAGAATCAGCCACGTAGTCATATGAATCGGAAGTGACATCGGCCAGCAGATCATTAGTGGTAGGGTCAATTTGGTTTCTAAAGGGACCTGTTGTTATTTGTTTACCTGGGACTATAAAGTTAACATACCTATCGCCCACCGATGTGGATATTTTTTTAAGTTTTCTTTCGTTATGCTTATGCAGGTCCCGGTCACTATTACACTGTTCTCTCCATTTTTGTAATTCTTGCATGCGTTGAGCGTGCCTTTCGGGATCATGTCGCGACGGGAATTGAAACGCACAGCAATGGAACGAGTGGGTTAAGTGGGCTTTCTGTAAGTTCTGTAAGGCAAAAAATGTATCAAACAGTCAGAAGAGGATCCGACTGAAGATCAGCATCCGTGCATCTCTTAAAAAATTTAAGCTACAGTAACTTTATCAAAATTAATAGATTTTCGTTGAGAACAACATTTTGTTCAAGGTTTGGTCTAAGGATTAATTCTGATATTAAATCAAGTTAAATATTATACACTAAACATACATCCTTAATATACTATAGCTCTGTCAAAACTTTGATAACGAATTATTTGGTGTGGATGATTAAAAATAAAAGCTATATTATTTTCTTAAGTCTGGGAACACAAATTTTGAACAAAACTTATCTTTAAATTGTACCCAAAAATCCCAATAAGTTAAGAATAAAATTTGGTGACCGAATTTTATATGGAACGACTTACTGATCGTGCTTTGGCCCGTTATTTAAATTGAAATGTTACTTTAAATCTTGAAATACAATTTTTTGGCTAGAAACCCATATTCAATGCATACAGGATATAAAAACTATTAGTATATATACCTGGAAATTATATATGGATGGTATTGTTTTTAAAGTATGCGTATTGATTATGTATAATACTTCGACGGTCTGTAGTCCAGCTGATGGCAGGCGGACAAGAGAAGTGCTTGAGAGATCACTAAGTGTAAGGAGATAAAAAAATTGTGATTATGTACTTTAGTATATGAGAAAAGTAGTTAATATTTCTTACAGTTCTGTTATATCTATGATGCCATAGAATGCATTCGGGTGAACCTCATTAAGTCTCCGATTATCCTTCAATGAACTATATTTTGAGTATTGCGAGCAGAAGTTATCATGCAAAATCGAACATATCATAAATGTATTAAAAATTTACTTACAGTTTTGCTATTTTCGAACCCAAAAATGCAGAATCATCTATAAAAGTTATGTCGTTGTTTGCTAAAACACTAATCAATCAAAAAAATACAATTAATTTGGATAGTATTAAAATAGGCAATAACTTACAATTGTGCAGTCTTCACCTGAATAGATTTGGTGTCAATTCGAGAAATTTGATTATTATCGAGATCTCTATATGTATAGACATATTTGAATAATTAATTGTAAGTTCGTTCAAGTTTCATGTTAATAATATAATTACATCTTATAGCACTTACATCATTTGTAGTATATTATATGGTGGTAAATGTCCCAGATCCGGTACACTCTTTAAACCACTATTGATTATACGTCTGTTTAAATATTAAATGTATAGAAAAATTAAATAAGAAATGCGATATTTATTGGACAAACTATATTCAATTGAATAGCTTTTAGTATCAACAATTTTTACAACTTTACTCTACCCTTGCAGAGAGCGCTATAATTTTTTTGGTCCCATGCATAGACAAAATATGTATATTCTTTATCAGGACCACAGGCCATAATGTTTAAATTCGGATATGTCCAGAAAACAATTGTATAATGTAATGCGGAAAATATCCAAAAAATTAAAACACTTAATCTGTATACATAATCAACTAGCTCGATTAACTTAGAAAAAATTAAATAACCTTGGTCTATGTATGGTATATGAAATAGGGTTAAATTTGGTGAAGAGCTACAGAGCTCTAATAATCTTTAAGATCGACTCGTTCGTATTTATGGCTTAAATATATTTGTACAATCATTTGAAAATTTCACCCAATTTGTCATAACGCTACGCCCGATATAAGGCTGAATGCACCAACACTTTTATATGATTAAATCTATTTAACTAAATGGTGATAAGGTAAATTATATAAAAATTCGACTGACATTATATACGGGCTGAATTGAAAATCTTTTAACTGATAAATTTGCATTCTAAGACATTTGAAAGTTCATCTGCTTGATGATAAATTTCATATAATGTTGTAATGTGTAATGTGCACAGCTTGTGGCGTACTTTTGTATGCATGTGTGTACGTATATGTGAAATATATGTAAATACAGAGCTCAGGGTATTCCCTAGTTGGGTGCTTCCGACTATAGTCCTAAAGGTATATATATTACTTATAAGACTTTTTACTTACATGATTTCAATGGTGTCGGAAATTCCCTCAAAAACATTTTTGGACAAATAAGTCAACTTTGGTGCATGTGAAATATAGCTATACAAATTTTTTAAATTTTTTTATTACGGATATTGCATTCACCTACGAGATATTGCAGATATACTTACATAGTACGAAGAACAGTTAAATTTGAGAAAGCTCCGTTTTGAATAGCTTCAAGTTGCAGACAGTCTATAAATGCTCTATAAATAAAAAAATATGAAACTTATCCTATTTGAAATTTAATTTTAAAAATTTACTGAATACTCACACATCCAATAATGTAGTTGCATATACCTTCAATCCCATCGACCGCAGCTGCGGCAAACCCGCTGATGCAATTGTTAGCCTTTGTAGAGGCAACTTTAAAGTCTGTGGCACACGTGTCAGTGCTTCGCCCTCGCAGCGGCATTCGAACTCATTCTGTTGAAAAATATTGCGCATATTTAATATAGACATATTTAAACAAGAGAGGTGGCTCTAGGACTATACGCCCGACTATGGGATACCTTGAACCTTGTCTTTACACATTTTTGAAGCCCCTTGCAATCTTACATACATATATACACGAAAGAGAATTTGTGTGTATGTGTGATTTTGTGTTTGTTTATTTGAACGCAAGGGAGTTGACAGAGTTGAGGGTATCCCGACTAGAGCCACTCACTTCTAGCTCAGTAGCGTCTTATTAATTAATTTTTACATATTTTTCATGAGAACATTTTTTAACATATTCTTAATATGCGTATTTTTCACGATCACATGTTGACCCTAAAGATTCGGAGTTATGCTCAAAAAACCGTGTCAAAAAATAATAAATATTGATCGTACGATCAATATCAATATGGTATGCACTTGAACTTCCTGCCAATTGGTTTGTAAAATTTCACCGCATGTTTTCTTTATTATCTTCTCTATTTCTTAACCGATATTGATACAATTTTTTTAAATAGAGTCTTTAAGTCCTATAATAGAATATTTAAATATTCAGTTCTACAATATTTGACGTCTCTACCTCTCATAGTATACGAAATAAGCTTAAAAAATGAGCGGTTATTGTAGATTTTTATCGATTTTAGGAAAACGGAGCGAGTTATCGATCACTTGAAATGAACTTGAATCAGCACGTGCCTTGGACAAGTCTATATTCGAAAAGTTATTGTCTCAAGCTAGACGGACGGATGGAGTAACTGACGGACTTGGCTAAATCGACTCGGCTGTTGACCTGACCAAGAATATATATATACTTTATGGAGTCGAAGATGGCTTCTTCTGCCTGTTACATACTTTTGCAAATTGGGTTCAGGGTATAACATGAGAGAGATTCTAGTCGGGCGCGCCCGACTAGGGGATACCCTGAGTCCCGTCTTTCCAAAAAGGGTTATACAAACGCACGCCGTACGCCGAACCCTCTAGCACATATAGTTTCTGAGTTTTCTTTTTGCCCTTCGTGTTAACTGGAATTCTAATTCACGTATGCCTTTCTCTTAAAATGTGTAATGCGAACTATGCTATCCATAACCCATTTCGGATTTTATGTTCTAGTTATAACAATCGTTTCCATGTAATAAATAATGCTTCGTCTGTTCTTATTCTTAAAACCTTAGTCCTTTGGTATCGTTGGGCCACTTGAATGTACTGTTCGTTAGTAAATCTACTTCCAAAAAAAATTTGCTCTAAAAACCGGATTCAAAAACCAATAATTATTGATAATAAGAAAACGAAACGACAGATCAATGATTGGAAATAAACTTAAATAGTATACACGAGTCTAAAAAGTCCAAGTTTAGCTTTGTAGCTTTTGTTACATGCACAAAACCATTATACCCTGAAGTACCTATTTTCATTAGGTTCAGGGCATAATAAACTGTGTGTATAGTGCTTTGAAATATGTAATGCTTATGTTACCTTCCGCCACTTACTTGATTAGTTGCCTCCCAGCAGCAACACTTCCAAACGGACGCATCAGTTGTCGGCATCTTTGCTATGGTTGGTGCCTGTGTCATTTTGACGGACGTATCAGTTTCATTACCAGTATTAATCAGCAGATTATTTAGATAGTTATTAAAACCGTTGCTACTGTCATAACAGTTTGTATTTGCTTGATGAGTGCAGTAGATCAACGAAATCAGGAAGAATGTTACAATATCAAATTGAGATACAATTGGCATGCACTTCATTTTTGTTAGGATGCACTTCGATTATTATCGTTATTGTTCTTAAGCTTTTCTTTCCTTTGCTTGATAATTTAGTTTCTATACCCGGATGTACGGAAAAAAGCGTTTTCATCTCCTGATAGCCAACATATATTCTTTTGATTCATTTTGTTAGATTCTTTTTAGCGCAATTAAGTTGTCGTTTCGTTGCTGAACTGAAACAGAGTTAAATAAATATAAATACTCTCACTTTCTTAGAGTGCATACCATTTACCAATTAATAAATTACAAAACATTTTTATATCTTAATGTTCAGTAACCATTAACCGAATTAATTGCCAGAGAACAGGCCTGCATACATACATCGTATATAATATAATACATACACATGTATACCTAAAAAGCGGACATACAAGCATACAAATTTACAAAACACAGCCTCAAATATTTTGCACCTATTGATAAAGCTGTGAATTAAAATTTCACGTATGGTGACGAACGCATGTTTGATTGACTTTTCAATTTATACAAAGTTATAACTCGATTCCGTGAGCATTGTTACTTGCAAAATGTGATTCGAAAACGATTGAATTTACTGTAATTAAAAAATTAAACAAAGCTATGTTCATATAAGTAGTTAATTTGTTAGTACATATAAATATGAAGACAGTAAATGATTTTCAAGCACTACTGATATCCTCACACAGTTTATCCATATTGTGTACGAAACCCTTTAATGTCTGTAGTTTATCTTGCTAAGAAATACCCTGGACTAAATTTGATTGTTTACATTTATTCAATTAACACCATACGTTATTGCAAATATCAAAAAGCCATTCATCTGACTTTTATGTTATTCTTAGTTCTATTATAGTATATTTTTCCTTAATATAAAGTCCGAAAGACTGCAACTACGGGCACTAACTAGGTACATTTACTATAATCTAAGTTTTTATAAGTAAACGGGTACTTAATTAGAGGTTCCAGCACAATAACGTTACCCCAAATAAAATAGAGATAAATAAAAGTGGTGCCGACAAATGTGCGCCGATTTCTACATTTTTAATTAACAAATATTTGTATGTTAAATATGCACAGTTTGTTTACTTCTATCTGGGGATAAGAAATATAATTCATCTAACAAACGTATAAAAAACCGATATATAACAATAGCGAATATTTTTCATGGGATTTTCCTCTGGAATAGAATATATTTACTGCTTGTAATCTATTGTTTATAAAATAAATAAATATGTACATATGTATTTCTGGTAAACCGTTTAATTAATATGTATATTCCTTATATGTAATAACCAAGTTTTTTAGATAATGAATCGTTTACTGTAAAATCACAACATTTATTTGAAAATGTACGTTTTTTATACATAAACCATCGTGACACATTCATTGTTTAAATCTACATTATATATTTCATATGTAGTTTTGATTAGTTCTCTATATGTACAAAAAAAAACATTTATTTTATAGAAACATGTATTTAATTAAATTGGTAGACATTTTTGCCTTGAATCAAATTGTATATATGTATCATGTACGAGTATAATAAAAAGATTCTTATTTTTGATTACACTTACCGATGCTTTTAAGCATTGATTAGGCATTCATTTTATTTTAAATACTTTTCACTTATTAAAATCTTTTTATTTAGCAAGAATTTTATTGCTTGCTAATTATATAAAAAAATAATTAAATAACCAGTGAATTTTTTTTATACACAGTTTACGTTGGAAATTGAAAATTTTACATTTACACATGTGCCAGTTTATATTTAATTATATGTAAAGTTAATAATTTTTTTCTTGTTAATTTTATTTATTTGAAGTTCACTTTTATATGTTCTGTGCATTTGTTTAATATTATTAATTATTTTAATAAAAGCACAAACTAATCTCAATTAATCGTAATTAAATTAATTTAAATTACATACATATATGTATGCAAAATAGCTTTGCAAAATTTAGGTACCTCGGATAACTTTTGCCTGGAAACGTATTACCGTTGGCGACTATATACACCTGTTGAATGGCGACAACTGAAATATATCTGAATAGCACGAGCAGGCCCAATAGAAACCGGAAACCAGAAATACACAAATCGCAAAGAGGCTGTAAACGACATCGTATATGTGACAGAGAAACCCGAGTGATGAAACCGAGCAAACGCAGAGAGCATGTCTAACCCAGTACAACTGGTATATGTTGAAAAAATAAGCTCTGAAAGCTAAGCAGGGCGCTTGTCGACATACACGGCTTTTGTTTTTAGCTTTTTGTAGGTGTATAACTTTTGCTGTATTTCTGGTGAAAGCTTTCGCTTTCATGAGCCTAGCTGGTTGACAGCTCCGTCAGGGTAGTTCGAATAGTATTGATATTTAGATATGGTCAATAGATTTTCATATAGAAAGCCATGAAAATATAAGTTTTGAAAATACGTTTTCTGAATTACAAATACAAGTTTTGAACAAAGCCCCAAACCAAAATCATAACATAACGCAGTTATTTACAAAAATTTGAACTCATTCAATATTTTATTTTACAACTGCAAAAATAACAGTCTCACGATGAATGTGAATTTCCAGTTCAAGAAGGACCACTCATTTGAAAAGCGGCGAGCAGAGGGTGATAAAATACGCCGGAAGTATCCTGATCGTGTGCCCGTCATTGTTGAAAAGGCTCCCAAGACACGTCATGCAACACTGGACAAAAAGAAATATTTGGTGCCTAATGATCTGACAGTTGGCCAATTCTATTTTCTTATACGTAAACGTATAAATCTTCGACCGGACGACGCTCTCTTTTTCTTCGTAAATAGTGTCATACCACCAACATCAGCTTCCATGGGCTTGTTGTACCATGAACACCGCGATAAGGATTTCTTCTTGTATATGGCATACTCCGACGAGAATGTCTACGGGCAAGAACAATATCAGACTTAGGTTGTCAATGCCGCTAAATTCTCCTTCAATAACCGTTTCAGCAAATAAATTGCAGTCCTTCAATAAAATTAATTTAAAAGAATTTTCAACAATTAACTGGAGCAGATATAATAAAAATTTAATAAGCACATTCTTCGGCGACTCTAATTGCTACGACTATTGGACAGTTTTTGGGTAGCTCTATAGCATTCGGACCTAATTGCGAACAGAGCAACTGCGCGAATGCAGTGAGTTCAAATAAAGTCTGTTTTTAGCTCACAGATTACATGTTACTAATACGGTGCTCTAATCTATATGTCTATGCCACCATTATATTTATTTCAAATATTATCATATCTTGTTTATAAAAACGTTAACTAACTAATCGACTAGACAAATGAAAAATGACTAAATGACATAAAAACAATGAAAATACGTTGTAAATGTAATTAGCAAGCTAACGTGAATCTGAAATCTATCATCAAGTGCAACTCATTTGCTAGTTAAACGACATTGTTATAACTTGGATGTCTACAATTTCTACGTGGCAAATCATTGAGATATTTGCCCAAGTTTTTCATTTCAACATTTTTATATTTTGAATGGACTTATAATAAACAGTTATCAGAAAATTTAAAATGCATTACCCAACAAATATATATAAATATATTTTTTTTTTTGATAAGATAGAGCTTTCTCAATTAAGCCAATATTATTTGGCCGTATAACAGTTTCTCTTCAAACTGTTCCCTATCTTTCCAACCAGTTATTTCTATGTGATACGATAGGCGAGATACGCCGCTTAAAATTAAGTTGCTCTAACAACAATTTTAACAATTTTATTATTAATATTTTTTTTATTATTATTTATTTATTGTTGTTAAAATCGCGTATAGGGACTTCTTTGATATTCATTTTGTTTTAAAATATAGTAAAATAAAAATAGGTTAATAGGCAATATTCAAGGACGCCAGGCATTTAGGTCGACTCTTGGAAGGCTTGGATCATCGCAGCTTACTAACCTATTACTGTAAAATAATAGCAAATCAGTAAGAATGCGCTTTAACTCATCTACAATAGCTTACCCTGGAAAGTCAGTGCGAACAAAACCAGCTAGGGGCACCGAATGTAGTGTCAAGTGATCGGCATTATCGCATATCAAACGTCCTATGGTGGCCTTACGTACTTCCTGCAGCTGTAATGGTCTCAATGCAGCTGGGTTAACTTTACTGTCATATTCATAGTAATACCGATCGCCATTCTTAAAGCGTGCAAACTGATCGGCAATAATTTCAGCAAAGGTAATCCCAACAATACCATCTTCAACAGCCTTTTCCAGTAATCCGCCTACCCACAAATCAATATCATCAGGCGTTCGATATACTTGCGACAACTTTTCACCAATCTATAAGGTGACACTAATTTTAAGAGGTGCGCCACTCAAAAATTAACGCTGTAAATACTCACAACTTTTGGAAACTGGCTAAAATATTGCAGTTTTGGAGCACCTATCACTTCGAGGTAGTCATTATAGCAGCGCAAGCCATGATCGCGACCCCGTTGTATATTAATTGCGGCCAGGTCTAAACCAAACGGACTATGGCCGCGAAACAGGAATCTACTGAGCTATGATTTAAAGACATGAGTGAATATTGATCTTATTAAATGCTCTGGAATACTTACACCCTGCGTAATAGAACTATCAACTTGTTGCATTGGCTGTGTGTAAAGAGTTTTCAGCATATCATCGTAGAAGTCACGCTTGCGCATGCGAGATGGATTAAACATAACATCCGGAATATTTATGATTTCATCATTTATCCGAAATTTTCCATCAACACTAAAGATTCGTAGAATCAAAAATAAAATACTTCTAACTGCAGCATCTTTTATGCAGTCCAATTTTCAACACTTGCCTAGAATGACCCATGCGAAAAGCAGCTCCTGAAAACTCATTTGTAACAGCTGGGTTAACATCAATATTGTAATCTTCTGAATATCCTTGATGGCGAGGCATTAAACGAAAACGTTTCATTTGATGAGTTCCAATTACTGCTGGGAGATACTCATTGTAGGTAATGTGTTGTAGCTCTGCAATCACAATGCGCCGAGCCTCCTGATAAAGCCATTCATCGGTTGCCGACGGATGTAGTCTTGCCAAGGTATCTGCAACGCGATTATGCTCACGTGCAAAAACAATTTGCAGTGTAATGAGAGAGATAATTTGGTTTGTGCGGCCATCGCCTAGAAAATTGTATATTAGACGTATTCTAGCTATAACAGTTTAAGGTCCACTCACCCGACTTAAAACACGTGTTGCCCGGTTCTTCGCTGCCACAAGCATTCTTGTCATTCGTCAGGGGCAGCAAATCACGACCAAAATCATTAAACATATGTAATCGGCCGCCACGGAAAGTTCGCAGATCGCGTGCCGACTCCTCATTGGACCCATATATGGGCGACCCATCGAGGAAATGTGTTACTTTGCTTCGTTGCTTTCCGTAACTCAACTGGCAGTCGGTACTGGGCACCAGTGAGAGTCTCACCAAGTTCAAACACCGTACGCCAAAAGCGCTATAAAATTCATCGTTTTCGGATACCGATATCGGAAGACAGGCAAAGTGCGTTTTTTCTGGGGGTAAAGTGCTTTTGCCACCCGGCGAGCAGCACTGCACTAAGCCGCCGGTTTCATCAAGACGAACTGAAGCTGACTGAGAAACATCGTGAGCCAATAGTTGTCCAAATTGCATGATCAACTGGTTGTACTTTGGATGAGGTCGATCCACATCGGCGAATAAAGCTCTTGATATGTCACGTGCGCTAAACAAAGGAGATCCATCGCGTGAATGTACTCGGGGAGTCCAAATCCCATCTTCATATGCTGGTGGAAGTAGACGCTCCATTGGCTGCCCAGCAGCACCCCAATGAGAACGTTGGGGCAATGGATTGTTGCAAGTGCCGTCTATACTTCGAAAACTGCTTATATCTCGACAAATCGGTGGGGCTTGACAATGCTGGGCTAACGGAGTTTTCGAAAATTTTACATCCACATTATTTGTGATAAAATCATCGAGGGACACCTGCTCCTTCTTGCCAAACACCTGACTGGTAATGATCTGTTCAAGTGCACTGTTCGACAGTGCAAAGTTCTGCAAGTCTTCTTTGGGTGTTGAGTGAAATACTATGCCATGAGTGAAATCTGGATGGCCACGATGGACTGGGATTTGGACAACGTCATGCATTAGATGCTCAAAGTTTTTACGTGCCTCTTCAAGTACATCAGGTGGCAAAATTGATGGAAAAGCTACTCGTCGCGCCTTTGTCTGTTGCGCAGTATGGTTTTGCCCTGTTTCACAACAGTAGCCAAATTTTCCGCTGGGCAGATCGCAAATTTGTGGCTTTTCGTGAACCCCCATGCGTACATGTGCAGGACATTGGATTTGAGGGACACATTTTACCGCTGTGCAGCTTTTACACTTTTTTAGCAATCCACTTTTTATGACATCTGTAAATGTAAATGTATATATCTATAGAATATAGAATATGTAGATAGATATATATATATCTATATATATATATATATGCTACATATGTATGTGCATGTGTGACCACTATGTCCGTAACATACAACACAGTAACATAGCCTAAATTCCAATAAGAATCGTACATCCATATATCCGCCATTATTAATTGAGCGTTGTTCATACACACACACACGCAGAAGAGTTACGGTGCTTCATTGCTTACACTATCGAGTCTCCTTAACACATGCTTTACAACAGACGAATTGAACTTACCTGCATCCCCATGGTGCTGTTCCGCAACCTTCAAATCATTTTTCCCTAACGAAAATGAATTCACATAATTAAATGTAAGTTGAAGATGCGCAAATATTAATAAAATATATAATCTGCGCATTGTAGTCGACTTTAAATATATAGTTGGATTTTGTTGAAACAAGAAATGAAGTACTCTTAACTATTTAACGGTGCTTTTATAATAATGTGACCACGTATCGTAAAGTTGCTTATAATTCTAATTCGATGTTAAAAAAAACAGTTTCAGTATTTAAAAAATACATTCTATCTATTTTATATACTTCAAATATAATTAGGTGGTTCCATATACATATATTTTCTTCATTGTATTGAAGATCACGATCTTATTAGATCAAACCGATCAATATTAGTTCATACCTATGAACATTGATAACCAAATATATTAAAGCTGAAGCTATCGCTTCTAGACAACTCGTATATCGATAGTATCGATTACGGGTTAACATTTATCAATGTACTGTCCGCCATATTTGTTCGCGTCAGTAGAGATGTCTGGCAACGCTAAAATCGCTTTGTATAGGGCCAGCTCGTCGTCATGCTGAGAAATAATGAAAAATAAGTGAAATACACTGGATTAAAGAGAAAAGTGTATAGTTTATATGCAAAATATGTCTAGTTATTAACCTAGTGTGAATTCAACAACTATTAGGTGATTTTTCTTGTGCACGACGGTTATGAAGTTTTTTCGGCAGACAAGACTTGCATACAATTTAATGTTCGTACTCGTACCGAGCTTGTCTTCTCACGCGAGTTCGTTTTTAGTGTATATAACCAGTCTATGGACGGTCGATGCGTGAATATATTTCTATGTGTAAGTGTGGGTGTGTATATGTGAGTCGATTGGTTCAGCAAAAGACTAAACATTATTATTTACCGGACCCATTCCTGTACCAAGCGAAAAATACAAGCTTGCTACGTAAAATCTAATATGTATATACATGCAGGCTCAAAGTTCGGTACGGTACAGACACATGCGTGTGTATACATAAAATATTTAATTGTCGTCGGGCCACATCCTTGCATCATCATTACCACAGGTCACACTAACGGCAAAATCTATCAATTTGAGCCAACCAGTCAAATGCACTAAACCAAAAAGATAATCACAAAAAATATATATAAAAAAAAAAAAAAAAAAGAAACCATTATTGAAGCATAAACGAGACGACGAGAGCGACGAACGTCAGCAGCAGCGAGCAATACAATCCCCCCAACTATTAAACGAAAGAAAAAACTAGCTGAATAAATAAATATGTGTCTACAAATATAACTTTATGGTGATATTCTTAGTGAAACCATAAAATAAACTTAAGAAAATGCCAAAAACAAATTGTTAAAAACGCGACACCTTAACTCGTTTTGTTCTCGCATTCGGCGTTAAAATTTATTTGTTGCAGCAGTGGTTGTCTCGCTCTTACACTAGCGATGCCAAAAAGGCCGCATATAATACAAGCGAGATAAATAGCACTCCAAAATTGAAAATCAACGGGAGCGCGCAAAAAGTGCAAAAGCAAATTATATGAAAAGAAATCAACTTTAAGTGGATAATACAAATTTTTAAAACAATCGTAGCAATTTCTGTAGCACAGTGTAAAGTAACCGCACATTTTTATAAATGGCGAAAGAACCGAGCGATCAATTGCCAATATAAGTTAATCAAATGTTGTATTTGAAATTATATACTAGCACATTTATTATGTGCAAGATTGCGGTGTAGCTATTTGTAATAAATTGGTCATTTTCGGCTGAAAATCTGTTCTGAAAATAAACACAGTAAATTCATACTTTTTATTTTTTCAAATAACAAATCTTGACCGACATGACCGCACGAAGAGGTATCGGTATATTTACATGTGGAACTACTCGGCAATTAATATACATTTTGCTTGTATTTACTTTAAAGTCGCAATTTAATTCCAATTTGGCAAATGTTTAATTTATTTCGATTTTGTATTGCTGTTTTTTTTTTTTGTTAGTTTGTCAGAAAATCAAAATTACCAAGTGAAAAGCCAAATATTGCTTGTTTATCTTGACTATTATATATAAACTATCATGGAGTGTTTATATTATTTTAACCGTTCAGCTGTATACTAGGATTAGGTCCGATTTGTATATTTAAAAATATATCTAATATGAGGGTTGATTGTTTTAAAAAGATTTGAATATGTAATGTTTTGATTTATTACGCGTGTAGCTAAATAAATTAAAGTAGTTTTATTCAAGACTTGCAAAAATCAATTAAAAGTATAAAATAAATACAATAAATTAATAATTTATTTCCCCCTTAAAACAAAAACTAATACAGACTTCCCATATGCGCACATGTAAGTGCGACAGTGAGAGCCACACTCTCATGCAAGTGAGATGGCGTTTGCGTGTTTAGCTGCCAAATGTAAAGAGCGCGAGAGAGAATTGAGAGAGCGCTCTGGTGCTGTCAACGCGCGACAATTTGTAAACGGACAGTCAGAATGCTGTGGTAGTGGTAGCTGACTTTTCAATACACAGAATGAAGAGTTACAAAATCTTTGGGGCCAAAAGAAATACGTATTGAGCACATGATTGCCCTCTGGTTTTAATTTTTTGTGCCATAATGCTGATTTTATGGTTGAAATTGAGCTAAGTGAACTAACGAATGCTTTTAAAACTTGCAGCTAACATAACCTCAAACTTGCCGCTGCAGTCGGGGAAGTCGTCGTCATCAGCGTCAACGTTGTTGGGGGGTATTCTTCAGCAACCACAGCTACTCGATTTGATAAGCATAGCCAGCAGACGCCATGAATGAAAAAATAAAATCGCCCTCAACACAAGGTGGTGCTAGCGGTGTGACCGGTGGTAACGTAGCACCAACGGTGTCAGCTAGCGCAGGTGGTGCTACACCACCTACATCGGGCGCGCCCACACCGAACAATGGCAATGATCCTATTATACAACAAGGTGGCACTGTACCTCACCCCTATAGCGGACCGCCACCTGGGGCTGTGCCAGGTGCAAATCCTGATTCAGCAGCAGCTATGTCGCACTATCACCATATGCATCAACAACAACAGCAGCCACAAGGTCCGCCATTACCACCACATATGCAGCATCACGGAGGACCACCGCCACCGCAAGGTCCACTACCGCTGCCACCCGAGCACACGCCTGTTGTAAAGGATGAATATGGGTCAGCACATTTGCCACCGCCACCCGGCGTTCAACACCCACATGCCCATCCCGCCTACGGGCGCTATCACTCGGGCGATCCCAACATAGATCCCTATCGTTACGGACATGCGGCCACGCAGCAACCACCTCCTGGGAGTAAACCTCCGCACCAGCAACAACCGCCGCAAGGCGCTGGGGGCTCTCCGAATCGACCCCCACAGCAGCGCTACATACCCGGACAACCGCCGCAGGGTCCAACACCAACATTGAATTCATTACTTCAATCGTCAAATCCGCCGCCACCACCCCAACATCGCTATGCGAATAACTACGATACACAGCAAGCTGCCAATGCAGCTGCAGTGGCCGCAGCACAACAGCAGCAGCAGCATCAACAAAATGCTCAGCAACAGCCAGGTGGACCGCCGCCCCCACTACCAGGTCATGGGCCACCTCCACCACAACACCAACCATACGGTGCGCAACAGGGCGGGTGGGCACCACCACCGAGGCCCTATAGCCCGCAACTGGGTCCATCGCAGCAGTACAGGACACCTCCACCGGTAAGATGAACTTCTATTAACCTTAAATTGTAGCTGTGCGCGCTGCATTTGTTGATCAAGGAAGGCTTAAAGATTGCCTAAATATGTCTGCATGTTCTAAATATCATGCAGACATACTAACACACATAAAAGATTCCGCGTACGACCGAAGTTACGACTTCCAAAAAGAGCCAGCATTGACTACCAAAAAACAATAACAACAAAACATGAAAAAGCAACAAAAAACAGTGGTGTTGGTAAGAGAAGTTGCCGGTACCACCACCTGACAAAGCAAGCAGAAAAGACGCTGCATATACGCTCGGGTCTGCGTATTTATACATACATACATGTTTATTGGTGTGCGTGTGTGTTTTTTTGTTTTGTTTTGTTGTGTTTGTTTTTCTCTTTTTTTTCTTATTTTACTATGCTGGAAATCGGGCCAATGGTGATTTAAAATTGAAAATAATGGAATGTCACAATTATAGTTGAGAATGATTGCTACGAAATAAAATTTGGTTATAGTAAATCATTTAATTAAAAATATTTTAGATACAAATCATGCAATATACTGTATGCTTTTGCCTGTTTATTTTCAAAGTATTTTTTTTTTTTTGCTATGATGATTTTTTTGCTATATGATCAATAAGTAATTAATATGTGTGCAAAGCTTTTGCAATATTTTTCAATTAACAAATCATTTTTCTTTTTTTTTTTTTTTGTTTTGTATAGTAGATTTCAAATTAAAATAAATGTTTAAAAAATAAATACGTGCTAAGACGACGAGTACATAATTATTACATATTATTTTCATACAGACCACTTTCTTTTAAATTAATCCTTCTACCTCCTACCTTCTTACCCAAAGGAAAACAATTTTCATCATTTGAGCTGTTATTAGCAAAAATTTTCAATTTGATCCGTATCCGTAATGAATACGTATTAATCATTATAGCTGTACATATCTTAAAACCAGGTTTTTACTTGTATATATTCTCAATACGAATGTATAATATATTTAATAAAAAAGAATATATTGTCGAACAATCTCAACTAGAGCATTTTCACATGTTTTCTTTATGTTTGGTTTTGCTATTGTATTTTCAATCCGGACCCGGCTTTTAACCTACCACCGTTAAAGCAGCGCACAGACAATGCAATTCTTTAGTGCCGCCAGCCCCTGTTATACACAAACGTTATTTTCTCCGTTGAGTTGTCATTCGTATGGGCGACGAGCCGTTCGTTCGTTTATACGCAGTCTGTGTGTTTGCAACACTGCTTTCGACCCTTCATGCATTTGAATTCTACTTCAGCCCTGTTGGTTGGCTTATATATTTCTGCGTTTGATTTCCATCCATGATGAGTTTCCCTTTTTTAGTTCACTCCTCTTTGCTTCTGAGTTCGCTACATACACATACAGACGCAAACACACGTAGATGTCCCTTGTCGGTATGCACCAAAACCATCCATTCATCTTTCCTGTCACCCTGTAGTGGACCAACCATCGTTGTTGCTGCTTGTCCTGCCGGTCCCAAATACATCGGACACAAATACATTGCTGGCATCTCACATTAGATTTATTGCTATGTCTTACTTCGGTCTGCCATTTGCACCAATACGTCGACTTTGTTCCCTCTGCCACAGTGTTGTTGTTTTTCCGTTGCCAGCAACATTTGTTATGGGCTCGTGTGCACAGGCAGGAGTGTGAATTGATATCATTGTGTTGCTTTATGTTGCTTTCCACTTGTTTCCAGCCTTTAAATATTTTATTTGCATTTTGATTAAAGGATCTGTTTATTTTTAGAAGTTTTTTTTATAACATTATAATGTAACAATATAAATGTTGGCAATTTTACATTTAATTATTTTTGTATATGTTTATATATTTAATCTGTATTTGTATGAGTTGACTAAATTGATTGTGGAAAATCGATTGAAATAAAATAAAATAAGTTGAGATACTATACAAAAACTACTGTGATTTAAATCAACTTAATTTGATAGTTTATAACTTATATATTAATTCCGTTAGTATTAAAATTGCTTATAGTATTATTAATAGCCTGAATAAATTATTTGAAATTACAGACAAATACTTCCAGAGGTCAATCACCATATCCGCCAGCTCACAGTCAAAACTCAGGTTCCTATCCAAGTTCGCCCCAACAGCAGCAGGCACAACAGCAGCAACCACCTACACAACAGTCTGGTGGTGTTGGTACACCCGGAGCGCCGGCGCCACCACCCGGTCCTTCACAGCAGCAGCAGCAGCAAAACACACCGCCTACTTCTCAATATTCGCCGTACCCTCAAAGATACCCAACACCACCAGGCTTACCGACAACTGGGCCCAATCATCGAACTGCCTACTCAACGCACCAGGTGGGAAACAATTAATATTTAAATATACTAATAATTAATATAAAAATATAAAAGCTATTGTTATACCCTATAGCCATAAAGTGGGGTAAAAGATTATTAAACACGGTCAAAGAGAATGTAATTGGTAGAAGGGACTGACACCTGCAAACCTTTAAAGTATTTATTTTTATATCCTGAACCCTTTGAAAAAAAATGTTCGGAGAATACAAAAATTAGAAAGCTGAACTTGGACTTTTTAATGTCGTGTATACCCTAAGCAGATCAAGTTTATTTCAAATTATCGATATCTCGTCTCGTTTTCTTATCAACAATTATCGGTTTTTTTTTCCATATCTTATAAGAGCTAGATCCACCAAATTTGGTTCAATGTGAATAAACGCTCTTCAAATACTATGGACTGTGCGTTTTGGTCTCTACATATATTTCAATACTCTTGTTAAGCAGTGTAAATGTCATTCATTCACAGCGTTCAGCGCGCGTTTACATATTTGTGTGTGTGTGTGTATGATTCTGTGTATGTGTGTATCAATGCAAGGGGACTAAAATGTATGAAAACACAGGGTACAAGGTATGCCTAGTCGGGCGCTCCCGACTACAGGGTTATCACTTGTTTCTAATAGGTCACAATCTCTGATATGTCCTTCTATTCAACTCAAGAGAGAATAACATAAATTTGTTTATGTTAAAAATGCCTTGATATCTTTTTATAACTTCAGTATCCCGAACCAAATCGACCGTGGCCAGGTGGTTCATCGCCTAGTCCTGGACCTGGTCATCCATTGCCGCCCGCCTCACCGCATCATGCACCACTGCAACAACCGCCAACGCCGCATTCCGCTGGTGGTGGCCCACCACCTAGCAGCAGTCCAGGGCATGCACCGAGTCCGTCGCCACAGCCCTCGCAGGCATCACCATCGCCACATCAGGTAATTACTTGAATATTCCCTCTAGAATACATACTTACATAAATATTCGGATACATTATTTATTACTTATACATTAAATTATAAAAAATTATTGGTGAACAAATCAATTTCGAAATACTTATTTTATTAAAGAATACTCACTAGCTTGTCTTTAATTTTTACCCGAAATCTTAAAAGTAAACTAAGGCGGTTACTTGGTTTGACTTGACGTTATCGAAATGCGAACACCCTACCGCATTTTGTGCATCTACTCCTTCAAAAAAATGAGCTCTTGGGTGATACGCGCTATCAGAGTACAAGCCTTGACAGCAACTTTTATGTTGTTCGACTCTTTACATTTCTGTAAACATTCTGGAGAGAAGTCAGTATGTATGCGTAGTACCCCATTTTTTCATTCAAAATGCCCGTGATGGTCGCTGTTACCGCCGCAGTCGAATTGCCTCATACCATTGCTTGCTCATTCTCTTAATGTTGTTGTTGTGTGCACAAATACATAGATAAAATACGGATACACTCAAGATCTCACAAAGAGCATCTGTTTTCATATATGTATGCATTTGGGTCAATGCCAAGGTCATTGTTGTTGCTGGCAGGCTATTCACTTTTATATTCCGTGCTGACAACGGAGATTTAATTTACATGGGACACTTTGGATTTAAGTATTCACTGCTTTTTAATAGTATGTGTCGTATTACAAGATATTCCTTAATATCAAACAACTACTCTTACAATTGATATTGTTCATACAACTAAAAACGAACCTGAATACGCCATATGACTATTTTAATGTTCGGATTAATTGGTTAAAGTCCTGATGGCTTCATAAAAAATTATCTGCGGCGATCTTTCTATTATGGATTATGCCAAAGACAACATTTTTTAAATCATGCAATTGGTATTTTTACTACTAGCCGAACTAATTGCATTTTCGGTGTTCTTTGTTTTACTCAAGATATTAAAAAATACGTACAGTATTTTACACGCTGATACAAAAAACCCCCACTTGCATCCAGACATTAGATATTTCTGGATATATTTCCCACAGTTGCGGTGGGGTTTCAACGTTATAGCGGTGACTTAACACAGTTCAGCTACGTCTAACATTTTCTACTCCCCAGTACTAGAAAATGTATTCAGCCTATGTTAGGAATGCTTGATTGTGGTGTGGCAGTAAAAACGATTAAATTCTATATTGACCTACCTGAAATAAAAAAATATCAATCTATAAATTCAATGGCTCGTTCCATTGAAAATTTAAATGTTATAAAAATTTTTTTAATTTCTGAATATTTAATTGTGTTTTGTATATGTTTGTGTTCGCTCGCAAATACATGTATAGATTGTACAATAATGAATACATGCATAAAAGCATGTTTGTTATAAATGATTTCTTTGTGCCGTGTTCTCGCAGCGTCTGTTTTTCTTTCTAAGTAAATTTTCTACATGCCGCTAAGCTTTTACAGACACACTCATAACTGAAAACGTGGGCCGCCTTCATCTTGAGGAGCGTTCATCGTTCATATAAAACATAGCTGGGTTTTTTGCGTTGCCTTCTGCTGCCGCCGCCTGTGGTGGCTTTGCTATTCTCGTCATCAACGGTGCAGCCGTCGCCTATGTTGCTCAAGTATACTCCATGCTTGGCCCCCATTCCCGCAAGCTTACCCATACACGAAACACTCGGCGCTGTTGCCAGCTCTTCTGTGTATGTATGTGTATGGCACGAAAACGAATGAACAGAGAAACGGCCAAAGAAACAAATGGCTGGCGCTGTTTTTTTTTTTTTTTTATTTATTTATTTTTTTTATTATAGTTAAACGTTGAATGTGTGCGCCATACATTTGTCTGTGTATGAGTGTTTGTGTGTATGTATGTGTTCACGTTGCTGTTTCTTATCTACGTCTTTGTCATCGTACGTTGGCTCACTCAAAGCGCGCCATAACTACCACTGCCACATCTCCAATCCGCGCCCCTCTGAACGCTTTGAGTTGCAGTCTGCGTCGACTTTGTCGTTATTCGTTCCACATAGCTTTTGCTCTGCGCGCTACTGCTAGTGTTGTTGTTGTTTTGCGTTTTGACTTTGCCATAGCTGCTCCCGTCAGTTCGTCGTACATTTCATTTCACTTCACTTAATTTCTCAGATACCAAAACGAACAGCGTTTCTGCCGTCGCGGTCGCCTCTCCCCCCATCATCATTTATATCGACAATGTTGATCCCGCGCCGTTCATTTTACTGTGCGACTCGAATTGCTGTCGGCTTAAGTCTCTGTATTTGGCTTTGTGTGCACACATACATATGTATTTACTCGTATCTGTGTGTGTCTTGTTTGTGCTCTCTTGGCTTTTTTGTTTTCTTATAGGCAGGCGGCAAACTAAAGTCACAGAGTAAAGTTTATAGATCGCATTAATCTATATAAAGTTTCTTATGCTTGTTTTTGGACCAGGACATTTAAATAATATATGCGGTACAAAATGTAACGCAATCGATGTCACCAAAGTTGGTTTTGGAAAAACATTAATTGTTAAAAAAAAGTTTAAAGACATTAATAGCTTTATTTTGCTTAATATCATATGAATAAAGTAACATGTAACTTTGTTTTTTTTTTAATGTAGGAGCTGATTGGGCAAAATAGTAACGATAGTTCGAGTGGAGGGGCACATAGTGGTATGGGATCTGGCCCACCGGGCACGCCTAACCCACAACAAGTCATGAGACCAACACCCTCGCCCACAGGTTCATCTGGATCAAGATCTATGTCTCCTGCAGTGGGTATGTATTTGATGATAGTTGAAAACTGTCCCGTTATATTGAATTGGTTTCAATTCAGCACAAAATCATCCAATCTCGCGCCCGGCAAGTAATCAGTCAAGTAGTGGTGGTCCAATGCAGCAACCAGCAGTTGTCTCAGGCCCACCCCCGATGCCACCACACGGTTTATCAGGTGGACCACCATCTCAGCAACAATCTCAGCAGCAACAGGCTTCAAATTCAGCATCGTCAGCGAGTAATTCGCCCCAGCAGACGCCACCACCAGCACCGGCGCCAAATCAAAATGTTAACAACATGGTAACACCTCCACCCCCGCCGCAAGGGACTGCAGGCGGTTATCCCATCCCGCAGCATATTCATGGCAGTTACAAAATGAGCTTACCAGGTCAAAGTCCTGGCGCTCAAGGATATCCACCGCAGCAATATCCTCAAGGTATTGGCGGAACTTAACTAACTTTTTTATTTGTAAATAATAAATTGGTTTTTATATTTAAGGCAACTATTCGCCACGCCCTCAGTATCCGTCAGGTGCCTATGGAACTGGGCCACAACCTCCACCAGCAAGTCAGCCAGCAGGGGGCGCTAATAGCATGCAAACCGGCGCACAAGCTGGCTATCCTCGATCTATGCCCAACCACGGTAGTGGCAGTCCTCATCCACAATATCCACCATATCAATGGGTGCCGCCTTCGCCTCAACAATCTGTGCCTGGCAGTGGATCGGGACAAATTGGCGCGGCTATGGGCAACCATGTGCAAGGCAAGAGCACACCACCACCAGTTGGACCGCCACCACCCCCGAGCAGTGGTTCTCCACGCCCTCTTAACTATCTGAAGCAGCATTTACAACACAAAGGTGGATATGGTGCTAGCCCAGCGGGTCCACAGTCGCAGGGTTATGGCAATGGACCAACTGGGATGCATCCGACAATGCCTATGGGGCCACCACATCATATGGGTCCACCACAAAGTATGGGGCCACCTACCAGCACTCCGCCACAGTCTATGCTGGGCGCGCAGGCTGGTAGTGACAGTGGCGCGGAGCATATATCCCAAGACAATGGAATAAGTTCATCAGGATCTTCGCCAGCCGCAGGATTACATGCAGTTACCGCAGTAGTTACAACTGGACCAGATGGTACACAAATGGATGACGTTAGTCAACAGAGCACGCTCTCAAATGCGTCGGCAGGTGCGTACTCTAAAATTTGGGTGTATACCAATGCCTAACGATTTGTTGTATTGCAGCTTCGGGCGAAGATCCACAATGTACTACACCAAAGTCACGCAAACATGATCCATACAGTCAAGGCCATTTAGCTCCACCGAGCACTTCTCCACATCCAGTTGTAATGCATGGAGGCGGTGGTCCGACTGGCGAGGAGTATGAAATGAATTCGCCACCTAATTGGCCGCGTCCGGCTGCTAGTTCGGTAAATATATTTTAATTGCTAAAATATTAAATAAAAATATGTTACTCTTCTATTTATAGCAGGTATTCAACAGTCATGTTCCTGTTCAACAAGAACCATTTCGTAGCACTATAACGACTACTAAAAAGTCAGATTCGCTTTGCAAGTTGTATGAGATGGATGACAATCCAGACAGACGCGGTTGGCTAGACAAACTGCGCACTTTTATGGAGGAACGTCGTACACCAATCACGGCGTGTCCAACTATCTCAAAACAGCCACTCGATTTATATAGGTTATATATTTATGTAAAAGAACGTGGCGGATTCGTCGAGGTATGCAAGGTGCCGTAGTAACTCCTTTTACTAACTTCTTTTTAGATTTACTAGCAAATCCAAATCAAACAAACCAAAATTAATGTTCAACCAACCAATCAATCAAACTACCAAACACCACCAACCAAAGTAAAAATGTAGCTAACACTTTAAAAAAATTTGTTAATTCTTTTGATGTGAAACAAAAAAAACTTGATTATTATTGATCATTATTTTTCCTAAAAGTTTCCAATAGCATGACATCATACCACATTCTTTCTATAAATTTGGAAAGTACTTTACTACAGCATTAAAGTTAATAAATCAGAAACACTACAGCTCCAATAATTTTTTCACTTATGCATGAAACTTTTTAAAATGCATGCAATAGTAGAACTTGGTTGTAACGAGATTTTTAATATCTAACAATAAACTGAGTGTCAACGTTTCTTCGCAATTAAACCGAAGTAGTTCGGTGGTTCACAAATTCACCAATTTTATTTTGGATTATCTTTCGAGTTTGGTTTAAAACTTCATTACTAACACAGTTTCAGAACGTTTTGTTAAATGCGTAATTTTAGAACGCTTTCATAAATCGTAATTTGTATTTATATATATATATATTTTTTTTTTTTTTCATTACTAACTAACGGCACACTTTAATAGTTTAGTCCGTGTTATTTTCAAATACATATACGCATTTTTTCGTTGTTTTTACCAGGTGACAAAGAGCAAGACTTGGAAGGATATAGCCGGTTTGTTGGGCATTGGCGCAAGCAGTAGCGCTGCATATACTCTTCGTAAACACTATACAAAGAATCTGTTGGCATTCGAATGTCACTTCGATCGTGGCGATATTGATCCATTACCCATAATTCAACAAGTAGAGGCCGGTAGTAAGAAAAAGACAACAAAGGCAGCATCAGTGCCATCACCAGGTAATTGTTTGCCAGGTGATACGATTGACATTAAATTTAAAAATTAAATTACAAGCTATTAAAGATGTAGTCAATAAGTTCCTGTTGTGGCAATTGGGCAAAGAAAAAAAAGAGCAAGATTTATAAAATTCCTGTAGGGTTGTCATTTTAGCCTTATAAAGAAACAGAAGAAAACATTTTATTATAAAGTTCATATTTGTTTATAGTTTGTAGAGCATTCACAAACGGAAGTTTGTTTCCTCATTATCATGATATTTTACATTATTATAATGCTTACTTCAATTTATTTACGCACCTTTTTACATAACCCCATTAATTTCCACCAATCGGTGGTGGACATTTGGACGCTGGAACGACAAATTCTACAGGGTCATCGAACTCTCAGGATTCTTTCCCTGCACCACCTGGAGGTGCACCAAATACGACAATCGATGGCTATACGGGCTACTCTGGCGCTGGTGCATATCCACCATCTGCTGGACCGCAACCAGATTATGCTGCAGCAAACCAAATGCCGAGGCCGCCGTCGCAAAGCAATCCGCAGGCACCGCATCCTGGTAAGCATATAAAATAGAGTAAATTTATATTTAGAAATTGTATACATACATACATATACTTTTACATATACTTACACTTGTATATATATATTATATATATATATATATATATATATATATATATATATATATATATATATACATATATATATATATGATGTACTTACGTATATCGTTAACGATTTTTTTTGTAATATATTTGTCCCCCTTAAATATTAATTTATTCAATGTTACATGTGTATTGCAAATAGATAATGCGTGTATTTTTTGTTCGCCTAAAATTTAATTTAATTATTAATTTCATGTGTGTAATTTGTTTATTCATTTTTATGTTGCTTACGTAAATATGGGCGCACTACTATTAAAAATCACCAAAAATCACAATCACCTGACACCACCACCAACAACACCACATCGCACCACTATTATTACAAACAACTGCGATCTTGCTCAACAAAAACTAAACTTCACGTCAACTACAACTCTCATTATGTTTATACTGTGTCATTCATTAATTTCTTCATCAATCCATAATCATCATCAACGCCGCTTGCCGATTAAGGCACTCAAAATCAAACAGCTGCCACTGTTGCCGGTGATAACATAAATGTGAGCAATCCCTTTGAAGATCCAATTGCTGGCGGTGTGGCCGCTGGTGGTGTTGCTGTTGCTGCAGTTGGTGGTGCGTCACATGGTGCTCCTCCACCGCCCCCACATTCACCGCACACAGCGCCACAATCGGGCAACCAACACCACCAACAAGGCATTCCAACACAATTGCCGTCGCCGTCGCAGCAACCACCGGCGCCACTACCACAGCAACATGGGCCGCCGTCGACGCAGCATGCGCGCCCTGGAACTGGAGTACCTTATCCACAGGGTAGCTCTGGGTATCCAACGCCTGTGTCTAGAACGCCAGGTACATTCATCTTGTTTTCTTTTTGTATCTTCTGTTATGAAACTTTTTTAACGTGTCCTTATTTCAATTTGATTGTTAAAACTTTTTATTGATTTAAGTTTGCAATCGGTCTGCATGTGGGACGTAGTGTAACTGCTTGCATATACAGCTATTTTGTTTTGTTTTATAAATACGCCTTATCACACATATTTATTTTATAAAACAAATTTCTGCTTTTTCTACCAACCCTAAACACTTTTCACTTTATGTATGAGCACAGTTATGTACAATTTATTTGATTACATACCCGAGCTGATTTTCTTATTGATCTAAAAGAGCTTGAGAGGAAAGTAGTATTTAGAATATATTTCTGAATGTTTTCGGGTATTTTAATAGGTAAAGCAGCAACTATTGTGAGAATGTATTGGAGAGAAAACAACTACAAATTTACGTGATACGCAGCTCTTAGAGTTTGATTCACGACAGTTACTAGTCGAGCACTCAACTCAATTAAGAACTTGTTTCACTGTGATCTTTTATTAAAACAAATTTCCACAAAAAAAAAGTTATCTGCTTTTACTTAAGGATATTTTGGTGTGGATCAGATTAGTTAACTTTACAAATAATTTAATTTATATTTAATTTTGTTTACTTCTGTACCGCCACTGTCACTTGTTCTGCTTAACTTAATGTGTGGGCTACGACAATATGAAATTTATCACATTTTTGTAATATTTACAGGTTCACCCTATCCAACACAACCTGGGGCTTACGGTCAATATGGATCAGGGGATCAGTATAATACCGCTGGTCCGCCAGGTCAACCCTTTGGACCAAGTCAGGGCCAATATCCGCCCCAGAATCGGAATATGTACCCTCCGTATGGCCCAGAAGGGGAAGCGTGAGTGCACAATTCATATACATACATCTTCATTACTCTCACACACACATACATACAAAAAAGAAGCGTACTGAGCCTAATTTTTATTTGCCTTGGATATAGAAAATCTGCTTAGCGATTTTTAAAGTTATTGTTAATAAATATATATTTTTATTTATTATACACAGCCCACCAGCTGGTGCTAATCAATATGGGCCCTATGGAAACCGACCTTATAGTCAAGCACCACCCGGTGGTCCACAACCACCAGCACAAGCCGTTACGGGTGGACCACCAGCCAGTGGAGCGCCAGTAGCACCACCAAATAGTGGTTATGCACCAAGCGCTCCCAATCAGCAGGATTACTATAGGCCCCCAGATCAAGTAAGATATCAAATTTAAGTTTGTATAAAAAGCAGTTGAAACTCATTTGCGTTTTACTTTCATAGAGTCCTCAACCGCGACGACATCCTGACTTTATAAAAGACTCACAGCCGTACCCAGGCTATGCCGCGAGGCCTCAAATTTATGGTAAGCAGCCTTGCATGTTCTATTTTTTCTACTTTCTAATCTTTTTTTCTAATTAATCTTTGTTTTTTTTTTTTTGTTTTTTGAAGGTGGTTGGCAAGGCAGTAATCCACAATATCGTCCTCAATATCCCACATCATCTGCGCCACAGTCCTGGGGAAATGCACCGGCTCGGGGTGCTGCTCCTCCTGGAGGTCCGCATGGTCCGCACGGACAGCAGCAAACAGGAGTAGCTCAATGGGAACAACATCGTTACCCTCCACAACAGCCCCCTCCACCACCGCAGCAACAACAGCCACCTTACCAGCAGAGTACGCCGCCGGGGCAGCAACAACAACAAGCGGCGCCACAGTGGGCGCAAATAAATGCAGTCCAGGCGCCACCACAGACAAGTATTTCGCAACCGGGTTCGTCGCTGCGACCGCCAGCCGGCGTTGCACAGCAACAACGTATGCCTAGTGGAGTACCTGTCATGTCGCCTCAACAGCAGCAGGGGCAGGCAGTACCGCAACCACCGCATGGAGGTGTACCAGTATCAAGTATGCCCCCTGTGACCGGGGGCATGGTGAAGCCACCCTATGCTATGCCTCCCCCTTCACAGTCTGGAGGTGCCTCACCTGGAGTGGCAATCGTTGGTAGCGCTCCTGCCTCTATGATCGCGCAAAAGCAGTCGCCAATAATTGGACAGGGAATGCAACCTACACAGCAGCAACCGCCCCATCAGCTGTCCAATCAGCAAGCTGCATATGCCCCTCAAGTAACTGGAGCAGGCGCACAGCTGGTAAAAAAGGAGCTGATCTTTCCGCACGATAGCGTAGAGTCAACTACACCGGTAATTTATCGTCGAAAACGCCTGACTAAGGTTGACGTTTGCCCTGTTGATCCGTGGCGGATTTTTATGGCTATGCGATCGGGTCTACTTACTGAGTGTACATGGGCATTAGATGTCCTAAATGTTCTTTTGTTTGACGATTCCACAGTACAATTCTTTGGCATATCAAATTTACCCGGTCTGCTAACCTTGCTACTGGAACACTTCCAAAAGAATCTCGCCGAAATGTTTGATGAACGCTGTGATGAAGCGACAGATGAGGCAGACGATGATGCTGACAGTGGCACCGTAATATCAATAAAGGTTGAAGATAAGTTGCAACGACGTGAAACACGCTGTGTGCGCAGTATCTCTAGCTACAACCGTAGAAGACACTACGAAAATATGGATCTGAAGCGGACTGTTCGCAGTGAAGACTCGGACGATGCTGACGAGGGGATTGATTTGGGTCAAGTACGTGTCCAGCCTAATCCCGAAGAGCGATCGCTTCTACTTTCATTTACACCCAATTACACTATGGTCACGCGAAAGGGTATACCAGTGCGCATTCAAACGGCTGATCACGACATCTTTGTTGACGAACGTCAAAAAGCTTGGGATATTGACACTAATAAGTTGTATGAGCAGCTCGAACCAGTGGGCAGTAATGCTTGGACTTACGGTTTCACGGAACCCGATCCACTTGATGGCATCATCGATGTGTTTAAGTCAGAAATTGTTAACATTCCATTTGCGCGATTTGTTCGCTCTCAGCACAAGAGCAAGCAGGAAATCGTACAGAAGAGCAACAGTACTCTGAGACCAGAAGACATTTCATCTGTTCTAAAACAGGAGGACACCACAAGCAGTACCGAAGATAGCAGTCTCCTCCAGCAGACCTATAATAAAAAAAGACGTCTTGTGAGCAATATTGGTACAGCTAGTAGCAACAATAAGAAGTCTAAGCTTGGAGTAGAATTTGCACAGCCCGCTGTGGACATGAAGAAAGAGTTAGACATCGAAATTGTCCGATCCAATTTAACCGACAGTGATTGTCGTACCATTGATATGGAAATTGAATCCCCACAACAGCTACGTCTTACAAATGGTGTCGCCTCGTTACCAAAGGGATTTGATCCCAAGTCAACAGTACGCGATGATGCGCAAGTTTTACAAAGACGTCGCGACTCAAGCTATGAAGACGAATGTTACACACGGGACGAAGCCTCTTTGTACTTAGTAAATGAAAGTCAGGATTCATTAGCACGTCGCTGCATTGCACTTTCGAATATATTTCGAAATTTGACTTTTGTGCCCGGTAATGAAACAGTGCTGGCTAAATCGACGCGATTTTTAGCTGTGCTCGGTCGCTTACTCCTGCTGAACCACGATCACTTGCGGCGCACACCTAAAACTCGCAACTACGATCGAGAGGAGGATACAGACTTTACCGACTCTTGCAGCTCATTGCAGGGTGAGCGCGAATGGTGGTGGGAATATTTAATCACCATTCGAGAAAATATGCTCGTAGCTATGGCTAATATAGCTGGTCACCTAGAACTATCACGCTATGATGAATTAATAGCGCGCCCACTTATTGACGGATTACTACACTGGGCTGTATGTCCCAGTGCGCATGGGCAAGACCCATTCCCATCATGTGGTCCAAACTCAGCACTATCACCACAACGTCTTGCCCTAGAAGCACTATGTAAATTATGTGTCACAGATGCTAATGTTGACTTGGTTATCGCTACCCCACCATTTTCACGCCTAGAGAAACTGTGCGCCGTACTCACGCGTCATTTGTGCCGGAACGAAGATCAAGTGTTGCGTGAGTTTTCTGTCAACTTGCTGCACTACCTGGCTGCAGCAGATAGTGCCATGGCACGCACCGTAGCACTGCAGTCGCCCTGCATATCTTATCTTGTCGCATTTATTGAGCAGGCTGAACAAACTGCATTAGGCGTTGCCAACCAGCATGGAATTAACTATCTGCGAGAAAATCCTGACTCAATGGGCACCAGTTTGGATATGCTGCGGCGTGCGGCAGGCACGTTGCTTCATTTAGCCAAGCATCCCGATAATCGATCGCTATTTATGCAGCAAGAACAGCGATTACTTGGATTGGTAATGTCTCACATATTGGATCAACAAGTAGCACTGATTATATCGCGAGTATTATACCAGGTATCTCGCGGCACCGGCCCAGTGCATTCAGTTGAATACAGATTATTGCAGCAGCGACAACAACAACGGCCTAGCCAGGTGCAAACTGAAAAACTAATAGCGCCAGCAACGACAATAAATGCAAAAACCGAGTCCTGTCTGCAGCCAGAGCTATCTGCTGATGTTAAACCTTCAACTGCTGTCGCCTCGACAGCTGTTATCAACGATGATAACAGCAACAGCAGCCAACAATTGCCACCAGCAGCAACATTCAATGATGTTAGCAACAGTAGCACCAACAGCAATAGCTGCGGAACCGTCAGCAGCAATCAGACCAATAGCAGCAGCTTAGGTAGCAGTAGTCAGCCTACTCTGAACAATATGGTGACGCCAAGCGAGCAACAAGTGGGTAAAATTTCTTCCGCTTCGTCTTCCGCTTTGTCATCCAACAATATAAGTAACATTAATGACAACACATTATCGTCGAATTCAACACCCCCATCAACTGTGGCACAACCGGCTGCGCCACCGCCAGCGAATACAAATACAACAGCTGCAGTTGCGTAGTATACAACAATGCTGCCAGCAACATCTTATTATTGGCAACGTGGTGGTGCAGTCGATGAAATTTGCAAGAAAAACTAAAAAGATTGAACAAACATACGATTTACAATTATATTGGTAGACATTGAGAGTGCTATTTGTATTTCGTATAAAATGTTTAATCAAATAATGTAAATTAACTCAAAGCGATATTACATGATGTGCATCTTTCAAGGCTAATCACCTTTGAAGCCTAGCCACAGATTGTGTATGCTAAAAATAAAAGCCTTGAAGTTTAAAACAACTTCAAATGACAACACCATGGCCACTCAATTACAGTGGTCTCACAATAACTGTATATTTTTTCACTCAAATCTATAATTAATGCGCATAAATGGTCTGGCGTTATTATAGCCTCTTTAAAATTTTAGCAATGAATTTTCAACGTCAAACTTAAGGCAGAAGGTTTAATTGCATATAGATGCATGCGTAAAAGTTAAGCACACAACATACTTATGTATTAAATTTAATAAATATGATAACTAAAACCTAATACACACGTTATGTATACATATACATATATATATCTATACATCACTATATATATATATATATATATATATATATATATATATATATATATATATATCAAAAAAAAAAATGTATATATATATATATATATATATATATATATAAAGTTAAAAACGAATTATGTGTGTTAAAATAAACATATATATAGACGTTAGTTTTTAAATTCTAAAATATACTACTTATAATATTACAATATGTCATATGAAGTCATATAGTAAATATAAACGTAAAACCTTACAGCGTATGTGTATGCGTATGAAACCCAATAAGAATAATACAATTAAATGAACATTTATGTGGACAAATTAAAACGCAAAAAAAAAAACAACACATACCCACATACATTACAAAAAAAAAAAAAAAATTGTACATAACTATTTTGTAAATTGTATTTTGTATTTTGTTTTCGCGTTGCTATATGGCATATGTCATTTCGTATTATGTATGTGTGTGTGAAGAGTTGATGAATAATTCAAACTCATTGAATGCTCGTAACATTTGTTTTATTATATATTTGGCAAATCAACTGCACAAAACAAAAATTTTGGATCGAGAGCACTTAATGTTGTAATTTTTATGTTGTTTTTATTATTTACTAAAGTGCTACTGGAACAAGGTTTAATTTAATATTAAACATTATTTAGGCGTAAATGACAAGCTTAAATAATAAGTTTTTATCTTAATCTTAATTTAAAATATTCAACCTACACGAAACACGGTTCATAAAAAGCTAGAAAAGAATACGAACTTATCGATATAGAATCACGCAAAATAACTACATGCTTAATATCACAAATGCGTGAAACCAATAGAAAACAAATATTGCTGCATCATTGAACACGTAAAAAATGGACGTGTGCGAAACATAACTTTGATGCATATTCAGTTAAAGCTCTAGAATACATGGCAATATTACAAAATGGACTGCTGTTTGAATAAAAATGAAGTCAAGTAGACAGGGCTATTAGGAAGTCAGTCCTTCATACTTACGTCAAGTCGATCAACAGGAATACAAGGATCAGTTGAAGCCCTAAAGATATACGTTAATTTATGTAGTTGTTTTCAAACACAAATATGACTCAACATCTCGATATCGATATATTTACTTGTAGTTATTAGTGTATAATTTTGCTAGGATGTAAATGTATGTCCCTCAAACTTAATTTAATTATTTAATTAATATACATATATATATATATATATAATATACTATTCAGTGTTTTATTTTGATTATGTGGGTACATATACGCTTATTAATTTGCCATGTAAGTAGGTTAATGCTGGTTGGAATGTTTAGATTAAAAAATAAACATGTATATTCAATATTTTCTGCCAATTTACCGGATACACTTCATAGAGTTGAAGACTTCTTATATATACGAAACGAGAAACCAGAGTAAATCGTGATTTAAACTAAAGATTTACCCACGTAACAAATCTCTCAATGAGTAATTCTAAATTATTTTGAGGAATACGATATTCAACTATTACATTAGGAACCCACAGATATTTTGTATGCGTACATGCCAATTTACCTAAAAAGTGCTCTGCAGATCTCGAAAGTCGAATAATATACATCCTGAACGTATCTCCGGTAAACATACATTCGACTCATTTCCAGTACTTATATATATATATATGTTCATGTACCCCGAATAATGACACTTAGACTTGAATCCAAGCTTTCATTATATGATATATATTTGTCAAATCTCAACCAATTTTAATATGGAATTACTATAAATGATTTTACGTCTAGATAATTCTAGAAAATCAAGTTTTGCCCAAAATTTATAAAAAAGTTGTATATTCTAAAACCCCATATAGATTTGAGTCGACATTTGTATATTACCATAGCTTGCTAAAACTTAACCAATTTTGATAAAGAATCATGTTTTCTTCATTGTATGGCATCTTTTAAATCTGGAAACGCAAATCTTTCTTAAAAGTTATAACTTTGTCAAATCTGAACCAATTTGGTAAGAAATGTTTATATGCATGGTATCAATTTGGCCCATGGAAAAACCATTCCTAACCAATCCAATCTAAATTACATTTTTGGAAATGTATATAAGGCGCAAAGCCTTACCTCTTATAAAGCGTATTTAGAAGTAGCGATATTTATTATTTTGCAGCACAACAATTTTTTTCCCTATTCTTAATGCTAATGTTTATAACTTGGAATTGGAAAAATGTGACTGTCCCCTCCTTATTTACACTACATTGGCAAAAAAAAAAAAGTAACTACATTTCGCTAAATTTGTTTATTTTGACAATATTCGGTAAAAGCCGAATATTTAAAGCTAAAAAAAAATAAAGAAATAAATAAACAAATTTATATCTTATTTATATATTATATTAATTATCCGCCGGTTATTGCAAACCAATTAAAGTCTTAAAATTGTTCCCACTTTCAATCAGCACAGGGTGTAAAATATACTTTTAGTCCAAATCTAAAAAAATCCCATAACTTTAAGTGACAGCAACACTAAGTTTTGAAAAGCGGTCACACTATAGACTTTGCAACATCGATAGCAAAAAATCGATAGGTGCACAAGTCTTATCAGATTTTTTTCTGTAAAAGTGGGTGTGTACTACTTCATTTGCGATATAAAGTTTCTTAAAATTTCAACGGTAAAATACATAGAAAAATTACTTTAAATTATCTATTAATGTGTATATTTTAGCCGTATTATTTATTATCATGTGAATATCAGCATATTAAATTAAAAATTGGCCCTATTTTATCCTATAGTATGCTAAAGTTACATACATACACAGTTTTATGTATTAAACTGTATCTTAATATATATCATAAGCAAAAAGATATATACAGAAGAGTATTTTCACTTTAATTTCACTTTAATTGTTTGTTTATACATTTCCATACATATGTGCACATGTATAGACACTTGTGTCTCATTGTATTACATTTTTTTGTGAGCAGCCTATTTTATCGATTTAACAAAAGCAGAAATCTGTATTACCGCTAGTCGCTTAAAACTTAAATACTTGTACATATGTATATGTATGTTCGTATACATTTATATGCTTGGATTAAAAAAAAGAGAAATGATTCGATAATTTATTAAGTGAGTTTAAGTTTCCTCTAACAATTTTGTTCATCTTGAGTTTTACACATTTATATTTTGTACACGTTCATACATTATATTATATGTATAGTATATGTATAGTATAGTAACATGTATGCGGTTATCGTGGCCTTAATTAGGTTGTATGTATTAATTTAATTTAAAACCCGTTTATCCATGTTCCTGCGCTTAAATAACCATGACGTTCAATTGTACAATTGGCTCTTTATACCCTAAACCCATTGAAAATGGGTACAAACGGGGATATTGGTTTTTTGCAAAACGTATATATATATTCTTGGCCAGCATCGATATCCGAGTCGATTTAGAGAGCTGAATTTGGACTTATTAAGATCGCGTATACCATATGCATATCAAAATTATTTTAAATTGTCGATAACTCAATTTAATTTATAAATGTTTTGCTTTTTGACCAGGTTTAATAAACAGCTAAAGAGCAGTGTAATATGAAATATATGAAGAAAAAAAAAACGCAATTCAAATATTAAAAACTAACGCTTTGGTTTGTATATAGATTTGAATGCTCTTGTTTATTTTATTAATATGATGCTCTTAGTTTAGAAGTTATTCACGAATAAAAATTTCCATGTTGGGGCTAAGCGCAGCTGCTGGGCAATGTGTACAGCCTGCGGCGTACGTCTGTGTTATTGTGGTTATATGTAATTTTGTATATACATGTAGATTGAAATATATGTAAAGAGAGGTTTCAGGGTATTCGCAAGTCGCAAGCTCCCGACTAGAGCCCCTCACGTGTATTTTCTTTTAACATCAATAGCAAAGCGCACAATCCACCGCATCACAGCCCACGAAGTTCAATGCTCCTTTGCGTGCTTTTTTCCTTAAGTTTTTGACAGCGTTTATAAGTTATTTATGTATTTAAGTACAGGTTGTCTGGAATTATGATTTATTTGGATAGTTTACTTTATTTAAATTTTGAAATTCTTGGCTCAAATAAATAAATTAGAAAAATGTATATTCGCCGTAATAAAGTATATATCGAGTCTAAATAGGAAAAAATCAACACTGTCAAGTGGCCCTATCCTATCTCATCTCAGCCAAGATAGAAACCCTTCTCTTTTTTTTAAATGTACTGCATACACAACAGTTTACTCTAGTATTACAGTTGTACTACTTGATATACACTCCGAAAGAAGAGTGTAATTTAATGTGACATGCGCAAAACGCAAAACTATAGAGTTAACGAAAAAGCGGATGAAGCGTAAAATGCACCCAACTTGTTAAATCCCATTAAGAAACCCTAATAGTTTACTTAATTTAATTATTTGCGATGGTAAATTTATAAAAACACACACTATTTTAGAACAATGTCTACGAGTCCAAAACCTGTTAAAAAAGTGCCCATACACTTACAAAGTGCCCAAAATCGAGTATACATTAAAAACGGCGAAATTGTCAATCATGATAAGAGTTTCAAGGCAGACGTTTACATTGAGGATGGCATAATAAAGTATGAAATGGAAGCAATTGTTAAAAAAAAAGATTGTAACATTCATTTATTGGGCGTTCTCCAGATTTGTTGGTGCTGCGACGGAAATAACAATCCCCGGAGGCGTGCGTGTCATAGATGCAACAGGAAGGATGATTATACCGGGAGGCATTGACCCCCATACGCATCTGCAATGCCCTTTAGGTGACACTGTCACCGTTGATGAGTAAGTATCTCGTCTGCCTAAAACTTTAAATAGTACAAAAAAAAAATTTCCATTTGACAGCTTTTATCGTGGCACAAAAGCGGCAGTGGCTGGTGGCACAACTATGATAAGTATGATTCTTAGTGTCAAAATGCTAATGGTTAAAGTTACTTGTAATATTAATATTTTCACCGAAATTAGTTGATTGTGTACTGCCCAAAAAACACGAATCAATGGTGGAGGCCTATGACAAGTGGCGCAGCTGGGCGGATCCTAAGGTGTGTTGCGACTATGCTTTACATGTCGGCATAACTTGGTGGTCCAAATCGGTATCCGAGGAGATTGGTATATTGTGCAAGGAGCTGGGCGTTAACTCGTTTAAAATGTATATGGCTTATAAAGGTCTCTATATGCTAAGCGATTCTGAGCTTTTGGACGTTTTCGAACGAATTAGAAGCCTTAATAGTGTGGCAATGGTAGGCTTATACATGCTAGCTTAACATAATGAGTTTTATAATTTGTTTCTCTTGTTCTAGGTGCATGCTGAGAATGGTGATATTATAGCCAAAAATACGAAAAGTTTGTTAGCCGAGGGAATTTACGGTCCCGAAGGACATGAACTTTCGCGGCAGGAGGAAGTTGAGGCGGAGGCTGTACATCGCGCTTGCATTTTGGCCCACCAGGTGAGTATTGTTTAAAAACACAAATACAATAAATCAAAGTTCTATAAAATATAAGCTCATGGGACTTTTGGTAATCTTGCAATATATGTACATATGTATATGTTACTATCAATTTTATTTATGTTTTTAATTTGTTATTATTTTCATTATGTATGATGCACCCTTGTACATAAATAAGAATGTATGCGGTATGTGGCACTTGTATTACTGCAGTAAATATAACCCATGATGTTGATGCACTTTCACAATATATTAAGCTTGATTGAAAGTCATCAAGATAGTTTGGCACCAATTACCAATGCCTGCAATCAAATCAAGAACCCGGCTATAAACTAAGTCAACTCTTGATGCCAGTAACGATTCAAAGCCAGCTGAGTTCCTGATCAAGCTTCTGGCGAAGTAAGTAATAGAAGACATTGGTTTGTCCTAAAGTACTATTATCGCCCAATAATTTTGTCTGTTCATGCCACTTATGATCATCAAACGTTAAATAATAAGTTTGCCTATGAACCATTCTTAATTATGTGTTAACTAAACTTTTCTTAGATGAAGACACCATTATATGTAGCTGGTGTAACAAGCAAGTCCTCTGCAGAGCTCGTTGGTCGTGCTCGTCGCAGCGGGTATTGTGTATTCGGTGAAACACTTGCAAGCTCTATTGGCCGAAGTATGAGCAGTGTGAGCAAATCGGAGCGTATTTATTTTATTACCAGTCCACCAATTCGTATGTCAGCAGAAACCCCAAGGCAATTAATGAAGTCATTGGCATAGTAAGTGGAGAAACATTATGTGAATATAATTATAAATTTATCTTGTTTTTTTTTTTTATTTTTTGCAGTGATGATTTACAGGTTACAGGGAGTGACAACTGTACCTTTAATAGAAAACAAAAAGAACTTGGTTTAGTTGACTTCACTAAAATTCCAAATGGCGTAAATGGTGCAGAGGATCGAATGTCGGTGGTATGGGAAAAGGGAGTGCATCAGGGGCTTCTTGATCCCTGTAGATTTGTCGCTGTAACTAGCACTAATGCCGCAAAAATTTTTAATATATACCCGCAAAAAGGACGCATTGGTACGTTAACAAAAACAAAAAAGGCAAAGTTTAATTACATATATTCAACTAACTGAATAACTACCATAATTAAAAAAAGAATTTATACAAGCATCCTTAATATTTTGAAACTTTTTTATTTTTGTAGCCGTTGGCTCAGACGCTGATATTGTCATATGGAATCCTCAGGCTACACGCACCATTTCTAAAGACACTCATCAGCATGCTTGCGATTTAAATATCTTCGAAGGCATGACTGTACATGGAGTGGCTGAATATGTTCTGGTGCGTGGCCGTATTTGTGCCGAAAATGGATCAATCCGCGTTGCAGAAGGATTTGGGCGTTTCATACCTATGCCTGTACGACCACCATTTGTTTATGACATTATTGAGGGAAAAGTACTATCATCTGAAGAACAGCACGAGGAAAATCAAAATGGCCATTTAGCAAAGAAGTTTGCTGAATTGGACCTCCTAATACCAGAACAAAAGCCTATTTCTGCTATGCTCGCTGGCAATTTACCTATGCCAGCAGAAGGTTCCATTTGCAGCACACCTTCAGTGCGCGGCCGCGTTGATGGCAAACGAGATATGCAAGAGTCTTCTTTTTCGATTAGCGGTAAATTATAATCACAATATTGTCATTGTTATATATTTTATCCGATTATCTTTATTTAGAGGAATTGGACAGATCAGGTGTTCGCGCTTGCATAAAGGTAAAGAATCCGCCTGGCGGGAAATCTTCTGGATTTTGGTAAAACGTTCGAATCTTTGGAATACAGTAATCGCACAAAGTAGTCCTCAACACCAGAAGCTGCTCTTTAATACAATTAGATTAGCGAACCCACAAAATAAGATTCATACAGCCGCAAATTATCTTCGCTTATTTATATTTAATATTTTTCATAATTATTTAATTTTCCGTTTGCATAGGTATGTAAATATATAGCCAATTATTGTTTATTCATATCAAGTTCCAAATTAGTAAAAAGACATCAATATATTCACATTACATATCGCTTATATGCAACACCACTTACATAAATGAAATTATTGCATAAATGCAATTCTTGATGTGTCCGGTGTATTTATTATTTATACGTGTATTTATTATTTATGCTTACATGCAATGAATACAATTCATTTTCTCTGTTGCATATAAGCGTTATGTACTGTATATACCAGCGGAGTTATAATTTTTGTTTCAACAAACTCAGTGTTTTTAAATAAAAAATTATTCGTTTTGATGTTACATATAACCTTCTGTTTTTGGTATTTTCAAAAAGTTCATCAAAATATATACACAATAAAATAATTTCTATTGATTTTACGTTAATTGTAGGGTATACACTTTTTATTTAAAAATTACGATTGACAAACTATGCAAAATCAAATATTTCATTATATATTAACTCAATATAAGCATTACAATATACAGTTATTTACGATGGATATATAATTACAATTTGCTTTTTTGTTTTTTTACCAATATACATATAACTTTCCTGTTGCAAATAAAATATTCTATATCTGCTTGAACAGACAATTTGCGTTAAATATCTTACTCTAATTCAATTCAAAGAGTAATTGGTAATTGAATTTTATGTAAATGAACTTAAAATTTCAATTGAATTATTGGATAATGTATAATTGAATACATAATTTATTTTAGTTGAATTGATCAACTTATAAGATGAAATAAAAGATACTTCTTTGCGTTTCTCTTAATTTACATTTTGTTAAAGCAAACCAGTATTACTCATTATAGATGTCATACAATAAACCAAATAAATCAAAAAAAAAAATTGTTTTTTTTAACTGTTTGAGTGTATGTTTTCATAAACGAAAACCAAAATAAAGAGACGCGTTTTCTGCTTAACATATATTTTCACTTCTGTATTGGCTTAATTACTAGAAACATTCGTAGTGTAACCTAAAATTGACTTAATAACTAAATTTTAATAGCAATGACAATTTATGTATTTGCGCTTACGGGCGGCGATTGTGATTGATTGAGGCGAAGGAATGCATGCGGCCGCTGAACAAAATTTTGTGGTTTGTGAAGAAAACGCTGAAACAACAATTTAGTTGTGTTTATATTTTTTTAATGAAAACTAAAAATACTAACCGCCCACTTGCCAACATTTGCTTATAGCTTCTTTAAATATGCGGCACATTTGACAGCACTGCTTACTTGCCCCGTATTCAGCAGACTTAACTTCTTGTGCTTAGCGCGGAACTTCCTAACGTAGGCATCAATCAAATTTTTGATTTTGTGTGGATTAATTTCACCGGAGCGACTGTGACAAATCTGTAAATTAAATTAATATTAATGAGAAATTTATAGTTTTATGTATATTAGCAACTTACTTTCGGTACAGCGCGTCGCATAATATCCTTGTAATCATCTTTCGTGATTACTTTTTTGTTGAAATGTGGCTTTAGTACTAATTTTACTTCCTCAACAACACGTTCTTGCCGGTTAAGCTTACGTATAAACTGTAATTTATTATTGCAATAGTTTCATATATATATATATATTTTTTTTTTTTGCTATTTACTTACCCTATCCTTAACCTGTAAATCAACAGCAGAATTGGGCACATCATCATAAAGTTTCCCATGGTCTTCAACCAATTTGTTTCCTGAAACCGCAAAGAAAATCCGACGATGTCTTAAATATATTACTTTGTAATTGTGAGCAATTTTTTTTTTAAATGGAAAACCAATGGAATGTAAAACTTTCAATTCGATCATATAAACATATCTTAATAAGGACGACGACCAAAGTTCATTCCTCATTGTTTTCTAGGCAAACCACCGTATTACCGGCATGCGGTTAGAGAACCTAATTTAATATTATCAAAATCGCAATATAAGGAAACTAGTATCATAGATATATAAACACCGATAACATTGGTACTTTAAAATATTATCACAAAAAATTGGAAACTTACGAAGTTTGCGAAATAAAACGGACTCGCTATACTTAGTGCAACAAACTTAAAGATCAAAAACAAAAATTATTCTCTGCAGCCAAAGCACAAGGTTGTGAATGTGTTCTTTAACAGTATTCTTTTAGAACATTAATTTCAGATATATATATTTAAGTAACTGATATTACACGTATTATTAAATGAAACCCACCTTTTATTTTCGATTTGCGTTCGTTTTTGCTATTTGTACGATGCTGTTTCCTTCCGGCCGAGCTATTGTACCGGGATGGTATTCTAAGTTGACCCACTGGAGAACTACTTCCAAAGAGATTGTCAAACATCTCTGTCTTACCAGCAGAGGGAACTGCGCTGCTCTTGGATCGTCTTATCGAACCAATTGCGTTACCATCTGGCGGAGGCTCGAATAAATCTTCGTAGTCTGCCGAACCTGGAGAGTACGGACTTTCAATGTCCATATTGAATGAGTCGTCCAGCGCAGTGACGATACCACTAACACCACTATTGCCGTTACGCATCGTTCCACTACCCGACGGCAGATTTACTATCCCACTGCTGCTGCTGGCCACACTACCAGTTGTCTTCGGTAGTGTGCTTAATTTTCTTACTAGTGTCGTTGGTGGACTAGAAATAACAGGTATATGTTGGGCCGTGGACACAACAGTACTACTTGTCAGCAGAACGTTTGACAGTACTGTAATTGTATTGGCATTATCGGCAAGCTTATCTTCAGTACCGGGCACCGGTAACGTTGTGCTTATTGTGGTGCTATTTAGATACGATGACGACGACGTGGCATCGCAGGATTTATTGGTCAGCTCTTGTTGAATGCTGCCGCTTGGTTTACTCATTAACGCCATGACCAGCTCTACTGGATTCATGTTCACACTCGTATTAGCTTGGGTAGTTGCGTTGCTAGCGTTCGATAATGTCGGCGTGCTTATGTTCACATCCACCATCTCGTCGGTGTGACTGTTGTGTTTCTGGGTGCACGTCAACGCATCCATTTTCTCCACACTCCCACAAGCGCTAGCGCCTATGCCAGTTGTCGTCTGTAACGTCATTGGTTCGACAGCTTGAACAGGATTTGGTGTTGGGGAACGGGGTGATAGGGAGGGTGACTTTGTCGGCTCGAAAGGATCATAGGCATCCGGAGAACATGGTCCCGATTCAGGTGGCGTATTCGGTCCAATTTTCTGCGCTGAAACCAAGCCGTCATTAGCATGTGGTGGTTGTGGTTCGCCGTCGATTGCACCACGCATAGAACACGCTGTCTCTAGCTCGTCAGCAGAGTGTATATCATCGGCATCGTCGTGCAGAGGATTATTACGCACTTTGTGCTGTTTTTTGGCAGGTAAGTTGAACTTCACAAGATGTGGTTCTGGTGGAGTCTTAGGACCAGTAGTTTGAGTAAGATTTTCATATGAAGTCTCCATAATCGTTTCCAAACAATTGGTCGGTGGAGTTTTTTCACGTTGTCCATTCTCTCTCATTAAAATGTGATCCGGAGCAGCGGCGACGCTATTCCGTCGCCGTTCCCGTCGCAATACAAGCTGATTATCGTTTGCATCTTCGCTATCGGTAAGGACAATAACATCAGCCGGCTCTTGATGCACCTGAAATGGTGAGCGCTCAAGATCAATAATAGCTACGGGCTTTGCATCCAATTTTTTACGCTTGCGTTTAGACTTTTTGCTTGGTATACCACTACTGTTGGTAAGCCGATCAGTGGAGGTACGTCGGCTTCCAAGGAACTCATCCCTGGTCGGTGGCAATGTTACTACAGTCTGCTGCTGTGACGATCCAGCTAAAGAATTGGTGTTTGCCTCCTTGTTAAAGCTAACGCTGACAAGAATATTGTTGCCCGATGCGAATACCTCTTTTGAGGGCAACGGTTCAGGTGTCATGGTGTGGCGCTTGCGCTTTTTATCTTTGCGCTGCTTGTCAATTGGTTTCTTTTTTTTCTTGCTCTTGTCCCGTTTGGTTTTGGCTTTTTTCCCAATTATTGGCGTTATGCTACGATGAGGATTCTCGGTATAGTGCACAGCAGGCGCTTGTGGAGATGTCAAGGGTGGCGTCCATGATGAAGGCTTCTCACCACTAGCTCCAGCTGCACTATCATGAATAAAATTCAGGTGTTCCGCAGAAAGGCTGGGCGTGGGAGACGGTGACCAGTGCATCGCTCCCATGCCTGATGATGATTTTTTTGACTTTTTGCCCAACTGTGGCGCTAGAAAATCGTCAGCATCATCAAAAGGGTCACGTTGTCGCGAAATGCGGCGCTGTCGAGATACTGGGCTGCTGCTAGCAGGACGCTTCTTACCTTTCTTCTTCTTATCACTCTTCTTTTTCTTCTTTTTCTTTGGACTCTTTGATAGACTACGACTTAGCCGCGGCGTATAACGTGGAGAATAGCCAGGCGAATGCTTTGCACCCTGTAAGTTCCGGCTGCCATTCATTCTCGTCGGTGTATTAGATCGTGAACGTAGTGATATTGTGCTATTACTGCGCTGCAGCGGACTGTTCTGATGTGTTACGGGTAGAGGTTGGGAATTCGATGGTGAATGTGCAAATCTTCTACCGCCCGGTGACATTGATCTGCGGCGTATGCCTTGCTCATGCTGCTGCCTGGCAACGCCTGGCGGCGGTGACGGCGATATGCTAAAACTGCGGAAACGTTTCGGTGATCCCGAACGAGTGCGTGTACGCGTGGAACTATGTGAATAACTACGCGAATGTTGTCGTCGTTCGAAGCTTATTGAACGACTCCTAGCGGATCGAGCGTCGCGGCCATAGCGATCCTTTTGGTGATGACGCGAGGCGCTAACGACGTTTCGCACATCGTATCGTGGCAGCTCGCGACGTTTAGGCCGCTGAAAATGCGGTTGCACGTGGTATTGATTTTGAGACTGATACTGATGATGATGGTGGTGGTACTGGTGCTGGTACTGGTGTTGCTGGTGCTGATGCTGCTGGTACGGTCTATGCTGAAAATTCTGGTTACGAAAATTAAAGCGTTGCCCACGGCCGCGCCCAAATCCTCGAGTATATTCCCGACCTCTAAACGACGCACGTTGTCGTCCGCCATGAGGACTTTGCGAATGTGATCTTGAGCGAGAATACGACTTAGAACGACTATTACGTCTTCGACCGCGTGGTGTTCTAGTTGGACTACGACTACGGCTGCGATCGGGAGTACGACTACTGAAGCTGCGTGTGGCAGAGCGTGGCGTTTTCGAATGAGAACGACGGGAATGACTTTCATCCTGTTGCTGCTGTTTGTCTCCACGGTAATTACGATCCTTTCGCCGCTTTCCCACTTTTTTGAAAGTGTCGGAATTTTCTTTTCCACGTTTGGCACTGCGCTTGGATTTGCCAACTTTGGTTTCGCCTTCATTACGATGGCGACTACGACTGCGACTGCGACGCTTTGATTCGTTTTCATTTGTCAAATTTTCATCTTCGGATATAAGTTCAGTACTCATACCAGCCGTACACTCCATATCATCTTCGACATCTTCTGACTTTTTGGGATCACTCTTCTTGGCTTCACTCGAATTCTGTGCTTTATCATTTTGGTTAACGGTTGTGGCATCCTCTTCCATACTTTTTTCATCCAAGCATGGGGTATAGGATCGATCTTGGTCAGAGTCACTGCTTGGAGTTTTCGCTAAATCGTCGCCTTCCGTTATTTCGTTATTACTAACAATGGGAGTTTTCTCCACCGGTTCATCAACGATCGCTTTCTCGAATTCTTTTGGTCTATCAATCTCCAATTCCTCCCAATCACTATCGTCGTACAGTTCTAAAACACCTTTGCCCCTGTCCACCGTGCGGCTATCCTTAATTATGGGGCTAGGAGTACTCCGCGTTTTCGTCTCATCATCATCATCAGGTTCTCTGCCTGGTGGCGTAGCTGATGAACTGAGTTCACAATTTACGTTACTACTTTCGTCATTGCATTCCTTATCGTTGCTATCACTGCTTAGTACCGGTTTTGTAATAATTTCATTCTCGACCTCGTCTTGCTCCTCAGTCGGATTTTCTGGTTCATACAAATCGCTACCGGCGTTGGGATTCTCATTGACACTGAAAACTATATCGGCTTGGGGCTCTGGTGGCAATGGTATGTCATCATCATCGTCTAATTGTACTAAATCTTCATTTAAATCGTCGTCATCCTGAGTAAGTAAAGTAATTTTAAAATTAAAAGAAAGATAACAAGATCACGATTAGTATGCCAAAAGTTCTATATGTCTTACAGCGGATAAATAACGTTTACAGATAAATAACGTTTTAAACAAACTTATTTTGTATCACTAATTAATATTATTATGCTCATTGCCCATTGAAAAAGGGTGCATCTCCGATTCTTTAATAAATATTTATTTCGGATCACAACCAACAACAAATTCTATATAGCCATGTCCGTCTGCCAGGCCGTATGTATAAACCCGTCGATCTCAGACTCTAGAAGCTGGAGATATCAAATTTGGTTTACAGTTTATCGTGTACCACATATACATTTTTTTTCGTTCTTCAAAAAGTTAATACCGCGGTATATCGGTATTTTAGGACCTAAACTAACAGAAATTGGCTAGTCGGCTTTTATACTCGTTCACGAAGTGAAAAGAGTATATTGGTTTTGAGCAATGGCCGTCATGCTATCCGTCCGACTGTCCTGATGAACGAACTTTTTACGGCGCTATTAACAATAAGAAACTTGGATATATACTTGTAGATATCTTCAGACAAAGTGTTAAGATTCTTGTGCTACGTCCACTGGGAGGCTGGTAAATGGATAAATGTCGATACACCTCACCGCAAATCGATAAGATGTGAATATTTCCCACTATAATAAAGTTAGTCACCAAATTTGCTATGTAGATTGCTGGTGACCTCTCCCGAAAACTGCAACCTTGATATCCAGGCCACGCCCCGCCTCAAAAATCACCCTTTAAATAAGAATGAAAAATGTCCTGGCCACGCCCAGTAGAAGAAATTTTAAAGGTTGAAGACTGCTTACCCTCTTTAAAGATAGATAAAAATATCGTGAATTCTACATGTCCCACAATTTTAAAGCTATAGTTACCAAATTTGACAGACAGTGTTTGGATGACCTACTATGAAGTTCAAGTCGAAAAATGTTGGCCACGCCCACCTCATCCATACAAAACATAAAAATTCTATATTAACGAGTTTTACGCAGTCGGTTACATCCGACTGCAACGTTCTTACTTGTTATATATCATATTAACAACATTTTCGTCCCCATTATTTAATAAACAGAGTTAAACACTTAATTATTGATATGTGTAGACTCTGTAAAAGCCAACTAAATGCCAATAATATAATATTGATCGGCAAGAAACGGTTTCCAAGAATTCATTATTTAGTGTCACAAGTCTACCTTACCCCAGTTAAGGTGCACGTCAACTGACTAAAATACTCAGATTGTGTGAGTGTGCCATTCCTATGCTTATTGGCATAAGAATATGCGTGTACAAATCAAAAGCTGGATACACTTAGGTAATGTTTCGGATATCTAGAGATATATGTGCCACTTTTCAAGCACTGTTTTAGGAAAGTCATAAGATGGGAGCCATTCATACCTGATCTGAATTCCTTTCAGCTGGTTGTGGTTGCGCAAGCAGTTCTGTGGCTACCGCCTGCGATTCCTGTGAGTAAATAGAGAAATTTGGACAATTCTCGTCATCATCGTCGTCATCTTTTTTTGGGTCCTTATCCTTGCCATAATCTGTGTTTAGCTTAAACAACGAGCTATTCCAAGACAAGCTGGGTGGCGGTGCCGGTGGCGGTGGTACAGTCAAGACCGGGGGCATTGACATGCGAGAGCCAAGAACAGGCGCATTACTGGGCGCGGGTAGGCCACTAAACAATTGTCTTTGCTGCTGCTGCTGAGGAATTATGTGTGAAAAACTGGTGGATGGGGTTTGTGTTGAAGGCATTCGAATGACGCTTGAATAAGACGATTGGCGGGACTGCTGTATATTTTGATTACGTTGTTGTTGGCTGGGTGGATTAAAGCGTATGTTGAATGGCGTAAAGTTTGTGTTGGGCGTACTGTTGTTGGTGTTGTTGTTGATGTTAAATGTTTGATTGCTAAAATTGGATTCTGTGGTGCTAATATCACTGCTATTTGCTATGCCGGCGGTTGAATGCTGTTGGTACTGATTAGCAGCGGTTGCACTACCACCTCCATTTCCAGCTCCGCCCCGTGAGTTGTTGTTGTTAGCGCTATAGCGATTGTTATAGTTTCCACTACCACCTCGACCAAAATTGGGGCCAGCGCCACCGCGTTGATAGAGGGGCACTTGAGTGATATGTTCTATGGGCTTGTTTACATCAGTTACTTTCGACGGTTTGTTCGGAACCGTTGCTGTTGTCATTGGTTGACGCGGTAAATTCAGGCTGCCATCGGCATTAATATGAACTTCACTCAAATTTCGAGATGCATTATGCCAACGATCTTGCAGTTCCATTATACTAGATAGTATATCACTGTGTGTCGAGGCTGCTGTGCGTGCTTTGCCCAGAAGAAGCGCTTTGCGATTGCGCGGTGCTCCAATGCTAGGAATACGAACTGATGTTTGAACTGCAGTTGAAGCTGAGCTTTCATTGTCAATATGTCCACCAACATCATCGCGTCCATCATCGCTATCCGAAAAATACTCTAAATCGTTTCGGTTGCCAAATAACGTAAAACTTGAGGCGCTACCACCGCTTATATGCGGACCACGCACTCCGTCTATTTTGACACCAAGTTGTTCCGCTAACCGTTTGCTTGATGACAATCGCCCGTTCTCTCCTACGCTTCTGTCGGCTTTTCGTGGTCGGGTTTTGCGCGTTAATTTTCGTCTTCTACGACGTCGTATGACCTTTTTCCTGGTCTTCAATGCGAACTTTTCGTCAAAGTTATTGAGATCATACTCCACTACGTATGTGCGAGATTGTGTTCTTCGACTTCGCCTTCGCTGCGACGTGGCGTTACGTCTTGTTGTAGTGGTACGTGTGGTTTGCGTTGTTGTGCTAGTCCGGTTACGTCGAGTTGTTGTATGCGTCATTGTTGTGGTCTCAAGCTGTGCTCCTGTTATTGAATGTCTCAAGGAGCTTGTTTGGGTGTGCCGCAAGACCGCTGCCCGTATGCGCTCGTTCTGACTCGTCCGTAAAATGCGAGGCTGTTGAACTTGGCGCACACGTAAACGTGTTTCTGGCAGTCCCATTCCACGAATGTCTTCAAACAGTGTGTGCAAATCCTCTGCCAGTTCCAAATCCTCGTCTTCAGCCTCGTCGTTTGAATCAATGCAGTTGTCACAATACCAGGATCCTGCAGGTATTTCGTAAAGAGGAGGATCCAAGCAGTCCATGTGGTAGCCTTGGTTACAACTATCGCAAAGCAACATTATATCTTCGCGGTCAGGACTGTTGCATATTTCACAATTGGTCACATCGCCATCCTCATCCACAATCCCAGCAACGTATTCTTCGTCGTCCAATACTAGCTCCTTCTTTGACTTGCTGAGATCCACGCGGATTTCTCGAACGATGTTGCGTCGCTCCCAATTGTCAAGCACACTGATTTTATCAAACGCCAGTCGATCGATGGGACAGGTTTGAACATTATTCGCCCATGCTTCAATGCAGGCTGCGCAAAACATGTGATCGCACGTTGAAGGTCTGCCAACCTCCTGCTGGCGGAACGTCAACAGGCAAATTGGACATTTCTCGAGCAATTCGTTGCTGCTGCCACTGCTACTATCGGAACTAAAACCGACTTCGAGATCCGCTTGAGCATCCGTCCTGGCAATATCATTAGCAGCACCTTTTTCATCCTCATCATCGGAAATGATCAATTTCTTGCGCTTTTTTCCGCGAGCCCGTTTTCTTGTAATTCGTTCATCAATCTAAGTGGAATGTAAACAAATTTTGTTAGTATATAATTAAGAAACATTTCTAAATAACTAAATACCAATCGTTAAATAACGTATAGAATAAAACATATTTTATTATATATTATATCATCTACTTTGTGCTGTCTATGCAAATTCAACATGCAACCGCATGGATTATATTTTCTCTTTTTCTGAACTTTTTTATTTTCTCAAATTTTATTCTTAAATGCATATTTTATTCAATCATATTTTATTATAAATAAATTAAAGAACAGCGCGGTATCAATAAAAAAAAAAAAACCATTTGCATGGTATCAAACTGACTGAAATTAGATTTTAAAAATGTATAAAATGTTGGGATGAAACGACTTGCTAATTTATATTTTAAGGATTAGCTTTACCTCACTACCACTGTCCGGTTCATTGTCTAAAAGAAAACGGTTTGCACCACCACGTCTTTTATGCTGGGGACCAGATATCCTTGGCGCTCCATTTATGTTAGCGTCGCTAATGGCATGTGAAAGGTGCTTGTGATTAGAACGGGTACTCCGGCACGGTTGAGAAACCGATGAGCACGGCAACCGCAGCGTACCAAGGTCAATACCCACACTCGTCGACGCAGAAGCAGGCGCATCGTTGTCAATACTTGAAACCGAACACGAATCATCTGCGTCCGTGTCATCAGAATCTTTAAATTCAACTCGCATAATTATGCGACGATTCCTCTTCTCCCGATCATTACTCTGTACAGTTTTCCTGCTACAAGACGGCTGATTCATCTCTGCATCGCTGCAGTCGCCGGAATCAGGCATGCTGATGCAACTTCGTATGTGTGTAAATGTCAATGTGTTTCGACTTCGAGTTAATGTATAACTCTCGTCTTTTCGGTTAAAACTTGTAGAGTTTTCTTTTCAAGGGTTTTTTTTTATGTATTTGTGTTTATTTTCAACTTTTACTCCTTGTTCATATACGATTTTTCTACTTCTTCACAGCTACATTTTTCTGTTAAGTTGGCTGCGCTTACGCAAACCTATCGATTTATTGTAAATAAGCAATTGATATCGTCTCTCTAGGAGGCGTCTAAAACTGTTGAGGCCGCTGCTCTTAAAATCTGCACTAAGTCACAGTGCTTTGAAAACTGTTATTCCAATTTGTATATTCCGACGTCAATGCCACTTGCATATTTGCTCTATATTTATTGCCATAAAAGAATTTAGCAACATTATTGAATACAAATAAAATAAAAGGATTTTTCGAGTGATATAGCAACTTCAAACACAAATTTTCTTGTACAACTATTCTCACACACACACACACACACACACAGAGAGAGACACATACACATACAGCACTCAAGTAACGAATAATTTAATTATCGTTAGAGACCACTATCGTAAGTAATACAATTTATCGATAGTCACGTTTGGAGTTTTTAAGAAAATCTAACATAAACTATATTTGCTCAGGTCACACTTAATTGAAAATTCGCATATATCGAATATCATAATCAAACATAAACACGATAAGCCGCACATTAAAGAGAAAAAATGGTGGGCAAAAATATCATAAACGAATAGAGTTTTTGTGGTATAGATAGATGGTAGATAGTTAGATAAATCCTTAATGGGTATTATCGATAGATCGATAAGGCGAACTAGCATATTCGTAGAACTCGGCACCGTGTGCGCGCTAAAAAATATTTCTCTGCTGTACAGTACGTTTAACAAAATATAAAAAGCTCCACTTGAGTAACGTCAAAAATAGTTTATCACTTTACTCTATTGTTTAAAGCGAAATTATTCTTCCAAAAATACTAACGATTCGCTTCCCGTTGTCGCCGAGTACAATACGAATGCGAACGAGCCACATTTTTGCGCAAGAAAAGTGAAGAACATAAGCTAAACAACATTTAGAAAAGGAGAAATGTTTACAAATCGTAAAGAGTTGGATGAGCATGTCCACAAAATGCTTTCCAAAATTCCGCCTGGCTCAGAGGTTAGTAACGCAAAAATATTGGATGTGGATTACACATTTTTTTAGCAACGCTTGCGAAATAAAGGCGCCCGCCATTCTTGTGCATATACATATGTACCCATGTATGTATGTTCTTATGTGCATCAGCGGCATGTCATGGCGTGTGTCAAGAAGCCGCTGTTAGATACATATATGTATATTCATTTCGTTTATAATATTTTTTTCATATCACAATATCAAAATGGCAACAATTTAAACGTATGCAATGTTGAGTCTGACACCATTTTTTACACAATGCATATTGCAATGCTAAATGAGGTTATGTTTAATTTGCTCTTCCTTTTACACAGCGCGACATGAAGGGCTGGGCGGTGGGTCGCATGTACAGCAAATTAAACGAATACGCCAAGGCCATTGAGTATTTGAACGCCTATTTGAAGGTTTGTGATGATGCTGGTGCTCATAAGCTAATTGCCCGTTGTTATATACAGCTAAAGTCGCCGGACCATCTCAAGGCGATGGAACACTACCAGCGCTCCATACAGTTAAATCCCAAGCAGCCAGAGGTTATTGAAGAGTGTTGCAAACTGCTCGTTGAAAATAAGACACTTTGCAGCCCAGACAGGGTTGCCTATTGGTTGGAGTTGGCCGATACTGTCAGAGATCTGCACGACAGCAAGCTGCTTCTGGCACTACGCATGCGTTCTACCTCAGGAACATCCGGTTTGCCAGAGACGCAGGTAAATTCCATGGAGTTGATTATACAAAAGGAGCTGCTGATACGGCCACATGATACGGTGTTGCAGGTACGTCTGCTACACAACTACTTGGAACATAAACGCATAGACGACGCCTTTAACTATGCCTACAAAATCGAACTCGATATACCGGCTCAGTGCCAGTCGCCTGACTGGTACGATGTTGTTTTGACAGTGCTTCACAAATGCGAGCAGTCCAAAGAACTCTCGAAAAATTGGGCATATTGGGAATTGTTGCTCATCACCCTTGATCGTCTTTTACAACTCACTCTGCAGTCCGAGTCCAGCAACAGTTTGGGAGAAAGCATTGTTCAGCTCTTTAAGTTGGATCAATTTGTATACAAGTTTAGCCTTCTTGCCGAACAGCTTTCGATTAACGGTGGCTCGGAGCTGCATCAGTGTTGCTTGGAACACTACTCTGGACAGTTGCTGCTACACGCCGTAACGGTGCTCTTTAAGCGTGAGTTGCTTGGACATAAAAGCAAATGGTCCAATACAGTACGTACAGCTCTGCCGTTGCTGTTACTTGGCTATCAACAAAATTCGCTTAAGGAGAAGTCGTCTAACTGGCACCGTCATTGTAACAATACACAACAGCAGCTTCTGCAGCTTTGGCGGAATCAAGCCTCATTTCGTTGCGCCCAGCTAGGACGTACACTTCACGGCTGTTTGGCTCCAAATGATGGTGAAAATACGGATTGGGGGGAAAATCAATTGGAAGGACTTTGGTCGAATAGTGATGATCTTTTGTCGACAGTACGCCAACATTGCGTGGACAGCCAATGGCGCTCTCAGCTCTATCAACTCATATATACGCATCCGGAAAGCAAGTTGAAAGAGCAGTCTTCGCATTTCGTACGTGATCAGCGCCTCCAGCAGCCGCTATACGAATGGCCATCGCTTGCCGAGATTGAGGAGCATGAACAATTGGCACTCCAGTTAGCACCACCAACTTTAGAGCTACATGTTTATTTAGCACTAAGCACCAAAAATTTGGCAGAAGCACCGCGCGTTCACTTTTACAAAGGCTTGCGACGCGACAATCGGCAGTCTCTGAGTAACTGCAGTATTGATACCCTAACCCAACTGGATGTGGACATTTTTCTGTATGCTGTTGTGCTGCAGGCGCAGCGTAAGCTGCATGTGCAACGTGAGAGTTATAATAGCTATCATATAGGCAATTGCAATGCGGCAGCACGTCCGTATATGCTACCTTATGCAAACATAATGGGACGCAACGATTTGATCACATTGGAGCAGATTAATTGGTGGACTGTTATGCAGCGTATTAATGATAGCAAAAACTTATGTGGAAACTATCGTGATCACCGAGTAAATCTCCAGTTCGGGCTAGAGGTCATACGTTGCCAGAATGAGCCGCACATTGAGATATTTACGGTATTCCAGCTTGGCAAGTTGTTAGCTAGCCGAGAAGATCGTAATAAGTTGGATATACGGATCGAAGCATTCTACAAACTAGGCATAAGCATGATGCTTCGTCAACAGGAGCAAAAGCTGGAGCCATTTCACAGGTACTTTAAGTATGTAAATGCTACTGCCAGCAGCACATGGTTACAAGTACAGAAGTTGGCAGAAGAAGCTCTCTCATATTTAAGTAGGCGGTCGTTTAAGCATGGCAATCACGAGCAATTCGTAAAAGATGTTCGTGGCCTTCAGCTGCCTATGGCCACTTATCTGCAGGCGGAGGCCTATCGCCAGCTGGCGATTTCAAACCAGACATCACTTGTGGCACGTCAGAACTTTCAGGATCGACGTGTAGAGTGCTTGAGAGAAACTAAAGATATGCTCGCCGATAATCCTAATCATCCGCTTAGCTCTGTGGTGCAGCGTGAGCTGAAAAATGCCCTAGCTGATGAGCGTTACGGTACTCCTGAGCTGCATAACAATTCCAGCGCCTATGAGGATGCTGAGGATGATTTTTATGCAGCTGCAGCACACTCGCTTAATATCTCGTACAATCGCTCACAACGCCAACCAGTATCGCAGGCGCCTGCTACCTTACAACTCGAGCAGACGGTGAAACAAATAAGCAAGCAATTGTGCGTTGTTGTCAGTGGCATGGAACCCATGCGGCAGGATATTAAAATGCTAACTGAAAAATTCGATAGATTTGAAGAGCTACTCAAGAAGTGCAAAATCAACGAAGCGCAAACACGTGATGTGGACGCTGCTGCAGCGGCAGCTGCACTTAGTCTTGATGAGTTTTTAAGCATGGATGATGGAATACAGACCAATTACTTAAATGGCGTGCAGCCACCACAAGAACGTTTCTACTCTCCAGCTGGAAGTGCCGCAGCATACGCCAACCCTATGTTTAGCCAGAATCAGATGTATAATTACTTCGCTAGTCAAGCCCAGCTCATGAGAATTCCGCCGGCGGCTGGTAGCATGCCACCCACTTTCTATGGTAAGTACAACATTTTGCACCACTCAAAATGTCCGGCATAGGATTTCGAGAATATCAAAATTTTTCATCTTCATACAGACGTCAAACAATTTTCATACAGCCGTTGACAACTAATTGGAAACGAAGGTTTTGACTAAGTGTCATCATATATATTTCCGAAACTTTGTATGCGCACCGAAAAACTTAAACATTTTTTAAGTGTGCTACATATTAACGTAACAAAATATAAAGTTTGATTTCAACAGATCTTATTTATCTATATATAACGGAAGTTTTTCTATACAAACTGCAGATTCGACCGAGTCAACTAATTGGAAACAAACAAAATAATATAAAAAAACAAAAAAACAAAAACATAACAAATAATTTAAAAAAAATGCACAATAGATTAAAATAGTATCCTTACTTTGTGGGGAATCCATTACGCATCGACCCTATATTTGTATGATAAGGTAGTTGCACTTTTCTACAGGTATTACATACCAAAACTTTCTATCTTTTTTGAATAATATATCAAAATTCATTATTTTTTGATTTGCGACGACTTCTTAAGGTTATCCCATTAATGTTCGATATGATTACCCTCCGGGCTCAACGATAGCCACTCGAAAACAGTCATGGATTTTGCTTGGAAAAATGTTTTCGTTAGATTCGCTTTATGTTTAGAACCATTATCCTGCTGGAAACTCAAAATAACGATCATATTTTTATCCGACCACGTTATTAAAACATTATAAAGCATGTTAACATATTTCGCTTTGGCGCGTAAGCCTGTTATGCAGTGTATAGGACCAACTCAATTCCAGGCGAAGATTGCGCATACATTAATATTGCGACCTTCATGCTCTACAATGCATATCTAGGACTTAATTCCTAGCTTTTTGGTCGTCGATCACGTTTTCCACTATTCAGACCAAGACAATGAATCTTCTACGCTTTCTCTGCTTGACAGTCACAAGTATCTTCGTCCGTGAAAAGCGCCCATTGAGGCTAGCTTTAATCAACCATCTAAAAATGATCAGTTTTGATATTTCTAAGTTCAAACTAATCAACATTTTCGCGCTGAATATATACAGGACATTACTAGGAGGAAATTTGAACTTCAATATAATCTGACAATCTATGAATTTGCAACTATTGCGCTGTCTTTTTTTTCGTGAAACGTTTTCTGTTGTATAATTTATTTTATATAATCAATAACATTAAAAACTATTTGTTTTTAGCCATTTAACGGCGTTGCTGTACCCTGATAGGTTCTGCCGGAGCTCCGACGCTCTATAATTGATTTACGAATAGCTGCACGCCCGATTTCAACAGTAAATTTGATTGACGGTGTTCTAATGTCCAAAATGTATTACAAATACATTGTAAGAACTAAAAACAAAAAAACCTACTGAAAAATTGGCAAAATTATTCAAAATATAATATATTCTTCGCCAAATCACACTCGTTGCCAATTAGCTGTCACGCTTCAACCATGATTCTCAACGCATTAATCGCAATTATTAAGAAACAATGTAACCAAAGAGTGAAATTAGATATTTAATTTAAAGAAGGATAATGGGGGAAGAGACAAAGCATAATAATGTATCGCTAGGTCTATTGGTGTTATCATGGGTACAGAAAGGACAGTCATGATTCTTGTTTCCAATTAGTTGTCAACGGCTGTAGGTATTAGTAGTTAACAAAATTGATATATAATTTACAAATCGATAACATAGTAGTCACTAAATCCCATTCAAAAAAAAAAAAAAAACCGAGCGTGATGATACCTGACTAGGGGATACCCTGAACCTTGTTTTTACATACATTTAAATCTCTTTGCATTCGTACAAATATACTCCAACTCACACAGACGCACCCTTTTATGCTGTCACTTTGCTCAGCAGCTGCGCTTGGCTCCAACTAGGGGTACTAAATTCGTGAAAACCTTCTAAACTCAGGTGTTAACAAGAGCATTCAAATCTATATTTTGCGTGTGGTAGAACATGAACCTAAAAAATTCAAGTTTCGGTTTCTAGCTCATGTAGTCTTTGAACTCGACGCATTTATACAGACGGAACGACAGACGGACTGTGGCTAGATCGACTCGGCTATTGATGCTGACCAAGAATATATACACTATGGGTTCGGAGATGCCTCATTATATACTTTTGCACAAAACCATTATACCCGTTTCACCTATTTTCAATGGATTCAGGGTATAAAACTACATTTGTCAATTGTTAAGAGTTAATTTTGATTTAAAAAATAACAATATATTTTATATTGCAGGACCTCGTGGACCTACAAGCTTTGGTGTGCCGCCCAATATGTATCAAAATTCCACCGGTGGACCATTCATTGAGGGTCTAAATTATGGAATAGCTGCTCCGCCGCCCAGCTTAGTAATGCCGCAAGTTTCACAGACACAGTCTTTCAATCCAAATTCAGTGCCATCTAATGTGTCTGCAGCTTCTAGTGCAAGCTTCTTCAACAGCGCACAATTTGTGCCACCGCCCGTTCAAGTCCCTCAGCAGGTGCCGCAAGCATCTCAACAACTGCCCCTGCCAGTGCAGCCGCCTCTGATGCAGCAGAAGTCAACAGCACCGCCAGCTACATCGATTACACTAGCTCCAGTTACAGCAACAATAACTGCATCTGTCGCCGCTATAACTCCTGCTGTCGCTATTCCTGCGGTCTCTACTTCTGTGGTCGCTACTCCTGCTGTCACTTCTCATACAGCCCCAGTTTCAGTTTCCTCAGTTCCATCAGCAGTTTTTAATCGCGCTCTGAATAATCAGCCCGTGGAAAAGGTGCCTCCAGCTAATGTGGTTATTACCAGCTCGGATCCGCTGCCTAAAACGGTGGTCGCCAACACGCAGCAAACTCTCAGCGTCACTATACCGCCGCAACACATTAAGCCCAGCCTAGTACAGACCGCAGAGCCACCAGCTATTGCAGGCTGTGATTTTACTTTCAGTTTAGGAAATAAGAACGCCAATAACATCTTTAGCGGTGTAGCCCCATTTTCATTCAAGACCCAGGTTGCGCAGGCGGCAGCCGAAAAACAGAAAGAATTGGCGGCAGATGCAGCAAATGATGAGAGTAATGGTAGTGAGATTGGTTTAGCTGCAGATGTATCTGCAGAGCTAGACTATGATCCGCGACCAGATTTTCAGGGCATCATACCTTTACCGGATGAGGTGGTTGTGCGTACCGGTGAGGAGGATGAGAAAGTCAATTTTAGTCATCGCGCCAAGCTGTTTCGCCACATTGACAAGGAGTGGAAGGAGCGCGGCATTGGCATAATTAAAATACTAACGAACCAAGTCAGCGGTTGCACACGCATTTTGATGCGACGTGAACAGACGCATAAGATTTGTGCAAATCATAAAATCACTTTGGGCATGACACTTACGACGCCCGAGCAGGATAAGGAGGAAAAGTCTTTTCTGTGGGCAGCCAACGATTTTGCTGACGAAAAGGTAACATTGGAAAAGTTTCTTGTTCGTTTTAAACTGCCAGAGACAGCAAAGGAGTTTAAGTTGGCATTTGAGGAGGCCGCAAAAAATGCAACAGCGAGTGAACTAAAGACGCCAGTGTTCGGTGATTCGAAGAGTAGTGCCATTAGCAAGTTTGTCACCAGCACTCCCGCAGGAAATGCGTTAGCCAAGCAAAACGAGTCGAGTAAGGTGGGCGTTGAAACAACAACAGTTGACACAGCAGTTCCCAAGACGCTATTTGGAAATTTGTCCGGTGCAACACACACCTCGACAATGTCGCCCTTTGCCAATTTTAACTTTGGCTCTGCCACAAAGGGCAGTAAGCCAAATGTGTCCTTTGGCAGCGTATCAGCTGTAACAGACACCAGCACCCCAAGTACGGGCATCAGCGCCTACACTACTGCCTTTAACTTCAATCTCTTTAGCCAACCGGAGAGTACTTTGCAAAGTCAGCAGACAGTTACTCAGCAGGAGACTCTAAACAAAACATCTGCGCCTGAAGTGGATGCTGAGGAGGAATATGTGCCTACAGCCCAATTTGCACCTGTAATTCCGCTGCCTGAGCTGGTCAAGGTTGTTACTGGCGAGGAGGATGAACTAGTACTTTTTGAGCATCGCGCCAAACTGTTGCGCTTCGACAGGGAAACCAACGAGTGGAAGGAGCGCGGTTTGGGCAATATCAAGCTGTTGCAACTAAAAACGGATCCTAACCAGGTGCGTTTGCTCATGCGCCGTGAACAGGTGCTCAAACTGTGCTGCAATCAGCGTCTTCTGCCAGACACTAAGTTTAACTATGCGAAGAACTCGCAGAATGCGCTTACCTGGGCTGGACACGATTATGCCGATCAGGAGCTGACCACAGAGTTGCTATGTGTGCGATTTAAAACCGCTGACACATGCAAAGAGTTTTACGATTCGGTGCTTAAGGTGCAGGCGGCCATGTCACAAGAAAAGCCCAATCATGAGATGCAGGAAAAACAAATAGACAAACAGACCAATAAGGATGCCGAAATTAAAACGGAGGGCTTCGGTGATGCTTTTAAGCCTAAAGCTGGAAGCTGGAGTTGCCAGGGATGCTATACCACCAATGATGCTGCGCAGCTATATTGTGTAGCCTGCGAAACGCCCAAGGATGACTCCGTGCCAGCCAAGGCGTCAACATTAGACCAAAGTGGGGCTCTAAATCTGAGCAGCAGCGCCGGAAAATTCAATTTCGGTTTTACGCAGTCCACAGGAAAACCAAATTATAGTTTTGGCACCAAACCGATGTTAGCCGATCCAATTGCTGTCGCAACAAATCCCGCGCCCGTTATCAAATTTGGCGAAGGGGTTAACACCAAGCTGACAGCTTCCGCACCTGATACATTTAAAGCGGTTGGCTTTGGCGATGCCTTCAAGCCCAAGGCGGGCAGCTGGAGCTGTAATGCTTGTTATACCACCAACGACGTCGACCAGTTATACTGTGTGGCCTGTCAGGCGCCGAAGGATGATACTGTACCGAAAAAGGACAACAAACTTGATAGTAGTGGCGGGTTAAGTTTCACACCTGGTTCAAGCAAATTTACGTTTGGCTTCGGTGCAACAGCCTCAGCGCCAAGCAAAGCCATTGCTAGCGACATCAGTGGCGACAGCGTTAACACTGTTTTGCCCAATAACAACACCGAAGGCAGCATCTTTGATTCTGCTAATTTTGGCTTAAAGCCAGCGACGACTGCAATCGGCAGTAGTCTGGTGTCCAACACATTTAGTTTCTCAATGCCCAAGACACAGCAGCAGCAACCCAAGAGTCCCACCGGAAATATAGGAGGAGCCGATGTGAGCAACGATGATGAAAACCACGTGGATGAAGAGGAAAACACTGCATATTTTGCACCCGTTATTCCGTTACCGGATAAGGTAATGTACGATTAAAAATACGAAAAACAAAGTAGTTGTAAAAAGTTTTTTGTTTCAAGATAATTAATTTCACTTATATAGATGAATTATTTCAAACACTAATTGTGATTAATGTTAACCTTTGTAGATCGAAGTGAAGACTGGCGAAGAGGATGAAGATCTACTCTATGTCCAACGTGCGAAGCTCTATCGCCTATCTGAGAATGGCGAGTGGAAAGAACGCGGCTTGGGTAACGTGAAGATCCTTCGTCACAGGGAGAACAACAATCTGCGTGTAGTCATGCGGCGCGAACAGGTACTGAAGATTTGTCTAAACCATGTGCTCAATTCAAGCGTGGTTTATAAGAACAAAGATGAAAAAACCTGGCTGTTTGCGGTATATGATTTTACCGAGGGTGAGTCCATATTGGAGCGCTTTGCTTTGCGCTTCAAGAACGCGGACATTGCGCAGGTGTTTCATAGTACAGTGAAACGCGCTCTAAACGGCACCGCCGAGCCCATTAAAGAGGAGGAGAACGAACAACAGCAAATGGCTGCGCCACCCGCTAAACCTGAAGATAAGCCTGCCGTATCCAATGAGATTCAGAAACTGGCAAACACACTGACGCTTAGTTGCGAGTTTCTAACTAGTGAGTCGAGCTGCAGCGGTTGTCGTGGCTGTGAGCCTGACAATTTCAATTACGGGCAACCGGTGAAGGCCGAATCAGTGACTAAGCCGCTTCCACTGACGTTACCTGCTATGATATTACCGGCACCCAAGAACCAGACACAATCTCCGGTGCAAGAAGCTGCAGAGCCGCCAAATCGATCGCTGCTTAAGGCAAGTACTTTATCAGCCAACAACGTCACTAAAAGCGGAAGCTTTGGCTCTTCCAGCAATGCTGTTGCCGCCGACTCTACTACCTCGGCAACGAACGTAACGGAGAACAAGCCTGTAGGAGGTGGTTTTCTGTTTGGCAATATAGGTAAGAATTGGTTTTGCATAAGATTTCGTTCTGAATATGTTGTCAATTATTTATGTCTGTTTAAATTGATTTAATGTTAATTTGATTTTCGTAGAGAATCCCGTCTTTGGGCAGATTCCGTCTCTATTTGGAGGTAACGCCGTCGATAAGCCGAAGCAGTCCATTTTTGGAGGCGTCATTGGCCTTGACAACAAGTATAGTAATCAGACTGATTCGATATTTGGTAGTGTAGAAAAGCCCCAGGCAGGCAACCAGGATGAGGTGCCCAAGTCAATTTTTAGCCCATTTGGGAACAGCTCATCCAGCTTTACGTTTGGTACCCCTACTGGATCAAATGTGGCTCCTATGTTTGGCAGTCAGGCGAAGGATAATACCGTCTCATTTGCTGAAACGACAAACAACAAAGAAACGGCCAAAGGCAACAAGGAGAATATTGAAGAGCCTATTGGGACAAAGTCAGGCGCCAGTCTTTCGACATCCGAATCAAAAACAGTCAATTGCTTTTCTGAATTGGCTGCGAAAGCGGGAGATGATTTTGCTAGTTTAGCAGCTAAGGGAACTAGTAATCCGATTGGCTTTCAAAAGTCAGATACTGGCGGCTATTTTGGTTTGACGCATCAGGATGATTTCAAAAACTTCAAGCCGCCGGGTAAAACAACATTAACGACTGAACAGGACAACAGTACTGAAAACTTCAATGATGATAACTACGATCCACATTATGAGCCCATCATTGCGCTGCCCGACGCGATTGTGGTTAGCACCGGTGAGGAAGACGAGGTGAAGCTGTTTGGTGAGCGCTCGACGCTGTTTCGCTTCGATTCTGATACCAAGGAGTGGAAAGAGCGCGGTAAATAGTGCAAGTCTAAGTTTAGTTAACTTATATAATGAATTCTATTTTATGATAGGAGTGGGCGAATTGAAGATTTTAAAGCACAAGACTTTAAACACTTATCGCCTGATTTTGCGTCGGGAGCAAATTCATAAACTGGTACTCAACATGAAGATCTGCGAGGGCTTCACGCTTGAGTACATGAACGGCCAAAAGAAAACTTTCATCTGGGCGAACTTTAACTTTGCCGAATCTCCTGATGGTGTCGTGGAACGCCTTGCCTGCCGTTTCAAGAAGCAAGAGTCAGCTGATAAATTCCACGAGACCATACAAATGTGTGTAGTCGACGCTAAGGCAGTGTCTGCACGTGCAGCGTCCTAACAGAAGTATTTCGTCAACACTGGAATTAAAACGCTTTAAGATAATTCTATGTTCTATTAGATTTAAAAGAAATAAATATGAAGATAATTATGTAGGCAGTGGGTTGTATTTTATTGATAAGTTGTTATCGGTCTGGCACCACCGGGACATAATTGATGTGCGACGCTGGAATTATTGCCATTTCCAACACTACTTATTTTAACCTTTTGCAACACTTGTGCGCTTGACAGATACTATTGCGAGAGAGTGCACTATATTTGACATAATGACGTGGTGAACTGTGTGAAAAAAGAACAATAAATTACTGATGCCGACACTTAGTAATCTAATTAATTAATTTGTAAACAAGAAACTTGCTGTATTTTATAACGCCAGCAGCAGGCATCGACACTTGAATTACACGTTGACAGCTTTATCAACACGAAAATAAGCATTTTGTTAAAGCAAGAGGAAAAAGGTCGATCAGGCGGAGACAGCAAGGCAATGAAATAATTTATACTTGACGGCGTGTTTTAAGCCCATTTTTTGTTTGCTTGCGTTGCTTGTATTTAATTAATAGACGACGCGTTTGCGCCGCGAGCTGTAGCAACAGTTTCACACCACAAACGACCAAAACCAGAACAACGTCGTCCACAATTGAGAGAGGAAATAAAGAGCGGGTAGTTGATTGTGGAAGGGTAGCGGGCGCGTAAGCACGCTGCGGGTACTATGATGAATGAAGACAGTAGCAGTGCCTCGACGTCGTCCAGTGGCGGCGGAGGCGTTAAAAAATTCTTTCAGCGTTTATCACAGGTAAGTACAAAGTTATGTAGTATATTTGAGAACATGTGATAATTTATAGCCTTCTTGCTTTACAGACCTACCAATCGACACTTGATCGCTCCACACCGCACACTCGTATGCGCTGGGTGTTTGCCGGATTCCTGCTGCTATTGTTTGTGTTGCGCATATTTCTTTATCAGGGCTGGTACATTGTGTGCTATGCTCTGGGCATCTATCACTTGAATCTGTTTATTGCATTTTTGACGCCGAAAATTGATCCTGAATTCGATCCGTATGCGCAAGATGATGAAGACGATGGCCCTAATTTGCCAACGCATAGCAATGAGGAATTTCGGCCATTTATCCGCCGTCTGCCTGAATTTAAGTTTTGGTTGTCGGTAGCAAAGAGCACTGCAATTGGCCTATTCTGCACGTTCTTTGACTTTTTTAATGTGCCTGTATTTTGGCCCATACTGGTCATGTATTTTATAACGCTCTTCTGTATAACAATGAAGCGTCAAATCAAGCATATGATCAAGTATAAATACTTGCCATTTACGCGCAATAAGCCAAGATATCAGCGTGTCAACCAGGCAGCGGGTGGAGCCCATCCTGGAGGTAACTCAAAGTGACAATTAGCCGCACAGACGCCGGACACACAAGCGACAACATCGGTATCAGCAACTGCAGCAACAACAGCAGCGGTGACAGCAATATCTAGTGACAACTCAGCCTCATTGGTAGCAGCGGGTTCAACGGCTGCGGGGGCGTCAACAGTTACTGCTAAACCACCGCAAATTATAGCAATTGAGGAATACTAGGAAGTTATATCGAAAACTAAGTAACAAACCCAAACAAATTCATTTAAAACATTTGCAATAATTTCAGGTTCGATCATTCTATTCAACATAGCATGCGATTTTGTTTGTGAGGCATTGGTTTAGTTTTTGATTTACTGATTAAGTTGTCGTGCGGCGTTTTGTGCAAAGCGTTGTTTATTGTTTTTAATTTCTTTATTAATTATGTATTTATTTACATTCAATTTTTGTCCCTAAAACAAAAACAACAGTTCAAGGTTCTAGCTAACAATTCTAATTTAAATTTGTGTATTGTACTACCTTAAATTATGTAAATTCCAAAAAGTAGATTTACGGAATCTAATAATTATTTTTGATTACACGCCTTGGCTAGAAATGTATTTTTCTTTATATATTATATTGTTAGCGCTAATTATAAAAAATGTTAGAATATGAAACGAACTAAAGAAGATTTGAATTGGGTGTATCATATGAATAAAAACAACAAATAAAATGAAAGCAATAAGTGGGCGGCTAAAGACTTGCGTAATTGAACTTTTGCGCTAAGCATGTTAAAATTTGGTGTTGCCACCCGTGAGTTTTTTTCTAGATGGCAGCCCTATCACGAATTTAGATCTGGTCACACTCTTTCGCAAACCGTACTCTGTTGTTGCGAAACTGCACCACGCAGTGTGTTGTGAGAGTTTACAAAAATTTTTTTTTGCAATTTTAAACCCTTGTTATTGTTGTATTGCGTCCAAGTAATGCGGCAATGTGCCTCATCTTTGATGGACGCTCCTGTTGCTGCTGTAACCAAATTAAACTCTTCAGCGCCGTGCACGACGTTGTCAAAAGAACCAATTAACAGCTAACTCAACTTTCCGCTGTGCCCTTAAGAACAAATATACGGCACACGTATAATGGGCACACAAAATGATTCAAAAGACATCACGATACGTCGCCGTCGTTTAATCCTGTGTACAATGATCACGTCCATTGTCGCTTTAGGAATACCTTCAGCAGTGGCGTCAAAATCGGCGCAGGCCGAGGACATAACCGAATCAAATCTGCAGACGTCACCGCGAACTCCACCCGCCATACCACACTGTGTAGAGCAGCAGGAGCGAAGCATTGGGCGAAGGTAAGAACAGGCTTACGGGAACATTTCGTACGACACATATGTATGTTCTCGAAAGTTCGTCAGTAAAAAGTGCAAGTGAAAAGACAACGCAACCAAGCAACTATTCACTGCGAGTGCTCACACCATTAATTGAACACCTTTTAAATCGTAATAATTGACAAACGATTATAAACACTATTTTACAAACGAGTTGAGAATAATTAGGATGGCACAATAAATAAAATTGACTAGTTTAGCTCTTGATTGTGAATTAATCCTGTCACAAAAACCAAAGCCCAACTGATGTCGAATAAATTAGAGGCTTGTTCAACCTTATCAAAGCGACGGTGAGTCATGTGCCAAACGTTTACCCGTAACTTTCTGTTTACCTGCACACAACAATAATAAAAACAGAAACCTTGGTAAAATAACATAGATAGTGAGAATCTTTCAATTTATAATTGAAATGCATTTTGCCCTAATACTTTGTTTTTCGAACATCTTATTTACATAAATCTATTTCGAATTTCACCATTCTTGTCGCTTTTCCTTGAAGTCACTGGGCCTGCGTCGATGCCACCTTCGCCAGTGTATTTGTAAGCATGGGAATGTGTGCGCTTGTTTGTTGAGGGGGTCCAAACACCTGTTGAGTGATTGTCAGTGTTTTGCAGTGCAAAAAGCTGTCTTTTTTAGATTCTCCACAGTATCAGCACTGATGTGTGCTTTCATTATTGGTTGGACCGCCACCAGTGTGACCATTTTATTTCGTGTGTGGTTAAATTTGATGTAAGCCCTATTTTTATCCTTTCAAAATAAAGAAGTTTGCTCTCCAAGAGTTAATTATTTTGATATGTATATATATATATATATAAACGGTGTATATATTGTCATTAAGAGCTATTTGGTATAAGGAATGTATGAAAACATGGTTACATTGCGCACAGTCCTATAAATCAATCGACAACGTTGATTAGCTAATTATGACTTGCCACACGACTAACAAGTGCCATCTCTCCGCAGATTACTGTATATAACAACTCTCGATGGCCGTCTCAGCGCCTTGGACGTTGCAAAGTCAGGGAAGATGCGATGGAGCATAGAAACGGGACCCGGTCCACTCATCTCATCGAGCATTCATCGCCTAGAGTTGACCAATAATGGTCAATTTGTACGCATGATACCATCGCTTAGTGGCGGAATTTACAAATTCGATGGTGACTCCATAAATCCTATACCCATTACAGCGGAACATTTGCTCAGCTCCAGTGCCAAATTTAGTGACGATCTTGTAATATCTGGCGGTAAAGAGACTCGTAACTATGGTGTGTCCGTACGGACAGGGCAGCTGCTTTACGAGTGTTCCATTAATGGCTGCGTGAATTCCACAAATGAGAGTCCTGCCATCAACGATACAATTGTGGAAAATGACAAGGACGAGAAAAACCAACAGCACGATGAGCAAATACGGGATAAGGACGGGTACATTATTCCACACAATTCGCTTCTGGACGATGTTATTGTTGTGCGTCGTCAGACTCAAACAGTGCGTGCTGTGGAATCTCGTACGGGCATAGAGCGTTGGAACTTTAGCGTTGGGCAGCACGAGTTGGACCTGAAACGTGTCGAAGATTGCCACGAGCAGCCCCGCAGTGACCTAGAACTGGCTGTACTAGATGTGGATATTAGAGTTGTAGTGCCAGAGGGCATAATCTGTGCATTCAGCAAAAGTGATCCACAGCTCATGCTCTGGAAACATCAGGTACGTGAGTGTAAAAACAGAGATACATTAGTACGATTTATGTAAGTATAAAATTGATAATCCTAATGGATGAAGTTAACCGACCGATAGCTTAAAATGAGTATTGTTTTACGTAGACAATAAGGCAATGTTTTGAAAAATCTAATCAGTATGAGTAAAAAATAGTTTTTGCCTATTAATTAATGTGGTGTAGATTAGATATGCAAAAATCCAAAAATCATCTGGAATATATATGCTTAGGCCAAACAAGGTTAGTTGACTTTGTTGTATACGTTTTTTTTGTTTGATTATAAGTAATACATACAACTGCGAAAAAAAAATAGCACCACTATGAAATTTTTTCTTATTGATCAAAAAAATAACAATTAGTATTGCGATATTTTAAAAACTTGATAATTAATATATTGCTTAGTATTCCCTCTAAACAAAAAGGTAGTACTTCGCTGGTAATGATAATAGATTTTTTTTTTTTTTTTTTAAATGGCGAAAAAAAATAATAGCACCACTTTTCAAATATTCACTTAAAATTATAAAAATGAGACATATTTAAGACATTCATTACTTAAAAATAATTGTGTGTCAAAACTAATATATAGTTGCGATACCTTTATTGGAAATAAAGGCTGCTTAACGACTTGGCATCGATTCAACCAAAACCTGGTATCGTTTCAGAGGAATTTTCCACCAGAACTCGTAAATGGCTTGCCAAAGTGATCCGTTGCTAGTTGGCTTAATACTAGCAACTGCCTTTTTGACATTAGCCTATAGATTTTCGATCTGGTGGCTGCACAGCGCACTCCAAAACGTTCACTGGTTTTCTTTTGAACCATTCCTTTGCTTTCCTGGTGGCGTGTTTGGGGTCATAGCCTTCTTGGAAGACCCATAATAGTGCCATCTTATACTCTGCGTAGGGTAGCTTAACTGCATCTAAGATATTGATACCATCCAGATTGCGATTAGACGTCTAGTTTAGAAGTTAAGGGCATTTGAAATGTACATTATAATTATTAACATTTTCCATATCTATGGACCTAGACTGATCCAAAAATACCATCCAAATTGCGATTAGACGTCTAGTTTAGGAGTTATGGGCATTTGAAAATTTACATAAAAAATATTAATCTAAATTAACATACTCCATATCTATGGGCCTAGAGTGATCCAAAAATACCATCCAAATTGAGATTAGACGTCTAGTTTAGAAGTTATGGGCATTTGAAAATTTATGGGCCTAAAGTGATCCAAAAATACCATCCAAATTGCGAGTAGATGTCTAGTTTAGAAGTAAAGGGTATTTCAAAATTTACATTGAAATTATTAATTACAATTGACATTTTCCATATCTAGGGGCCTAAAGTGATCCAAAAAAGTTAGAAGTTATGGGCATTTGAAAATTTGGTTTTGGCTCAATATATTGGACCTACTCCTAATAACAAAAACAAGCCCATACCAGTATGCTTGGCCCTCCATGTTTAAAAGTCTTTGTAGTGAATTTTGGATTGTATTTTGAGTTTTAAGAGTACTAGACGTTCGAACGAGAGTCTTTTCTACCAAACATAACAACTTTACTCTCATCTCTTCATAAAATATTACTACATTTTTGGGTTGACCAATTTTTATGATTCTTTGCTAACTTCATGCGCTTGGCAATATGTTTCGCGTTTAAGGAGACGGACCTTTCTTGGGCTGCAAGCATTTAAATTTTCTTGTTTAACACATGTGTGAATTGTTTTCAGTGTCACAGTTGTATTAAGCTCCTTTTTTATGTCAGTTGCAGCCTTGACAGAGTACTGTGTGCTCTTGACGTAAATCTGTCGTAAATCTGTTTTCTGTATAGTTTGTCATTTAGTATATTTTTAATTGAAAAACCAATCAATCGACCAAGTTATCTCTTTGATTTTCCATACAATATCAATTTTCTGATGATTTTGCACTTTTCCGTATTCCAAGGCCCAATGTATCAATAATTTTGGATTTCTTTTAAACATAATTCTGTGTAAAACTGTACGAAATTTAACGTTTTTTATGAAAAATCATGCTATTATTTTTTTCGCCATTTTTTCGATCTTTTCCCTTAAAATTAAAAAAAAAAAAAATCTATTACCATTACAAGCGAAGTACTACCTTTTTATTTAGTATATTTAGTATATTTATTTATTTATACTAAGCAATATATTAAATATCAAGTTTTTAAAATATCGCAATACTAACTGTTTTTTTTTTTTGATCAATAAGAAAAAATGTCATAGTGGTGCTATTTTTTTTCGGAACTGTACATAAATAGGTTACTTTAGCCAAACGTTAAAATAAGCTTATAACTGAGTATTAAACAAATACGTATCTAAGAAAATAAAACGAACTAAAACATTTTTTTGCAGTTCAACAATCCCATTGTAAGCGCCTGGCAAACAAACGCTGCCGATGAGTTGGAGTCCATTGACTTATTTAGTTCAACGTATTGGCAGCCCGAAAAGCCGCAGGTAGAAGGAATGCAGCCTAACCATGCACCCTCCATCTATCTGGGCATGTACGAAAAGCAGTTGTATATACAAGAGTCCATACGATTGCGTGAAGAAATAATGTATCAGTCGCAGCTTTACCAGCAGCTGCCGGGCGATACCAGTCTTATGCCCAAAATACCCTGGCGTCCAATTGCTGCCAGCACCAATTCCCTGGTGCTATTCCAGGGCGAGAACGATCAAGTGGTCATTGGAGACGGTTATGGAAACAACGAATTGATTCCATATGAAGATCAGAACTTTGCAGTGGCAGCGCAGTCAGTGCTAAATGCTTCCGAATTTGTCAATGGCAATGGCTTTTATTTCTATAGTGATGCACAATTGGGTCAGCAAAGTAGTGGCCTAGAATGCGGCACTAATGATACGCATGCCATAGAAACGGGTCCTGCCAGCAACGAGACGGTTGGTAACTCTATGGCGGGTGTCGGAAATCATAGCATCAATGATGATCTCGGCTTTAGTTTGGATGACATTGATGCACCCGTTAAAGTTGTTATACTTTCACTGTGGTTTTGGTGGAAGGAGATAGTTGTCATTGCGTTCACCTCAGCCTTTCTACTGAATATTTGCATGGGTCATCGAAATCAACGTGTGCAACGTGAGTATCTTGTCATTGAGCGGCATGTGCCTGTTCAAACGGCAATTGAGGCAACGGAGGCATCTACACAAGCGCTGCTTGGGCCAGTGGTGCCGTTGCCGGGGAATCACCACCAACAGCGTGGAAACCGCATCAGCTTTACAGGTGGCGTTGGCGGCACACAGCGCTCTATTTCGGAGTCAACGACGAACTCGGGTGAACATTTTACGTCGCGCTTTCAAACTGACTTCGACTTAATGCAGTGTCTTGGCCGAGGAGGTTTTGGCGTCGTTTTTGAGGCCAAAAACAAACTGGATGAGAATCACTATGCGATCAAGCGTATAACGTTGCCCAATAAGGAGTCATCGCGACAGCGTGTGCTGCGTGAGGCGCGGACTCTGGCTAGCTGTGAGCACCACAACATTGTGCGATATTTTCATGTGAGTCTCTATCGTGATTTTATTTAATTTTCATTACTTAATTATTATTATATTACATTGCAGTCCTGGGTGGAAACACCACCTACAGGGTGGCAGGAAGAGGAGGATCGCAAGCTATTGGCGAACGAGTTGTCCACGTCAATACAAATTGAAACACCCGATGGCAGCACCTTGCCATCGCGCCTTGATTCTACCCAGAATAAGCATTATCAATTGATGTCGTGGGTATCGGACCCCGCTAACAGCACTGCCTGTAGCTATGAGTATGGACAAACCGACAAATCGTTAAACCATATTAAGGAATATAACGACGATGAGGAGGATGATTCGCTTATTGAGTTTCGCAGTGAATCACAGTCGGCTGCCATGCATGCCAACGTGGACGACATGGAGGAGGAGGAACAGCAACAGCCACATCTAAGGAATGAAACGCAACGTAGTATGCAACGGAGCTCAGTTTCTATTGATGTACATTCGGCATCGTTTGATTTAAAAAATATTAACTACACGCAGCATCAGCTATCCAATTCATTTCAAATCGAATCAATTCGTTCCAAGGACAATACCAGCGACACGGACGAGGATACAGAAGTGTCACCAAGGCGTAAGCCACAAACTTTGGCGCTGGCTCAAAATCACAATCTGCAGTTACAACCACATGCGCCTAGCAATCAGATAACATTGCCGAATGCGACTGTACAGAACGGATTAACAGTAAAGCCCAACAAGGTTTACCTTTACATACAAATGCAGCTCTGCCGTAAGGAGAGTCTACGCGACTGGCTGCGAGACAATCGTACCGAAGCCCGTGCTTCGTATATTGCTCACATATTTCATCAGATTGTAGATGCAGTGGACTATGTACATTTGAAGGGTCTTATACATCGTGATTTGAAGCCAAGCAACATATTTTTTTCGAAAGATGGCCAAATCAAGATTGGTGACTTTGGGCTCGTTACCGACATGGCGGATATCCCCAACATTTTAAATGATTGTGGTGACCAATCCGGTTTACCCTCCTGCAACCGCCATACGCAACTGGTGGGCACACATCTTTACATGTCGCCAGAGCAGCTGTGTGGTCAGAATTATGACTATAAGGTTGACATCTATTCGCTGGGCCTAATCTTTTTCGAGCTTCACGTTTATTTTTCTACTGAAATGGAGCGCATTAAGACGCTCCGTGCTTTGAGGGATGGCCAGTATCCAAAGGACTTTGTGGAACAAAATCCAGAACAGTATGAGTTGCTGCAACGAATGCTGTCTTCGCAGCCGGCGGAAAGACCGCAAACAAAGCAATTGAAACAGCAGTTGCACGATATTCTTCAACTACCTGAACGCCTTGTGAACGGACACAGCGAACAGGCAGCGATGGCGGCAGCCACGAGTCGGTTGAGTCGCAGTCGCACTTTCAGCAGCAACAGCGAACAGCCTCAGTGATAGTGAATATAGCCAGAGAACGGCAGTGTCAAAACATAGACTTTAAGTTAATATAAGGCAACAACATTTGCTTTTAAGTTGTCCCGATTAATTAAAATAACAGCAATTATTACTCATGGCACGTTGGCTATGCTTTATCTGCTCTGCCCCTGACATTCTGCTTATTTTAAGTTATTCATTTTATTGATGCATATAATATGTACGATAGAGTTAAAATTAAATTTTAAATCATGAGCTGATCATAGCAGCTGCAAAAATTTTCGTTTTGTTTGAAAGACTTAATTGTATAGTTTATACAAATGTATGTAATGACATGTAGGTAGAATACATATGTACATATATAAACCCTTACATTTTTTTAGCCTATTATCTTAAATAAATATATATACATATTCTTTAAACTAATTTGATGTTTAATATATCAAAGGATTTATTAAACTGATTGTGTTTACCTTTTCAAAACGTCTTTAGCTGTATTCCATACAATATTTGTTTTTAGGCTAAGCATAAAAGTATAATAAAGAAATATGAAAATATTTACTTTGTAATCGCTTTGGCTTTAATAGTAACGTTCATCTTAATTTTTTTATACAGATGCTGCCTTGCGGCGGACTGTCACAGAGTATAGAAAATTATCTTTAAAACAACTAAGAACGTTGCAGTTGGACGTAACCGACTGCGTAATACTCGTTCACAGTACGCAGAAGTTATTTTTGTTATTTTGGAAAAATATAGAATTTTTATATTTAGTAGGGGTGGGAGTGGGCGTGGCCAACAATTTTCGCCTCCATCTTAAGAGAAGGTCAACCAAACACTGTCTGCCAAATTTTGTGAATTTAGCTCTAAAATTGTGGGAGATATAGCTTTTCGCGATTTCCGGGGGCGGGAGTAGGAGGCAGTGGGCGTGGCCGGGAAATTTTCTTACCGAGTTTTAAAAGGGGTGACCAGCCAACTATGACTCTAGCTCCAAAATTGTGGGAGATATAACATTTCGCGATTTGCGGGGGCGGGAGTGGGCGTGGCCGGGAAATTGTTTTTACGAATCTTTAAAGGGAGTGACCAGCCATCTACCTTTAAATTTGGTGACTCTAGATCTAAAAATATGGGAGATATGGGCTTTAGCACTTTGCGAGGGCGGAAGAGGGCGGGGGTGGGCGTTAATTTTTTGTACCTTTATTTAAAGGAGCTGACCACGAATCTACCTTTCAAATTTGGTGACTCTAGCTCTAAAACTTTGGAAGATATAGCCATTTCCGCTTTTTTAAGGCGGGGCGCTGGAGGGCGTCGCACTCTAATTTTAATATTGTGGGAAATATTCAACTTTAATTGATTTGCGATTTGAGGTGTATTGACATGTTATCGATTAGCCACTCTCCTAGTGGGCGTGGCACAAAAATCTTAACACTTTGTCTGAAGCAGATAACTACAAGTATATATGCCAAGTTTCAAGTCTCTATCTTCAATGGCGTCGAAAAATATTGCGTTCATCCGGTCAGACGGACAGACGGTCAGACAGACAGACGGACGGACAGCATGACGGACATTGCACAAAACCAATATACTAGTTTCACTTCGTGAACGAGTATGATGAGATAAAAATGTAAGTAAATTTAATTAAGGTTAAGTATTGTTATCAGTAATAAAGTTATACAAAAGTTAAGAATACCAATCAACATTATTGAAAAAAAAAAAAATTAATTTACTTAGTTCTATAAAAATTTTTAAGTTTTTGAACATTTGTTTTCGAAAATATTTTTGATATTTGCCATCTTGTCTATTCCGCATAATGTTTCCGATTCGTTTTCCAGTTTTTACATCTCAGTATCTGAAATGGAATAACAGTTTATATTAAAGTATTTTGAAAGGTATGTCCACCATTTGTTTTGGAAATTATTTCCATATTTTCACTTTTGATACCCATTCATTACACGCAAAACAAAAAAATTCTTAGTCACCCAAAGAATTTAAAAATTACATATATAACTTTATTCTATTATTTCTTTTTTATTACTGTTTGCAGTTTTTCAAAAACGTTCACTACATTGCTAACGGATTAGTCGTTATATACTTGGGTTAACGCAGATTGCGAAAACACAATACATACACATGGCATAATATAAGCACATATTAGGACTATAATGAATATTTGGTTGAGGCTTTTTTTAATTGCTTAATAGTTATTTGCGGTGTATTTTTGTATTCGTGTGGGTAGCTCTTTCTCTTCAATTACTATGAATATTTACTATTGTGTTTATGCCATTTTCATTGCATTAAAAAAGAGATCATCTTTAGTACTAATGTACCTGTATATAAGTTTCTTAATGATGATTGCTACCACTTAATTTTATTTTTTTAACGCGCTAAGTAAACAATAAGCGATTGAAGCATATTGCATTTGATTTCATAATGGTTTTATTTAAATGTTAATTTTTAAATACATAACTACAAGTATTTTAGTACTACTGTAGCAGGCAACGCGTTGCTTAAATATAACTCAACCGCAAGTGTTTCACATTTTTGTATATATTATGTGTTTTTCTTTTTGTTTTTGAGTTTTGAATCGTTTTAAGTGTATTTTATTTTGAAAAATTAACAGCCATTTTGACGAATCCGTAATCGTTCAAAACCATAAGAGAAAACTCGAACCAAATACATGTACATAGTTAACTATATAGTACAATACGTATGTAAGTATATCCCATACAAATACGTTGATGTCTGCGTATTCAGGTTTTCTTGTTTACTTTGATTGATAAGAAATTGAAATTAGAATTGCAGCGTCGTGGAAATTATTTTTGTGAATTTTGAAATCTAATGAACACATTTCAACAAGTCAACGTATTTGGCTCCACATTTCATTTGTGTGCTTTAATATTATATATATATGTATATATTTTAACCAAAGCGTCAATACTACAATTTTAAGTTTAAATGTATTTTCAACTATAGTTTAAATATTTGTGTCTCTTTAATTTTAACATTATTATTGCCTATGAATTTTACCCTTTACTAAATTCAAAAATGTACCAAGCCATTTCAATTGTAATGCAAATTCACATTGTTGATTTGCTTAATCTTAACTGAGCACTCAACTTTAGTGGATTCTCTAAACCAGATTGGCAGTGCGCTCAATTATCTTCAGCATAAATATGTAAACTGACCAGTTTTGTTTTTTGTTCACAGTTTATAAATACACACACATATTGCTGTAAACTTTGATTAAATGTTAGTATGTTGTGTGTATGCATTTTATATTGCAGTTTACGAAAGTTCTTGAAATATTTATATACAAAGTCAGACTTGATTGCTTATCTTTCGAGTATTGTTGAGGTAAAGAAAGAGTTCGGTATAGAGTTACGTAGATTTGTTGTGAAAATAGTAATTGTTTTTATGTCAGCAATTTTATTATTATGGAAACATAACAGTTACCTACGTAAAGCGCTAGTCAATAATCTTTTATCATTACAAAGTATACATATATTGAAAATTAATATTGCGGTTTTATAATATATTGTGCTTTTGATCTATAATTAAAAATAAAACAATTTTTTTGTGCGCCTAATAAAATATTACCCCTAATGTAAGTATTAATTGGTTTATTAAGAAATAACTTATAGGTTGTATTTGTTTAAGGCTTGATGCTTAAATTATTTTTGTATATTTAGCATTCAAATAGTTTTTATGGACGCCACTTTGAGTTAAAACTAATGTAGCGCATTGAATCAAAGATTATTGAAAAAGAAATTGTTTTAAGGCAACAATTCTTGTTATTTTGTTTTCCTTAATTGTTTTCTAAAATTAAATTCCTAAATTAAAATCCTATTATGACATTTTTTTAAAATCAAACCAATGAGCACTAAAGTTTAGATTAGAAAATTTCAAACTCTTCGTAATCATATTGAGGCTTTCGGCAGTTTTTTTTTATTAATTGCTGCATTAAAACAATTTCCACCACATTAGTGTTTCTTAAAAGCATTTAGTTATTTGCTTTTCTAAACTTACAAATATGTATCATATATTTATTTGGTAACCATTAAAGGGATCTTTACTTGACTTTAACTGACATATATATTATATCATCATGTGCCTAAAAACTAATTCTTGAAATGATCACAACGTTAATTAATGTTTATATTTAAATACTGTATATACTATGTAGCTAATATATAGCTAATGTATGTTATCGCTCTTGTTGTGTTAACAATAATTTATTTATTTATTCATAAAATGTATTGTAAATTATGGTGGGATTAATTGCCTATTACGTACAAATAAAAATTTAAAAAACTCAAAACATGCATTGGCAGCGTTTTAACAATTGTTACTTTTTAATCTTGTTTTTGTTCAATTTCTGGTTGTTCAATATTAATATGTAGTTGCGACAGATTTGAACCCAGCATTCCCATTGTGCATGCATTTAAAATTGCAAGCGATGCAGCTGTGTAAAAACCCCAATGAAAATGGATGCAATCAGAGTTGGCTAAACGCTTGGCTTAAAGAAAGCTGCAAGCAAACTGTTCAAGGAATGGCAAACAAAAGCAACAAAGAAAATTACCAACAATGATGAGGCGAACCCAGATACAGGGAAAGAGCGAATGTGCAAAGTATGTCGACAACTAAATATATTATGTTTGTATATACATATACTTGTATATAAGTATATTCTAAAATATTCTTCAGAACGCGTATGAAAGGGTCAGTATTACTGTAGTTACTATGCATCGGGGAATAAGAATTCGCCCAACGTCCCAGCTCAACTGAACAACTTAAAAATTCACTTGGGTATTATGCGTTTGATTTAAATGTTTGCCTAAAAAACTTATGCAGCGTTTGCTATAGTATTGTACAGCGTCCTTTATTCCTAGTTGATTGTGAATATTCAGTGCCTACAAGAACGCCGACAGTTGCGCCACTGCCGCCACCGCTGCTACAGCCCATAAGCTCTCGAAAAACGTCGCCGATTTTGTAGTTGTATCTGTAATCAGTAATCTTATTTTTGGAATGTGAAAAAATACCTCCAAAGCTACTCACTGTGCTGAACACTCTACATATCCACACCGCCAATGCTTGCGCACTAGCGTTGAAATGTCCTTTAGCTCCTGAAAGGTATAATACGATAGTATTAGTATATAGAATTACTTGGTCAAACAATAAAACTATACCAAATTTTATATTGGTGTAACCAAAAAAAACCCCAAAGAAAAGAATATTTACTGTTTTTGAATCCTTAATAGGCTTGCACATACCTGCGAGTTAGCCTGCGCTTCAGTAACATTGTCATATTTATTGCCCACCACAATTATGCTAAAATCACGATGACTGAAACTATCCAAGATTTGATCTCTTATAGAGCGGCAGTACTGCAAATTGGACACACGATCTTTTAGATATGTTGTCAGTCCAATTGGTTTGGGCGACCTACCTGAAACGTTTCCAAATTACCCATGTCATAGACAAGAACATAGGCATGCACCGTTCGCAGCCCCAGCGGATGTCCATTGTTCCATTCAGCGAAGTTATCAGCCGGAAATCGCTTCTGGCAAGGTTGCCATGCCAATATGGTAAATGTTTGATTTTCATCAATTCCGTTGCATATGTATATGAAACATATTTGTATATATACATTATTAGCGAATATATTGATTAATAGCGAATACAACGTTGGTTTGTAGTTTTATTCAATATTATATGGACACGCACATAAATAGGAAATAAAGAGTAAACAGCATTACAATAGTTAATGTATTTGTCATTTCGGAATGATGAAATAGAAATAGAAATAGAATAGAAATAGAAATAAGGCACGTATCTTAATGGTAAGGGTTTATGCTTGTAGCAACAAAAATGCCAAAATGTATGAGAAAATTGAATAATTTATCCTTAAATCAGTAAATCTTTTGTCATCATGTCGCTGTTTTTCAGATAGTTGTAATAGTATCCAGCACTACATATAATTTGGGGTAATGAAAATAAGGTTCTTAAGACTAAACCTCCTTAATCAATTTACGCTACAGTCTTTTAGAGTCAAGCAAAAGTCAAATAATAATATTGGCGAAAAGCTTAAGGGTCCATACGCCTTGGCGCCATTCGTTTGTCCTTCGTTCACGGCTCTAGCCCCTGAAACCATCCATTTCCCGCCATTTGTCTACTTGTGTCATTTTGGCAGCCAGCCAGTCGACGTTGTTTTCGTGGGCAGTAAGCATGTTAGATTTACGTTTCTGATTAAATATCATTTAGTTTGCGCTTTTCCTTTTGAAGTTGTTGCCATTATTTTCTTACGGCTTTCTTAATTAACGGTTGTATTTATTTCAAGTGTGGGAAGTTAGCTCAACTATTCAGCTGTCTTATTGTCGAAATTTGTTTACTCGTTTACGAATTGAATAGAGTATATTAGGGTTATAAACTGTCCGTCTTGCTTTCCTTCAGTCAGTCCGTCTGTCTCTCCGTACGAATGCAATTTAGATAATTTAGCTTATTTAGAATTTAGAAATCACTTAATCGTAGTATTCTTTTGTGCGCATAATTATAATAATTATAAACTTGAACAAATCGTGACGCTTTTATTCCTGCCTTCCTGCCTAAGACGATGTTTATGTTTGATAGATTTGTTTATACCGATAGATAACTGATGGCTGAACTTGATTAATAGGTGGCGTTGACTTGCCAGATTTTTTCCAATTGTTAGAATATTAAATGCGGCTGTTAGCGAATATGTGTACATACTATACCACATTACTTGAGTTGGGTATTGTAACAACTTAATCAATTGGTAAAACGCACCAAAAATTATTATATGTAATTATATGTAAAGACCTTTGGGCAAAGTAAACTTATTTATATTTATTCAATTATAGTTTCGTTGTTATTATACTGCGAACGAGAATTGCTATGGACCTAATATGATTATATATTTAAACAAATGAACAAATGAGTCATACTCGTTGACCAAATTAGTAACATTGCCAGCATTTATTTTCTTGTCCATATTTAACAATAAAGATCTGTGTGTATACCTTGAGTTATACTTTCAAGCTTTTCCCAGTGTGGTACAGAAATCTTTGTGTGTGTCGGTTAAAGGTAAGTTACAACAAAAGATGCTCTTTACACAATTGGAAGCCATTAGACTGGACTTTGAGTAATAACTGACCGGCATTGCACTTGACAATGAAAAATGAACCACAATATACAGTACACAGCTCCCAAAACTTTTTTATGTGGCACTCAGGCCTCTAACTAAGATACCTGAAAAGAAACTGTTTGGACAACAAAATAAAATACAACAACAAGTGAGGCGGCTCCAGTCGGGAGCGCCCGACTAGCGGACACGGTGTTTGCATACATTTCAGTCCTCTTGCATTCATCACACATACACAGCATCACACACTTACACATACAAACATGTAAACGCACGCCACACGCTGTGAGCAGCTGCTGCGCTTGGCCCGCACCATTGAAACTAAATTCGTGAAAACCTTCTAAACTTTGAACTTAATGAAATTTTCAGGAGTTCAGAAAAGCATTAAAATATTTGTAGAAATCGAGTCCTTAGTAATTGAATTGCGTTTTTTTCAAATTTTTGCGGGGCGGTAGCGGAAGGTATCCAAAATCCGAACATAAAAAGTCCAAGTTCAGCTTTCTAACTTCCGTAGTCTCCGAAATCGACGCGTTCATACAGACGGACGGACAGGTGGACAGATAGACGGACATGGCTAGATCGACTCGGCTAGTGATTCTGATCAAGAATATATATACTTTAAGGGGTCAGAGACGCCATCTTCTATCTGTTACATACATTTGTACAAAACCATTATAACCTGATTTATCTATTTTTAATACGTTCAGGGTATACAAATATACATACGAAGAGTTAGATAAACAGAGATCGAAATTTCGACTTTTTTTTTAATACTGATCAAGAATGTTAATTTGAAGATTATTTCTTAAGATTTTTAGAATACATTTGCATAACATTTAATGCTCTTTTTACCGATTCTAATGGGTACTGGGTATAAAAATGAACTTACCCCAAAGGGGATATGAATAAATTGAAAGCCATTGAAAGCTCTAGGTAAGGTAAAAGTGGAGAAAAGGTGGGAAAAACACTCTCGATTATAACAGTACAACTGATTGATATATCTGGCAAAGATCTTGGGGAGTTCAGGGAAGTATGTGTTTCTTTTATTGCCGTTTTATTATTAAAATAAACTGCTAAACGTAAAACTTCAAACTTTAGTAATTATATAAAAAAAGAGGCTTTTGTTAAGCTTTTTACTTGCACTCACCTGGGGAGGAACGTCCAGTACCATCAGCTCCCTAATGCAGGTATCGCAGACCAAACAGTTCTTATAAATTTTGCGATGGGTTGTCGTCTGATGAGTCTTGGGGAAGTCATGGTAAAAAAATTGCTGTAAAAAATGTTCAATAACTGTATTTGTTGCATGATTCGAAATCCTACTAAAATTCAGTCCAACCATTAATACGTTCATTAAATGTTCTTCTAGTCAAAACTTTTTTATTGTTGTTTAGATCAACCGCCGTATTGAGTCGTAGCGGTCATAAATTACCCGTAATTTCACTGCGTCAATGAAACAAGTGAAGTGCATTTGAAATTTGCATTTTAATGAGAGTCAATGATGTTAGACTGATTAAAGTGCCAAATGATTCAATTATTTGCGATTTATTCATATCGCTTTGTCAAGTGAAGTGAAAAAGGATAGCCTCTGCATGTCACATCTCACACTCGATAGTTAGCCTTAGATCCAGGCCATTGATAATGATATTGTAATGCAAAAAGAGTATGTCAAAGGTTTTAAATTTTGTTTGTCGGTGGCAGAAATAAATAGCAACTAGTAGTATAATTAATACTCTTCCACACCTAAGCACTTATATACATTGAAATCAGTAAGGCAACTGAGGAAGAATGGCAAGTACGCAGAAAAATAAAAATTAGAAAAGTAGTATCAACTAGATGTTCTTACTCATCTCGTAAACTTGGTATATTCAGGTATTTATTCTTAAATACCATTAGATTCAGTTTTGGAATTAAATGTAGACTAATGTTTAAGTTATAATAATCGTATATATACATATAAAGGAATTTTACATCGGTCTTTTTCGAAGAGAAAATAAATAAACTGCGAGTTCATCGGTTTTCAGTGCATGCCCCTGTCTTAGTTTGATTTTTGAATAACAAAGGCTATGTAATGCACCGGCAAAGCGGAAATTGAATTAACATTGCAAATACTATTAGTGGAGGGACCTGGGGCCGATAGGGAGAGTTAATTAAATGGTGCAGCTGTTGATGGGCAGTCCTATTAAGAGTTTGACCTGAAGTTTCAATGGAACGTAGAAGTGCATCTTTGTTGAGAGAAAAATCCATTTTCTTTTATCTTGTTTAATAATTTATACTTGTCGTGATTTATGTGAGTTGAGCTATGAGCATCATCAATTAGCTTTAATTTAAATTTAAATAACTCTGAGTAAGATTCCGATCTAATTAAGTAATACTTTGCTTTTAGTAAACACTCACTTGTAATATGCTTGTTTTGCCGACGCCAGTAGCCCCCAAAAATGCAGCTTTAAGGGGGCCCTGCAGCCATGGCGGCTCTGCACCACCCTCCAGAGTGATACGCTATGCCGAAATGCACTTATTTTGTATATGTATCTCCATTTCAATTGAGATTTTTGTTGTATTCGCTGGTGTTGCTGCTGCTTTTTGTAGCGGTTTTGTCGTTGTTCCTTTGGTAGCTGCTCCTGCTGCTGGTGTTTTATTATTGCCTGCTGCTGTTGTTGTTGCTGATTTCGCACTATCACCGACATAATCAACGCTTCGTGTACTACCGATCAATAGCTTCTTAGAATTTGTTGGCGATATTGTACTACTCCACATTATATTGTTATTGTAATTGCAAATATTGTCCTTATTACGCTTGAACGACGCCAGTTTGAATTATTTTTAATTTTTGAATTGGCCAAGCAATTTTGTTTTTTTGTTTTTACCGATGTTGAACTCCACAGTTCGATTAGTTGGTATTGAACAAAGAAGGCATATCTGATGTTCTTGTCGCCTTTTAAGGATTCCTAAAACGTAGTGCAAAAAATACATGAAAACATTAAAATAATATAGTTATGCTTCATAAATAAAAATAATTATTTTAATTAACTCGATAGGCATACAAATTTTTAATTTTAAATTTTGATAAAAGTTTAGGGCGATAAAGCTTATGAGAGGCATGTAAAACTCCCGCTCTTATAGGCACCAAATTGGGCAGGCAGAGTTCTTAAGATCGACTCGAAAAATTTTATAATAATAATAATAATAACTACTACTGTGAACGAATCCGTTACGTCCGACTGCAACGTTCTTAATTGGTTTGATTTTAATTGTGTAGCACTTTGGTTACGAACTCTACTCTAAAACTCTACTACATTGACAGGGTCTTGACTCAACAAACTCTATTTGCCGGTGTCTGACTGCAATCGTATTTAAGGAAAGCAGACAACATTTTCATGTCACCATATGACAGTCAAACAAAAATCAATTTCGCTCAGAATTTGTAAAAAACAGCCGGGTACAACGAAATGCAAATCTCCCGTTGCGTGATTTAACACAGCACAGCATGATATCTAAACGTTAACGTCAATGATATGTGTGATTTGCTTTCAAAAGGATATTGATTTTGATAAGAAAATGTATATAAATTCTAGCACACGGGTACTAAACAAGTAAGTATAAGCTGCAGTACAATAACAGCTTGAAACAATCGCAAACGGTCCGAATTGTTATGCTTATTTTGGAAAATTATGGTTTTTTGTAATTTGTTGGGGAGGCGGGAATGGGTGTGGCCGAAATTTATCAGCTCGATCTTTAAAGGAGGCCATCCAAAATATGCCTCCAAAATTTGGTGACTCTAACTCAACAATTGTTGAAAGGATTTTGTTGTTATAGAAGGATGTTTGGCTTGAAGCTGTGTCTCCTACAGCACTCCCAAAGTGAAAACTATTACTTATTTAATTTTATATGTTTTCAGATTGAAAATTCTTTCAAGGCAAAATGCAAACATAAATTCCATTTTAGGACTTTCAGTAGTAATGTTCTGGTTAGTTTTTGGTTTGGCTTGCAATATTTTTTTTTAAATTCTCAGCTGAAATATGAGGAATACCAATAGAGCAAAATTCAATTGCTACTTACAAAATAATAATTTTGGGACTAGGATGTGTATGACTTTTAGACAAATGCCAACTGAAGTACGAGGCAATCAGAATCGTTGAGAAGTTTAAAAACCAGCGATTTGTATTCCTTTAAGCGCGGCGAGAGCAATTAATGCATATTTTATGCAAGAAGCCATACATATTTCATGACAATATTCTTGCGCATTTTGGAATGATTTATAGGTTCACCTGGACTATGACTTTGATATGATTACCAAGGATATGGGGCTCATCAGGAAATTAACTTTTTGGAAATTTTTCTGATTTATACAAATAATACAAAACACGGCGTAATCTGGCCATTTACGGGACGATTTGAATGTTTCTTGGTCAATTAATAGACCGGTTTTACTACTTAAAAAGGGACCCGCAAGAATGTTGCTAAGTTATGGGCAGCTTGTTACTAAATCTCAGTTTTTTAAGATGACAGTACAAAAACTTTAATCTTATAATGTGTCCATTTTTTTCGACAGCAGGTTTCATATGATAAATACAAATACAATCAAATAAAAGTAATCCAATATCAAATAGTTAAAAATGGTAATCAAATAAGTTTATAAACAATAAATCCTTTGTCCTTATTGAATTATTTTAATTTTCAAATGTCTATGCTGCAGATAAATGAAGTCTGATATTAAAGTCTGATCGTGGCATTTTACCCAAATTTGAATGGAATGGAAATTTTTAATGACAATCGATAGTATTAGTTTGTTCAAGACCGAAACGGTATATTATTTAAAATCCGGCCTTTATTTACCTCAGTTATGCAAGTTTTAAACTACTCGAATATTGAAAAATAATATTTTTGAACTCGTAGAGGTTTGTAGCATTTGCACAAAAGATTGTGATGTAGGCCCTTGGAATTTTTGTTAAATATGGTCAATATTTTTAAATGGGAATTTTTGAATGTGAATCTATTCGTACAAGTCAAACTTTGAAGATGTGAATGACTTTCTCTCGGCCAAATGTATTCAGCTTTCAAAACGAAATCGCAAGTAATTTTTGTATGCGTGTGCAAAAAAACATATATACAATATTAGCTCGTAATATTAGCTATTGTTTTTTCCTATCTAAGGCAGCTAACAAATTGAATTTAAGTTCCACTCAAAGAATTTTAAAATAGCGAATGGTTACAGCGTGAGAGGCGTGACACGGCTACTGAAACTGTCCAAATTGCCGAAGCACTTCAAAAATAAATTTGATGTTGTACGTGCCCGTATGTCGACCTAAAAATTGAATAAGTATTTAAAAAATGGTTTGCAAAAACAAAAATGGTGCAAAAGAAAAATGTCGAGTAAAATTGTGCGCGACTTTAAGAATATGTATCACGTGTCTTGTCGTAAAAGCGTCCTGAAAAAGTTCACGTGAATGTGAAATGTGAATAAAGCCAAAGTTAACTTTGGCAGATCTTAATATTCGTAATGTATTGAAAACTTCAACAAATCAATCTTTAAAGAGAGTTAAGAGTTAATGCAATACATAAGTGCTGACCCAACATACGAGCCTTAAAAACGGTTGCCAATTACATTTCCTTTTCCAATTTTATTATTTCTTATTTTCTCCTCTCATTTGCAATGTTTTATGGAATAAATATTGCATCGTTAGCTTCAAATAAATTCCGTCTTTCCAAATGACTTCTGAAATGAGCATGCGCGTGTAAATGTGAGTTCAACTACCCAAATACGGACAGGCTTATATGTGGGGGTAATGTAGTTGTTGTTTTTTTATTCTTGATGCATAAATAAGCGTACAGATTACATCTGCATCCTCATTTACAGCCGTAACCAGGTTAGAGTTGCCCCTTTCATTTGAATCAGTAAATTGTGTAATAAAATTGTTAAAGAGGTAGTTTATTGTAATTTATTAAATATCTAATCGTCGAATTAATTATACAGCTTTTTGCTTCTGTGGTTATATAATATACATTATAGAGCAGGTTTATGCAACGACTTAGATTTTAATTAATGGGATCGATGCGACGGGCTCGTTCTTATTCTGACATGACGTTTTGTTTAATCTACCTTTGCACAAGCTATTATATACAGTATATCCTTGACTTTATGGGTTTAAAAGAAATATATTACTTATTCGTAGTTTTGACATAATATATTCTCACACAAGTCATGCTAGTCATGCCGAGCGACACTTCAAATACATTTCTTTAACATTTAGCGAACACAAGGCCGATCACAAGAGGATGGCACAAGTAAGATATCCGAATGAGAATCAATGTTGGCAACATGGACATCAACATCCATATCTACACGTTCAATGTCAGCAGCTACAGCCGCAAGTGAAACTAGCGAAGTCATCGCCGTCCACTAAACGCGGTGGTCTACGGGACATTATTGTTGGCGGCAAGTATCGGCTGTTGAGTCCAATAGGCAGTGGCTCCTTTGGGGAGTTGTACCGTGCCGCTGGCCTCCAGTGCGGCGAAGAGGTGGCCGTTAAGCTAGAGAGCAGTTCAGTCACGTATCCGCAGCTGCCGCGCGAGGCTAAGATCTACAATATACTTCGGGGTGGTGTTGGCTTTCCGCACATTCGCTATTTCGGCACCGAGGGCATATATAATGTTCTAGTTCTAGATTTGCTGGGTCCCACTTTGGAAGATCTGTTAAACTTTTGTGCGCGAAACTTTAGTTTGAAAACGACGCTAATGCTGGCGGATCAAATACTGGCCCGCGTGGAATATCTGCACATGAACTGTCTGTTGCATCGCGATATCAAGCCAGAGAACTTTCTAATGGGTTTGGGCAGCCAGCGAACTCGAGTTTTCATGATCGACTTTGGTCTAGCCAAAAGATACTATCGTCCGAGCACCCGTACACATATCAACTATTATGAACGCCACGAACTCATAGGTACTGCCCGATACGCCTCCGTGCATGCCCATTATGCAGAACAGGGACGTCGTGATGACTTGGAGTCTGTGGGTTATCTGCTGCTTTACTTTTTGCGAGGTCGCCTTCCTTGGCAGGGTATAAACGCCGCGACGCGGATACAGAAGTACGAGAGAATCGCCGAGAGCAAATCTACACTGCCATTAAATATATTATGTTCCGGAGTACCCACCGAGTTCTACATGTACATGAAATACTGTCGCAGTCTGCATTTTACCGAGCAACCGGACTATGTTTATTTGCGCCAGCTATTTAAAGTGTTATTTCGAAATCATTTTCTGCTTTATGACTACCTGTATGATTGGGTAGACATTAATTTAGAGATGGCGCACAATAGACGCATAATGGCACAGCAGCGGGGTAAAGATCGAAATCAAAACGATGAGATCGAGGAGGAAGCAAAGGAAGATAAGGAGGAGCCGAGATCAAAATCGCGTCGAGATTCCAAAAAACGCCAACGTGCCCAAAAGCGGCAGAAAGTATAATGGAAGCACCGAATGAGGCAATGTGAGCATTTAAACAATAGTAAGACTGTATCTGTAGGTGTAAGTGTGGGAGTGTATATCCTTTGTTTATCGATCAATGGCTTTTGGAATAATTGTTTCAACCACACTAAACCTTTATACTTTTGGCCCGTCATTGGGCATCGAAAGAAGTTAAAGGTATTCCAAAATATACTATTTGCCTTTATATTTTTAACTCACTCAAACAGAGGAAAGCCCATTCGCTTCTATAGGGGACACAGCAATCTGCAGATTTGATTATGATGTGGCTTGCAAGTTTGTTCGATTAAGTCACTATATATCTAGCAATATTAAAAGGATTAATAAAACTTCTTTATATGACAGGGTCCATTTCATTTATTTATTTCAATTAAAACATATTTATAAAATAAACTTGCTATTTGTAAAATGCAAAATGATGCAAGCGTTTTTACAATGGATTGCATCACATTCGGAAATAAACCTAAAATTGTGTAATTGGCAAAGGATGTAAAAGGGTTAATTATAATGACAGTGAGGCCACGCAGCGGACGTTAGCAAAGTACAAACACTAGGAAAACTCCTCAGACGGGTCTTGTCCAAGCCAGAGAAATAAGGTCGGCCAAGACAAGACAAAGTAGTGTGCTTAGTCGCGTAGCAATAATGCGAAATGGAGCACACAATCGCTACACAGATCCGCACAAATATGTATACGTAAAATCCTTAGACTTATACACAGATGGCGACTTAACTATTTTTATTTTTTTTTCTGTTGCCCCAAAGCGATTTTGCTGAGCTCTTCTCATATGTGTGAGTGCGTATAAATCTAAAAATAACTTCCTGGCAACACGTATTGCGGCACCGTGCCGTCCTACGCCCACACGCGTTGTTCCTATGAGTGTCTTTCTTTGTGTTTGCGCCTGGCTGAACAGGAACTTGGGACTCAAATGCCACATATCAGATCCACAAAATTGGCGCGTGCTGATGCATGCCTAATGGCAGCCGCTGCACACATACACACACATCCCCCGTACACCCCGAACACCCAGAACAGTGCGCTGAAGCATAATAATATTTGGTTTCCATTTAATTTTGGCCTTCGATATGGCATTTGAAATTAAGAGTTCGAATTTGTACGTTATTTATAAGTTAAGTGGAAGGCAATGATCAGGCATATTATGCAAGAGACATAATTCTAAATTAACTTGACGGACAGCCACATTGGCCATATAACAAATGGGAACGTTTTGTAGGCCAACTTCGAGTTAAGCAGAGTTTGAGAATCGTTATATTGTCGGCCCATATATCACCATATCATTACTCGTTTTAATTCTTAATGCTCGCCTGAGCTAACACATTTTATATTGCCTACTTTCCGGGAACTCTTCTCATTCCTACGTTTTGGGTTATAAGTTCAAACAAACTTGCAGGTTATAACGAATTATGTTTATTTTCTTGTGTAGTTCTATTCATATGCAATCATCACAATAACAAGAATCGCAGTAAGAAATCTTTTAATGCCTTTTAATTGAAGCAATTTGACGACTCTTCCCGTTCTAGCTGATGTTGAATGGCCTAGTAGGTATACGAATCACTTTTGGACATCAGCTGTTATGCACATTTTCATAATTCAAAATTTGATGTTTATGCCTCGTTGCTAAGAATGTGGGTATTCCGTAAAAGCAGCTGTTTTTACCACTAAAAATCAGTCAACATTGCGGTCATATAGTGACACAGAAGCCAGGGTTCATATTGGAATAATTGTAAACGAGAGTCAATAAGCAGATGCCGTCACGTCGACCGTTACAAGTGGTATATGATTAATGTGGCTACACAGAGCTTAATGCTTTTAAATGCGCTGCAATAGGCAATTCGCTTTATGGCATTGCTCTTTTTGTTAACGCCGTTTTATGGTACGAGTGTGTGGATGTGTAAGTATGTGGGCGTGTGTTTAAGTTTGTGAAACTATGTGCGCACGAGTGAATGCATCTGGAATTTAGTTGCACACGCATTGCCTTTTATTTGATTAGCTTGTCCCATGTGGTGCAAGTGTCGCCCCAATCGCTAGGATGGTTCTCCTACCGCGAATGCATTTTAATTTGAGCTGAAAGTGGTGCCTTATTCACTAAAATTAAATTTTACGCTTAGGTTGTAGGTCGGTAAGGTCGCATTATTAATTTGGAAGAGCTTTGAATTACTGTTCTTAAATTGTAATTTGTAATTTTACAATGATTCACTAACAAATACTTTTCAAAGAAATTGCCATGAATTGATAATAGGGTTAGTTCACCTCCCTTTGACTTATTTATTTTAAATTCTACCTGAACAATTTGACGCTCAACTTACCAATAGAATGTATGTGTAGCTGGTTAGTATAGTTATAAACCTCTTTAATGGGCTCAAGGCTCAAACCATTTCAGGTTCTTTCCTGCATGTGCGCACAAAAAGTCAGTATTGATTGGTTTACTAATTGAACGCTTTTTTTTTAAAGGCAAAGCAAATATTGATTTTATTGACACATCGACGTACTGGGATCAGGGTATACAAAACTGACAACAAGGATGGCAAAGTTTATCTAAAGTTTTAGGTATTTACGACAGCAGCGTGTTTTTTGTGACATTTTAAGTGAGTTTCAAACCAATTAGAGACAGCAACAAATGTGACGAGAGCAGTGAAAAATTCGAACGCTGCTACTGATGATGCCACACCCATTTTGATATCTGCCAACCCTTTTTAATTGGCCAACATTTGCGTCAAGTCTGGTGTCTTGCTTTTAAAACTGGCTTGGCATCTGCAGAGGATTTGCGGTGGGAAGGAAGATGTGAGAGGCAGAGTACGATTTGGAGCTAGTTGGGCACTTACTCTGAAAGCATGAGCTTTTGTTGAATTAATTGGTTTGATTGTCGCGAGAGAAAGATTCTTTGGTACTTGCTTAGTGCGCATATAATTTATTTATAACCGCTTTTTAAAGTAAACTTGAAGGTTATTTTACTACTTTGTTGTTGCTTATCGTGTCAGTTGTAAGTTTACGGGCTGTATTATTAATGCATTAAACAGTCACATGGAAGCTTCTCACTCAGTCTTTATGCATTCCATTCTTTTGCTATTGTTCTGTAGGCATTGTATGCATTGACGTGTCTCTAATTATATATGCATTTAATTGGCTCGGTGATTAGCAACGAAAAACGAGGTACTCTGCATTTCTAAGCAAAACAGATGTAACTAATGTTGCCGCAAATCAATAATTTCTAAACTACCTAGAACACATATAATATACTTTTTGTAGATAAATATATGTGTATATATCTAAGTCGGTTGCATTCGTTTACCGTTCATGTTGTTTGAATTATATTTTTTTTGTTCTGCATTGGTATTGCAACTTGTGCAATGATTTTATTTTGTGTTTTGGTGTATTATATTGTTTAAATGTCTGGTCTATTGTCAAATGAATTTATTTTGTTTCTGTTTTAATGGAAATTATGTAAGTTCTACTTCCAGTACTAAGGAGCTTTAGTAAGATACTAAAATCAGGGTTTCATTTATGAATTTAAAATCATGTTGTTTTGCTGTCCAGGGGTCTTTTAAACGTATTTATGCGCCCTGTTGCTTTGGAGCGCAGAAAAAATTATTTAATTTATTCACACAAGATCTAACACCAATTCATTCCTTCATAATTTTTTATTTTTCTTTACAGGCACAATCTTTAAATTCTTTACAGATTCAGATTACAGATTTACAGATCGTCGTAGCTATCCCTTAGTGTTACGTATGGGTCTTGTGTTTTACTTCAATAATTATTGTGGAAATAATGATTTATGCCATGTTTTGTGCCTGGGCGAGCAATATATACATAATAACTGAAAGCGAGTGAAAAAAGCACAATAGTACGAAATATATCGACAACAACCAACCTTTTTTATTAGTACTGATGCGACTTGAACTTTAAACACCGCAAACCCGCAGTTGTTTCCGTTGCAGTTATGACTTTAGCTTCCGCTTTGCACGCACTTTGCAACAAAACAGTTAATCCGTCATCATTATGCATTTGGTTGTTGTTGATGTCGTTGGTTTATTTCTGTTGTCTCTTATTTATGTTAATACTATTGTATTGTGCTGCTGTTAAAGTTAGTTGGTGGTTATGCTGCTTTTCCTGGCGGTTCTCTTACATTGGGAGCAACTTAACATCCTTTTTAAGTTTTAAATAACAAAAAAACGTGACAACGAAGTTGTAGTCACTTTGTAGGCGAGTTTAAGCGGATGGCTGAGGGGTCAAAGCTTGCACGATGTGTTAATTTTATTGTTGCTGTCACATGAGTATCCTTTCAATTTTTGCCGTCTATAGGATTATACAATACGCTGACATCCAAAAAGTACAACGAATACGGGGGCAACAGCAACCTGGTGCGTCTATGCAGCCATTTTTGCTTTTGGACAAAAAATGTGTTGATTTAACCGAATAGGGATTTAATTAAGTTTGAATTGCTGTTTGTTTGATTCTTCTGTTTATGATTTTGATTTAATTTTTTACAAAATTTGAAAGAGCATATTAATTGGTGTAAGACTAGATGCAAAAGTTGCCTAATCATATTTGCTATCTACCTTTAAGTTAATGTTCTGTACGCATCCCTTACCAAAGTACGTTATATGGGGGCCTATTTGCTAAAGTAAATTATATTTGATTTGATGATGTGAAGCTGATAGTACAAGTAAAAAATTGATGCGACGTTTCAAAACTTTTATTTTTAGCATGCAACAGTGCGTATGCGTTATTAGAACGTAACTTGACAGATTCGTTGCCTTAGTTAGTTATTGTTGCCGCTGTAGTTCTTGTTGTTGGCGTGTCGTACTAATGCGAGTTTCATTTCTGTTGATACTGGTGACGGTGGCGTCCCAGATGTTACGTCCATAGCCAAAGGCCAAATTATCGCAACTTATGCGCGCCAATAGGCGGCATTGATGTTAAAGATGCTGTCTCTGTTGCTGCTTCCTCTGATACTGCTGATAATGATGATAACTTATGTAACTAACGCTGCATAAATCCGTGCACAAATACACCTATATCTACTCCGCCTCGACACTCACACGTACACACACACACACATACACCCCCGCACACACAAGAAGACTTATACCAACTTTTCTTGCTTAACTTTTTAAATGCTATTTCTTGTGAGTTTGCTTCTCATCTTTGTTTGAATTTCGAATAAACTCTTGCTAATATTTATAGCTGCAACAATTTTTTTTTTTTATGCTCCAACTATTTTCTTGCGTACTCTTAACACTAACCAGGGGCAGCAGCAACGACAAGAGCATATTGGGGCATTCACTTTGCCATAGGACTTCCACACTTCACATTTGGTCTGATTTTGTTGGCAACGCACACATAGACACAGACATCACACGTTCACACACATGCACACGTTTTGCGAGTTCGGTTACCGAGGCTAACAAGGCTGCGGCTGCGGATGCTGCGGACTGGTCATGTCGCGCCGATGGACCATTTTTGACTGGCTTCGAATCGAAATCATTTGCAATACAGAGATCTTATAACAGTTGCTGTCGCCACTCACTCCTGTTGTTGTTGTTGTTGTTGTTGTTGTTGTTAATGCTGTTCTGTTCTTGTAAGGCAGCTGTGCAATACAAGAACAAGAGATAGAGAGACGGCGCGCCAAAGAGAGCTGAATATGAGAGAATGACCCTTGTTGCATATGCTGTGTCTTTTTGTTAATATTAGTGACTACAGAAGTTGCCAGATAGTTCACAGTTGCATAGATGAATGGAAGTAAGACACTTAATTGGAATTTCAAATATAAAATATTATTGTAACCGTATACAAGCCTCTGTTTTAATATTTATATTTATATTATATTTAGTACTTAACATACTATTAAAGGCAATAGGTATTTTAACTTACTGCGATTGCGCTAGACTTATATAATAAACAACCATCTGGCACCATCCAAAACTTTGAAGTCTCCCTTACGAAACACTCTTATATGCCGTGCTCTGTCAATCTCTCTCATCCTTACTCTCTATTTCTCTCTACTTTTTTACTTGTCCTTTTTTCTCTCTTGCTTTCAGTGCTTTCATTTTTGGCTAGGGACATGCGCAGTTATTTGCCGAACAACTTCGAATCTAAGACAACAATTATAGCTACTCTCTACGATGGCCATAATCTACTTATTTAGGTAACCGCAGGACCAAAACCTGTTTAGTTTGCGCGTTGACAACTTTGTGGCCCACACAGACACGAGCAAACACTACACTCACACATAAACACCACATATTGGGAAACAGAAGGGATAGGGAAAGCAGCACCAATTTCTTTATTTATGAAAATGGACAAGCGTTTGGTGACAGCATTGGCCTGGTTACATATCCACACACATGCGACACACAAGAATATACATATGTACATATATGTTGAGTTGAGAAGATTTATAATGTCTTATCGTAGAAGCAGCAGCAGCAACTACAACAACAACACCAATACTAAATGTCGTATAAATCTAATGTTAAACTTTTGACACTGTCTCGGCGTGGAGCCATGAAGGTACTTCCCTCCACTTCCGGTCTGTCAGCGACAACAAAAGGAATCACATACACACTCTACTATACAGTTAGAATTTATGATCCCTCATTCTGCTGGTGTTATATTTTTAGAAATCTTTTGCAGCACTGCGAAATAAATTTTGCGCTTTTTATGCCATTTCTGTTGTTTGCTTTATTTCTTATCCATTTCTTACATTTCTCATGACTATGTCAACATATCTTTTGCGTCTCTAATAGTATCACACACACATACAAAGATAAACTCTTATTTGTCTTTTCAATCAGTTATTGTTATTGTTGCTTACTTGCGTTATATATTTGCTTGGGCCTAACTTCTCCAAGGCCATGAAGCTTAGAAGTGTTTTTCTGTGGTCACACACACGCACACACATACATGTGACCCGCCTTAAATTGGCTGTAACTGTTTTCGTTCTTGTTTGTCATTTAATAGATTTTTCTTATTGATTTATAATTTTTTGTGAAGACCTTATTATAATGGCCACACGCGATGTGATGTGCTAGATGTGTGTGGCATTTGTGTGTGTGTGTGTGGCATGGCTTTCGTAATTATAAGGGAATTTGATACAAATAATTTTGTTATTTATTTTTCGGATTTTGGATCTTACCCCCCAGCTCGCCCCATATATATTTGAAAAGTGCTACAGCATTGCGATTTGGTTTGTCTTGTTAAGTTCTGAATATATTATTTATATTTTAATTTTCCCTTCAAAATTAGAACTAAAAGAAAGAAAGTAAGAACGCTCTTAGCGAGGGTACATTGTAGTTTCATATCGACGAACATAGCTAGATCAACTCGCCTGCTTATGTACATATATACTCTATGGGGTCGGGGTCCCTCCTTCTGTCTGTTACATTTGCAGAATACAAATTTAGCTGTTGAACAACTCTACAGTTCATATTGACCAAGATCTTAAATTAAAGTCATTTTAATATCGTTTAATTATCTTCCATAGAAACAACTTTTTGGCCAAAAAAAAATGTACTCACGCGTGTGCATTCAAAAATAATCGATTGTTTTAAAATGTGAATATCACAGATGCGTTGGGCAAATAAGAAAATATGTCAATAATGGGGCTAGCGCCGCTACACTTGCACAATACGTATACGTATTAAGGGGTACAGGGGGCTGAACTTTGTGGTTTTCCATTTAATTGTGGGAATTCTGCAGCCTGCGCGCTATAAGTAAATATATAGTTTAGACCGACGATGGGCCATAGATTTCATTAACATGTACGGACGGTCAAAGTGTCAGGGACGAACTAGAACGGACCAATGAATGGACTTTTCCTCCACAGTGCAGACTAGACGTGTCCTTGCCTTATGTACTTGGCCCCTGAAAACTCAATTTTCCAGTGGGCGTTGCGTGTGAATTCTATCATCAAAGTACATATCCAACAGCCGTGTTGAAACGATTTGCTAGCAAAACTTAAAATGCTTTGTAATATCTGTTTTCATTACCATCGCAGACTCGAAGGAGGCAAGTTAACTGTTTCTGATTGTAAATAAATGTAATTTCGCCAATTCTTATAAGTTTGAATAAGTTGTGATTGGTCAGCAATTATAATTTTAAAGAATTTAACTCTAATATAGCATTTTAAAAAATTTAAAAACGGGTGCCAGTCGTAAAACGGTATTAACCGAAAAATCACAATATGTTGATTATATACCAAACCTTTTAATAAACTTTTTCATTTGATTGTTTTGATAAAATCAGTAAAAAAGACATCTTTAAATTGTCAACATTTTGGCTGTATTTAAAAAAGTTAAATTAGTCTACATCAATTTATTATTCCATCTTTCATTTAATGGAAACAGTGAAAAGATAACCATCTAGTCTCGTTACGGACCTTGTGAAAAAATGACTACGTCAATGCAGCCGAGCAAGTACACGGGCTTGGTAGCCGATTTAATGCCCAACATACGGGCTATGAGATATTCTGGACTGTTTATGCATAACTTTACTGGAGGTAGCAGCTTTGTAAAGAGGGTATACTCATCAGTGCATATGGTAGTGCTTATAATGCATATAGCATTTATTTTGGTTAATCTGGCATTGAACGCGGAAGAGGTGAATGAGCTGTCGGGAAACACGATCACCACGCTTTTCTTTACGCATTGTATTGTGAAGTTCGTCTATCTGGCCATTAATCAAAAGAACTTTTACAGGTATTAAATGCAGAACTTTGTAAGCAAGAATTGTTTTTAATTATCTTGATCGTAACAGAACTTTAAACATCTGGAATCAGGCCAATACACATCCCCTATTTGCCGAGTCAGATGCTCGATATCACTCGATAGCTTTGGCCAAAATGCGCAAGCTTTTCTTTCTGGTAATGCTAACAACATTCGCCTCAGCAACGGCTTGGACAACGATTACGTTCTTTGGTGATAGTGTCAAGTTTGCAGTTGATAAGGAGACGAATGCGACAATTACCGTTGAGATACCCAGGCTACCAATAAAAGCCTTTTATCCTTGGGATGCCAGTCATGGCATGTTCTATATGATCAGCTTTGTGCTTCAGGTTTATTACGTGCTCTTCTCAATGGTGCATTCGAATTTGTGCGATGTTATGTTCTGCTCGTGGCTAATTTTTGCCTGTGAGCAGTTGCAGCATCTTAAGGGCATTATGAAGCCACTAATGGAGCTTTCTGCTTCACTGGACACCTATAGACCCAACTCGGCAGCGCTGTTCCGATCACTCTCGGCCAACTCAAAATCTGAACTGATACACAACGAGGGTGCGTATTTGGTTAAAGTTGGTTAATTGAATATCAAGCCAAAATTTAATTGCAGAGAAGGATCCTGGCGCTGATATGGACATGACAGGTATATACAGTACTAAGGCTGATTGGGGCGCACAGTTTCGAGCGCCATCTACGCTGCAGTCCTTTAATGCCGGCAACGGCAACGTTGGCCTATCCTCTAATCCCAATGGACTTACCAAAAAACAGGAAATGATGGTTCGCAGCGCCATCAAGTATTGGGTGGAGCGGCACAAGCACGTCGTCCGGTGAGTCCAAGGCCATACAAAAATCCGAGTTGTGTGCAACACATAAATTCAACAACTAGATGGGGAAACAAAGGGATGGGATGCTATTTGATTGGCTGAGAAATAGTGCAAAGTCAATCGGTTTTATGCAAATTTAGATTTGCCATATTTTATTGTATACTCAAATGAAAGTTGCCTTGAACCGATTGAGTGAAATACTTAAAGGTATGGGAGCATTGGGAGCTTTAAACCCGCTCAAACTCATCCTTTTACTTAAAAAATTATAAATGCATTAGCAATTGGTTTCGCAGTTTGCCTAATGTATTTTTGATTAACTTGTTAAACTTTAAACTCAATTGCTGACATATCTCATCCTACGGTTTTAGGTTGGTGGCTGCCATTGGGGATACCTACGGCGCTGCTCTGCTCTTACATATGCTTGTTTCGACCATTATGCTTACACTGCTGGCCTATCAGGCAACCAAAATCAATGGCGTTAATGTGTATGCCTTTACGGTGATTGGATATTTGGGGTATGCACTGGCCCAGGTCTTTCACTTCTGTATATTTGGCAACCGTCTGATTGAAGAGGTGAGCAAAACTAACTGGGTAAAAAGCAATTAAGTCGATTGCTGTCCACAGAGCTCATCTGTAATGGAAGCTGCCTATTCTTGTCATTGGTACGATGGCTCCGAGGAGGCCAAGACTTTTGTGCAGATCGTTTGCCAGCAATGCCAAAAGGCAATGAGCATATCGGGTGCAAAATTTTTTACTGTGTCATTGGATTTGTTTGCTTCGGTGAGTGTTGATTTCTGGACTCACGCGTTTTTAAATTGATTAAAATGTTGTATCTTTTTAGGTACTCGGTGCAGTTGTCACCTACTTTATGGTGCTGGTGCAGCTCAAGTGAGGTGTGCCCGCAGTCTCAACAACAGTTGCAGCCTTAAGGTTGATAAATTGTATTGCTTGTCCATCCCAACAAATTGTGTCAAAGTTTATACTTAACAAAAGCAGCAATCACAGATTCCTTTGTTAAGGAACATCCTTGCCACCCCAAAACTTGGATCTGTTCGAAAGATTACCTACTTTCGAATGTCAGTAGCGATTACTAGCTTTTAACATCCATTGAGCACATATTTTTTATAATTTTTTCTCTATTCTTTATAAATGTTAAGCTTTGATAGCAAACGCAAAAAACAGACGACAACAAATAAATGTGTAGAACAAACTTAAATTAATACAAAAATTGATGAACAAAATACTTTGAATAATACAAAAAAATTGCCACATAATAAAATGATGCATTGCGGTAACTTAATTGATAAATTAATAAAAAGACAAATTTTTTTAATATTTATATGTTTAAGCCTCTCTAAATGTATCTGTGCAATACGTTTTTTTTTTCGTGTTTACTATTAATTAGTGGTAAATATTTTAGACTTCTCTTTCTTCTGGCTGCATGTTCATGACCATCCACTTGACTCCTCCCAAGAGCTATATCTACCGCCCATCATTAATCGCCCACACGTGCAAATATTTAACTCCTACGAGTTGCACGCTTCGTTGCACGCCAACAATTTATGCCGGACAGATGAGCAAAACTCGCTTAATTGAATGTAAATTATTAATGCCGATTTCTAGTCTGCCATTTTCTCACTTTTTTTTTTTTTTTGAAATTTTGGCAGCCACATAAAAAGCCAACAAAGGCAATTGTTAGCTAAGCCAGTTACTGCAACAACAATTGAAATCGGCAATTAAAGTGTGTTGAGTGTTTTAAACGAAATGTGGCAAAAATGTAATTTAAAATCATATAGACGCACACACGCACACAGTCACATGTTTTGAAAGCGCGCTTTATGTTTATGGTTTCTCAAATTGCCCAACTCCAGCTCCAACTGCAACCGAACTGAACTGAGCTGAACTCGAAGCAACGCTACACAACTCGCACTCCTCTTAAATGCGGCCACGGCTGTATGGTTGTACAACGTATGTACATCTTGTCTAGAGCTTGGGCTGGGGCCAGGTTGGCTCTGGGGTTGTTGGTTGGAATTTTATTTCTTCTAACAGCTTTCATGTGCCTGACACTAAAACTGTGCGCCAGGAAACACGAAATATGTACTTGCCTGTGTGTATAAGCTTGCAACAACAAGTTACCTTCCTCTTCTATATACTTCCTTCTCTTCTTCCTCTTCTGCTTACACGAGTGGTTGCTGTTAATTTCTTTATGGCACAGACTTTCGTCTGGTAATGAAAGTTTCTTGACTTGTGCGCACTGCAACAACAAAAATGGGCAGCAGCTGCTTAATTTATTAGTCTACTGTTTAATTAGTTTTCTTCTCTTTATCATTATAGTTGCCTTTAAGTTGTTGCTGGGCTAAAAGTGTAGACATGTGAAGAAGTCTGCAGTGAAGAGGGTACAGCATTTTTGTGTCTTTAATGTCTTATTTATGCAAGTTTTTTTGAGCTCGATTTGACATTGTTTCTTTTGTTTTAAACCAGCTTCTGCGCAAATTTCTTTAAATAGTTTAACAAACTGCCAACATTGCATGTACACCATTAAGTGCTTTTTTTTACTGTTGGTCACATTTATTGAATCTTAAATTAAGATGCCAAATACATTACATAATTCTGTGGCGAAAGCTGAAGTTATGCCTAGCACAATTATTTTGAAAGTATAATTCGGAGATTACCTTATTTCACATTCATTTATACTACTTAATGATAGTCAATAAAATTGAAATGTTTAGAAGAACTGTTTAGTAGATTTTGAATGTAGTTTCTTTTAATTGGGGCAACTTTTACGTTGCCCCCCAAAAAGGGCCTAACGTACAACAAGTAAGAGTTGGGTATTGCTCACAACAGCCCGTTTGCGAGTCTTAATAACTGTTGGCAATCAACAAGTGGAACAATAAAAACAAAACGAGGCATAAATGCAATTCGGGGCTAAGTTATGGTCTGTGTGCATTATGGAAAACGTTTTTTCATTTTCATATTAAAATGAGGAAACGCTACTGGCACTGGTACAAGTTCAACGACTCTTGTTGTTGTTGTTAGTATTAGTCCCATAGTCGACTACATTACGGACTGTTTTACGAAAATTGCTTAATTGAAAAATGTCGAAAAAAAAAATTGAAATAATTATGGCAAAACTGATTTGAGTTGCAATCCAATGTGCACGCCAAGGCGTTTCAATTATATCCACCGATTGGCAACGATTTTGCTACATATTTTGTGCGCCCCACAGTTTTCGCTATACATCATAAGACGGGGGGTCAAGCATAAAACATTTTTTTATTAAGCTTTTTGTTGGTGGAAAACCATAAAGGAGCGGGATAGCGGTTTTACAGCCGTAAGCTAAGCACAGAACAAAAAAAAAGAAAGACTTAAGGCACAAACTTGAACAGCGACCACCATTCAGTGGTTTGAAACTTGGCTAAGCAGCTGACAGAGTCTGAGGTAGGAACTCTAACCGTTGTATTATTACATTTTGTCTGAATGGCTGGCAGTGGAGCGTGGCAGGTTTGTGGCCGTTGTGCGCTCATTGAACTTTTCTTGCGCAAATGGCAACGGAGTTCCCGCATCCGCAAGCCTCAAACCCCTCAACCTCAGTCCGCGAAAACATACGCATGCGCCGACAGTCGCTGGTTCGTGCAGATTTTTCTCTTTGACCGATTTTCTTGGCATGATCTGTTTAACGGCTTTCGGTTTTCTTTTGCTCGTGTTGTTGGTATTGAAATCGTCGTCGTTGTTCGTCAGCTGGCTGTCTCGTTGTTTCGTCGTTACTTGCTCGCGGGTATTTATATGCGCCGTAACTTGTTTCGAGACGTTCAGATTTAGTTTTCGTCTTCAGCGCTTCGGTCGAGTCTTGTGCCTTATTCCATTCCATTCCTGTGCTACCCATTGGATACTTAAAACCAAACCCCTAACAAGGATTACCATCTAACTAACCAATTAACAACATTATCAAGGTGAGATGTACTCCTCAGGTAACATAACACAGAGCCGGTAAACTGCCATTGCAATGTTTATTCACAAATAACAAACACAACATGATCTTTCAACGGACATTCTTTATAAATTCCGCATATCAATATAAATCTTTGCATTTTATACCATTGTCACACACAATACAAGCATACATAAAGCCGAAATGCGGCATGGAATTTAAATGAGTGTAATAACAATAAGAAATGCAGTTAAATTGTGCGCAAAGAAGAACAATTGTAATTATAAACGGTCTTTAAAAAAGTTGGAATTCGTATAAATTTAAGTCAATTGTGATACAAGAATAATTGAGGTGAATGCTGTACAAATTTCAATTGTGAATTTCGGAGTGTGAATAACTAAATATTTCAAATTTGAAGTAAACAATATTAGGGCATAAATTAAAATATTTCAGTATAATGCATAAATATCTTTAATTCCCGCAATAACTTCGATCAGTCACTTAGCCTCACTTGCAGCTTAATCAAGAACAACAAAAACGCCCAAAACTGTAATTTTCGAACCATTCTCTTATCCACATCAGTTAAAAAAGTCGGACCATAAATGTGCCGAAAGAGCCCACAGTTGCAAAACAAACGCAAAAACAACATAAGCAACATTGAAGTAATAACAATATTGGAATAAATGTATGTATGTGTAAGAAAAGATAGAGACAGAGAGATAGAGAGAGAAAAAAAGAGAGGACAAGAAACAGTACCAGCTCGATCCAAAGACTAAAAGCTAGGCAATAAACCCGTTTCTGTTTAAACCGCCTTATATTTGGTTTTCGCGAAGATTTTCGCAATATTTGAAGTTGTTGCAGGCAACATATGCAATAAACGCAATAGCCATTAGCAGCAGCAACAACAACAATAGCAGCAATAACAAAGCCACACGAGTGTACATAGAAAATTGTGAGCTTAGTTGCCTCATAAAGCGCAATCAGCACATACAGATTCAACATACAACTACATCCACATCCACGTTAATCGAATTTGCAACCGGTAGTAATTGTTGCTGAGGTTGTTGCTGTTGCTGCTGCATGTTGCTGTTATTCTTGCTGGGAGAATATAGCACGCGGTATTGCGGTATTGCTTGCAACTTTAGCTTGGCATTTTCGACATTTTGTATCCAAATTTAGGTCTTTTGCCTATTAGACACTTCAGGAACTGTGCTGCAAATATAATATATAAAATATAAATGATTAGTCTAGTTCCAAAGTATTTCTTTAAATGTTGTCGGAGTACAGACACAGCCACATCTCTAATATTAATGCACTATCACTAGCCATAATAATAATATTGAACACAAGCACTTAGCCAATAGGTATATCAAACCATGAAATAGTACCAGAGACTATATTTAGAAATAACCTGTGGGAGGTCAAAGTGCGACCTACCCAACACCATAACGAAATTACAAAATAAATATTTAAATACGAGTATTTAATGCACAAGTCTTTAACAGTGTTTTCCTGGCTCATTTACTAGGGGCTTTAGCTTCAGCTGCTGCTTTGTATTGGATTTGCATAAGAGCTTTTTTTGTTTTGTTTTGTAATGTATATATGTATAATTAGTTTCTTATTTTGCACTTACTTTTATGGACGCATATGTGGTTGCTGTTGCAATCACTGATAGTACATCAAAAGTCAACTGAATTTGCCGAATAAACGTGAACCATGAACAGCTTTATTTTGAGGTCGCTTCGCAGTTGATTTGGACCCACCTAAACACCTTACGCAAGTGGGCGTGACTGGGTCTGGGGCTAAGTACTACAGCAACCGTAGGGGCAACATTTTGACAATATAAAGTCGTATAAGGGGTCTAGCCATGGTAATGAAACGACGCAGTCGCGTGTGACTTCAAATGAAGATTTCGACGTACCCCAATTAAAATGTCAAAAATAATGTTAGATTAAAATCAGTACGCAAAAAAATAATAATTGAGAAAGTAAAAATGTGGCTGATTGGCTAAACAACGAGTTAATATTTATGTATTGCTGCGCAATACTACTAACAAATGGAAAATTAAATTTTTTAATGTAATCATGCACTTTATTCTTTAATTTTCACTTAGTGTCGTCAAAACGCATTTTAATATATACAATTTGAATTTATTCCACAATCAGATGATGATGCTACATCCCACACCAGCACAGCGCGTCAGCATACGCGAGGAATTGCGCGAGCCTGAGGATCCAGCTGATATTGAGCGTGACATTAAGCTGATTCGTGAGTGGCTGGAGACACAGCCGCATCTGCCGAAGGATATGGATGATATGCGTTTGACGACGTTCTTGCGCGGCTGCAAGTTTAGCCTGGAAAAGGTGAAGAAGAAGTTGGACATGTACTATACGATGCGGAATGCTGTGCCCGAGTTCTTTGCCAATCGCGATATCAATCGCGAGGAACTTAACATTGTGCTGGACTATGTGTAAATATAATAAAAAAGAAAATAGTAATCCTTTATTCTCACTCTTAACCTCTTATTTTTCACAGTCACTGTCCAACACTACCCGGAATTACACCCAATGGACGTCGCATTACATTTATACGCGGTATTGATTGCGATTTTCAGCCACACCATATCCTGGACGCAATGAAGGTGGCTCTGATGATTGGCGACGTGCGCTTGGCGGAAGAGTCGGTGGGCATTGCGGGCGATGTATTTATTTTGGATGCAGCTGTGGCTAGTGCCTCACATTTTGCCAAATTCTCGCCAACGGTGGTGAAAAAGTTTTTGATTGCCGTACAGGAGGCGTACCCAGTTAAGGTTAAGGAGGTGCATGTGATCAACATCTCACCATTGGTGGATACCATTTTCAACTTTGTTAAGCCCTTCGTCAAGGAGAAGATTCGTAGCCGTATCACCTTCCACAACGATGTTGAGAGCCTTTATAAGGTGGTGCCACGTGAGCTGCTGCCCAATGAGTACGGCGGCAAGGCGGGACCAATTGTTGAGCTTAATCAGTGGTGGAAACAAAAGTTGGCCGATAACACCGAATGGTTCAAGGAACAAGAGGATAAGAAGGCAAACGAATCTTTGCGCCCAGGTGCACCAAAGACTAGCGATGACTTGTTTGGTATGGAGGGCACCTTCCGTCAACTAAACATAGATTGAGATTGAAATTATAATTATCAATGTGTTTTTCATATGTATTTTCTTATATTAACCAAACATTTATTTAGTCCATTCGCAATTATATTGTTCGCTTTACGCTTCATTTCCTAACTATGTATCTCATGTTCTCACACATCGCCGTACATTGCAGTAATTACAATAAAGAAACCACAGCATATTAAGGAATGAATAAAAATAATATACATGAAGTTTATATTGTCCTACGAGATCAGTCCCAGTTATATGGTTGATGGTTGATGCAATCCTGTTTCTATCTATCTGCTTGTCACGCTTCTCCTTCCTTTCTCCGATGAGCTCTACTGTGTTATTAGAGACCATTAGCATGGACTTAATAGATTCCAAGAGGATAAATTAAACTTGAAAAGTTTACCTTACTTTGCAAGTTTTTTTAAACGATTTTAATTCATAAATGAATTAAGTAATAATAGCAATTTGTCTTGATAAAGTTATTTGGCTATAATTTATTAATATTTGATTAAAACTTTTGACAGCAAAGGGTTTGTTGGCTCGCAACTTATAATTTAACGTTGATATATAAATACGGCATTCAACACCAATCACTAAACGTTTTCATATCCCATAAAGCATTTACAACAGTATGAAGTACAAGGATATTCCAGTTAAGGAGCAGTGCGAACGGCGCGATCTATTTGTCTTTATACTATCAACAATGCGCGTGGCTGCAATGTATCCATTGACATTGGGAAATCGAAACAACTCCTTGAATTTCTTACAAAGAATATTGGATTGGATTTACGAGATTTTTAACTACTTTGTATGTGTACACATAGCGGTATTATATATCTTAACCATATATATTAACTACGGGAAAGGTGATCTAGAGTTGCTTGTCAACTGTCTTATACAAACGATTATTTATTTGTGGACCATAACAATGAAGTTATACTTCCGGCGCCTCAGGCCCAAGCTCTTAAACGAGATAATCACCTTTGTCAATGAGAAACATCATACACGATCTGCGCCTGGTTTTACGTTTGTGACCGTTTTCGGAGCCTTACGTCAATCTAATTTGTGGATTAAAAGTTATGTCTACTGTTGCTATATGGGAACGATATTCTGGCTGGCATTGCCTATAGTTTACAGAGACAAAAGTCTGCCTTTGTCCTGTTGGTATCCGTTTGATTATACCGTAGGTCAAAATGCTTAACTCTAAAACTGCGAGCTACATTCGAATATTTTTACCTTTAGCAACCGGTTGTCTATGAATTGGTATTCTTTCTTCAGGCTATTGGTCAAATTCAAGTAGCTGCTGCTTTTGCTTCTTCCAGTGGCTTTCACATGGTTCTTGGTATTCTTATATCTGGCCAATACGATATGCTGTTTTGTAGCTTGAAAAATATACTAGCCACCACTTATTTGAAAATGGGTGCTAATATGGCGGAGCTCAGGTAATTTCTATAAATTGGCATTATCAAGCTAAGAGTCCAAGCGTATCTTCATTCACAGCAAACTTCAAGAGGCGCAATTAGTGGGCGATGCTGAGGTGAATCAATTTAGCTACTCCTTAGAACTGCGTACTCCGCTAGAGGAACTTTTACTGCCACAAAACGAAAGAATCATCAGGGACTTCCCCACTGCCTTCAAATACTCATTTACGCACTGTCTGCATCTGCATTACTATATTTTATCAATTCTGGATAAAATGGAACGTTTCTATAATCCCATTTGGTTATTTAAAATTGCTGAGGTTACTTTTCTCATGTGCCTGGTGGCTTTTGTGTCAACAAAGAGCACTACAGCCAATTCATTGATGCGAATGGTATCATTGGGTCAGTATCTGCTGTTAGTCCTCTATGAGCTGTTCATCATTTGCTACTTTGCTGAGGTGGTGTATCAAAATAGCCTGCGATGTGGAGATGCTCTCTGGCGCAGTCCGTGGCATCTGCATATGCGCCAGCTGCGCAGCGATTATATTTTTTTCCTGATAAATTCCCGCCGAACATTTCAACTGACTGCTGGTAAAATATACACTTTGAATGTTGACCGCTTTAGATCTGTAAGTGAGATATATTAATAAGGCATTACTCTTATTTATATAATCATCACGATGCTTTTTCTTACAGACCATCACAACAGCATTTTCCTTCCTGACTCTCCTGCAGAAATTGGATGCGCGTGGATAAAGAATGCTCATTTCGCATTCGCACTCTCATTTTATTTTTTTTATATTACAATTATTAATTATCGAAAAAAAATACATAAAAAAGTAGTACACATAAACTTTAATGGCAAAGACATTGAAGAAATGCCGGTGCCTTTAACACAACACCACAGATTTCTTTCTAAGAGTAATTGTATATATTCCATACTTGTGCGCTGGCTCTTCTCTCCTTATGCCATATAAACGTATATTTAAAATAATAATACGATCTAAACGTTTATTCTTTTTAATTTGTTAAGTTCAAAAACTACTTGTTTAATCTCATCTCAACTGGTCTCTATTACCATTTCTACAACTCTTAATATTGCAATAAATAATTTTAAAGAAAAACATAGAAAGTTAGAATGATTGTTTAATAAATAAGCACTTCATTGTTTTTCTGTTATGGCTTTAAAACTATAAGCAAAAATCATATACATTTATAAGGTACTTGGGTTTACTCTATCCGATATTTACGTTTTCTTGTCCAACCACTTTCTGCTATTGTGTGTTAACTACATTGAGCAAGAAAAATATTTAACAATTTTTTGTATTTTGTTTGTTTTTGTTGAAAAATCATTCACTTTAAATTTGTGCTTGGCATTCATTCTTACATTTATGCTTCCTTGTACAGTATCAAAAGTTGTTGCAGTATTTCAACACTTTAAGCAAATAATTTGCTTTGTTGTTCCATTACAGCCAAAAACTACATTTGTTTGTTATTTTTTTTACAATACATACAAATGTTTGCAATATTCGCTTATAATTAGTTAATAAACAGTATGTTATATTTCGTTTTTTCCGAATTTGCAGTTCTAGATTTGCTTTTGATTTCATGAAAAATGTACATTTGTTTATTTGATTTCTAATTATGAATTTCATGCGCAGATTTGAATGTTCCTACTCAATACATCTTCTTATACAAATTATGCTCTATAGCGACTGTTTAATTTTGTTAACATATATAATTATTATCAAAAAAATATATGTTATATATATGATTAATTTTATATTTATAAGCATTTTTCATTCAAGTTTTGTTTTTGCTCAGAATTGTATATATTGCAATAGCAATACAACACCAACAACAACAAGGCGAGCAGCCATTAAAAAAAAAACGGGGCTATCGGCATTGTGCAAGTGCTTTTGATAAATGCATAACGTTAGCTGTTGTTGTTGTTGTGGCTCTTTGTGCTTTATGTAAAAGCTTTTTTGTGCTATTGACAGAGTATGTAGCATTGCTGTTGTTGTCGCTGCTAGCCAGTTGTTGTTGCTGTTGTTCACGAAGCTTGTTGCTGTTGTTGATGCCTATGTTGACTAGTATGGAGTTGGTGCATTGCTAGCTCGCAAGCGACATGTGAACGATACTCGTGCTGTTGTCGTGATTGTAGTGTTCCGTATTAACAATGACCTGCACCACGTAGCCTTGATGTATGCTGCACTCATCAATAGGCACCTTATCGCCAAGTAGCTTACCGCTGTAAAACCAACGTTGACAGCACGCATCGACGCCCTCTACAGCCTGAGTGATAACAAAAAAAGATTAGAGACCGTTATCGATATTACCCATAATTGTGATTCACCTGCAGCTTTTTCTTGCACTGTCCCACCGTATCCTTTGAGTAGACTGGCAGTTTAACATCAGTCATGGTGGATGATATGCGCAGCTTAAGAAAGATTTCGGTTCCTCCATCTACGGGCTCTGAGTATTCAGCTGGCGAATCGCGTCCATTCTCTTCCTTTACAATGTTAATGGGATAGGACAGACAATAAATGGGAACCTTGTATTGTGTACCCAGCTCATCGTAACATTCTGTGAGGTAGCTGCAAGAAAGTTTTTTCATATGTAAGTAACCCAATTACATTGCCAATTGCCTAATACACATTAGAAAAAACATTGTTTAAAACTCAACAGTGTCAATGCCTATTTACAGGTCAACGATACGCGACGAAGATAACCACTAATAAAAATAAAAACAACTAGGAAATACCTCAAAACGTTAAACTAATATCAAGGAATGTGGATAGGCTAGCACCTTCTTTCAATAAAATACTGACCACTACAGCAAGTACGGACAGCATAGTTCGGACGCTGGTCAAAAATCGATTTTTAATAACTGAGTCGAAGAGTGCACACATTAGTGTGCTTAATCAATCTCACCCAGCTCAAATCTACATGTGGGCACACAAAATCATTACAAACAATAAGTGTTAAGAATTCAAAAAAAAAAAAAAAAAAAAAAAAAAAAAAAAAAACAATCTTCTCATATATACCCGATTAAGAGATAATCTGTTTGCAGATATACACATCCATCAACAAACACACACGTCGATCTTTATACAAACGAGTGTGTAGGTTTTCTTTCTCAAAGCTGTGCAGGACATAAACAAGTATTTGCAATTAATAATTCGATTTGCTGTTAAAAGAGTCAGTTAGCTATTTTTATATTATAAAATATTAATTTTCAAAATGACTTTAAGTGTAGCGAAATTTTTTTGTTCAGTTTAAGTTGCAATAGGTTTAGTACTATTGTTAGCCCATTATTTCTTTAATATTGTAGCCATTTGTTTCAAGGAACGGATTTAAATGTGGCAAAATCAAAGATTTACATACTGTATAATTTGCTTTGTGGATTTCACTCTACCTTGTATGATTCAAACTTAGATTACCATCTAATTAGGTATATTATAAGTTGACAAAGGCACATACAATACATATGCATACATATACAATATGGCTAAAATGCTGGGGTCACCTAAAATAACTAAATTTTATTGATTTTTCGTAAGTCGCTCAAAAGCGTCAAAAGTAATTAGCGTTCAGTGCAGCACATTTGTCAGTAAAGTTATTTGCTGGGGAAGAGTTTGGTTTGTTTGATAAGAGCCCCTAGTTTAACTCACCCATTAGGCACGGATACATTAGCGCCATCCAATATGGCTTGGGCCATTTGAAAATCCAGTAATTCAGCAGCATTCGTGGCCGCTCTTAATGCATCCCAGATCTCTTTGCGCCCGTCGAAAGCTGGAGCCGTGTCCCAAAACTCGTCGCGCTTGGAGCGCAATTGTCCTTCGGTTAATGGAACGTCCGAACGCCATTTGATAGTCTCATGGCACAGTGGACGATTTTTGCGTGCAGCGCCTCCCAATGTGATGCCTATATGACACTCACAATAACAAAGAATTACACATCGATAATGGATGCAAATACATGTAGATGTGGAAAGGCTACTCACCTGCGCTGACCGGACGTGAAGCACTGGCCGAGGAGACACTCATTGTTTCATTGTCGGGATTCATGCGACATACACAGGCTCCCATTTTAGCTGGCTTGTTCTCCTACTCACATTAAAAGTTGTTTGTGGCCGCCGTGTGCGCGTTTGTGTAATTTTTTTTTAATTTTTACACGAGCAACAGCCGAACAACGCGACATACAATTTTAACACAATGTGACCAGAGTTTTTTCACTCGTGTCGTTCCATTAAAAAACTCACTAAACTGATAGAACGAACTAAATCGCTAGTTCGTGCTCATCTTGTTCATTCCATTCCATGTTCATTTCCCCTATAAATGTTTTTGACTTTAAAAATATGTAATTTTGCTGATCCCAACTGACAACAGCGATCAATATTTGTTCCAAAAATGGTTATTGTTAAAAAAGTATACTGAGCATTTCTTAATCAATTTGCTACGAAATAGTATCGTTTCAGGTCTGCATCAAGCAATCTTGAGGACGGATTTGGTTCGCACTTGAATTTAACAGCTGGTAATTTTGCTGAAAATATTAACAGAATCATAACAGAGCAATGCGAAACCAATGTGACCTAACTTTTAATGCTTGCCGATTATTATCTGTTTAATTCATATACGATAAGAATCGGCAAATCAGATATGAATGTGACGTTTCTTTAAATTAGTCTGCTCATGTTAAAAAATTTAATTTTAAAGGTACGGCCAGAGGGTGTTAGAATGGCAAATATCTCAAATTTGAATTAACTTGTTTTCAATAATTAATCAATAGAACATCTGTTATGCCTTACAAAAAACGCTGACAGGTAAGTACTCTTTACTATATAGCGATTAACGAATCATTTCAAAAACAGTTACTCTCTGTTTGTTACATACGCTGCGCATGCGCCTAAAGTTTCCAAGATCCAACAGCTGGTTTTGCCAACTGCATCGCATGCTTTTCCCCTACCATTTGGAATGTTTAAGCAAAGGCCAAGACGAGACAGAATGTGGCGTAGTAAAAATGAGAAACAAGAGTTCACCATGGCTGAGAGTGTTTGACTAGCAGATCCCCTGTATCGAAATCTAAAATATGAAAACAAAGATTTGCAATTTTAGAAAAAAAAATTCACAGACTTATATTTATTACAAAGAATAAAATGGGGCAGAGCGAGAGAGATAGAAAAAAATGTAGATAGATGGAAGTAAAGGAAAGAATGGGGAAGAGTAAAAGCATTACTATATCCTCGACGTTCCTCACGTTCTGATTCAAATTGTGTACAGATGTATTTCTTGGTTGCCTGCACAGTTTTATTATACCCTATTATAAATTTTTAATTTGTTACAGGGTACAGAAAAGAAACCAGACGACCTCGACAAAGTTGTCGCAAAATCATGTATACATGTATGAATGTATACATACGAAATGGGCGAAGAAGAGTTTTAGTATTAAAAGTGAAAAGAGGCGGGTTAAAGTTTCTTGATTTCCAATGCACAGAAGTATTCACACACTTAAACCGTACATTTCCTCCTGAGGCCACAACAACAACTGCAGCCAACAGCAGCTCAGATATAAGCAAAGTAAGTACAAGTCAAATCAACAACAACAACCTGATATACAAGCACGCGCATAAAAATTCACTTCCAGCCGTCAACAGCTTCGGCCAAAGAAATAGCAAGCAGAGTCATGCCGAGAGACACAGTTGCGACCACTTCCAATAAGCAAAAACGAAAGACTTCAATTCAGTTTGGCGAAGACAACGAACTCGAAAAGAGCTTTGCGCGGACAAAAGAAAAGACCGAAAGCAAATATCACGTCTACGTCTGCGTCTCCCTCTCTAAAACGGTACGTGCGCGCATGCGTATGCGTGTGCTTATGAGCGAGTGTATGTATGTACATATACATACATATGTTAATGGATAAGTGACTAAATGTTTAATGCAGCAGCAACAACAAAAACAAGACAACACACTCAACGGCAAAGCAAAGAAATACCGAATAATTGAAAAGAAATCAAATGATAAAATTTGTATTTAAAAATTTGTGCGCCACGCAGGCGATTCGATTACTATATATATTTATGTACATACATATAAATATAATCATGAATATAATAAAATATACAAGTGTTAATAGTGTCAACTACGCATAGCGTAGAAAAGTAAAATGTACATATGCAAAAGCGGTATAATGTACACTGTGGTATTGGGCAATGCTATTTAAATGAAAACGAAGAAAATGTGCTCTAAAATTGTTTAAAGCTATAATCTTTTTGCCATTCAGCATTCACCTCAACGGATTTACTGCTGCTGCTGCTGCTAGGCCAACACAGTTTCTCTTAGCCTTTTTCATCGTCGTTCGCAGCGGCATCAAACGGTATATTAGTATGTGAAAGTTATGCGTTAGACAAAAAAAAACACAATCTCATTCTCATTTATTCAGTAGTCTCTTTCTGTTTAGCTAAGTTTATTTTTTCTTTCACTTCTCATTTTCTTTGTTAGCTAACGGGTTTTGTGTAAGACTTTGGCAACACTTTTGCTTTTTATAAGCTGCAGCTGAAAAAAACTTGCTATTTTGCGATTTAGATTCCGTATCATTTTGCCTTGTGTATCAAAACCTGTTCCAAAAAAAAAAAACACCAAAATGTAAAAAGAGACGCAGAACACACCTTAAAAACAAGTTGTTCTATAAATTATAAAACTTAATTAGCAAGCCATTTTCTTCAAAATTTAACAGAAAGCTGTTTACTATGTAGATGACACATTTGTGGCTGGCATAGGTTAGCATAATTCTCCAAATCAAATCCCTTTTAACAAATGTCAATTGCTCATCTAATTGGCATTTTTAATCTGTGCCAGTGAATTTTTGCAAAATTGTAATGGCCTCACCGCCTACACTTAAGCCAAAAGGCAACGCCGCATAAGTAGCTGCAAAACTTATTTCGGTTGAGATTTACAAGCATTCGGTTTCCTCTCTTATTCTCTGCCTATTTTTCGATCTCTTTTCTACTGTTTGTTTTAAGCAATATTTGTTTTCCACTCGACGGCTGCCAGAAAACCTCAGCAAATATATTTATTTTTCTAAAATTAACACGTTTTTACATGCACAAGTAACAGTCCTCGGAGGAGGAATTGTCTAAGTGCTAAGGTGTCTCGGCAACTAAACAACGAGGATCCAGGTTCTCTAAGTTCAGTGTTTGTCTTGGCCGAATACCACAGCACGTTATGGTTTTTAAAAAGTAGTTAGGTTGATAGTTTATCACTATATCCTATACTTTAATAATTAAAATAATATATGTTGTTTGTTGTATTTTCTAGAGCGCTAATCTGTTAATACTGATCATTAAATAAAATAGTGTTTTAAAGAACTTATCTTTTATTATGCAAGCACAGACAAGTCTACATAAATGGGAAAAAACCCAAACTTCAAACTTCAAATAAAGTTATGCAATTTTGTAAAAAACACCACATTTTGGGTTATGAGCAAGCGTTGTGAGTCATGGTTGTGTATAATGAATTAAAGAAAAATACCACCTCTACACGAGGTCAGAAATTAAGCTACTGACGAAAACAAAAACGAAAAATTTCAAACTTGTGATGGATAAATTAAATTAAGATTAAAATTTGGGCATATTCTGCACTTTACACAAAGGCCCAGCTTCTGTGTACCTAAAGACAACTTTTTGCAAAGTGTCGAATACCCAATATAGAGCCAAGGATATCTAGAGCGGCTCCATTGTGAATTCGAAATTGAATATAAATTCAGTTAAAACTTCTTGATATAAAGAATGCAGTGAACGAGCTGACGTCGGTTTAAATTTTGTGAGTCAGAGTAAGCAGAGTTCTTGCATTTATTTACATATGTGCATAACGGTATTATGGCGGCAAGCAATAAGTGGCTGAAACTTGACTCAATGAGTTGGCAAAAAACATTTTGAAGAACTTTTAATTGACAGCTCTTGAGTGGAAATTGAGGTTTGTTGAACTGTGAGGTGCATTCCCGAACAAAACCCATAAAAGAGAACTATTGTAAGAGGAGTCAAGTTACCAACCAAATCGTCCCTTAAAATGCCACACAGATCTTCGTACCCGTTAGTTCAGTATTGTCGAAATATAATTAATTCAAAGTCCAACCTTCCTAGAACACATTGATTGAACCCACACTCATTTGCAGTGATACAGTTAAATCCAATCTGGTCAATGGTATGCTGGCAACATTTATGGCTGCTATTATTTGTCATTGTTGGGTATATTTGCGCAAAGCTCTTAAGTCGCTTGCTGTTCCTGTACTATATACATGAAACTGGTCGGCTAGCAATGTTCATGATACAAGTTGATCTCAGTTGTTGCTGCCCAACAGCTTGGCGTGGCCGGTTTGGTTACGCTCAGTTCGATCGGTTCGTTTTCGTTTCCGTTGTTAAATGTAGCAATCAATTTGAACCAACAACAGTTGCAACTACAGAGTTGTTGGCATGACGGCAATGCTGTTGTTTCTTTGCTAGGTATCTTATTCATAGGTTGTTTTTATTATAAAATTTTTAAGACTTTCACTTTTTCAAGCATACGTATGCATGTTGTTGGGTTGTCGGGAATATAATTTGTTCACTCGGCTCCTTAGGCCTTAATCACGATATGCAGTTCCAACAATATAATATACTCATGTATGTACATTGCCTGTCGAAATATATTTTACAAATTTCAATGAATATGATGTTGAGAGCCACAATGCAATCCGTTCACTTGGGTACTTAACGCCAACGGGCGCTGCATAAGGCGATAATCAGATTTTTGCAAATATATTAGTTTATCGAGTGTTGCCCCCAAAAACTCTAACTCCAACTGGCAACTGCCATTGTTATAGCTAAATTTAATATTTTAAATGACCAGTTTGTTGTTGTTTACCTGGCCAAGGCCTACTGGAGTGTTTCTGTTTTTTTTTCTGTTACTCCACTCTGTATAACCGGTTTCTTATATCAAGATCTACAAATTGTATTTCTGCATCTAGTCTTAGTTGTGGTCTTTAATCTTTTGCTGCTCGACTTTTCTGGCTGTAAACAAACTTATACATACTTCAGCATATTGACATGAATGCTTAATCAGTTTTTGATTCAAAATGTATTTTCTTACATTTGGTATGCGTAGCACGTTTTGTAATTTTTATATACGTTGGGATACAGCGAGAAGTTAACTAGGGTCACTACGTGAACTGATATAGTCAAGTCATTCTAAACATTTGACCTGCGATAGACAATCCGAAGTTTTATTTTTGCTACAGGTCAGATAAAACATCTTAAACTCGTTGTTTTACCAAATTAGACCAACAATCCGCTAATGTAGCTTCCCCTATACGTCTTAATATACAATGACTGGGTTAAGTCAAGTTTGATGAGCATCTGACATTTAAAGGTAACACCAGAGTCTGAGTCAAGAGAAAATAAACGCGACTTCAAATCAAAACAAAAGCAACCAGCCAGCAAGATTACTAATACAAAGTTGAAATTTAAAAAATGTGTTTAGATCAAAAGTTTCAATCAGACAACAGCAAACAATAATAAGAGAAATATTAAAATCATTTTTAAAGCTATAGCAGCTAAAATAAAAAGAGAAGTGGGAAAAAAGAAGACAAACTTTTTTGATAAAACAAAGACGAAAAAATAAAAAAAAAATCGACCGTGACAGGACTCGAACCTGCAATCTTCGGATTCGAAGTCCGACGCCTTATCCATTAGGCCACACGGTCCTGTTAGAATGCGTCGTAAGTTGCGGGCTTATAAGCAGCGAAAATAACTCACAGCAAAGCAATAATCATTCTATAGCATCCCAACACACATACAAGAACTATTCACCCTTAGTCATACCCTTAAAATTGCGTTGAGGGTGGCTGCAACTACAGCAGCTGCGACTTTGGTTGGGGTTGCAATCATATGACTGTGACACCATGTCGTGGAGTTCTGCGCAGACTCCAGCCAGCATCCTTTGACCTTTATACAAACAACAGCGTAAATTTTAGATTTTACTGATTCCTAAAACTGTAAGAGTCTCTTTACTGATAGCGAATTTAACGCTAATAAAATTCACAAACAACATGTGAGGGGCTCTAGTCGAGGGCGCCCGACTAGGAGATACCCTGAACCCTGCCTTTACATACATTTTAACCCCCTTGCATTCATACACACATTTACAGAATCACACACACACACAACCCATGCCGCAAGCTGTGCGTTTTTCTCAGCCGTTGCGCTTGATATTCGGTGCGAGTCAGGGGAGTTATTTATAATACGAAATATTGTTAACCTGCGTATGTTTCATGAGAGCATATTGAACCATTGGCTTTAACTCTTATAGTCTACGAGATATGCTAAGAAAACTGAGAAAAACCAATTCTTAAAATCAATTTTTATCGATATTTTTAAAAACGGTGCATAATATCGACAAAGCACCAGTAAGAACGTTGTAGTTAGACGTAACCGACTGCGTAATACTCGTTCACAATACCTTGAAGTTATTATTGTTTTGGAAAAAATTGAATTTTTATATTTCGTAGGGGCGGGGTGGGCCAACATTTTTCGGCTCGATCTTAAGAGAAGGTCACCCAAACACTGTCTGCCAAATTTGCTGACTCTAGCTCCAAAATTGTGGGAGATGTGGTTGGGGGCCTTATAGTGGGGGCGGCAGGGTTATCAAGGTCACCATTTTTTGGAGGAGGTTATTTGCGATTTGAGGTGCATCGATATGTTATCGATTAGACGTGGGCGTGGGACAAAAGTCTTTACACTTTGTCTGAAGCAGATAACTAAAAGTACATATCCAAAATTTCAGGTCTCTATCTTCAATAACGCCGAGTTGCGTTCATCCGAACAGACGGACATGACGGACATCGCACAAAACCAATATACTCTTGTCACTTCGTGAACTCGTATAATTATAAAACTCATATTGCGTATGGTATTACAGAATCTATAGTCGCAAATTATATGTTTCTAGCTTTTGTAGTTTCAAAGATCGCTGCGTTCATACAAACGGACAGACGGACACGGCTAAATCGACTCCTGATCAAAATATATATACTTTGTGGAGTCTGAGATGCACAAAACCAATTTACCCTTATTACCCATTTCAATGTAAATAGCATTTGTAATTTGCTTGCTTGTTTACAATTTATTTGCAAATTTCTATAATTATATTTATTTGAATTTTGTATGCTACTTATGCACATTATGCAAAACAAATCCTTTTTTGCCAGCTATGAATTAGTTCTTGCTCATCAACATATCCAACTTTCTATGTGGATGATCAAAAACTGTGTTAGGCAATGGATTCGTTGCTTTTTGTAGTTGTCTACCTACCTTTGCATTATATACATTTGACTAGAGTCAATAATTCACATACATACCTAAACAATATTTGAAGTAAATTGTGTTAAGTACAGACTCAAAATTTTATAGATGAAAAAATATCAGCCGCACCATGAAAAGACAACAGAACCCAACAATTCTCCAGCAAAAGAAGCCTATAATTCCTCTCACTAGCCATGATATAAAGCTAAAAAATCGCGTATTTGGTTATGAACTGCCTCCATTGGTACTCAAAAATATAAATGAGTCGTCGGATATAACTAGTGCAAAATATTTGGCAGCAAAGGATAAAGAACCGCGTAGCAGTGATGAGATCAGGAAATCAGCTAGGGCAGAGATGATCAAGTTTATGAAAGCCTACAAAAACAACTATGAGCTCCTTAAATTCATAATGGAGCCAAAACGCAAGCTTCAACTACCGCTATCGATACCAAAGCCGCCGCAACTTAAGCAACAGTTACGAAGCTCTGCAAAAATCAAATCCGATCCATGTTCGAGTAGTAGCCGGTCGCCTCCACCGCCTCCATCTACTGTCACTTTACTATCAAACCAGCAAAAATCGGTAGTCTGCAAATCCCAAGATATGCGCAGACCATATTTGAATATGAATAACAATCCGAGCAGTTCGTCCAGCAAGCCCAGGGCTCAAAAAGTATTTGCGCTGCCGGTTAATTCCCGAGGAACAAAATTAACTGGCATTGTAAAAGGTCATTATGTAGGACCTATGCCTATACCGGCTTCCAATCGATTTTATGATGTGTGCGACGACAGATCCTCCGAAACATACTATGATATCGAAAGTTCAAGTGTAAGATTCTAAGGGGTGTTGAGTTGGATCTGGTGACATTTTTAAAGTAGTGTTTTATTATATCAAGTTTGTATCGAAATTGCACAATAAAATATATATTTAATAAGTAAACTATATTCAATTTTAGCTTTCATTACCTCTGCTAGTACACTTTTTATTCACAAATTCAAATTTTTCTTGCTGTTCGTTACAAATCTATTTTTACTCTCAGCCAGTTAAGAGAATTATTAATTTTTTCATATTGTACATCGCTTCTACGGTCGATAGAAAACCTTTGTGGGGCTGCCGAAAATGTAGCACAAGGTCTGCGATCGGAACAATGCGACCAAAACTTGCAAACTTTGTATGTGTACGAGTATGTATTTGTACATGCAACATACTCATAATTATCATAAAATCAAAATAGGCAATCGCTTGAGTTCCGTGCCAAATGTGGAACAGCATATTCTCTGCAGAAGCGACTACGTCTTACGGATCGCATTCGTTTTGTTATTTCTCAACCAATAAATATGCATTGCAAATTTTGACAACGGATTTGTGGCCCTTTTAAAAAAAAGTAACTTAAACTCTGCCCTGCAGAGAGAGGGATTCTTGAAGAATTGAGATGATAAAACTTTGCCTTGCCCGGATTTTGGTAACGTTTGCGCTTGATCAAAGTACTAAATTCTTCAACATTTTCTCTAAGTGTATAAGAGGTTGATTTCTTCTTAAAAAGAAGGCAACGAAAACATATATATACATATATGTTATTCGCACATAGGTCACTCAAAATGCATCATGTTGCGTTATATCGAGTCTTAAATCCCTTTAAATGTAAATGCTGGCCCAAACTGGTTTTATAGTTGGAACTGATGACGCTGCTGGTCAAAGACCGCAAGTCCTTGAGAGCGCATACGCATACGAAAGCTTGCTTCTACAGACTGGCCATAAATTCGCCTACGTTAAAACTAGCTTATCAACATAGGGCTCAATTAATTTCCATCTCATGGATTCATTTCAGGTAAATTTTCAGTTCAAGATTAAGCACCTCAAACGCTTGAGATCGGGCGCACTAGCAACAACCGTGGGAGATGTCTGCGGTGCGGCATCGCCCTATGGCTCCGCCAGCCTCTGGGGAGCATGGTGATAGTGATGAGAACAACTTTACCGACGATGAGAGCTCACCGCTGACACACGATATTTATGGCGGCAGGTAAGTCGTATTATGTTGCGGCTGCTCTATCATAAACAAACTATATGTATATGCAAATCACTGAAGTTGGCTGAGGTTTTCACGGGAGCAGGCAAAAATATGAGGGCCTCGGAAAATATTAGATTTTGACAATGGCATACCGGAACATAAGTTAAATGCCATTCCCACAACTATATTTGTCTGATTGCTCTCGTATCTTGAACAACTACTGCTTAACAATCACTTTCAGTACAATGTGGCCACTTGTCAATGACGATTACTCTCAGCAATTTGAAATAGCGGAAGCCAAGAGCAATAGACTAGTGGGTGCGCCAATATGTTAACTATTATGTATATGCTATCGATCAGTTAAGTGCACTATTAATGAAATACTGGTATGAACGATATTATATCTAACTCTTAAGTTTGCAAACCATCAGTTAGATTAGTTTGCCTGTTAGCTTTTGGACGTACTTTCTCTATCTAGCCAACCTTTCGACTTCTAAATGTGGAATTATTTCTAAACCTGATTTCTAGCCAACGAACAATACAGGAAACAAAAGGCTGGGATGTATTTCGTGATCCGCCAATTAAAATTGAAACCGGTTCGACAGCAAACCAGGAATGTCTGGAGCTAACCATCAAGATCTTAAAAATCTTTGCATATATATTCACGTTTATCATAGTCTTAACCGGTGGCGTTATAGCCAAAGGAACTGTTCTTTTTATGACCTCGCAAGTGCGCAAGGATCGCAAGATTGAATACTGTAACAAGGATCTGGTAAGAATGTTAATGTGATAATCTGTTACCAGGACTTAAGACAATTTCTCAACAGGGCCGCGACAAAAGCTTCGTTGTGCGCCTACCAGAGGAGGAGCGTATTGCTTGGATTTGGGCGCTAGTGATCGCGTATTCCCTGCCCGAGATTGGCTCGCTGATACGATCAGTGCGAATTTGCTTTTTTAAGACGTTCAAGGTCCCAAAGACAGGGCACTTTTTATTTGTGTGGCTAATGGAGAGTATGAGCGCATTGGGAACAGCGTTATTGATGTTTGTCGTCCTACCGCAGATTGATGCGATCCAGGGTGCAATGCTGACAAACTGCCTGTGCGTGGTACCCGGCATTTTTGGACTGCTTTCTCGAACCTCTAAGGAGGGCAAACGCTTCATTAAAGTCATCATTGATCTGGCTGCAGTTGCAGCACAGGTTACGGGCTTAGTTATCTGGCCCCTACTTGAGAATCGACGCGAGCTCTGGGTTATTCCGGTGGCCTGCGTTATGATCTCATGCGGCTGGTGGGAGAACTACGTCTCAGCGCAGTCACCGTTGGGGCTCGTGCGCGCCCTCGGACGCATCAAGGAAGAGTTGCACAATACTCGTTACTTTTGCCATATGTTCCTTTCAATTTGGAAGATTCTACTATTCTTCTGCGTCACGTTGCTTATTTATTGGGCCAACGGAGATGAGCCTAGTAATCTATTTAGTCTGTACGGCGATGCCTTCGGACCTCACAAGATCATTGTATATGAGCTACCTCCTGGGTTAGGTGGAGTGTTACCCGATACTTTAGAATCAGCCAACATAGATACAGTCGATGTGGATGCTGCCTACAACACCGTGGTCTATGTCTTGCTCCTCCAGGTCTTTGGCGCTTACCTGTGCTACATCTTTGGAAAGTTTGCCTGCAAAATTCTCATACAGGGCTTCAGTTATGCCTTCCCTGTCAGCCTAACCGTGCCAATCGCTGTCTCATTTCTGATTGCCGCGTGTGGAATACGTATTGATGATCCTTGCTTTTTCCACGACACCATACCGGATTATCTGTTCTTTACCAGTCCGTCCAACTTTAGATTTAATAATTTTGTCACCGAGCAAATGGCGTGGGCCTGGATTTTGTGGCTTCTTAGTCAAACTTGGATTGCGCTACACATTTGGACCCCCAAGTGCGAGAGACTGGCAACTACAGAGAAACTGTTTGTTAGACCCATGTACTCAGCTTTGATAATCGACCAGTCGATGGCACTGAATAGAAGACGCGATGACCAAGCTGACGTCAAAACGGAGGTACATTAAACTCAAATTTAGCGTTAACTCGTTTATTAATTAATCCCCTTATTAAATTTAGGATTTATCGGAGATAGAAAAGGAAAAGGGAGATGAGTACTATGAGACTATCTCGGTGCATACCGATCGTTCCTCGGCACCGAACAAGCCCTCGATTAAGTCTTCAGATAATATAACTCGTATCTACACATGCGCTACTATGTGGCATGAAACTAAAGACGAAATGATGGAGTTCTTGAAAAGTATTATGCGAATGGACGAGGATCAATGCGCCCGACGTGTTGCCCAAAAGTATTTGCGAGTATTAGATCCAGACTACTATGAGTTTGAAAGTAAGTGACATTTTTTATTTAAGATTCATTCTTTTCTTATCTCATATTTAACCCTCTCGTATAGCTCATATATTTTTCGACGATGCTTTTGAGATTTCGGATCATAGCGATGATGATATACAATGCAACCGTTTTGTAAAACTGTTGATTGGCACCATGGATGAATCGGCCTCTGAGATACATCAGACAACTATTAGACTCCGACCACCTAAAAAATACCCAACACCTTATGGTGGCCGATTAGTATGGACCCTACCTGGCAAAACTAAGTTTATTGCACATCTGAAGGACAAAGATCGCATTCGTCATCGAAAGCGTTGGTCGCAGGTTATGTACATGTACTATCTGCTAGGTCATCGGTTGATGGAGCTGCCCATTTCTGTTGATCGAAAGGACGCCATTGCAGAAAACACTTATCTGCTCACTCTTGATGGAGACATTGATTTCAAGCCAAATGCAGTCACCTTGTTGGTCGATTTAATGAAGAAAAACCGAAATCTTGGTGCCGCATGTGGACGTATTCATCCTGTTGGCTCCGGTCCGATGGTGTGGTATCAGCTGTTCGAATACGCAATCGGCCATTGGCTTCAGAAGGCAACTGAACACATGATTGGATGTGTGCTTTGTTCTCCTGGCTGCTTCTCACTTTTCCGTGGCAAGGCATTGATGGATGATAATGTGATGAAGAAGTATACAACGAAACCAACAGAGGCACGTCACTATGTACAGTACGATCAGGGTGAAGACCGCTGGCTGTGTACTTTATTGCTGCAGCGTGGATATCGTGTGGAGTACTCTGCTGCTTCCGACGCTTACACTCACTGTCCAGAGGGCTTTAACGAATTCTACAATCAGCGACGTCGCTGGGTACCTTCAACTATAGCTAACATCATGGATCTCCTCGGCGATGCCAAGCGCACAATTAAGATAAATGATAATATTTCATTGCTATATGTTTTCTACCAGATGATGTTGATGGGTGGCACTATTTTGGGTCCTGGCACTATATTTCTTATGTTGGTGGGTGCTTTCGTCGCCGCCTTTCGTATTGACAACTGGACTTCGTTCCATTACAACATTGTACCCATTCTAGCCTTTATGGTTATCTGTTTCACCTGCAAGTCCAATATACAACTGTTTGTAGCACAGGTGCTGTCCACTTGCTATGCATTGATTATGATGGCCGTCATTGTGGGTACAGCCTTGCAGTTAGGAGAGGACGGCGTGGGTTCGCCCTCGGCCATATTTTTAATATCAATGGTGGGCTCATTCTTTATAGCCGCGTGCTTGCATCCGCAAGAATTTTGGTGCATAACATGTGGCTTAATTTATCTCCTTTCAATACCATCTATGTATCTGCTCCTTATTCTATACTCAATCATCAATCTAAATGTCGTTTCCTGGGGCACTCGGGAAGTTGTCGCCAAAAAGACCAAAAAGGAGTTGGAAGCGGAAAAAAAAGCCGCAGAGGAAGCCAAGAAGCGAGTTAAGCAAAAGAGCATGTTAGGCTTTTTACAAAGCGGCATAGGTGACAATGATGATGAGGAGGGTTCCATCGAGTTCTCCTTAGCTGGACTATTCCGTTGCGTTTTTTGCACACACGGCAAGACATCTGACGAGAAGCAGCAGCTTACCACTATTGCCGATTCCTTGGATACAATAAAACAACGCATGGATACCATCGAGAGCGCTGTAGATCCGCATGGTCATCATGCTTCACGGCATAATAGACGTCGCACAACGTCTAGCGGCTCCAAGGATCATCATTTGCTTACATCGGTAGCTGAAAAATCGGGCGATGAATCGGACGTGTCGGATTCAGATACATCAGCAGAGCCCAAACAGGAACGAGACTTCTTGACCAACCCGTATTGGATTGAGGATCCTGATGTCCGTAAGGGTGAGGTGGATTTCTTATCAAGTTCGGAAATACAGTTCTGGAAGGATCTCATCGATCAGTACTTATATCCCATTGATAATGATCCTGTGGAGCAGGTGAGATTCAAATAGTTTAACTAGGATTATGTAGGTCAAGTTCCTTTTTCGCTACCCCTACCACTTGGCAATAACATACTTTTAGGCCCGTATAGCTAAAGATCTCAAAGAGCTGCGCGACTCTTCGGTATTTGCGTTTTTCATGATTAACGCTCTGTTCGTGTTGATCGTTTTCCTGCTGCAATTGAACAAGGACAACATTCACGTCAAGTGGCCCTTTGGCGTGCGCACCAATATCACCTATGACGAATCCACCCAGGAGGTAATTAAGTCTTTTACAAATACCACTAACATTTCTCTTTTTTTTTCTCTCTATTTCTCTCATATAACTGTGTGTATCCGAATGATCGATCGTCAAACTCAGGCCCGCATAGCCTCCGATCTGATTGAGCTGCGCAATAAGTCAGTCTTTGCGTTTTTTATGGCCAACGCCTTATTCGTATTGATTGTCTTCTTATTGCAACTGAATAAGGATAAATTGCATATTATTTGGCCGTTGGGCGTCAAAACGAACATAACGTATATCGAAGAGACATCTGAGGTTTATAATTCTATACAATTATAATCAAATTTTTACTTATGTTTATGAATTCTACTACCAAAAATGTTTTGTTCTGTGTCGCTCAGTACATGTATCTTATCTTAAACCTATTCAAGGGACCTCTAACTTCCTTCTGCTCTCTCTTACACTATACGTTTAATGTGGTCCTTACATATGTCACGTCACAGTCACCGTTACATATATACTTACCCCAATGAATGTTCCTAATGTTTTGTATGTATGTATCTATATTCTCTATATGTTTATAAGGCATTCCTTTGTTTTTCCTGTTTATTGAAACCTCCATCCTAATGGTTCTGGCATATCACCAACAAAAACAACAACTATATCATATCAACGCAGAAACAACTACAATAGCAACAACATATTGCCATCAAAACTGATTCTAACAGTTAACCCTCAACACGGTAAACTGTAAGCCATGTGCCATAAATCCTAAAAACAACAAAAAAGTATCAAAAACAAATCAAGATGTATGTACATACCAATACATGCTGGAGCCCTGCTCAGTTTCAAGCATGCTTCATTAATATATAACACACTTATATGGTATCACACAAAAACATAGCACTATCACCGACAATTGGTACTATGTTCTGCCATTTGCCCGAACTTAAACCCAAAATTAATTTCGGAGAAAATTGTTAAATCGTTAAATGTTACTAACAAAACAGTAATATTGAGTAAAATTTATTCTAATAGTTTTATCCCTAACATTTTCGCACAGGTACACATTTCCAAGGAGTATCTACAGCTCGAACCTATTGGTCTGGTCTTTGTGTTCTTTTTTGCCCTCATTTTGGTTATACAATTTACGGCCATGCTGTTTCATCGATTTGGCACACTTTCACACATCTTAGCTTCCACGGAATTGAATTTCTGCAAAAAGAAATCAGAAGACCTAACGCAAGATCAACTTATAGATAAGGTGCTTACAAAGAAGAGAATTTCGAGAATATTGTTTTCATAGCTTTGATTTCGGTATTCCCTAGCATGCTGTGGAAATAGTTAAGAACCTGCAACGCTTACAAGGCATAGATGGCGACTACGATAATGATTCCGGTTCGGGACCCGATCGCATAGCACGACGCAAGACAATACAGAACTTAGAAAAAGCACGACAGCCGCGACGTCAAATTGGCACCTTGGATGTGGCATTTAAGAAGCGTTTCCTTAAACTAACAGCCGATGCGGAAAACAATCCAGCCACACCAATACTAACACGTCGTTTGACCATGCGAGCTGAGACCATACGAGCGCTAGAGGTGAGAAAGAACTCGGTAATGGCAGAGAGACGCAAATCGGCAATGCAAACGTTGGGTGCCAAAAATGAGTATGGAATATCCGCAGCGCCACCAGTAAGGATTGACAAAAATGTTGCATATCCTTTCAAGCACAAATAATGAGAATTTATCTTAAATAGATCAATAACAATGGTGCTCTGGCCAATCAGCGCAGCGCACGTGTATCCAACGCAGGTATCAGCATCAAGGATGTATTCAACGTAAATGGTGGACCTAGTGAGGTGAGGATTAGACCCATTGCATTTTACCATTGTCAATCGGCATGTTAATTGCCTTACATTTTGTTAGCAAATTTATGGCTCCAATGGCGGTGGTACCATAAATCAAGGCTACGAGCATGTCATCGATGAAGATGGCGATGGTAATTCCCTACGTTTGACTACACGCAATTCGCATCAGGTGTCCTGGGGTCAAAACGTTAATGGCAATAATACGGGGCGTTTGTAAGCCTCTCATGATCCTACAATTATAATCTCTATTTAGACTAATGTTAAGTTAGCAATTTATAAACATAAACTACGCGCCTTTTCTAAATCTGATGCCTCGAGTTTGAGTTCATAGTCAAGACGTATTTTGTTAACTTGTATATATAAAGGACATTGCAGGAGCCTTGTCAATACACAACGAATATTATGCTAAGCTAATCACACTGCCAGTGTTGTTGTTGAATGGTGAATTGTCAGCCCAATGAACTACAACATTTATACTATATATACTATATCATTTGTTAGGTTAGTTTTAGTAAATTGTGATGCTGGCTCCCTTTTTGGGATTGTCGACTTAACCACAATACCAGTAAATGCTGACACAAAATACTCATTGTAAAGCTGATTTGAAAGTGCAGCAACTAAAACTTATTTATATACACGAATCTTGCTAAAGTAGTTTTTAAAAACCTCAAATATTTTAAAAATAAATTTTTTTACATAATAAATACATGAGCATTAAGTTATGAACTGATATTGTTTTCAACATGAAATTATTCACATTGTTTTCTTTTTGACTTTAAGCCATTGTTTATTTGGAATAACTTTATTTCTATGGGTTCTTCGAAGCTGCTATGAGCTCTATATATGCATGTGGGACAACATTTAGAAACGACTGTGATAAGTTATGGTCGACAAGTAACGTCTTCAAAAATGTACAAACTAGAAAGGAAACATAATCATATTTTCATAGAATGTGGTGCCAAGGTCTCAGGATGTTTAATGGAAGAGCATGTTGCCCTTTTTGGCTGCGATTGGTAGACGGTCGCCTGGACCAACCTGAAGAAAAGGATTTGGTATGGCATCCATGCGGAGCCCTGGCATATGGCCAGCCTTCTTGATAACGCCATTGGCACTGTCCAGAACATTCTCGTTGCCAAATTGATGCAGGAGAAACTTCTCCACCGCAGAATTGATGTCACTGTTGCTAGCCCCAGCGCCAGCGGCGTTTTCCTGATCGGCACAATCAAACATATGCTCGCTGTCACACGTGCAGTCCTGGGCAGCCTGGAACTCGCGACTGTAAATAGCCGTGTTATCAAAATCACTAATGCAATTGCCAGCGTGTTGTTCCATGTCATAGCCCTCGGGGCAAGGGTTGGGCGGATTGCAGTAGGCTGGCAGGCTGGCGTCGGTCTTAACAATGGTATTATAACGATTTGGTACCTCGCTCATACCACCCGTCACGTATTGATGTCCCCATAGAGAGCTGTGCTGCAAAAACTCCTGATCCCGTAACGATGGATTGGTATTGGATGACTGCAGCAAGCAATCGTTGCCGCCATCGCACAGTCTAGCGTATTCTGAACGCGACACCAAATCCACATTGTCCTTGGCGGCAGCAGCAGCCGCTGCGGCTAAATCACCCTCATTGTCTACATCGTAGTAACCCACCTGCATGTCATTATCCATGCGATTTAGCAACTCAGTAAGCAGGACATCAGCGAAGATACTGTCCTTAGTGTCAAAGCCATCCACCTGAGCAGAGCCGCCCACCAGCAAAATAAAACAGCCAATCAACATGGCATAAGCTGAAATAGATTTAAATCGATTTGTTCTTAACATATTTATTAAGAAAACCTTTTTTCATGACCAACTACCTTTTGATTGGGCCAACATATTGTGCATTTGGATACCTGTTATCACTGCTTACGTAGGACTTTGTAGTACTATTGATTTTTCGGCTGCACCAGCTGTAATTTCGAATCGATGTGTATAGCGACTGTCAAATGGTCACTGTGATGTGCTGACAACCAGTTGAATACTCAGAATACACACAAAATGACTGTATGGAACCCCATATATACGTGCATTAAAGTTTATATATGAGTTCAAAAGGCGCATGCGCAGATTTTAATTGCGCAAAGCTCTTTTATGTTTATGTTATGTTAGACAAAGCTTTTGTAAATGTCGTTTTCCAGTCAAACGCAAAAAATCTTACATTTATGACTATATTTTAATACTGAATATATAAACTAATTACTATCCCTTTGTCCGTGTTCCTCGCCACACAGCATGTCAATCTCATCCTGCATTCGCTGCACAGTGCATTTATGTGGATGCGTATTAGAGTGCTTAGTAATAATAAAGCATAAAGCATTAAGAATTTCGTAATTTGATTGAATTGATTTTTCCAGTATACGTAAATAGTACGTAACTCGCTCCACGAGCTTTATTTAAGGAGAAAGACATAAATGCGACAAATACATACATATATATGATTATATGCATATTCAGCTACTACATACATTTAAAACTTACGTTTATAAGAATAGTTTCGTGTTTAAACTCTCTGTATATCCTTAATATGTAACGTTGTTTATTAGTGTCTTTTAATTAGGTTCTATTTCAAATTTATGTAATCATATTATATTCAAAATGTATTATACGTATATTATTATAACGGATTGTGTGTATCATTAAAAGTTGTAATAAAGGAAGAAGGCGAAACTATTGAGCATTATTTACTTTTATCTTTAAGACTGTAATCGGGCTTAAAATATATTCCAACCCGGAATTACATTCATATTTATATTTTGGGTTCGCATTGATGATCCCAATTAAAAACATATTTATTCACAAATCTGGTATTGCAGCTCTCATGCTTTGAAATCCACGCTTTTTTTAATGGAACGGAAATTGGAACATTAAAACCCAAATATACTTACCTGAAATCCATATGACGAGTATAGTTTTTGATTAAAGATTATCCATAGTTGTTGTCTAAGTACTTCAGGTGGGTAAATAAATATCGGACATCAGGGTTCAAGGTCCAGAATCTGTTGTACATGCCTCAGTTAGTTAGAAAATGTGTAAATATTAAAACTGAAAAATGATACTGTTGTAATGAAAATATATAATTCAAAAGTCTCAGTATTCGTTTTAAACGCTTGATCAGCATTTATTTTAAATCCATTATTATCAAAGAACTGTTTATGTCGGTTTACATTACTTCTTAACATGACTTCCAATCGAATAGAGTACTAATGTACAGTATATAAGTTGATTTTAATAATTGTTTTTTTTTTTATAAAACTTTAAACGTACTTCGTATGTTTTTAAAACACTTATGATGATCTCATGTTTATTGATTTTAAATAATCAATATACTCTTCACTGTACTGGTCTGCCAGTATCATATTTATGTGAATACCAGTTGGACTGTTTGTATAACTGTATCAAAAGAGTGCTGTGAAATTCGATTATACAAAATGTTTCAAAATTGTATCTATGTATTTCAACTATTTGAGTGCCGAAATATGTATCTTTCATGCCTAACCATAGCCAGCTGATATGTAACAAACTACTGTGATGAACAATATATATTATTTTGATTGCGTTCTTGATTTGAATACTGCTTGTATTTGCTTTCAATAATACTTATATGATTCAACCGCTTGAAAATTATTGTTTCTATGTATTTCCAGCACCATTGAAAAAAATTTAAAAAAAAAATTAAAGTCATAACAAAATTAATTCTATTATCATGTTGCATATTAAATTATGTAAGTTGCTCAGAATTAAAATCAGGTAATTAAGCTTTGTTTGTATCGTAAATTGCACATATTTTTTTGGTTTTTCATATCATTCAAATAGTTAAAGTATGCATTGTTTTTAATATAACGCTGTATTGAATCCAATTTTCAGTACGTAGCGAACCGAATCTATTATAATGAAACTATGATTGTGATTTTTAATGTGTGTGTTCTCGAATATTTGCATAATTTTCTTAAACTTACGTATTTATCGTTTATCGCACACATTTAAAACAAATTACAATGTTCAATAAGTAGTTTTTTATGAAATTTTAACAGTCAGTATTCAAGCTTACCACTACATCTACAGTGTCCCAGCCACGCAATATGTACACGGTTGTGTGGAATAAACAATATTTAGCACACCTGCTGGAAGTATGTTTTACTTTTTACTTAACTTGTTTTGCTGGCAATTTGTTGCCGCTTTATAAGTCAGTGTGCTTTAGAAGTTTGCTAAGACTACGTGTTGTTTTTGCGTAAGTATACGATGTGTATCGTAGGGTATATCGTATATGCGCTTAGATATTATGTTCATTAAAAAGAAACTTTCATTTGAAAACTTCAGGTGTTTCTTGTACTGATCAGTAGAATTGCATATGAATAAACGTATGCAAGTGTGTGTGTGTATATATATACTTGTGTTTGCTATAACATGTTTGTATGTATTAGTGCGTATAGGGTCATACGAGTATATTGGCACTACAACAATAGAACAAAGAAGGAAAAAACAAAAAGAATAAATCGAAACAATAAGGCAATCCTCAATTTGTATCTTATAAAAAAATGTTTAAAGTATTTATTTAAAATACAACGTTAACGCACACTCAAGTTAACTGTATGTGCAAGAAAACGATATGTGTACATAATTAAAATTAAAATAGGTTTAAACTTTAAACTTAACTGTTAGTTATACTATGTAGACGTCATGTCCACGCTTAAATAAAAAGGGACAGCGACCAGAAATGGCTGGGCTTGGCAAATATTTCAACAGCTTACAGTTTTACAAAAATGAAAATTCTGGGCAATAGTTAAACGAACTAAAAACAAAAGCAATTAAATGTACGTATGTGTATATAGGTATCAGTCGATGAAGTTATTGTGAGATGAGCTACAAACATAATTATTTTAACGTGTGTCTAGAGAATATTGCAATTTCCAATTGCCCAGGAAAAACATATATTTTTGAAAAACTTCCAAATAATCTCTAGTGTAGCCCACATGTATCGTTTTGTTCTGTTTAGCTTAACTAAGTTAATGTCTAAGGGGAGCGGGCGCAGGGTTCGTGCGTATCTATGTATAAATGACAGCTGCCAAATCGCTGACGTTTGCAGCTTAATACACTTATTCAAGTGTATGTGTGTGTGTGTGTTCATAAAAGCTGCCTATGCACAATACTAATGTAAAACTAAATTGTTGAATATAAAAAATAAAAAAGACGACGCTATGTGCGGGGGCTTAAATCACAGCCAACGGGCGTTGACTGTGATTTAGTACCGCTTCTATAAGCAATTCGTGGTCTCTTTTGCATCTTCAATGTTGGTGTGGTTCTTGATGAGCAACTGCGTATTCGGATACTTGTTGAGTTGCGCAAAGCGCTCCATCACGCAGGAGGAGCTGAGACGTGCCTCGGCATCGTGATCCCAGCACTCCTCCATGGTGTCGCAGAAGATGCTGAGACCCTGCAAATCAAAGATAATTACGCCTCGAGTTAAAACATCGTGTATTTCAATAGCTACCAAATGGGCGCGCCAGGTGTTGAGCAAATGTGGACGCAACTTTTTCATCACGACGCTTTCCTGCACCTCATCGAGTGTGGGACGTTGTCCTAGTTCCGCCTCAAAGGGCAGCTGATACTCGCCCACGGGTCCCACGACATCACAGCGTGAGACCATTTCCCACAGTACCAATCCGCAAGCATAGACATCGATGCGCAAAAAGGCATCGCGATTGAAATTAATGGCACCCTCGAGCACCTCTGGTGCCATATAGCGACGTGTGCCGACCTGGCCGTGGGTATCGCCGCACGATTTGCCTGGCTGAAAGATCATGGCCAGCCCAAAATCAGCAATGCAGGCCGTTAGATCCCCCTTGAGCAGCACATTCTTCGATTTAAAGTCACGATGCGCTATGGATGGCTTCAGGCCCTCCGTCTTGCTGCTCAGTATCTCCTCGTGTAAATGCGCTAGCCCATTCGCCATGGACTCGGCTATGCGGCACAACTCCAGCCAAGTAATCGTATGCGACTTTAGATAGTCGCAGAGAGAGCCATTATGCTGATATGTGGATATTAGCCAATATTCGGGCTTATCCAAATGCTTCTCAACTCCAAGAAACTCTAAAATGTTCGGATGACGCATTCGCGGAAGCTTGTAAATCTCGTTTTCGGTAGTCCACGAGTCCTTTTCCTGCATGCGAAAGATTTTCACGGCTACATCCTGGCCATGCAGCTTGGCCTGCCAGACATCGCCAAATCGACCGCTTGCCTTCTGCTCCAGCAATTGTATCGGACGGTTGCTGAGCAGTGGCGATGAGTTGGTGATTTCTGCCTCATGCTTGAAGGAAAAAGGAAATTGATTAGAGCTTTTGGGAAAGTAAAGCGCACCAGCTCCGACTTACCTTGGGTATCTCATTAAAGTTCACCTGCTTGAAGCGTCGATAAAAGACAAAGGTTAACAGTAGTGCAAATACCAGGACGAAGGCAAATACTGAAGAGCACATTATATAGAAGGTTAGATTGCTGTTGTCCTGCGTCTTCTCTTTGGGCACTGCAAGTGAAATCCAAATTCATATTTATAAAATACATAAAATAAAATAGTACCAAATGTTAAAACATTCCTGTTTTGTGATATCCCGCAGGGATAATATATATATATATATATATATCTTTAAACGCCTTCTACAGGTGAACAACATCTCAAGTGGCACCTGTAGTTGGCACAGGGTTGACTGCCAGGCTCATAAGCAAAACGAAAAACGAAAAACGAAAAAACGAAAGTTCGCCCCCAATTCGACATCTCTTATGCACTCATATATATAAGATAAAAGGGAGCTAAGCATAAAAAAATAAAACAACAAAGTGAGAGGCACAAAAGATACATGCAAGGCAAAGGAAAGCCACCCCAAACCAAAATAAAATACATAACAAGCAGCAACAAAAACGTGCGCAGGGGCGCACCAAAATGTGAGGTAGGGCAGAGGGAAGTTGCATCACACGCGGAAGGTTGTGGGGCTGCTGAGAGCCGACTCCACATCGCATGGAGAGTTCATTAACACGAAAAAACCTGAGTTGTGCTGGGTTGCAATTTGAGGATGCAATAAAAACGAGGCAACGAGTGGAAAAAATATGTTATGCCAAAAATTGGGGTAAATTTAGCAAGCAGTAAGTAAGGGGAAAAACGACAGGTAGCTCCAAAAAGGAATCACTCGCACCTTGTGTTGTTGCCTCCGTGATGGTTGGTATCCATTTGTGCTGCGTGTTGCACATCGAGCCCTTGCAGCAGCAGAAATGTATGTTTCCCTGCCGTGGCTGGGCGTGAGTAACGCACACGGTCTGATTGCACTCGTGCATGTCCGTGAAACAGCCCTTCATTTTGATTTTCTCGGTGCCTGCAGCAAACAAAAACAAAAATATATACCAAAACTGTTGATAGCACTTGCAAGTACACATAAATGAGGCAGCAACATACCCGTCACTTCGTCGGCGCTCCATAGCACATAGCAGCTGGGAAACTTGTCTCCCTCCACCTGGCAGAGCTCTATGGTGATGGCGCAATCATTGCGCGTATTGCAATCCTTTTCGTCATAGTGCTCGCAGTTAACGTTGTGGCCCTCAGGCAGGATGGCGCCACTGGCCAATTGCAGCAAATGACAGCCTGTCCACAAAAAGGAGACAAAACAAGTCAGTGATATTACATATGAAAATGGATGGCATTATAGAATAGTAAATAAGTTGGTTAAATGGACTCTGTCGGCCACCTTTGTAAACATATCACGTAACCACGGCCTGCGGACCAACGACCCCAATTCAAATCCAAATCCCAACGGACTAAAGCTCCCTACAGCGGGGAGGCTTCAATGAGCGTTGCCATTGAAAGCTAAATGAAGAACTTTCCACAACCAACAGGCCACAGCCAACGGTACGCAACCCCAATTCGCGCAGTGGGGGCCATACAAAATTAGCTTCACTGGCCAACCAAGCCTTTGAGTGGGCCCTACCCTATAACCCCAATGAGACTGCAACTGCAACTGCTGCTTCTGCTCCTTGTCTGTCTCTGTGTGGTGGGGCTAAGTGTATGCTTGTGTATGGGCGCAATTCGCGCGCAAATCCACGTGTGAGTAGATTTGCTGTGGCGCACAGTGGTGCACATTTCTTGTAATATATATATAATATATATATATTTGTAGAAAATTCAATTAAAAACCGGTAAATAAATTAAAAAGCACATGCCAGAATGCAAAAATAATCCTTGAACACCATAGAATATTTTACATTTTTAGATTAAATCGGGTTTTAACAATTTTATACTTGAAAAATTCAAAAAGGAATATATGAATATAAGAAAATAACAACTTTAAACTTAAGGCTTGTAAAACAGTACCAGTATATTGAGCGCGGCTTATATGTAATTGTTGCATAAAGAGAGTGCTCAATACGTCTAGTGTATTTTATAAGATATATTAAATGCTATTATCGCATTAAGGAAAAAGTTGCTTAAATAAAATGGATTCAATGCATTTTCTCAGTTGCATGTAAGCGGTAAGTACAGTATATTATGTATTTTAATTTCAGCACTATTCATAATTCTGAAAAAAACAGCTCTGACCAAGTATTGTGTAAGTATTGTAACAAAATTATATAAAGTGACATCATTGATTTAGATATTTATAACCAAATCATTACTTTCAATGCACATTACTTTGACTATTTAATTTTTTAAATATCAACTACCCCAAGCGAAACCTTTAATTTGAGCATATTCATTAACATATACAAATTAGCATCAATTAAAGCATGCTCAGGCCCACTGTGCACGGGTAATCGGATCTGTGTGTGTGCGTATACACATAGAATATGTTTGTGTGTGCGTGAGCGAGTAGGCATGCTTGATACTAGTAAAGTAGATACATAAGCATGCACATTATGCAGATTGAAAGGGGATGAGTTTAAAGTGGCGCTTGTTGAAAATAAAGAAACAACAACAGCAACGGGAAAGGGACCAGCATGAGCACAAGAGTGAGAGAGTTGCGATGAAACTAAAGCAGCTTTTTCACCCACGCGAACGCACAAACAACAAGTTTCAAATGCAACGTCATCCATTCAAAGAAATCATTTCACACACACAGACATATCGTATAATTGAAAACAACGGCAAAGCGCACTGAGAACAACTACAAAGCACGCGCCAAGCTCTTTGCTCTTGCGGAACTACTGTAAATAATATCGACAGCAAGCCGTTACGTACGTACAAACAAACACACACACATACATCCAAACTATGCTCAAATACATATACATACCTAGAACAAGCTGCGCCACAAGATAAAGCACAAAAGTGTATTTGACGGACATTGTTACTGTTGTTGTTATCGCTGTAACTTGTTTACAACACAAAATATATACGTAACTAAACACGCGCGGTGGTTGGAGAATTTCTGTTTTATTTGTGTTCTTTTTTGGCACATACATATATATTAATTTTCCTTGTGAGGAAATTGTGTTTTCACATTTGGCTATTCATTTTATTTGGGCAATCACAAGTTGTAAGCATTAAAGGCTTGTTGGCAGACTGCTTTCGCTGCACTTTTAACCTTAGAATTTAATATTTTATATTATGTATACACAGGCAGCAGTGTGCGTGTGTATGTAATTTATTTTCCGCTGCTGCAATCGCAGCAAAGTTGCTGGCCACACGCTTTTTTCATGTGCATTTTCACGTTTTTGACGCGTTTTATCTGCAAAGTATTTATCACATTTTCTTTTGTGGCACTTCAAATGCGTTTCTATGCTGCATTTAACGCTTTCATTCAATTATTATTAAGCGATTTATTCATTCGCACGCAGTTCCTCCTCGCAACTACGATTGTCACAATGGGTACAAGTGTACCGATACTGCGGATATTTACCAACACACAATTCGATTAATGGAAGCCCTGGCAGCATTAATCGGTACAACTGTGGTGAAACCGATAGGATTACCAGCACCAGGTTAGAGATAGGTTTTTGGCTAGAAGCGCAATTGAAATCAATTTTTTGAGTTCTTATGGTCACAACAACTTCAGTCAATAAAAAGGCGCTTGAATTCAAATTAACCAACGTTGTTCATTTTCTCTAACCTTCTAAATAAAAACACAAATCAGACATTTCTTTGCGACATTGTATAAAATACAGCATACATAAACTGTTTAATACCATATACCTAACGTATTCATAAAAAAGTACCCTCCCAATTTTTCAATAAATTAGATGAATCATCCAGTGAAACATGTTGAATGTCACGTTCTATAATCTTGCCGATTCGCAGATTAGATTCCACCGTTCAGCACGCCAACAATAATACGTATACAGTATAAATTTACAAATATTATATATGTACAATGAGTAATTCTCTTAAAAACCAGCATCACTTGGTGCCATCGAGCTTGCTCAAGCCATCGGCGTACTGAAACTCTGGGCTGTTCTCGTACTCGCACATATCTAGGGCGATGACACAGCTCTCCTTGACGACGCGCTTCTCATCATCCGCATAGCGGTTCAATATTTGTATGCACTCCTCGGTGGCAATGGCGCCCAGCGCTTCGGCGCACTCGTGACGCACCATCTCATTCTCTAGGCGATCCTCCAGATTCTCCTGCAAGTAAGGTATGCTGCACACCTCCTGCAGCTGGCCCAGAACGAAGGCAACCTCGTGACGGAATAGCGCGGACTTGTCCTTAAGTCCTGCGGCCAGGGCCAGCACGCTCGCCTCGGTGCGCAGGTTGCGCAAACTGAACATGGCGCGATAGCGATCGAAAAGGCTGTGTTTGGGATCCAAGTAAATGTCCTTTAGCTCCTGTACGGTCTTTGTACCTGTCGTCGGCGGAGACGGGTCCACAGACGCATATGGATTGTTGTCGTCCACCTGTTGGCCGCTTTGCAGCCAGCATACACGGTCGACCGCTATGGCGCAAGTCTCGGCGACTTCAACGACCGGATCCTCTTTGTACTTCTCGAGTATTGGCAGAACATCTGGGTGGCCAATTGCGCCCAAGGCCTCAGCCGCCTCGTGACGTACCATGGGCTCTTGCGCGGTATTTTGCAGCACTTTGGTCAGTATAGCCACCGCCTGAGTGTTTTGCATCTGTCCCAAGCAGTAGGCCAACTCGTGCTTCAGCAAAGCGGAATCGTCGTCAAAGGCTTTGCTTATTGCCTCGATGGCAAGGCTGCCGCCGATGTTTTTTAATGTGAAGAGCGCTCGGAAACGCTCCTTGAGCGGGCGCTCCTTGTTGTTTAGCACTCCGCCAATGGCTTTAATCTGTTCGTGGGAGACCATCTCGATTCGATTGAAGTATATAAATGTAAATAACAACTAGAAAACGAGCGCAGCTTGCCTCGTGGAAATTTATCAAGTGTAATAACGATAAATTTTCTTAACCGACCGCCACATTGAAATCTACGCATTTGGCAACACTAACAAAAAAGGCCGCCATAAATGGTGTCTGTGCAACACTTTAACACTGTTTAAGAAGAAGCAAATAGTCCAGTTGTTGGGTTACGTTTATCTTTAGCTCGGCGAGAAAACGTTGAAAAATCGTGAAATACCGCGTATTTTCTAGCAAAAATTATTGAAAACCGTAATTAAGTGTACGCTGGTGCTAACTTCGATAAGTTAATTAGTTGGTTTTGGTGCCAACTAAACGAAAATAGCATTTAAAAAATTTGCGCGTTCACGGTACGTTCAGCGTGGCGTGTGTATGTATATATGTGTGCGTAATATACCTGCTAGTTGCTTTGAATCGCTGTTCCAGTGCGAACACAGAGAACAAGAGAGAGCACTCGCTACTTTACAACTAAGCGTTACAACTCAAAGCAAAAACATTGCAAAATACAAATAATTGTATTTTGTACGCGATTAAAATATATACCAACATCAATATCAAAATGTCCGACGAGACCAGCATACAGAAATCGGAAGCCGAGGCCGTTGTCGAGTCGAAAGGAAACAACGAAGAAGATGCAGCGCTTCAACCGGCGGCGGATGAGAAGAAGACACCCGTAAGTGTTTAGAAAAACATGCATACATGTACATGTTTGTGTGCTTGCGTACCTATCTACATAGAGTCAGTCACAATTAACACCGGGGGTCGTGCGATAAGAGCGCGCTTTGCAGCCTTCCCACTCGCACTGTGACGAACAGAATTATCTGGAAGAGCGTGTGCATTTTGTAAAAGTGTTGGTCACACTCACGCAGTATTTTTCCAAAATAACCGAAGCACAAAACACACACACGTATTGTGTGTAATGCATTTTACACTTTCGTGTTGATGTTAATTTTTTTGTTGCCCTCGTGTGCGCGCGCTTTTCCCAACATCCCCCGTATCTGTGTGTGTATACGTGTGTGTGCATTTATTTTTGTATGTCGCGTGGTACACTCGTTACTAGCAATCGGTAGTCTCTTTTGTGCACGTTTTGCCGCTGCGCGCGTCTGTCTCGTTCTCGTTTGTTTTTATTTTTCTTGTTCTCTTTTCGACTTTTTGTTGTTTGCTGTACTTTATCATACATGCAAGTATGTATATGCGTCTGTGTTCGTGTGAGGCATTCATATGTTGCGCTCCAGATCGGACATTTATTTATTTGGAATGGACCGACTGTCCAGTGCTGTGTTTCACTTGAATTCATTTGGATCTCGTGAGCCTCAGTAGCAACATGTTCAAATATCGTGCATTGTTTTGATGTGTGTTTGTAAACAATCATTGTAGAAACGCACGCCAAAGCGACGCTCCTTCATTGAGCGGGCTCAGCGCGAGAGTGAGGAGCTAGTGCGGACGATGGGCGGTACCTTGGAGCTGGAAGGCGGACGTCGCACTCGATCCAGTACCCGTGGCACACCAACGCGAGCCGCTGAAACTGTAACACCGCCACCGAGCAAAAAGGCGCGCACATCGCCAGCGACGACAAAGAGTGGAGGTAAGGGGCGTGGTGCACGCAAACTGGATGTGGGCGGGGAAGATGTCGAGCTAGAGACAGCAAAATCCAAGCCAGATGAGAAGGAGGAGGAGGAGCCGACGCAAGCAACCGAATCAGTTAAAGTAAACGTAAGTTGACGAATTCTGCAGTGATAAATTTAATCTAACTTAATATTCCATGTTCAAGGCCGCTCCAAAGAGAGGAAAGAAGGTGGAAAAGGAACAGAAGCCCAAGGAAGCTGTTGTCAAGGGGAAAGCAAATATCAAGAGCACAGAGGATTCTGAAACCAAGCCCACAGAATCTAAGGAAACTGCGTCCAAGGCAACCGAGTCTAAGGATCAGCCCGATTCTGCTGCCGCCGAGGTGCCTGCTGTGCAGGACGAGACAGAAAACAATGTTGACCACGATAAATCAAGCGCAAATAAGTCCGAAGTGAAGGAGAAAACGCCCGAGCCATTGGAAAAATCCGAGAAACCAGTTGAAGTTGAAAGTCCGGCGAAAAGTGATACTACAGCTCCTGCTTCCGACACAGCCATGGAAGTTGATGATGATGATGATGATAAGGAGACGCCAAGTACGGAACAGCCCTCCGCTGATACAACATCCTCCGACACCTCTGCATCTGCTGTTAGTACAGAAACTGTTAAGGAAAAAAACAATTCAAAAGAATCCCAAGAAAAGGAGGAGGACCTGAACGTCAAGCCCGCTGAACCCGCCAAGCAGCAAACCCCGGAACCCATGGAAGTAGATTCGAGTGCAAAAGTCAGCTCCGAAACTGCCGAACCCATATCACCCGTCAAAGAGGTTACACCCGTTTCCGCCGCCACCGCCGCCGCCGACGAGTCTATAGCAGCACAGACAGCAACAAGCGATAAGGAAGTCGTTGAATTGGCCACCGAAGTAAAGGAGGATGCACCACCCACACCAGCCGAAAAAGAGGCAAGTGCAAGTGAAGTCGAAAGCACATCTGCAGAGAACAACACAGCTAAAGCTGATGAACCACCTGCCAGCAATGATGTCAGCAAGCTGGCCGCGCCGGTTGCGCCAGTCGATTCTGTTGAAACGGAGTCGGCAGCAGCAGAAACCGTTAAAGAACCCCAGACCAATTGTGAAAACAAGTCCGAGCACAATGACAATGGTAAGTCGATAAAAGTGGCTTTAACTCCCCTTCGAATATTTGAAAATGAAAACTTCTTGCAGGTGAACCGAAGATCGTTAACAGCGCCACCGGAGATGGTGAAAACCATGTAACGCCGCAGGCCTGTAATTAAGCAGCAACATAATAATAATGATGATGATGATAATGAAAACCAATAACTATAGCTCGTACCGAACGTGTACAAATGTAACGTCGACCCCATTCAACACGTTGCCGCCAACAAATAAGCAAATATATATATTTTTCCTAGGCTGGAGCGCGCCTCATGTAACACAGGTTGAGTTCAGTTTCCATTGTCAAGTTTTCTTTTATTCTCAAACCACTAAAAAGGTACGATTACAATTCACTAATAATCTTCCAGTCTTTGGCTAAAATAAGTAACGTCTTAGGCTGTAATCGATGCTGGATTTTCAGTGATGATCTGTGTGCGCAATATATAGTAACAAACATATACAGCAAATAGAAACTAACACCCACCAATACACAACCCCAACCCCCCTCTCTCACACACAGACACAGACACACACATTGTTAAAAGCATCAAACTATAAATAATATGTATGTGTAAATTTAATTAAATTGGAAACAACAAATCAAATACATTATTGAAAAATGTATGTAAAATAGATGTTTTTAAATTATAAGACATAATCTTTAATACAAGTCTAATATTAAAAACCGATTTTGACACTCAAAACCCAAGAAAAGATTTTTAACAACTGATGCGTGGTTCAAGAAATTAAGTACATTAGCATAAAACCTTACCAATGCCATTCACACTTACCTGGCTATTAACAATACATATTACGTATATATCTTATTATTTCTTAATTTCTGAATATTTGTTTGTATTTTGAAAGCTGCTCGCATGAAGCATTTAGTTTTTAACGTTTTGTCATGTAAATTAAACGAAACTCCCTATATCAAATAACGCATCAATTGTATTCCGCATAGAACTTTTGTGCAAGAAAAAAAATTTTCCACAAGAACTTATCTAAATTACGAGTAGTACTGTAATATTTTTCAATGAAAAATGACTTAAAAAAACAAAACAAAAAAATAACAAGAGCGTAAAATACTTTGGAACTCTTTTTTATAACTGAAATAACCAGTCAGACCTTTTTTTGTAAGTAGCTGGATACTTTCTGTGTAAGAAATTCTTCATTTAAATATTCTTTTGTAAATAAATCTTTTAAACATACAAAAGAGAGAGATAACATTGTGTATTAACTTAAATAGTTCTAAGAAACGACTTATGCGCCACCTTTTTCCTGTTCACTTTTTGTCAGTGGCTCCTTCAGTGGCAGCTCCTCCAGCTCCAGCACTGGATCGGGCACATTTAGCATGTTGCGCACAAATGGCGAATATAATTTTGGATTTTGTTTATCGTTTTTGTCCGAGCGCCACACATAGCTCATGGGCAGTGCCAAGACGAATATCAGAATTACGCCCAGTATCTTATACCAATAAAATGATATATCATAGACTGAAAATTCCCGATTGCTGTGAAAGGCAGTTGTCACATTCTTCGGTGCCGCCGTAGCTGGCGTTGTTGCTGCAGTTGTTGTAACATTACTGAAGGTTAAAGTATTCAAATGTTAATATTTGACTAATGTCCTCCTTATAACACTTACATGGCATTCAAAATTGAATGTAAGCCTCGCGCCTCGCACTGATCCAGGCTATTTGGCAATACGTCGTACTTAACGAGGCCCGCCTTAAAGTTCATCTGTGCGTTGATGATGACCCACAGCATGACGAGCACACTGAACAAAATGCTGGTCATTGCCACCTTGCCATTGACGCGGGGCACGAACATGCCCAAAAGGAAGACACCCACAACGGCACCCGTATTGATGCCCGTAACCGTCCACATTGTCTGCAATATGGAGTTGAACCTCTGCACAATTATACCGCCCAAAATACAGTAGGCACCCATGCCGATGATGACCAATTTCATGCAGCCGTTGGCCCGTGCCTCCGTATGCCGGATATGGGGCTTAATATAGTCAAAGTAAACAACGCCGGCGAGCGAATTGAGATGTGCCGAAAGCGAGCTCAAGGAAGCACTAAAGACACAGGAGATGAATAATCCCGGCATGCCGGGCAGATTGCCCATTATGTCCTGTATGAAGAATGGCATCATTTTGTCCGGCTTGCTGACCAGCTATGGACACGAAAACAATTTAATTTGCATAAGATTAGACCAGAAGAGCGGACTACTTACGCCTGCTAGCATAGGATCACAGCCGTAATAGCGAGCAAACATTATAATGCCAATAAAAGAGTTGAAGACCATGATAACCAGAAAACCAATGCTCGCAACATAGAGAGATCTGTAGAGCACACACATAAATATAGGAAGAGCTAATTACGGGTGGCTTACTTTTTGGCATGTCCATATGAGGGCAGGGAGACAATGCGCTGTACGCAGCTCTGATCGAGTCCAATTTTGCCCGTCCACATGAGCATGCCGCTGCTTAGGCCGGTCCAGAAAGTGGAGCGTATTCTTGGATCAAGTCTAAAACTGCATAGAAGAAAAGTTGTACATTTGTCGAACAGCGCCGAACAGCCTGCCTTTTTTATTAAAACTTACTCGAAGTTAAAACGTCCGCCCTCAGAGGCGTACTCGAGCACAGTGTGGAAGCCACCCGTGCGCATAGTGCCCAGCACACCCACCATCACCACCGAGATCAGCATAATGCCAGCCTGGACCACATCCGTCCAGACGACCGCCTTAATGCCACCCAACATTGTGTAGAAGACGCAAATCGATGAGACTATGGTGTTGATTAGGTGAATATTTATGCCGGTCACTGTAAATGAACATGAATTTTAATACATCAATGTATATAAATTCCTAAGCACATACCTTGAGAGAAGGCCAGCGAGGGAATAAACATATAAACCGGCAGCATTAGGAACTGATTCAGAATGAATGTAAGGGTAACCAGCTGACGAGTGCGTTTATTAAAGCGCATCTCCAGGTACTGTGGAAATTGGTTAGGTAAAAAGTTATTAACAATCAGTAAAAAGGGTATTCCCACTCACCTCATAACAATTAACGACATTGTTGTCATAGAAGACGGGCACAATGATATATACCAGAATTGGTAAGGTTGGTATCATCGCCAGTACCATGAATATGAAGTTGAAACCAAATGTATAATTCTCGGCGGGAATCGACATAATAGCAACGCCAGAAAGTTGACTGGAATGAAAGCCAATTTCTTAAGTAATTTACATGTATTTTACATTTTTCCGTTCTTAATACTCTTTTATACGATTAAACGAGGAGGAGCGAGAGTAAAACCCTTTTTTCAGACGTTTGCTATATATCTAAAGTTTTTGGTTTTTACCGATTGTTTCTTTATAGTGCTATAGTAAATAGTGTTTCATTGTTTTTCGGTAAATGTTTGTCAAGTCTGGTGAGGATAGTTTAAAAAACACAAAACTTTTTATAGAGAAACTAATTTCTCGACCGATAGTTTCAATATGTTGGCTAGAGCATAGCAAAACTCTCAGTTGCTGAGTTTGGTCCGTTAATCTTGAAAAATAGAAAATTTTAATTTACAATAACTAATCTTCCTAGAGCAAGTATTTAAAATGTTAGATCAATCCGATTGGCTTCTATAAAACTGAGAACTGATCAAGAATATAGGTAAATATGCGTACCATATATTGTAATTAATTTTATTTTAATTTTTGGAACGGGTATTATCTTCATTAGCAAACGCTCGCGTAGTCAATAAAGATAAGTTAAGACAACGCCTGGAAGCATTACCCACATAGCTAATGACATTGACTTTCGGTCATGTTAAGCCTGCCAAAAACCAAAATTTTGGTTAAAATGAAGATTACCGCGTTGTTCTTGCAAACTTCCTAATAATTATTTAGATTGGGGGGCTAACCCCCAAAAACTACGTACCTGGACACCAGTGATATGGCTATGGGCAGCGTTTGCATCTTCTTGCCGCCGCGCAGATACTCATCGGTGGTGTTATTCGCCTTGGCGAAGAAGCCAAAGTAGACGCCAATGGCCGCGGAGACACCCAACATAAATATGAAAACAGTATAATCGGTCAATCCGAAATTTAGATCCTCTACTTTCGCTGTGGCCGCAGCTGCTGTGCTGGCCAGTGTAGCCATTGTAGTGGACATCCTCGGGCTGTTTTAATCCTTTACACTTGCACACTTCAGTTCGCCGAGAATTCGAGTGTTGTTTTGTGGAGCTCGGATGCTGCCAGCACACTTACGGACATGACGATCACAATCGCACTTAAGTAGAGATCACAGGTAGCTTATCACTAGCTGCCATATCTGCTAGACGCTGTAGTAAAAGTTGATGGCCCATCGTAAAGTAATGACATTACCCATGTACTTTTCCTAGGTTTTTTTTACATTTTATGCGCCTCTATCTTTAACGTGCTTAAACATTGTATATATTTAGCAAGCAATACAAAGCTATATACCAGCCCCCAATTGGTTGTATTCAATAAGCTGACCATAAGAACTTCAATTTGTATCTGATAATAAGCACAAGTTTAAGATAAATTGGTAACATTGCCTGCTTTTAGGAGCCGTGTTTGTGATAAGAACTAGTACAAGAGTCAGCAGTAGACCGAAAATTAAATACCCTTGCAAACATTTTATTTGTCGATTTGCAATATATTTCCAAGCTTATTCCCACACATAAATTTTGACAATCTATTTTCATACAAAAACTCAACTAATGTTCCTATTGGAACTATATTATATGGTAATCTGTTGTTTAATTGCTTTAGTTGATTGAGTTTATTTTAAAAACAAGCAAATTGTTCATACACAGATTAAGTTTTCAACCCAACGTTTTTATGACAGCTATATGATATAGTGCTGGTATCCAACTGATTTTAACAGCGTTACATATTTCGTGACAAAATTATAAAGCCCATTTTTTATATAATAAAATATCGGATCTAATATTTTAAACTACCATAACGTTGTCAGAACTGAACTTACCACCTTAGATGGCATTTTGGTCATGATTTGAACTCTACTTGAATCTGCATATCTATATGTACAAATAGTGCTAGGGATATGTTCTGGATTCGGTATTACGCTGCGGACGAGTGTTGCGCTGTCGGTTACACCCGACTGCAACGTTGTCAGTTGTTAACATTAGGTTTATTATCCAAGATTTAATATGACGTAGGACAAACATCTAAATTGGTATCTTTTAAAGTGATGGGCGGCGGTCCTAATTAATATACCCGCACTTATCTGAGAATGACAAGCGATTTCTGTGATCGCTGCTTGTTGTGGTATTAGATAGGTTCGAATGACTCATCTAGGAAATGAAACACAGTGCGAAAACAGACATATCTGCATACTGCCGTACTGGGGGCTATATTGAGCATCTTACACATATAAACAATAGAAATCTTTAGTATTTGTTAAGCTCTTAAGGTAAGTCCATTTATTGTTCCCGTGTAACAGCGTTTTTTACATCGATTATGCCAATCTTAAGCTCAGCGCCTTCCTTCAACGGTGAATTCTTTAGCGGCAGTTCTTCCAATTCCTGCTCATGAGTCTGTTTCACGAATTTTCGTATAAAAGGTGTGTAAAGCTTAACATTTTGTGTATCCTGCTTGTCTGGCTTACAAATGTAGCTCATGGGCACCGCCCATAGGATCGTTAATAGAATCCCAACTACCTTGTACCAATAAAATGAAATGTCAAATATCGAGAACTCGCGATTACTTCCAAACGAGCCCGTTACCAAAGGGGGTAAAGCCGTGCCCGGTGCCTCAGTTATTGGCATTGTGGAGCTGTTGTTGCTATAGAAATTAATAAGCAAGAATAAATTAATTAATTTTTTTTGTGGTTTTGGAGGCGTTGCCTTACATTGCATTTGAAATCATTTTCAGATGAGGTGCTTCACACTGATTCAGCGAATTGGGCAGGACGTCGTATTTGATTAGGCCATTCTTGATGTTCAGCTGTGCGTTTATGAGAATCCAGACAATGACAATCATACTGAACATAATGCTCGATCCGGCCACCTTGCTGTTCACGCGCGGACACAGCATGCCCAGCAGAAACACGCCCACCACGGCGCCAGAGCTGATGCCCGTTATACTTACCACCGTCTGCAGAATGGAGCTGAAGTTCTGCACTACAAAACCCCCAACAATGCAGTAAAGCCCGATCCCAATGATAATCAACTTCATGGTCGCATTGGCGCGCGCCTCCGTGTGCCGGATGAAGGGCTTGACATAATCAAAGTAGACCACGCCCGCCAGAGAGTTCAGAGTGGCGGAGAGAGTGCTCAGCGCTGCGCTAAAGACACACGAGATAAATATGCCCGGCATGCCGGGCAGATTGCCCATTATGTCCTGAATGAAGAAGGGCATCATTTTGTCCGGCTTGCTGACCAGCTGTGGACAAGAAAACAAAAATTTAGTTGGCATAGGATTTCAGTGGAAGAACGGACTACTTACGCCTGCCAGCATGGGATCACAGCCGTAATAGCGAGCAAACATTATAATGCCCGTAAAGCTCATTATACTCATGATGATCATAAATCCAAAGGCAGCAATGATAAGCGATCTGTGGAATATATGTAAATTTTGTATAATAAGAACATCTCTACTCGAGGTAACAATCTAGTGGCGATTTAGCATATTAAACCCCAATATTTCTGATATAAAATTTTGTGACAAAAGATATTCAATTTAACACTTCCATTTCGAACTTTACGCAAAAAACGCCAGCTTTTTACCTAAAAATATTGGAATGAAACATACCTGTATCTTCTGTGGTTTGGAATGTCTATTTTAGCGGATTTTAGCGTTATCCCGCCAAACTAGCGGTATCTCTCAAAAGTCGTCGAACTAACGTTTCTTGGTTCATGGTAGGGAACAAGTCCACAACAAATTGAATTTCACAAATTTGTATCTGTCTGAACGAATTCCTGAATTCCCCAACTCCAAAAATTACAATTTCGTCACTTACAGCTGCACATCTTATGAACGAAATGAGCTATCACATGTTGTGATATGTTTTTCTTTTAGTTTAAACGGTATATAACTCGATCTGATCGGACTATCGAAACAAAACTTCAAAAGTTCGCATATATTGCTTGTCGCTTTTTGCTCACTTCGTGTTTCTTCGCCACTAGCGCTGTGACTGCCGTCCGCAGTGATTCTCATTCACGTTCATTCCTTCAGTTTTAAAGCTAGATGCATCAAAATGCAACGTTCTTACTCTTTATGATTGTTGTAACGAGGACTGAGGCTTACCTCTTAGCATGCCCAAAAGAAGGCAGCGAGACAATGCGCTGCACACAGCTCTGGTTGAGGCCAATGTTGCCAGTCCACATGATGATGCCGCCAATAAATGCGTTCCATACCGTTATTCGTATGCGTGGATCCAATCTAAAGCTAGAATCCGTTTGTCGATGTTAAAGATTGGAACAGAAATTTGTTAAGTTAAAAACTTACTCAACATTTAAACGTCCCCCGGCCTTGGCTTTTTCGAGAACCAATCCGAGTCCGCCCGCTTCTATGGTGCCCAGCACACCCACCATCACCACCGAGGTCAACATGATGCCGCCCTGCACCACATCCGTCCAGACGACCGCCTTAATGCCACCCAACATTGTGTAGAAGACGCAAATTGATGAGACGACGATGTTGATCAGGTGAATATTTATGCCAGTCACTGTTGGAGCAATTAGAAATGGGTCTGAGTAAAATTGAAAGATCTAACATTTGGGGTTTACCTTGTGCAAAAGCCAAAGAGGGAATAAACATAAAGACTGGCAGCATGAGGCACGAGTTCATGATAAATGTGGCAGTTACCAACTGTCGTGTGAATTTACTGAAACGTATCTCGAGGTACTGCGATAGCAGACAAATTGATTACGGTGAACGGGATAAAGCAGAGTTTTCACTCACCTCATAACAGTTGGAAACATTGTTCTCATAGAACACGGGCACTATAATGTAAATCAATATGGGCAATACTGCTACAATGGACGCTACCATAAAAATGAAGTTCAAACCAAAGGTGTAAGACTCGGCTGGAACGGACATGATGGCAATTCCGGAGAGTTGACTAAAATATGTTTCATTTTTAGTTGAATCCATAAAGTATTCCTAAATCCAAACCCACCTGGCCACTAACGATATGGCAATGGGCAGTGTCTTCATCCGCTTGCCACCTTGCAGATATTCCTCGGTGGTGTTTTTGGCCCTGGAAAAGAAGCCAAAATATACGCCAATGGCCGCCGAGGCGCAGAGCATAAACGTGAAGACCGCATAATCCGTAATCCCAAATGTGAGAGCCTCAGCGGCAACTGGTGGCAATGTTCCACTTGACATGACGCCTGTTCACTAACTGCTTTGCATTATCCGTAGTGCAGCGATTAAATGATGATCTTTAACCATCTTATCTGTTATCTATTCAGGTATGTGTTTGTCTATTATTACCTTAACGTATTGCACTAAACTAAAAGTAGCTTCGCTTTTATCTGAGTGTTGTCTATAAGCTGTTTATTTTGATACATACCTATTTCTGTGTGTTTAGGGGAAGAGTAGTAAAGAGTATTAAAATAATTATGATTCCTCAAGAAGAGGTATCCGGAGTCCGTCTGTCCGTAAAAGTTAAATTTTTTTCGACGCTGTTGAAGCTGAGAGAGCTGAAGATTGGAACATATACTCGATGGATTAAAATTGACAAGAATGTAAAGTTTTTGGATACATAGCTCCCATATTTCAAACGCATATAACTTTGTCAAAACTGAATCGATTTTCATGTTTGATGGCATTTTTTTATGATTTGTCCTCTAGATTGCTTCAAAATGTAGATATGATATTTTACATTTTTATTCGATAGTGGTTGTCACAATTAGTATAAAAAACAACATTAAAACCGATTTTGAGAAGGTCAAATAATTTGTCAAAAATCGTGCCAAAATTGATAAAAATTTTGACATGTAAAGCTCTCGGATCCATAGGTTGAATATTTCAAACGTCAAACTTTGTCAAAACTGAACAGATTTTCATGTTTAAAGGCATTTTTTTTTCTTGATTTGTCCTTTAGATTGCTTCTGCATTTCAAATATATTCATTATTGAAAATAAATTTGTTTACTCATTTTTGAAAAAAAATTTTTTTCAAAATTTAGAAATGCTAATTTACATTTTTGTTCGATAGTGGTTATCACAATTAGTATAAAAAACAACAATAAAACCGATTCTGAGTCAAATATTTGTCAAAAATCATGGAAAAAATTAAAAAAAAATGTTCACATGTAAAGCTGAACTGATTTTCATGTTTGATGAAATTTTTTTATAGTTCGTCCTCTATCATGTACGTGGCATGGCCGGGAAATTTTTTCTATGATGCTTTTCAGTAGTATATACATATACTCAAAAACTGTGGGTGATATAGCCATTTCCGAGAGGGAGGTGGCGTTCTAGTGGCCAGAATATCAATGCAATTTACATACCAAATTTTGTGACTTTAGCTTTAATATTGTGGGAAATATTGTCGCACAAAAATCTTACCACATTGTCTGACGCGGGTATACACGAGTATTGTTCCAAGTTTCAAGTCTCTAGCTTCAAGCGGCGAAAAAAATGCGTTCATACGGACAGCAAGACGGACATTGCACAAACCCAATATACTCTTTTCACTTTGTGAACCAATATAAAAAAACGTATTAATATTTGGCAAAGTTTTATTTTGGATGGTTTTACACTCGATGGCGAAGTTCTCACTTGTTTTATAAACTATTTAGTTATCTAAAGTGCTGTCATTCTCGTGTAAGATCAACAAGTGTCATTTAAAGCAGCAGTGCTTTGGAAGATTCATAAAACAATATATCTAAGATTCGGAACAGCTGAGGTAAATGGTTTCTTTCTGTTTACCTTTATGCTGTGCACATTATCTGAACATATCACGCGATAACGATGTTTACGATGTTTACGATTTAGATAAGAAGTATATAATACTTATTTAGCTAATGACCTTTGTAAAAGCGATCATCTACTTCCACAAGGGATCTTATGCCTTCGTCTTTTCTTTTTGTTTCTCGATCTTCAGCTCAGGTAGTTCTTCAGCTGCTGCCAGCTCGTACTTTACAAATGGTTTTATAACTGGTGATAAGAGTTTTGGATCAAGTTTGGCATCCGGCGCCGGTTTGAGGACATAGCTGAGCACAATGCCCACCAACCAGGTGATAACAAAGCCGAGTGCTGTATACCAATTGAAGGACAGATCGAGTATGTTGAAAGGAGACTCTCCCATCGCTTCGACCTTGATCGTTGCATTCAACTGGGAAAGTGTTGATATCGTTGTGCTAGCTGTGGCGTTCAGGCCTGGGCAGTTGTCTGTGCTGGTGGGCATGGTCGCGTAATGATTGCGCCCCCAACTGCCCACCACAATGAAGCCCATGCACGCAATGCTCACAATGGCGCTTGTAAATACCGCCTGTAAGGAGAGCCGACATTCGGATATGCGCTTACACCCTCAGGCTAATTGCAGGAGATACTCACCCGACCATGAGCTCGCGGCACCAGCATGCCCAACAGAAAGACGCTAACCACCGAGCCAAAACTCACGCCGCCAATGGAATAGACGATCTGGAGTATGGAAGTGAATTGCTCCACGACCATACCGCCAAAAATGCAGTAGATGCCAGAAAAAAAGACAAAAAGCTTCATGACAATATTGGCCTTGTGCTCCGTGTGGCGAATATGGGGCTTGATGTAGTCAAAGTACACAATGCCGCTCAGGGAATTGATGCTGGCGGAGAGCGTGCTCAGGGCGGCGCTGAAGACACAGGATATGAAGACGCCAGGCATGCCGGTCAGATGACCCATAATATCCTGTACTAAATACGGCACCATTTTGTCCAGTTTGGTGACCAGGCCAAGGCTAAGCGGATCGCAGTCGTGGTAACGGGCATACATCACAATCCCCGTAAAGCAGTTGAAACTTATGATGACAGCAAAGCCCAATCCGAAGAGAAATAGAGCTCTGCAGGCATTTCGGATGAGTTAGATCGTGGACATCGGGATTGGACTTAACCTACCTTCTGGCATGCGCCAGCGAGGGCAGCGAAACGATGCGCTGCACGCAGCTCTGATTGAAACCCACATAACCGGACCAAACCATCAGTGCATTGGCCAAAACGTTCCATATGGTGGCCCGGGTTTTGTAGTCGAAAGTGTAGCTGCAAGTGCACTTGGTATGAATAGCTAGCCACTAGGAGCCTTGGTTGGAACCTACTTCACATCCAGACGACCGCCCTCGTCGGCAATGCGCAGGACTTCGCCCAGGCCGCCCAGACGATAGGCACCCATGATGCCCACCAGCACCACGGAGATAACCATAATGCCCGCCTGAACCACATCTGTCCAGACAACCGCCTTAATGCCGCCCTAAAAAAAAATAAGAGAAAATTTATTACGATCCCCAGACGATAAGATATCATACAAGGTATACTCACAATCATTGTGTAGAAAACGCAAATGCTGCAAACGATGGCATTGATGATGTGCACATTATAGCCGGTTACTTTGGAGAGAAAGAATCCATGACAATGGTCATATATTATGTGGGAACCGCCGGCTGAACTTACCTTGCGCAAAAGCCAACGAAGGTAGAAATATAAAGATGGGCAGCATGAAGAACAGGGTGAGCACAAATAAGAACGTTTGCAGTTTTCGCGTGGCCGAATTAAAGCGCAGTTCCAGATACTATCATAAAAACAAGTAAGAATGTTTTAGTCGGGTGTAGCAGACTGCGCAATACTCGTTCACAGTATATTGAGAGCTAGCAGTCGTAAACGGTTTTAATTATATTCGGCTCGATCTTGAGAAAAGTTTTCCGAACATTATCTGACAAATTTGTTGACTCTAAAGTTGTGGGATTTTCGCTTGCTATATAGATTTTATCGCCCCTAGTGGGCGTATCCAAAAAATCGTAACACTATATCGGACGCGGTCACAGCCGAATGTATATTCCAAGTATCAGGTCTCCAGCTTCAATAGCGGCGAAAAAAACTGCGTTTATACGGACAGCCGGGCGGACGGACGGTTAGACGGAAATTCACTGTCACTTCGTGAACGGGTATAGCAATGTGTCCATCACATTCGCGCACTTTAAACTGCAAGCCCACCTCATAGCAGTTGGTTATGTTGTTGTTGTAGAACACGGGTATTACGACATAGTTGAGTATGGGTATGACTGCCACCATGGAGATCACGTTGAAGAACCAGTTCATGCCAAAGGCAAACATCTCGGCCGGAATGCTCATTATCGAGATGGCCGAGAGTTGACTGGCCACCAGCGAAATGGCGATGGGCAGCGTCTTCATGCGTTTGCCGCCCATCAGGTACTCATCGGTGGTGTCCGCGCCCTTGGCGAAGAAACCGAAATAGACTCCGATTGCCGCGGATATGCTGAGCATAAACGTAAAGACTATATAGTCCGTCGTTTGGAACGTGAACCCCGAGTCGGCCACGGTCTGGGCCGTGGCGTTTAAAAGAGCCGACATCTTGAAGGATATATATCGTATTTGTTCGTAACTATTTCACTTGCACTTTCTGCCCCCTTTCTAAATTACAATTGATCTTGACATGGCGCCCACAGTGCTTTATATAAGTTTTTTCCTTATCTTTGTTTGTGACCTAGCTATCGACTTTATCATAAAAGCAGTTATCTAAATGATACCATTGTCGTTTACGAGCATAGTTGATCATCTGTAGATGTATATATACACAACAGTTCTCGGATTTTATCAGATAAGTCCCTGACAATGATGACTCCACAGTTCCATTATCAGCGTAGACTCGGGCAAGCAATCAACCCCATTCATTGTTTTACCCGTCATTATACGTCAAAATGATACCGCAAGTTATAACAAGATCGCAAAGTTTCTTCACTCGTGCCGGGCAAAAATTTAGAGGCCCTGATTATGGCTCCACTGAAGCTTTAAAGCCTTTTAGGCTCGACTGTTGCTCAAATCTCATCCGCATCAAGTATGTGGTGGCTGGAACTGCGGTGACATAACATGCGAATTCCGCTTTGGTGTTGACGCTTGTCATCTTCTGCGGGTCGCGTCGGTGCAACGCTCTTGCGGCACTTACCACTTACCACTTCCATCTGCCACTATATGCCCAGGTGCATGTGCGAGCACTGGCGCTGTTGCCATAGTTGGACGTGGCATGCATTCAATTGAATACGGCCTATAAATTTACTTAGCGGTGCCGAAAACGTAATACCCTGCACTTGATTAAATTGCTCAGGATATCCTTATTGAAATGTTTGATATCATATTGGTATTTGGATTTATATTAATAGTACAATCATGCCGCAAGCCCAAAATAATTGCTGTTTCGGTTAATAATGCTTTGCCTTTAGGTTCGTATGGGCAAGCTGGTTTTCCAAAGGTTTTGGTCATATTTTTTAAATTGAAAGGTAAATTATTCACAAAAAACAAAATCTATTTCTTTTTTCACTTGTAACTAGGAAGGTAGAGTATCTTCTAGCATATTAACATCAATGCAGCCTCCAATGCCAGTTTCAGCTAACTTTCTGTGCAAACTGTTAAGGGTTAAGGGTTCAGTTTGTGATTAGAATTCCGGGATCGAACCTTGCTTGTAACTTATAAGTTATAAATATATGTGCCTATAAATAAAGTAATCCAAACCGATTTTGAACCAATTAGAATATTATTAAATTACACCTATGATAATCTATATAACATGTCCCCAGTTGTTGCCTCATATTATCAAAAATCACTACAGCAGTTAAAAGCATATACCCTGCGGCAGGGTATACAAATGTTAATGATGCCGACTGTTGGTTAAGTGGCTGCGTCGCCAGCTGCTGCCCGCAGCCAGCGAAGCCGTTGTCCATTGGTAATATGCGGTTAATGGTCAGCCCCTCGCGCTGCATTGTGACCCAATCCCAAATCCAGCTGCATCTGACGAAATCAAGTCTTAATGAGCGGCTGACTTGATCACTTGCCGCGTCTCCGTTTTGGATATTGATGAGAGCTCTACAAGTCATGGCTACTGCAGGTTGGTTGCGTCTTCAAAACAAAAAGTGAAAGGATTTTTCAAGTTGTACTTATGTATGTAGCTACATATATGCCCAATGTGAACATGTCGAATAGTTGAAACTCACGTAACATCATTGAGCATTTGATATTTAATGTTATCGAACAGATGAACCACATTTAGAATGTTGCTTTAAATAATGCACTTTTAATTGCCAATTTTAAAATGGAAGATGGAAATAAATTTTAAGTGGAATTTTGAGACACTGCTTTTAGCAGCTTAATATTTTGGCAGCTTTTATACTGATTTCTTAATTTTTGACATTTTAACAATATTTTATTTTCAAAAACTTCTACAATGCTTTACAATTGCCAATAATATATTAAATATTGATTCGATATTTTATCAATTTTATTTATTTAAAGAACCTCCCCTAGCCCATCAAAATACCCATTACTATTATAATTAAAAAATCAATTGTTTTAACGGTGACAAAATTTACTATTTTTTTTATTATTTTCATATTTTTTTTGTTGTTTCTTTGTTTGTTTCATAAAAATAAAAACACTTACATGCTAATAATGCGTTATAACACTGTTTTGGGGTTGTGTATGTGTGTGTGTTTGTTCTTGTTGTTTGATATACACAACAAAAAGAATGTTGAGAAAAACTATTTACAAAATACAAAAACGAATTTCGCCCCCAAATTCGGATAGTTCGAATGGCGGACGAAATCGCATTTTGAATTCGTTTAGAAGGATAGATTGAGGGAAATTACAGTCACTGAGTCTGGATCGTATCGGAGAGGTGAAAGCACGAGATTTGATAGGGGATGGAAGGTGAATGAAACGGTGGATGAGTCGACCGCTCCACTCTACATCACTAGTCGAACTACGTTTTCACTCAGGAGGTCTCACATGGGGGGCGTGGCGCGCACGAACTTTGCGTCAAGTTCAAGTTCTGGTTGTTGTTGAACCCATATTTCCATAAATTCTTGTTGATTTCAGTAATTGTTGTTGTTGTTGTTGTTGTTGTTGTCGTTCGGGTCAGGCTGTGTCGTTTAATGTCGTCCTTTCCGTCGGTATTCATTTTTTTGGCAGCAAAAATTTGTTTTGGATGTGCGTCACTTGGCTTAGAAGGGCGCGCCATAGCTGCCGCTGGGCCTCGATGGGGCGCCATAGGAGCCAGATGGGGCGCTGGGATAGCCACCGCCGGTGCCGGCCTGCGAGCTCTGCTGCGCGAACTGAGCCACCTGGATGGCCTGACGCACGCCCTCAAGATCGATGCCCACAACGCGACCGCCACCATTGCCGGGCGCGCCGTAGCTGGTCGAGGGTGGGCCGTAGCTGGTGGAAGGTCCGCTTGGGTAGCCACCACCGCCGCCACCGCCACCGCCGCCGCCGCCGCCCTGTTTGCTCTCCTCGTTCAGCAGGATCTGACGCACCTGCTCCAGCAGCTGCGGATCGACATTCTGTCCCTCCGATGTTTGGAAGCCACCGCTAACGGCCTGGAATCCACCGCCACCGCCGCCGCCGCCACCGCCGAAGCCGCCGCTAATGCCGCCGCCGAAACCACCGCTATATCCGCCGCCGCCGCCACCGCCGCCACCACCGCGTGGATAGTTATAGCCCGATGGAGGCTCAGCAGCGGCCAGGGCAGCCAGAGCAAACACTAAGAACTGTTGACGATAGTGTAATCCAAACGTTTATCCACTGTGTAATCCACACTCTAACATCCAGCTACTTACCACTGAGAAGGAGTTCATAGCAATGAGTTTTGTGGTGTATGTGTGGGGGAGAGAAGTAAAATTAAATTATAAGGTAAATTTAGTTGCTTTCGAGTGGGGAGCCAGCGACTGAATGCATTCCAAATGCCACGCAGGCCCTCTTTATACTCCTCAACGGGCTCTGCTGCTGTGCCGGCGTGTCTTCATCACGGCCCCCTCCCCCGTGTCTCCCATCGCCTCGACTCGGTTTCAGTAACTTCGTCGGACAACATCATTATCGGCAACTTCGTCTTCTTCATGATCGCTAACGATACCCAAGTCGTTGTTCGCTAACGATCATCACAGCGAACACACACACACACACACCGACTTGTTGTTGTTGTTGCCGCTTGTACCTTCATCTTCAGCACGGCGACTTGTTTTTGGCGGACGACCTGCGGCCAGCGCACAACTCCAACTTCAATTGCTAGCGTCGCCGCATGTTTCCCACCATAAAGCAAATATAAAAATAAATAAATAAAAAAATAGCTGAAAGAAAAATATCGAAAAAACAAAAAAATAAAATGTCGCTAACAATTTTCAGTTGTCTGTACTTGCATTCGAAATTTCTTCGGCACTTTCCTCAATTCACGTTTTGCGGCTCTTTCGACATTTTCGCTTAGACAGCGACATCGACAGCGACATCTCTCGATTTGCGTCACAGATTGACCAGGAAGTCATTTAACCATTCATTGATTTAAAGGTACAAAATCAACGCGAAGTAACTCAGTTCCAGTTGGGTCAATTGCGTTTTATTATCATTCCTTGAAACAATCCTATACACGAGTAATTAAAAATTTCCAAAATAAAGCCCTCTAATTAAGTTGTATTTTATATTTCAACCTCAAACATTTCCAGCAGGTTTATGGCCCATAACATAAGTTAAATAAAAGTAAACAAACTGTGGCACAATTTGCACCTTGTGCGCGATTACGAAATATGTTAGCTGGGAAAAAGCTATATAGTTTCCATGTGGAACACTAGGGCGCTGCACAGACATATAATCAACTTGGCTCGATTTCCCAAGGAGTTACATTAAAGTTTAAATTATTTAAGTTCACAGGGCGCTGAAAGAAGAACTGCAGCTCATGTGGTAAAAGTTGTAGTTGTTAAAGCTAAAGAAGATAATAATATGGTACGGCACGGTATCGTAATTCGAACATTTGTTTCACTTCACGTTCGCACTTCACAATTCGCTTTATGTCTGATTTTTTGATTGTGCTTTGGGTCTTCCCTTGCACGATTTAAAATGACATAACGCGTGCCGAGGGGGGAAGTCAGGCCATGACTCATTATTATAAATACTATTTGTATTCATAAGAGATTTACAAATGCAGCTCCACAAGATTCTGCCACTGTAACGGCCAGATCAGTGGGCGTATACGTAATATACTTTACGATTGTCTCTCGCTGGCTTCCCAGTGGAGCTGTGCGTATTATGTCAACATCAACACCATTATAACGGGCCACAGTCTGCTCAATGAGGGCTCTCAACCGCATAAAGCCAAAATAAAGCAAAAAACAACAGCACAAAAATGTGGAGCAAAAACAGTTGAAAACGAAACCGAATCCCAATCAAAGTGCCAAGTGCCAGTAAATTGTGGTAAATGAGGTTTATTTACTTGTACATCTCTCGGTTAACTTTCGCAAAGTGCAACGGTTTTTTGTTGTTGTTATTGTTGGTTTGGCTCTCTTAACTCTGGCTGCTGCGTACGGTTTAGGGCTTATTGGAAACCTTCACGCTCAAAGTGAAGGACTTTTGCGGCTGCGTGCGGCGTTGCGTGGCAGTGGCGGCAATGACAACGGCGGCACGATTCCGACCCCAGCTCTTGCAGTTGGTGGCAACAAGATGAAAGTCAACACTTAACACTCACAACGATGGCGGGAGCAGCGGGCAGCTGAGGCAGCTCAGCTCGAGTTTGAGCCCGACTTCAATGACAATGCGCTAAATCATTTTTGTATTTTATTTTATGTTTATTTGTCTTGTCTCTGTCTTAACTTATTTTTATCAGCCTGCGCTGTTGTTGTGGCCACAGCTGCCACTGTCACTTTGGTCTTTAATTTGGTTTATTGTGGCGCTGTCTTGAGATGCCTCGTGAAGGTCTCTCTCTCTCAATTCATTTCGTAATTTTCTGTAACTCGCACTTTCAGCCAAGTGCGAGCTGTAATTGGAGTAATTGGAGCGGACTTGGAGTCCATTCGATATTTCCCTGATGGGGGCTGTCATTCTAAATTACTAGCTAGGACATACTGAAGGATAGACTGGGGTCTGGGCCTGGGTCTGCTGCTCTTTAGCTTTTAATTTTGAACGTTTTGTTTTGTTATCGCTTTTGGTGCGTTGTTTCAGCCGTCCGCTTCGTTTTTAAGCGATTTTTGTATTTTTTTTTTGCAACTTTAATGAAATGCTTTACTGTTCGCCACAATATGTTTATGTACATTCATGTGTGTGCGTGTGTGTGTGTGTGTGTATCTGCTCAAATCCATCATTAACACGTCCACTAGGTCAGCGTAGCCGCTTCACGACTTACATTTGCTTTTGGACGTTTTTTGTTTTCTCAGCTTAATGGCGGCCTAAGTAGATGTTCATTATCAGTGCACATGTGTGTGTGTGTGTGTGTGTATGTGTTTGACTGCGTTTGTGCGTTGGTAATTGTTATGACACTTTAATTGGGACAGGTAGCAGCAAGAAAATACACAAAAAATCAACAACAAACTTGGCAAATTGACTGCAGACGCGCGTAAATTATTAAATCGTCGTCTGTCTTTGCCAATTGATGGATAATTCGATAAAGCTTTTGTTGCAAAATGTATTTTTTATCTACTTATGCACAGGTATATGTATTTTGCTTGACTTAGTGTCGAACAACGCCCCCAACGGCAAATGGGAACAGCTATTGATTCCAAATCAAATTTGCATTGTTATAAGCCAATTTAATTGAATGGTATTGATTCAAGGTTCAGGAACACAAAAGACAACATTACTTATTAACCGTGTCTGTTTTCTAAAAATAGAATTCTTTGAATAGATATTGGGCATAAAAAGTAGGCAAAAATTTTTTAAAATCACCATTAAACTTGTCCCTGAGTTTTAATGAAACAGCTTAATTATTTTAAAATGGTAAACCGCAGCCAACTTCATACTTGCAAATATCAAATGTTACCAGGTTGCATGAAGAATAATTCTGCGAATTGAAAGGCAACGTTGACAGCTCTGTTTAAGGGTGACCATTGCATGAAAAATAAATTGCGACCGTCCAAACTTAATTAGCATTTTCGTAATAATGAAGGCAATGCTGACTTTAAATCTGTAAACGATTATCTCAAAATGGTATTCTTCTTTTTGTTTGCCCAACAAAATGACTTGTAGAGTTATAGCCACTAATCGTTAGGGAAATTTTCTTCTATGATAAAGAGAAACCGGCGAATCATATGGATAAAAACGGATTATTCAAGCGTATAAATGACAAAACTAGAGACAAATGCCGAGAATATCGCAAGATGTAATGGTTGCTGATGAAGATGAATGCGCTAAAAACGACGCAGGCAGATTCAGCTGGCAAACAGTAAGTTACATAAGGCGCCAACGCAGAAGAGGCCCGCGAGCGCTTGTGGCAGTAGCAACAACCTCGATGTCTTCTTTCGTTTCCTCAAAAAGACAAAACAAGTTTTGTTTGTCCGACAACGACGCGAGCCGTGCTCCTAGCTTTATGTAAGTCAAGCGTGGAGACCGATATGGCCCCAGACAGACGAAGACGCAGGCGCAGTCGCAGTCGCAGGCAAAGCAACAACAAAGGCGATGGCAACCGGCATGCAAGCAGATGAGTTGTCCATGTTGCAGCCAGCGCAACCAGAAAACGCCAGCGGTAGCCGGAGGCGCGCGGGGGTGTCTCGGCTAGGCAAGTGAAATTGCAATGCATATGCAATGCGAATTGAAACTAGGCAAAAATAAAAAAAACAAATTAAACACAAGGTGTTGGAAGTGCCCGACTACGAGATACCCTGTAACGTCCATTCACTCTATACATAGATATTTATTTAAGTTAAAACATTAGATTAGCAGCCTGCATGTATATATTTTTAATATAATTTCTAGTTTAGTTATTTGGTTGAAATAAGCTGTGAGCAATTTTATGTACAAACAAAAAACAAGAGTAATCTGATCGGGGGTAACCGACTAGGAGATACCCTGTATACAATTGCGAGCAGCCTTAATGCGAACTTCATACACAAATAATCATTTGCAATTTTTATGAAATTTTCAGGGCTTAAAAGGAGCATTTAGCACATTTTGGTACAAATGGGGAAGGTATTTAAAAAGTAAATATTGCTTTATGTACGAGATCATACATACATACTAGTCTTAAAATCGACATTTATCGATAGAAAATGGGGAAATATAACAATAAAAGCAATTATAAATTTTTTCTGCATATGGTATGGAAGAATACAAATATTGAATATGTCAAGTCTGTAGAATGCTGGACAGCCTGATAAAAAAACATATATGTATGTATATATGTGTGTATGCTACCTTCTGCATGTTACGTACAATTGCACAAAACCATTATAGCCATGTTTACCCATTTGCAGTGGGTAAAGGGTATAAAAAAGATGCTGTGAAAACCAAACGTGCATAGAAATGCTGAAATTGTTTGGAAAATTGCCGCGACACGTTTTGGCATGTCTGTGAAGTTGGCTGGCAGGCTGGCTAGCTGGAACCTGGCCTGTAGCTGGATGTCTGGCTTTGGCAACGACTGGAAGTTGGTTTTCCACCACAAACATGTCCCACCTCCCTCGGCAGACATCGGTTGCAAGTTCTGCGCGCAAACTTTAGCCTTTGGGTGCCAACATTTGATCAGCTTATGCAAAGATAGCAGCTGCCCCAACGGACGCGCATTTGCGCAACAAACCTGCAGCTAGTTTACGGCCATATGGCCAGTGGAGATTCTCAAGGCGGCGGGCCAAAAGTAAAAGTTCAGTCAGGTGAATCACAAATCACAAATCGCTAATCGACAGATGACTCGGACACCCTGCTGGTCGCAGCGTGGACCTTTTAACAGCAGCTCTCTTGTGTTCAGAAATTATAACGTAATTTTACACTGCATTAATTGTGGCCAAATTTGGCCATCTCATCTACTAATTAGAGGCTACAACGAGATGAGCTCAAATAACTATTTATTATTTTTACGCCCTCTGGCTAAATTATAATTATTAAAAGTTTGCGTTTCGTCTGATCTGGACAGGTTCATAAAAGCAAAGGGAGATACAAATTTATTAGTGGGCAGTTATCTTCATAGGTAAAACGATAACAGGTAAATCATCGTTATGCACGATTGAACGTAAGCGATTGTTTCTCTGCATACTTTTACGCGGCGTCAATAACCCTTTAAATACAATTACTTAGTAATTATTTTGAAAGTATCATGTATTAGTATTTCACTAAAATTGTATGATCATAAACTAAAAATGATTTCATTTATTTTCTTAATATAATTACGTTTTAAAACTATTATTAGCAAAGCAAGCGCGCTTGTTCCATCAACGGATAATTTTTTGAAGTCACAACGTTAAAACGAAATTTGTTGAGCACATACCCCAGCCAGAGTCGGTCACACTATTTTAACAACAGCTGATTGTGCACGAACCTGTGAATGGTCGGACGCCATTACGTTACGTGCTGACGAGTCGTGTACGTGTACAATAAAAACAGGAGAAAAAAAACGAAAATATATGTAAGGTACAGAGAGAGAACAGTCAAAATTAACCGTGTCGATGTCGGTGCGATAAAATAAAAAAAAACCGAGGCATACAATTAAAAAACAACAATTGCTGATGTTCAATTGAATAGACGAGAGAAACAACATTCAACATTAACATCTTTCTCGAATCGATCAGCCAATTGGCTGGCTTTGCAACCAACTGCGACAACATGCAGCTGCTAATTTCAAGTGTTTGCATGGCGCTGACCAGCGCCGTAATTGGCAACGCCTACTACCAGAAACAGCAGTTCTATCCGGCCGTTGTGTACATCACCAAATCCAATGCATCCATGGCGGTGAGTGGCAATCCAGATGTCGCTGTTTACGCAAAATATTGCCAAATTACGCTAAACTACGTTTTTTCGACTTTCGACTTTTTCAGGTAATCTACATACAATTCTTTGTGATTGTCTTTATGTTTGGAAAGCTCTTGCGCAAGGTACTTGACAGTTGTTTTCCATTTAAAGTCCGTTTAGAATTTTGACAAATGTGCCTGTTGCAGATATTCCTAGGCACGCTGCGTGCCGCGGAATTTGAACATTTGCTCGAGCGTTTTTGGTATGCTCTGACGGAGACCTGTTTGGCATTTACCGTGTTCCGAGACGACTTCAATCCACGCTTTGTTGCACTCTTCACCGTGCTGCTATTTCTCAAATCATTCCATTGGCTCGCCGAGGAACGCGTTGACTTTGTGAGTGAAGATCATGGAGAAGGGTTGTTGTGGTCAATTAACATTCTGCGTGTGTTCCCCTTTTTGCAGATGGAGCGTTCGCCAGTGCTGGGCTGGCTGTTTCACATACGCGTCGGAAGCCTGCTGACCATGCTGGGCATACTCGACTATGTCCTGCTCATACACGCCTACAACTCGACGCTTGTCCGTGGTCCGACGGTGCAGCTGGTGTTTGGCTTCGAATACGCCATTCTGCTAACAGTCATTGCTAGTACGGCCATCAAGTATGTGCTGCACGCTGCAGAGATGCGCACCGATACGCCCTGGGAAAATAAGGCGGTCTTCTTGTTGTACACGGAACTGGTCATTGGTCTGATCAAGGTGGTGTTGTATCTGCTATTTGTTGTGATTATGGCAAAGATTTATGCGTTGCCGATGTTCGTCTTCCGGCCAATGTTCTTTACCATACGCAATTTCCGCAAGGCGCTCAACGATGTCATTATGTCGCGACGCGCCATACGCAACATGAACACCTTGTATCCGGATGCCACGCCCGAGGAGCTGCGACAGTCGGACAATATATGCATTATTTGCCGCGAGGACATGGTTAATCACTCAAAGAAGCTGCCGTGTGGCCACATCTTCCATACGACCTGTCTGCGCTCCTGGTTCCAGCGCCAGCAGACCTGTCCCACATGTCGCTTGAACATACTGCGAACACCTGCTGTCAATTCCACAGCAATGCCGCGCCCCGCTGATGAACCACCAAATGCAGCAGCTCCAGCTGCCGCCCAGCCAGCAGCTGCCGGTGCAGCCGGTGCCGCTGGTGCAGCAAATATTGTACCAGGTGCAACAGCAGCGGCAGCACCAGCTCCTGACGGTGGTCTAGCGCGTCCAAATGGCATTGCGGGCCGAAATGCAGCAGCACCCAATTTCGCAGATATTTTCGGCGATGCCAGTGAGTAGCCGCCTGTGTCATTCTTAAGCTCGTTACATATATTTTCCTGCCCTTTAGATGCCTTGGCAAATGGATTGCCAAACTTTGGTGGCTTACCACCGCCGCCCATGCTTCCGCCGTTTATGATGCAGCCACCATTTGCGTACTTTACGCCGCCGATTATACCGCCGCCGCCTATGCCGCAGGATCTAACCACGTTCACCGAGGAGGAGCTGCTTGCCATGGAGGGCAATCTACACCACCACATTCAGGAGCGCATAAAAGTAAACTTTAACTACAGTTTGAACGATTTCGCACATAAACTCCTGTTACTAATTACAGATGCTTCGCAATATTTCGCTGATGGTGGACTCGGCCAACATTCTGATGCAACAATACCAGGGGATAATTGCGCGACTGCCGCCGCCCATCCAAGTATTACCACCAGTCCCTGAAGCAGCGACTGAGGTCGTGTCCAATTTAGCAACGGCAGCAACAGGAGCAACAACAGCGCCGACAGTGAGCAGTAGCCCAATAGCCTGTGATAAACCCAGTACATCGAGGGCAGCAGCTGAGGCTCAGCCGCAGGTGGTGCATCAGATAAGTGTTGCAACAAGTAACCCTGTGTCAAAAAGCTCAGGACAAGTTACTATTGAAGATCTGGGCGCTGAGGAGGATGTCATGCCGTCCAGAGACGCCGCGAGCATCGATGTTGATAACGAGGACAGCTCCGAACTGGGCGAGTTGAGAAAGCGACGCTTGAAATTTTTGGAGGAACGCAACAAATCACCAGCTAGTAGCGACAAAACAGATTAGAATTTGAAGAACTGAATTTAATCAGCAGCAGCAGCCTTCACGCCCACCTCGCTCTCACACGTGCATCCATCATCTCGATTTGTATTCTATGAATGGATATTGAATTTAGCTTCTATTACTTTGACCTTTATCTTTTTGCAAAATTCCTTTGACTTTGTTGAGTGGCATGGTTTTCATTTATGGGAACTGGGTTTTGTCCATTTGGAATGCGTTGATATTGTTGAAGGCTCACATACATAGAGCGTTATCCGTGTGAAACGTAGGATATGATAAAGTGGGGCGTGCAAATTCAATATATACCAATATATATTGTGTAAAAACTAATTTAGAAAAGGGGAAACTGATGATTTATATTTAATATTATTATATGTGTATAATTAATGTGAAATATAATTAAAAAGAAAAGACGACATGAATTGATGTTATATTAACGTATGTACATATGAACTAATTAGAAATAATTTAAACACGTAAACTACACATAGATAACAACTGTGGAACGTCTAGCGCCTCTCGCATGAAAGATCTGCATTTGAACGTTCCCGGATCAAATGCGCGATTCTGTTTCACGGAACTCGCTGGGGTCTGTGAACTGAACAGTCAAAATGTAGAACAACGACGGAAAGGGTACCAGACACAGTAAAGCATAGTGGTAATTCAAAGAGCAGATGCCAAAGGCAAGCAGCAGCCAGTGTATAGCTAAAATTAAATATTCTCTATAGTTGTCGCTTATCTAAATAGCATAGTCGACTTACAAATTATCACAACATTCTTGACATCCCACACTGACGAAAGCAGCAAGGCCTTCTGCGTTTGATCCAGCTTCAAGGAGTAGTGTATAGCATTGGCAACCATGGACATGGCGATACTGAGATAAGGAAACGAATAATCTGAAACGATTGCTATTTATAAAGGCAGTTGGAAATGTTATTCGGATGATTTACAAATTAGGCCGCAGCAGGTGCCGTGTATTAACGTTAGCAGAGGCAGAAAGTAGAGGGCAGAATAAATGGGCGCCTTGCCGCGCACATCCAACATAGAACTGATCACTGGCCGTATAAGAAACATGTTGATCAAACACAAAAAGTAATACACCAAAACAATTGTTTGCCTGCATATAGAAAGATGTGAGTAAATTAAATGCATTTAAATTAATTCATTTGGCGTTTACATACAGAGGATAGACGGCCTCCTGGGTACAATGATACGTTGATTCATAGTTGGGATTGGGATTGTAAAAGAGTGTGTACCAGTCAGTGAGTTTGCGCACCTCGCAGGCATACAAACGCAGCTCCCACATGGGTTCCATAAAGAGGGTGGCCAGTATGGCCGCCAGAGCCACCTCCACGAAGGCGCTGGCTGTGAGGATTAGCTGCTTGCGCGAAAACTTCCGATCTTTGGCGTCCATGTCAATAAAGAAGCAGTGCATCATGAGTGGCAGCATTGTCATAAAGCCCAGATACAGCCAGGAGTAGGTGCTCAGCTCGTCCCGACAAGGCATACACGCGTAGCTTGCGTTCACCTAAAGAAAAAACAATACAGTCAAGTCCAAAACAAAACAGAAAACTAGCAAACCTACCCGTGATCCTCTGGGACAAACACCGCAGCTGCTCCAGGTGCCATTATCCAGTAACGAACGACCACAATAAATGCCGGGGCAACGATCCAAATAATTAAACATCTTTATGCCACGGCGGGGTTATTGTTTTGTCTTCTTGCTACTGTGTTGTGGGCTATGTTTTTTTTTATCCAACACTAACATGTAGCTGTGGGCACCCAAGAAGTTTAACATTTGCTCAACTGTTATTAACACCTCGCTTTATACTGTTTCTGGGAAATATGCCATTACTCGTTTTTCACTTTTTCAAAAATAACAATAAATCTATATTTAGTTCGGTACGAAATGGCAAAGCAATTGAATGCACAAAAATATACTTATTTAATAGAAAAACAGTGAGATATTTCAAATTAAGCTTAACAGCAAACTGGCTGCAAATAGCCGTCTCCAATAAATGATAACATTGTTTTAAAAGAGCTCTAACAGAACAGCTGTCTCTCGACACTGTCAATCGATTATTTCGCAACTTGTGAGAAGAAATGCTGCGCTCTCCATCTAACATGTGCGCTTAATGCGAGAGCAGTATACATACATGACTGTTGAGCACTATAATTGTTCATTTGTATGCAATGTTCGCCCAGAATCACAACAAAATGTGGAGGCCGGACGATAGAACTCAGGGCTGCAATGTGTTTTTTGTGCCATCGATATTAAAATTTAGGCAGGTCAAAAATCGGCCGGCTACTATAATCCATCGGCCGTCTACACAAGTTAAAATAATAATTAAATCTTATATTAGAATTGGACGTAGCATAGTAAAGTAAAATAGGCTATACAAATTTAATAGGCAATACGCCAGCAAGTAAAACAAACAAAAAACATCAACAATTGCAAATTTTGACCATCACCAACGGAGACGCCATTTTGGCTATCGGCCGGCTGATTTGTAAAGCTAAGGAGAGCCAGCCAGCAAAAAAATTGCAAAAAAAAGATACATAATTAGTTTTTAACAATTTGTGCTACACCTATGCAAATTTAACATCCCAGCCCAAACCGAGTGTGCGTGCAGATATCGTGACAAACAAGTGCGACAGTGTAAACGAATGCGTATGTTGGCGAAAACGCACAGTGTTTTTAGGGCGGATGCACAAAATGGTGAGTTGTGCAAAAGCAAAACGATTTGCTGACTACATATGTGTGTGAATGTGTAGCTGCGCGAACGTGTGTGTGTGTGCGCTAATGTGAATGTGTGCGTGTTGGATGTGAAAAATGTAGCGAAACGTCAATGTCCTGCAATACGAATTGCAAATTGTAATTTAATATCAGATTTCATATGCAGATTGCATATTTGAGGATGGAACGCCTTCGTCATTTTGATTGCCCATATTCTAATTGGAAACTACGTCCGTCTGCCGTTCGCTGCACTCGTGCGGGTCTATGCACTCCCCCTGCCCACAAATCGCTGCTGCGAAACTTATGTACATGCATGGACATATATGTATGCACACTTGTATGTATGTCCGAACAGTGTGTGCAGTGTTGACAACGAACAATTCGTTGTTCGAAATGATAAGTTTGCACCTCAGTTGTCAGATTATTGAAAAATACAAGTTTTGAACTGCTGAAAACGAAGAAGAAGCACAAATAGGAGCAGACGGAAATACACAGGATTGGAGCTGTTTGGAGTCTTTGGTAGTTAAATAAGTGGTTGTTCTCATTAGAAACTATTCCTAGGGTGCCCGGCGCTTGGGCCGGATGGGGTTCCACGGCAGTGATGTAATTTTTGGGAAAAGCAAAAATCTTCTTTGTTTGACTAAAAAAAAATAACAAATAAATAAATATAAGCAGGAAAAGAACAACGTAAAACGGCAACAACAACATTAAATTAAATTCACACTGTCCCTGTGTGTGTGTGTGCGAGAGAGTGTAAGGTGAGTGTGTGCTTATATGCTCACATATATTTGGCCACTGCTCCTCGCTCCCCGCTCCGCCGTCTAACCCCCGTCTATTAAATAATATTGATTTTTCATATTCCAACCCACTCTCAAACACACTCTCATGCCATAGTTTGTGCTCGCTCTTTTCGTTCGTGCGTGCGCCAGTGTGTGTGTGTTTTGGTTAGTGTGTGTGTGTGTGTGGTCGAGTGTGTTTTTCGGTCTTCTTTGTGCGCTCGTATTCATTTTGCTATTCTTCTTTTATTCTCACTTCGTTGCAGTTTATAGATTTTTGCAATTGTGTCCGTTGAGGAGAAATATGTAAACTAAACGCAACGCGCCGCAAACAGCAGCAAGGCATGCAATAACAACAAAAGCAATAACAACAAATTCTTATTGGGAGAACATTAAGAAAACGGAGGAAGATAAACAGAGAAGTTTAGAAACAACTTAAATAAGGTTTTCAAACGTCGACAACAGCAACACAGAGGCGAGACAGACGCCGACGCCGACCAACAGTGCCTATGTACATTGGTTACAAACATTATTCATTCATTTGATTATTTACCCCGAAACCCGAAGAACAATAACAATAATAACAACAACAGGAGCAAAGGTGGAAACAGAAGTGCGCCCCCCTCTGTGACTCCGGGAACCAGGACTGCCATAGCCATAGTCAATAGTCGAAGCCAAAGCCGCCCAGCGTAGACTTTCTGTAGAATTACGATTACACACACACACAGGCACACACAAACAACACAAACCTGATAAGCAGCCAACATAAGACAAGAAACGACGACGGCGCTTAGTATTTGTGACGCTGGTGCAGCCACAGGGCGCAGCAATGACATTCGATACGCGCCGGCAGGGCACAGGAACTGGCCAAGCCACGACCAACAACAGCAACAGCAGCAGCAGCACCACTACCACCTCTGCCACCACCACGACCACCACCACCACGGGCATAACGAGCACAGCTCAAGACGCTGGCACGGGTACGGGCACGGTCACGGGCACAGGCACAACAGCAGTCACATCAATGAACATGTCCAGCAGCGGTGGCGATACCAACAATAGCAACACGAACAGCCAGGAGACGGCGGCCCAAGTTACGGATGCGTCAACAGCAGCAAGTGAAACCGCCCTGGAAGGTGCCTCAACAGTGCTGTAAGTCTAAGCTAATTTTCAAATTTGTTGTTTTGTTGTAAAAAGCGTAGTTATGGGGTCTAGAAACCAGCCATAACTGCAGATAATCCAATTGATACCATTCGAATAGCGGGCTTAATCTTTTAAAAAAAATGACTTGTTTACTTTTACGCAGTCCAAAGTCAATAAAATAATTAAATTATTAGTTTATTTCAATTGAGGCACTGGTCTTTGCTAAGTATTTAAGCGTTGTTTTGTCTCGAAAGAAAAAAATCAATTCTGATCACGAGTTTTAAGGCGTACACATAATGGTGTCTATGTGTGCGTGTGTGCGTTAGCTGTATTCGTCGACGGCTATGGACAATCTAAATAATAAACACGAAAGGCGACGATAATAACAAAACAAAGAACAATTATCGCTTATCTACTTTCGGGGTGCTGCAGTGACTCAAACACCCCTCCGCGCCCCCTCTTATTAAACAGACACCGAAAATAGAAATAGAAATCGGCATCTAAACCCAATTTTTGTTGTACATTTTGTTTAGGTCACCGGAAAAGCTGATAGCGTCATTTCCAATAGCTAAGCTGCGCTCCCTAACACAAAAGATATCTAATCCACGCTGGGTGGTGCCCGTGCTGCCCGAACAGGAGCTAGAGGTGCTGCTGAATGCCGCCATTGAACTGGCCCAGGCCGGTAAGTACCGTCGAGTTATTCTTAGTTCCACAGCTAAATCATCCCCCTAACCATACCGTTCTCGCTTTCAGGCGCGGATCACGACTGCGAGCCGTGCGTTGAGTTTTATCGGAATGGCCTAACAACGTCCTTTGCAAAGATACTTACCGATGAGGCCGTCAATTCGTGGAAGTACAATATACATCACTGCATTTTGGTGTCGTGTGGCAAGCTGTTGAATTTAATTGCGATACACATGCAGCGCGATAATCCCTACCTGCTCGATCTGCTGGCGATTGTGTTCGATCCGGAGAATAAATTTAACACGTTCAATGCGGCACGCCAGCCGGAATGCTTTGCGGCAAGCGAGTGCATTTGGGGTGTGCTGGATAGTAACAAGATGTTTGCGAAACCGCCGCCGGAGCCAAAGAATCCCCGCGGGTGGCTAGTCGATCTCATAAATCGCTTTGGACAACTGGGTGGATTTGATAATCTTCTCGAGCGTTTCAATAGCGGGCTGGAATTGTTGAAGCGCAATCAGAACACAAAACGAGGTGGTGCGCCCAAGAGCATCGCATCCAATGAGAGTGTGGGCGTGGAGGGTGCTGGACACGACAATCGACTGACGCTGGCGCTCATACACAGCCTGTTGCGGCCTTTTGGCCAGTGCTATGAGCTGCTCACGCCGGCCACCATTGCCAAGTACTTTATGCCCACTTGGAATGTGGTATTGGATCTTCTCGATAGCTTCAGCGATGAGGAGCTGAAGCGCGAGGTGAAGCCCGAGGGCCGCAATGATTATATCAATGGCATTGTGAAGTCGGCGCGTTTCTTGGCCAGCCGTTTGACTGGTCAGGAGGAACTGATACGCGACCTTGAGATGTTTCGCCTTAAAATGATATTGCGCCTGCTGCAGGTATCCAGCTTTAATGGCAAAATGAATGCCCTAAACGAGATCAACAAGGTGCTATCCTCGGTGGCCTACTACTCGCATCGCTCACAGCCGCTGCCCCACTGCTTGCCCGAGGATGAAATGGACTGGCTAACGGCAGAGCGCATGGCTCAATGGATCAAAACATCCGATGTGCTCGGCATTGTGCTCAAGGACTCATTGCATCAGCCACAATATGTGGAAAAGCTTGAGAAGATCATACGCTTTCTAATCAAAGAGCAGGCGCTCACGCTCGACGATCTCGACGCCGTGTGGCGCGCTCAGGCGGGTAAGCACGAAGCGATTGTTAAGAACATGCACGATCTACTGGCCAAGCTGGCCTGGGATTTTACGCCCGAGCAGCTCGATCATCTATTTGAGGCTTTTCAGGTGAGTTTGATCCGCGACTAGATGCGATTGGTCCATGTGTTAACTCATCCATTTACATTTTGCAGGCCAGCATGACGACCGCCAATAAACGTCAACGGGAACGCCTGCTGGAGCTAATACGGCGACTGGCCGAGGACGATAAAAATGGCGTGATGGCACAGAAAGTGCTTAAGCTGTTCTGGACGCTGGCGCACAGTCAGGAGGTGCCGCCAGAGGTGCTTGATCAGGCGCTGGGCGCGCACGTTAAGATACTCGACTATAGCTGTTCGCAGGAGCGAGATGCTCAAAAGACCATTTGGCTGGATAAGTGCGTGGGCGAACTGAAATCCGGTGACTCGTGGGTGTTGCCCGCATTACGGCTGATTCGGGATATATGTTGTTTGTACGATACGACGCCCAATCATGCGCCACGCACACAGACGGGCACCAATCGGCTGCAGGTGATCGAGCGACTGCAAAACGATTATTCGCTTGTGATTCTGGTCACCAACAGCCTGACTGCCTACATGGAGAAGGTGCGTGCATTGGTTAACGAGACGCCCAGCCTGGATGCGGCGACCATTCTGATAGATGGCCGATTTCCACATCATGCACAGATTGCCGAGCGTTTGGAGTTTCTCAAGTTCTTGCTTAAAGATGGCCAGCTTTGGCTTTGCGCTGATCAGGTGCGTATCCTTATTCCTCTCCATCTCGTATGCTTATTGGCTAATATAGAAGTCGTTGTTATTCCCCTCACAGGCGAAGCAAATCTGGCATTGTTTGGCTGTGAACGCCGTTTTTACGGCTGATCGGGAGGAATGTTTCCGCTGGTTCGGTAAACTAATGGGCGAAGAGCCGGATCTGGATCCGGGCATCAATAAGGACTTCTTTGAGAATAACATACTGCAGCTGGATCCGCATCTGCTTACCGAGAGCGGCATTAAATGCTTTGAACGCTTCTTCAAAGCCGTCAATGCCAAAGAGGACAAACTGAAGGCCATACATCGAGGCTATATACTCGACAATGAGGATCTCATTGGCAAGGACTATCTGTGGCGCGTGATAACCACTGGCGGCGAGGAGATTGCCAACAAGGCCATCGATCTATTAAAGGAGGTTTCAACAGCCCTGGGTCCCCGACTGCAGGAGCACATCACCGAGTTCCACGAGATGTTCATCGGTGAGTGCTGTTCGCGCCTGCGCACGCACTACAGCAACATTATAATATTGGGCAAAACGATGCTGGAGGACGCCGTCAATCAGGATGCCAACAACGATAATTCAAAGGACACAAAAATGCGCTTCATCGAGGCGGAGAAGATGTGCCGCATCATCAAGGTGCTGCAGGAGTACATCAAGGAATGCGATCGCTCCTTCAGTGGCGATCGCATCCATCTGCCCCTCAGTCGCGTTACGCGTGGCAAGAATACTAGTCTCTACATACGTTTCCAAACGCCCGGACGACCCATTGATGACATTGAGATTGTTACGCATAGCAATGAGACAATGGCTGCCTTCAAGCGCAACCTGCTGAAGCGCATCAAGGGAAACTCCACGTCTAATACCAATATTAAGGTGGATCTCTTCTATACCAACGGCGAACCAATCGAGGTGGCCGACGAAATCAATCCATTGTACCAGTGTACCATACGCGACAAAATGATATTGACGGCCAAGCTGACACCAGTGGGCATTGGTCTGGCCAGCAGTCCCGACTCGTCCAGCGACTCCAGCACCGGTTCACCACCCAGGCCCTGCCCGGACATGCAACGCGTCGAGCTGGAGAGCACGCTGCCGGGCGTAATTATCTCACAGCGCTATCAGTACACGGAGTTCTTTTTAAAGCTCTATCAGCTGGGCAGCGACCTGGAGCACGGCCGGCTGCGTGATTGCGCCAAGGTGCTGCTTCATCTGTTGCCCTGTGATCGCCACACAATGCGCATGCTGCAGCTCATGTGCCGCGTCCCAAAGTCGCCCTCTGGCGATGGCCCCAAGGAGGAGGATGCCTTGACTGGTGGTCAAAGCGCCAGCGATGTGGTTAGTTTTCTCTTATCTACTTATAAATGTAGTAAATCGCAAACATAGATTATTTTTGTTCCATTTTCAGCTGAATGCGGAGGACTGCACCCCGGAGCACATGTTTCTGCATCCGGCGCCTGCCCAGGTGCTGTATAATCTGAGCGTGCTGCATGGACTGCTTATACCCGCGCTGGATCCGCTGGGCGAGTCAGCGCTGCAGGTGCAATCCGCCTGGATGCATTCGGCCTGTGCCCATTTCGTGCTCGAGTTGCTCACCAAGAACAACTTTTTACCTAGCGCCGATATGCACACCAAGCGTGCCTCCTTCCAGTGCGTGCTGCGTCTGGCCAAGCTATTTCTCTACATTGTCGGCAGCGTGCTGTCCCGCGTTGGCGACGAGCCGATGATCTGTGACTACGATAATGGTGCCCGCTCCCAGGTGGACATACTTAAGCAGAACTTCTCGACGATGCCCAACAATGCGCAGGGCACGCTGCGTGCCATCTCGGCCAAATTGGCTGAGATATTGGCCACCGAGATGCTCTCGGCTAGTCATGAGGGCGAGCGCTGTCGTGCGCTCTTTAGCTCTACGCTGCAATGGTCCTGTCCAGATATAACCACTATTAAGGCGGTGGTGCAGTTAGCCTGGGCCTCTTCCTGTGGCAATCTGCAGGCACTCGGCAGCAGCAACGATTTCGAGGATGATGCCATCATACCCGATGGCCAGGACTTTAGCATGTGCAAGGAGGCACTAGAGGTGTTGACGATCTCGTTTATACTCAATCCCAGCGCCAACGAGGCGCTGAGCAATGATGCAAATTGGCCCAAATTCATTACCTCAATTGTGCTGAAGAATCCGCTGCGCCATGTTCGTCAAGTGGCATCCGAGCAGCTGTTCCTGGCCTCCACCTATTGCGCCGGCGATCGGCGTCCTTTTGTCTACATGGTCAATCTACTTGTGAGCGCACTGAAAACCCTGGTGCCCCAGTACGAGGCCACCTGCGCAGAGTTCTTCTCGGTGCTCTGTCGCACGCTCTCTTATGGCTGCATCTACAACTGGCCACTGCAGATTGGCGAGGGTTTGCTGGGCGATGAGATCAAATGGCTGCGCAAGATACGCGAGAACGTCAAGGTCTCCGGTGATACACAGGTGCACGAGGAACTACTTGAGGGTCACCTCTGTCTGGCCAAGGAGCTAATGTTCTTCCTCATGCCCGACTCGAAGGCGCAGCTGAACGAGCTAATACACGAGCTCATCGATGATTTTTTGTTCACGGCATCGCGCGAGTATCTGCATTTACGCAAGCACGGCAGCCTGCGCCTGGACACGGTGCCACCACCGGTGTGCCGCAGTCCGCACACAATTGCTGCTGCTTGTGATCTCCTCATTGCTTTGTGCCAGCTCTGTGTTCCTAATATGAAGCTACTCACCAACACCCTCATCGATTTCGTGTGCACGGGTAAGTGCGGCTGCAACTGAACCTTCAACTGCTCCATGTGCTAATTGATTTTGCTTACTTTAGATACCGATCCGTTGCGCGAATGGGATTATTTACCGCCGGTGGGAGCTCGACCAACGAAAGGTTTCTGTGGCTTGAAAAACGCTGGCGCCACCTGCTACATGAACTCGGTGCTGCAGCAGCTCTACATGGTGCCAGCTGTGCGTGTGGGCATACTTAAGGCACATGGGGCCGCTACCAACGACAACGAGGACTTTAGCGGCGACTCGGATTTGACTAGCGGCAGCAGTGGCAGCCTTGGCGCCTCCTTCTTTGGCCCCTCAACAATACCCACGCTCTCGTCATCATCGGCAGCCGCAAACATGGGCAGTGATGATGCCAACGATGTGCGCAAGAACTACCACGTGATCATACTGAAGCATGTGCAGGCCATTTTCGCTCATCTGGGCCACAGTGCGCTGCAGTTCTATGTGCCACGCGGCCTCTGGACGCACTTCAAGTGAGTAGAAAACAGGATACTGCTTGGCTTTGGCTAAATTAATTGCCATGACGCTTTATTGTAGATTGCAAGGCGAGCCAGTAAATTTGCGCGAGCAACAGGATGCAGTTGAGTTCTTTATGTCGCTGTTCGAGAGCCTCGATGAGGGACTAAAAGCCCTCGGGTACACGCAACTGATGAACGCAACGTTGGGTGGATCTTTTAGCGATCAAAAGATTTGCCAAGAGTGCCCACATCGCTACTCCAAAGAGGAACCATTTAGCGTATTTAGTGTTGATATTAGGAATCATAGCTCATTAACCGAATCTCTGGAGCAGTATGTCAAAGGGGAGCTGCTTGAGGGAGCTGATGCATACCATTGTGATAAATGTGATAAAAAAGTAAGTCGCCCACGACTCATAATTTAAAGTTTAAACTATACGTATATATATTTTCTTGGTTCCGACAGGTAGTTACCATTAAGCGGCTATGTGTCAAGAAACTGCCGCCCGTGTTAGCCATACAATTGAAGCGCTTTGAATACGACTACGAGCGCGTTTGCGCGATTAAGTTTAATGATTATTTTGAATTTCCGCGGATCCTGGATATGGAGCCCTACACAGGTGAGATCAATTAAGAATCATATGCATACATATATGCATATGTTAATCAACTGTTTTTATTTCACGCAGTTTCTGGCCTAGCTAAGCTAGAAGGCGAAGTTGTGGAAGTGGGTGATAATTGTCAAACAAGTGTTGAAACAACCAAGTACGAACTGACCGGCATTGTGGTGCACAGCGGGCAGGCATCCGGTGGTCACTACTTCAGCTACATAGTATCCAAGTAATCGGCCGCAATACAAAACAATTATTTAAACAATCCTTACTCAACTCCAACTTCAACTCTTGCAGAAATCCAGCGAATGGCAAGTGCCAGTGGTACAAGTTCGATGATGGCGAGGTAACCGAATGCAAAATGCACGAGGATGAGGAAATGAAGGTGCAATGCTTTGGCGGCGACTATTTGGGCGAAATCTATGACAACAATCTAAAGCGTATGCAATTACGCCGTCAAAAGCGCTGGTGGAACGCTTATATGCTGTTCTATACGCGCTGCGATCAAAATCCCACACAGTTCGATACCAGTGTGGAGCAGTTGTCGCTAACTGAGAGCCGCAATGTGGTGCTGCCCCTACCAAAGCCAATTGAGCGCAGTGTCAGGTGCGTGACGTAATTCTCTCCTATGGCCCATTTATAACTTATGCCTCTTTATCCATTTCAGACATCAAAATATACGTTTTCTGCATTCGCGCAGCATTTTCTCGGTCGAGTTCTTTAATTTTATTAAAAAGCTGGTCAGCTGCAGTATTCCCTCGACGCGCAGCGATAAGATTGTGAGTGTCGCAAAAATGCTCAAAGAATTTCGAAATAATAATTTGTATATCATGCAGACACCCGCTGCTGAGGAACTTTCGCTGCTGGGCGTGCAGTTGGCATCGCAGTTTCTGTTCCATACCGGATTCCGAACAAAGAAATCGCTGCGTGGTCCCGTCATCGAATGGTGAGTGTGAACGTTAGTTTACCAGCACAATGCATATTAATTATTGGATATTTTCTGTTGCAGGTATGACACGCTTTCACATCACATACGTTCCTCCTCCTTGGTACGAAAGTGGTTCGCAAATCATGCGCTACTCTCGCCGCCGTCGCGCCTGGGCGAATATATACTGATGGCACCATCGCCGGAGGTACGCACTGTATTCGTTAAATTGGTTGTGTTCTTTTGCCACTTTGCCATCAACGACGAACCGCTTGTTGGCTACGATGGCAGCAATCTCTGCGAACAGGTTCTCATTAGCGTGTTGCGTCTGCTCAAATCCGAGGCTGCTGACTATGGCAAGCATTTACCGCATTACTTCAGCCTATTTAGCATGTACGTGGGCCTAGGCACACGTGAAAAGCAACAGTTACTGAAGGTATTTACTGAGATCTGAATCATATTTCAAATAGCTTTTGCTGATCATACGATTAACTTCTTTTCTCCAGCTGAAGGTCCCCGTGCAGTTTATGCAGGTGGCCATGGACGACGGACCAGGGCCGTCAATTAAGTATCAGTATCCAGAGTTCAGCAAGCTGCATCAGGTGGTTTCGCATTTGGTGCGCTGCAGCGATGTCAACGATAAGTGCCAGAGCTCCAATCAAAATGCGCGACCTCTGCCCAATCCGTTCAAGGATGCAACTATTGCCCAGGAGGAGCTGACGCCGCTATCCAGTGAGTGCATGGATATTCTCTTCAATCGCACGGGGTAAGTTATTTTACACATATATGCTATTGCACTGGCATCTAATATCTGAATATTTGTAGTTATATTAAAAAGGTCATCGAGGACACAAATGTGGGCGATGAGGGCTTGAAGCTGTTGCAGTATTGCAGCTGGGAGAATCCGCACTTCTCGCGTGCGGTACTCACTGAGCTGCTGTGGCAATGCGGTTTCGCCTACTGTCACGACATGCGCCACCACACAGATCTACTGCTGAACATACTCCTGATTGAGGACTCCTGGCAGCACCATCGCATCCACAATGCGCTCAACGGTGTGGCCGAGGAGCGTGAGGGTCTGTTGGAGACGATACAGCGGGCCAAGACGCACTATCAGAAGCGCGCCTATCAGATAATTAAATGCCTAACACAGCTGTTCCACAAATCCTCCATTGCACTGCAGATGCTAAACACCAATCCAACCATTAGTCGCCACTGGACCATTGCCGTTGAGTGGCTGCAGGACGAACTGGAACGCCAGCGTGGCATTGGCTGTCAGTATAACTCGTACTCGTGGTCACCGCCGGCACAGAGCAATGACAACACCAATGGCTACATGCTGGAACGCTCGCAATCGGCGAAGAATACTTGGTCGATGGCTTACGAACTGTGCCCGGAGGAGGTGAGCGAGAAAGCTACGACGGTGCCTATTATACAAATTTATCCATTACATAAACGTTATGCTAATGATTATCTTTTTGGATAACAGGATCATGAGGAGAACAACGAATCCGATTTGGAGTCGAACGACGATAACAAACAGGAGCAGCAGCAGCAGCCACTGACACAACAGTTGCCAGCCGCAGAGGGGACTGCCGCCAGTGAGCAGCAGCAGCCACAGCAGCCGGACAACAAATCCGCCAATTATCCACAGTTAACAACTATTGGTTGGCCGGGGCCTGCCCCGAACTCAACACCAACCTCTACCCCGGCACCGGCCACGGGCGCTGTCGATGGCAATGGCATACCACGTTTGTCGCGTCAACTGTTTAGCGCCTATCCTTCAACGGGCGTTGTCTCCTCCGGCGGCAGTGTTGCCCCGGCAACCGGTAGCGGTGGTGGCAGCGGCAGTGGCGCCAACAGTGAAACCGAGAGCAGTGCTCAGGAAACGGGCAACACCGACTCCAACATAAATGGCCTCACCAATAGCTTGGATCACATTAAAATTTCAATGGAAAAGGTAACTAAGCAGCCGTTTAGTGGGGCTCAATGAGTAGCTCTTTGAGCTGTAGTTTTTAATGTTGTAGTTCTCCTGGTTAGAGTCCTGCCTTGCCGAAAAAAAGAGAAAAAACATACCATACACTATACTACACTTTACACTCCACAACATGGTAACTTTGTTCTAATTCTTTCTCTATTTCAAATTATCCAATGAACCTTCTTTCGATGTTTCGCTGTTTTGTTTTTGTTGTCCTCTTCCTTCCTACCCTTCTGTTCAACTGTGCGCAGGGCAGCCGAAATCGTGTCAACCGAGGAGGTAAATTGCCGACGGCTGCGGAGCTCCAAATGCCGCCACTGCAACAACTACAATCACAACTACAACAGAAACATCAACAGCAACAACTACAACAGCCACAGCAACAAAAACACCAACTACAGCTACAACTACAACCAAAACAGCAACAACAACTGCAGCAGCAGCAGCAACAACAGCAACAACAACAACAACAGCAGCAACAACGTGGTGATATTAGCAACAGTTCCACCAGCCGCTTAATTTGATTTGCCGCCAAGTTAGTTAGAGTTGTTCATTTAATTCTTTGATCCGCCCACATCTGTTCTTGTTTTTGTTTAAACATTATGTTGTCACCGAAAAAGCCGAAAGTACTTTTTATCGAGCTTGTACTGTAAACACGATTGTCATGCGCATTGTTGTGCCTGCCGAACGGGACACACGACTTTCCTGGCCTTATTTTTTCCAGCTATATGCTTTATTGACTCAGGCACACAAACACACAGACACACACACGCACACAGACCCTGTATATACATACATATTTGCACACGTAGCTGTTTGCTTAATTAATACGCTGTCGCCCAAAGCACCCACAATGTGTCTCAAGCGCCTCGACTACATAGTTTAATTAATAGTTTCAATAATAAATATTTCGGACTTGTTCTGTTTGTAATGCATTCACAGCAGTCGGCGCACAGGAGAGAGCGAAGAAGGCAATTGAAAAAAAAGAATGTATTTGGAAATGCGGAGGAAACCGCGGAAATAGCAGCAACAGAGGCAACAACCACACCAACGCCCGCAACAGCAACAACAGCGTCTAGCGCCATAATAACAACGGTGGCAATAGTTGCAGATAGCTCAACACCAACAGCAACAACGACAAACGAGACAGCAACAACAATAACAATTACAGACACAACAAATATAGTAACGACACTGGCAAACAATACAACAGCAACTACAACATCAACCACAACAACAACAACAACGGGAGCGGCTGAACTCAATTCAATAATCGAGAAGAACTTAATTTAAAATACATAGAAACAAACGAAAAGTTTTTTTGCAATAAAAAATACTAATCGCAACAATAATAATAATTATAATAATAATAACAACAAAAATACTAAACTTTAAAGCATCCATCAATTGACAATGTGAATTGTTTGGGTGGTTTTAGTGGGGCAGACCGTTGTAAAAAAAAAAAAGAAACTAAAACTAAAACGAGACTTAAACGCTAGTAGTTATTAACAAACGAAATTAACAAAAGAAACATAGGCAAAAACAAGAGCAAGAAAACGAAAAACGATACTTAGACGAAGTCAGAAGCGAGAGGAATGCAAGAAAGAGTAAACATTAAGAAAGGGTATGTACCAACAAAAGGTGTTTAAATAGTTATTGTACTTTATATATTTACCTAAACAAATTACATACATGCGTGCATTGACTCACCCACACACACACGCCTACACACGCATACATACACATACTATGATGATTTAAGTTGCACGTTAATAGTACGATATAATTGTATTTATATAGTATATATAAATGATGTATTACGCATTGAAAGCGAGCAATCTAAACATTAACTGAATCAAATAAAACCAACTAACAAAAACAAAACCTACATACATACATTACATACATACATACTTAGGAAACAAAGTAAATTCGGCTGATTGTCAAGACAGTTGGATAATTATTTGATTAAGGCAAGCAAAACCAAATTGCATCTTCAGTACTCATCATGCCACAAGTGTCGAGCCCTGAAAAGCGTTTCTAGAATTCAATTTTCAACTGAAAAATTGATGCAAAATCAAAAAATAAAAATAAAACAGTATAAAACGCCAGAGTTAATAGACAAATGTGGACTAAGATAACAAAACAAAAAAAAAAAAACAAGAGAGAGCATAAAGTAAATTTGATTATGTTTATACTAAGTATATATATATATATTTTTAATTATTTAGTGTTTTTTGTATTAAGTGAAATTTGTTAAACATTTATTAAATTATTATGTTTTAAGTTGCAAAATAAACGCGAAATGTAAGCAAATAATGCATTAATCACTTCTTCATAATTTGTTTTACAAACCGCAGCCAGAACAAAGCAATAGAACAATTCGATAAACAATCTGAAATATAAAATTGTTACTGTATTTTAATTTACATATTTACATATGTATATCTGTGAAGTGAATGCGATCATGCAAACACACATAATGCATAAATTAAACAAACAAAAAAGAAAAAACAAAACAAATTAAAAAGAATAAATGAAAACTAATTTTTTTTCTAAACTAACAAAGTTTTATGTATGGCATTTGGCATCGTTTATTATTTTATTGCTCGGCAATTTTTCGCCCAAGTAAAACATATATTTATACATTACAAGAAACACACCCATTTTTAATGTCAAAAGGACAATTTACAACAATGTTCCATTAAATGGCAATATTTACGCTTAAATCTAATAAATGCACTTGGTAAAGCTAAAAACTGATCAAGGATCAATTAAAAAAAAACAGAAATAAATGCAACAATTCAAAATCTGTGCATAAATGCAACAATTTCCTGGTATACCCAGCTGAATCACATCGTCTCTTTAGTTATTTGCGTCCTCGTCAACAAATGTAATCACTGCCGCTCCCTTGGCCATGTTGTCACCCACAGCGCCGCCAATCGATTTGATAGTAGCATCCTTTGGTGCTTTCAAGATGTGCTCCATTTTCATAGCTGGCGGGTGTTAATGAAAATTATAAGAAATTTCAATTTATGTTATGGTTAACATACCTATGAGCACAGCTAGGCTGTCGCCCTTCTTGACTACGTCGCCTGGCTTGACCAAAACTTTCTCCAGGACACCAGGCATGGGAGCCACCACTCGGGAACCGCCGCTACCAAGCTGATCGGCCTGGGTACTTAGAAATTTGGGCTGCACCAGCTCGAAATCCAATTTGCCATTCTATTTATTAAATTAATATAGGCATAAGTAGTTTTTAATAAAATACGCATTACCTCCAGGAACAGTGTTAGATTTGCGCCATCGATATTGGCATTGTAGGTGGAAATATTGTTATCAATATTGGCACGTATTTTCAAGCGTCCTTCGTCCTGCACACGTTGGGCCTTGATGATTTGCCAAGCGCCGCCATTCACACGAATTTCGATGTCACCATTGTCATACTTGACTTCCACATCATAAACTGAAATATCAATGCGGTTTAGTTCAGCACCAGGGGTTCAGGCGTCTCCCACAGCATTGGCATACCTTTGTCGTGTGCCTTCAAATTGTAGCTGCGTATCAGAGCGTAATTGAGACGAGCATTTGGTGTTGCCGCAAACGGATCCTGGCGGCTGTTGGAATTGCTGCTGACCGCCTGCAGCTCATTAAAGATCAGCGAAAGGGCGGCTTGGCTCAGTTGCTGTTGTTGCACCAGAATTGGCGGGAACAGCGTATCAAAGTGCTGATCAATGAAGCCCGTGTGCACATTGGCTAGCTGGAACTCTGGATGCGAGGCCAGGTCGATGAGAAAGTTGATGTTTGTCTCGAGTCCAGAAATCTGAGATGCACATTAAATATCAGCTAAAAGAATAAACACATTATGCAGCTCAGTACTTACATGATATTCGCCCAAGCGTGCAATCAGCGAGTTCAGCGCCTGCGGGCGATTCTCGCCCCACACGACCAGTTTGGCAATCATGGGATCGTAGTGCACAGATACCTCGTCACCTTCGCGCACCCCCGTCTCCACACGCACCTCGGCACTGGGCTTCGGAGTGCTCAGGTAGCGCAGGGGACCGGCGCCGGGCAAGAAGCCGCCACGAGGATTCTCTGCATAGATGCGTGCCTCGAAGGCGTGGCCACGTCGCGTGATCTGGGACTGCGTTAGAGGCAGTGGCTCGCCAGCGGCAATGCGAATCTGCCACTCGACCAGATCAGTGCCAGTTATCATCTCCGATATGGGATGCTCGACCTGCAGGCGCGTGTTCATCTCCATGAAGTGAAACGAGAGATCCTCCTTGTCCAATATAAACTCAACAGTGCCGGCGCCCACATACCCCACAGCCTTGGCAGCGCGCACAGCAGCTTCGCCCAGCTCCCGACGCAACTCTTCCGTCAGACCAGGCTGACAATAAGGCAAACAATTAATGTCAACTTGCATAGGTTAAACGGAAAGATTTGTCCTCACCGCTGGCGCCTCCTCGATGATTTTCTGATGACGTCGCTGCACGGAACAATCGCGTTCCCACAGATAGACAGCATCGCCGTACTGATCCGCAAACACCTGCACCTCCACGTGGCGGGGTGAGCGCACGTAGCGCTCGAGCAGCACGGAGCTGTCTCCAAAGGCTTTCAGGGATTCGGTGCGTGCCGAGTTCAAGGCAGTGAGAAAATCTTCGGGTGTCTCGCAAATTCGCATGCCCTTGCCGCCGCCACCGCGCACCGCTTTGATCATCAAAGGAAATCCAATAACGGCGGCCTCCGCCTGTAGGCACGCATCCGATTGATCATCGCCGTGGTAGCCATTGATGATGGGCACTCCAGCAGCTGCCATAATGGCCTTGCTGGTACTCTTGATACCCATGTCGCGAATAGCTGAACTGGGTGGGCCCATGAATATGATACCTTCCCGCTGGCACAGTTCGGCAAACTCCACCGACTCGGAGAGGAAGCCATAGCCGGGATGGATCGCCTGGGCGCCGGACTGCTTGGCAATCTCGAGAATGCGATCACCGCGCAAATAGGACGCCGCCTCGCCCACCCGATACGCCTCGTCCGCCAGCTCAGTGTGCAGGCTGTGCTCGTCCGGATCCGAGTAGACGGCCACGGTGCGCACGCCAAGCTTGCGGGCCGTTTTAATAACGCGGCAGGCTATCTCGCCACGATTGGATATTACAATTTTGTTGATTGGCTGCACCTTTGGCGTGGCTTTGGTTTTTGTGGTCATGCACCTGGAGAAAACAAAATTGTTTATGTAACAGGTGCCGCCAAAAGTCTCACAGAGTACTTTCATCGCTAGTCGTTTTAGCCGTTTATTACCTGACACTGTTACCAAAATGTTGCAAAAGTCTCGTATACATTTTGGTGCTGTCTAATGTAAATAATTAATAAAATCTACTTTACTACCAGCTGCCTTATCACAAGCGTATCGCACACGATCAATGCGATTGACACCTGTGTGTTCAAGGATCGTACGATCTGCATGACATACGTTCACAGCTGGTACAATCGATGTGTAATCGATAGTTGAAACAGCTGTGTTGATGGTAACTGTAACTTAACAAGTTAGCAGCTTAAAAGTACAAACTGCAATTTCTGCGCATTTTTCTACCAAATTATTATATTAATAAAAAGATCGTACGATCGGCATGAAATACGTCGATAGTTGACCCAATCGATTACTTAATACAAGCTGTTTACAATGCAAAGTGCAGCCGGCTTCACAGCTTTTCTACCAAATAAGCCAATTAAGTTAAGCAAAATTTATTCTAAAAGTATGTATACTGTTGAATACTGTGCTGCTATATAAAGTAAACAGATGAACGAACTTAGTTAATTTATTAGGATGTGTAATCGAACTAGTTCAGTGCAGTTCGATACAAAGCCAACAGTGACCGGCAAAAATTTAGCCAGAGAAAATAAAAATAATTCTGGATTTAACATTCAAACAGTGCCAGCGATTGTAAAAATTGAGGTGAATGTGTAGCCTAACATTGAATAAAAGTGGCTGTGCGTATTTTGTTTACTTGAAATTTTCATATACACATGTGCTCCCAATAGGGCTTCATTGAAAGCGTCTCCGTCGAGTTGGAAACATGGAAAAGCGCGTCACGGTGCTGCTGCCCAGTGGTCGTCGGCAGAATGTCTGCGTTAAGCCCGACATGACGTTGCTGGAGATACTGGAGACGGCGTGCACAAAGCATGGCTACGACAGCGAGGAGCATTGCCTCAAATTCCACAACAAGGAGGTCAGTCTGATGCAGCAGTTCCGCTTCAGCGGCCTGCCCAACAACTGTGTGCTGGAAATGGAGCCCACGGACAAGCGGCGGCCGGTGAGCAACGTTGTAGTTTGCATTCAACTGAACGACGGGTCACGTGAACAGGGCGAGTTTGCGCCCAGCAGCAACGTGTGGAATGTGGTGCACAAGCTGTTTACTGCCCAACTGGAGTCTTACGCGAGTCCGGTCATCATTTACATGCGCAGCGAGGTGATTGGCGCAGAGAAAATGCGTCAGACGACGCTCAAGTCGTTGGGCATAATCGGGGGACGCGCCATGATGCGTTTGATTGACAAGAATCCAGAGGAGCTCAAGACGCAAGCCAACGTCTACAAACCGCCGGAGCCAAAAGCGAAACCAAGCGACGACAATGACGATCAGCCCAGCACCTCCCGGTCGGCCATGGGCGCAGCTGGCAGTGGCGGCGGCGGCGGCTTCGCTATTACCAATGACCTGATAAAATCGCTTAAGCGCACGGCGCCCGAACAGAACTCCCCATCGGCGGCGGCAGCAGCAGCACCCGCAGAAGCCTCGGCCGAGACAAAGGCGCCGAGGAGTGATCAGCCCGAGCAGCCCAAATATGACTGGGGCAGTGGCTCAGGTTACTCACTGCATCACCGCAAGAGGGCAGAGCAATACGAGGAGGATGACGATGACAGTTCCCCAAAGGCAGCGCCAGTGGTAAACGTAATTGGACCACGACATGCGGTACTCTTCTCGCTTGATGCGGCCAACAAGCATAACGACGAATTGCCCGATTCGTTTTTCGATTTGACCGTAAACGACTTGAAAATGGTGCTGCGAGACCTGAAGCGCACCGCGGCGGGCAACGAGGATGCGCCGCTGCTGACGTCTAATCTGCGCGAGTTAGAGCGTCAGAAGGCCATGCTGGCTAAGCTGAATCAGTACAAGGACTGCGTGCTACGCATACAGTTCCCCGATCGCTATGTGCTGCAGGGTATTTTCAAGCCACACGAATCGCTTGGCAAGGTAGAGGAGTTTGTGCGTGGCTTCCTTGCCAATCCCAGTGAACAGTTTGAACTGTTCACCATACCGCCAAAGAAGGTGTTGCCAAGAGACGAAACACTTCTGGAGCTCAATTGCGTGCCCAATGCCGTCTTGCACTTCACATTCGTCCAGGAGAACCTAAACTCAGCGACAAATTGTTTCCTGCAAGAGAAATTCATTGCCCAACTGACCTCGGAGGAGGGGGCTCTCTTTGCCGTGCAAAAGTATCGCCTCACCAAGGCCGGCGTCAACTCCAGTTAGTAGTCGAATCTAAGGCATTAAGCGAACAGTTTGCGTGATATTAAAGAAATGCACTTTATTCTATAAGCGATCAACTATTGTCGCTTTGTTTCAACTGCTTGAATGATTCGCCAGGCATGGTTTTATAAACATCTGATTCAGGTTATAAATCCACTTTGTCAGCACTGAATGATAAAGTCCTTTGCAATTGGTGTGATACAATATTAAATATTCTCAGATCTTACCATATTTAGAGCCAACAATTACAGGACACGCGGCGTGCAGCGTTTTTTGGTGTTTGACGCCGTCGTTTTGTAAATTGTGCCACAAAATGGCGGTTCCCTTCTTGGGCGGGACAGTAAGATGGAGTTTGGGGAATATTGTGGCACCGCCTAGCTCTACGTCTCCCAACTGCAAATGAAAAACAAGTAAAAATATTGCAGTCGGTTGTAACCGACTACACAATACTCGTTCACAGCATAACAGTTAAAAGCAGTGGAAAATGTCCCTTTATTATTTTAGAAAAATATTGATTTTTGTATAATTTGGGGTGGGGTTTTCGTAGCCGAAAAATGTTGGATCAATCTTTAGAGGCCATCAGAAAATGTTCTGCCAAATTTGGTGGCTCTAGCTCTAAAATTGCGGAAGAAACATATCGGTTTTACGATTTGCCACGCCCCAAAGGGCGTCTCCAAAAATGTTTTGGGATTTTTAGAGCTCATGGGTGATCGGTTTGAATGAAATGTATGCATCTAATTTTAAAACAGAGATATTTTGTGGGCATAGCCCAACAATCTTAACACGATATCGGACGCGGATATACAAGAGTATATAATCCAAATTTAAAGTCTTCAGCTTCAAAAGCGTGGAAAGCAAGTAAGTACGTTGCAGTCGTACTAGTAGTAGTTACTCATTTTCGAAAAAATTTTTATTCAAAATTTAAAAATGCAAATTTATATTTGTAATCGATTGTGGTTGTCACAATTTGTATACAACATTATACAACAAAAAAAGGAAAAATCATGTCAAAATTGACAAAAATTTTGATATGTAAAGTTTTTGGTCCATAGCTTCCATAATTCAAACGCCCATAACTTTGTCAAAACTGAACCGGTTTTCATGTTTGATGGCACTTTTTTCATGGTATATCCTCTAGATTGATTCTGCATTTGAAATATATCCAATATTTCAAACCCCCATAACTTTGTCAAAAGAGAACCGATTTTCATGTTTGATGTCATTTTGTTCATGGCTTGCCCACTAGATTGATTCTGCATTTGTAATATGTTCATTATTGTAAATAAAATTTTTTTGGATTTTTTGAAAAAATATCACGGGGAGTACGTTACGTACGTCTTACACATTTTCGAACAAATTTTTTTTTAAAATTTAGAAATGCAATTTATATATAACCATTTCCGATTTTTTAGGGCGAGGGCGCTGGGGGTGGCGTTATACTCTAGCTTTAATGTTGTGGGAAATATTCCCTATCGATTTGCCTCCCAGTGGGATACTTAATACTTAATATTTTGTCTGACGCGGGTGTACACGAGAATATATGCCTAGTTTCAAGTTTCTAGCTTCAATACCGGCGAAAAATATTGCGTTCGTACGGTCGGACAGTGCATAAATCCAATATACTCTGTTCACTTTGTGACCGAGTATATATATAAATTGTATTCATAATCCAAAGTACTCTTTTCACTTCGTGAACGACTTTAAAAATCTAATCCTCGCTGGATCACCACGAAAGCCAAGTTAACTTACGTAAAATAGTGCGGTGGCTATGCGATTTCCGTTGGGTATCTGTCAAATGAAAAACAATTAAAGGTATTTTTCGACTGTTGAGAATATGAATGAAGGTACCTCTACGTCAAAAGCGTCGAGATGCACTTCGTAGTGGCCGCCGATGCCATAGTTAATCAAAGACAGGTCGTCCGAATCTTCCATGATAAATCCAGACATATCTGTCAGGCGTTTGTGAAGCGTTTCAGTTACCTTGTCCGCATTCGATCCATAGTAAACATCCTTTGCGGTGCGTATGGTCGATAATTCTTCGTCAATCACCAAAGCCGGTCTCCAACTTTCGTTCTTGCTTAAAAACCACTCGATTTCGCTCTCGTATATAACATCGTGGTATAGCACTATGAAAGGATCCACGCCGAGCTCCTCCATCTTGAGTGGAGCAATGCGAAGGAAAGGCGTCGTCGAATTGTTATAGCGGCAGTGCAGGTTGGTGGGTCGACGGAAAATGGCGGAACAGTATTCCATGGTGCATCTCAATGATTTGTGTTCTTCTAATATTTCGTCATAGCTTTTTGATTCTACTTGCTTTAGATTCCACATTCCTGCCGCGTTCTCCTTGCGTTTTATTAGCAGGACACCCAACCACTTATGGATTTTCTGTTTCCCAAAATTAGAGACGGTGTACTTGGCTTCTTGACTTGAGTCGTATTTCAACAGCGAGGCGTTAAACCACATTTCAGCCTTCGAATAATCCTCTTGGAGGAAGTTGAACATTCCCATTGCGTAACAATCTAGTGAGGATAGCGCTGATCTGAAAGTAGAAGCAACTATTTTCTAGGAACATTTATTTGATGAGGATAAGGACACTGACTCTGGCTTTGAGTATCCTTTAAAGGTCCCGTTTGCCAGCTCGGTCGGGTCAAGTTCATAATATGTTCTTAGGAGCTCAATACTGCGACTGGCATCCTGGAGATCTGCAGCTGTGGGTAATATTGGGCGCAGGTCATTCGCATAGGACGCTTGTTCTACGGGATTCGGATAGATGTATGTAGACGGTTTTTTTTTAAATATTTTACGATTACCTTCTCCATGTTGCTGATCCATGAACAAAACCCATTTTTGCCAATCCTGTTGCTGGTGTCGAATGAGCGCGAAACTGTTCAGGGGATTGCTCAGATACTTTTCCATATCAGAGCTCATTTTGTTTGCCTCCGCTTTGAAATTGTTCAGGGCACTAGAAAGTAACACGATGTGGTTATATAATTAAGTTAAGACTACAAATACCACACTGTTGGGTTAATTCAAGTTTCCTTTTAAGCACTGCCACGTATTTAGAAAGGTTTTCTTCCAGAGCCTCCTCAATCTCCAGTAGCCTCTTTAGCACCTCTGTCGACGCTGAATATGAGTTTTGCCGTATGAAATTCTGAATGGCATTTGCTTCGAATAAACTCAACCCCGCTGAGGCTAGAAATATGATTATTTTCAGGATATTCATTTGATGTTTGCGTAAAGCGTAGGTTTGTGCTTGGCAGGTAGACGATAACTAATATTTAAAAAATTTAAAATGTTGCATTCATAAATCGCGTGGAATTCTAATTTGTCATGGAGCCATTGGCTGGAATAAATGAAATGCGTTAAAACAGAGTGAGGTTCAGAGACGATACCTCTAAGTGTTGGTGGACTTCAGAGAAAGTACAAACAAAATAAAATAAGAATGCTGAATTTAATTATTTTAAACAAACCGAAAATGAAACTTAATTTCCCATGGGCGAAGTTTCTCCTTGCATTGGATATTTTACAAAAAGATCCGCCTGGCATGGTTTTATAAACATCTGCTCCTCAAAATTAATCCATTTGGTCAGCACTGAAATGCAACAATATTTAACTCTTTTGGAACCCCATTAAATATTGTCCGATTTCACCATATTTAGAGCCAACGATTACAGGACACGCGGCGTGGAGCGTTTTTGGATGAACTGTGCCGCAATTTTGTAAATTGTGCCACAGGATGGCGGCTTTTTTCTTGGGCGCGATCGTAAGATTGAGCTCGGGGAATATTGTGGCACCACCCAGTTCCACGTCTCCCAACTACGACAAAAGCAGAATGCATAACGAATCACAACATCGTGGAAATGTACTTACATAAAACAATGCAGTGGCTATGCGATTCCCCTTATATAAATCCTGCAAAATGTTGATTATGGCTCAGTAACCATTTGGAAATACGTGGGTAAATACCGTTTCAAGGAATGCATCCGTGTGCAGATTAAAGTGACCTCCAATGCCGTAATTAATGAAAGAAAGTAGCTCGGACTCAACCATGCTAAAACCAGTCATGTCTATCAGTCGCTCGTGGATTGTCTTAACCACCTCGTCCTCATCTGAGTTAAAGCTAGTTTCCTTTGCGGCGCGAATGGCGAAATTTAATCCTTCCTCATATAAGCATGCGGGCCTCCAACTTTCGTTCTTGTTTAAAAACCACTCGATTTCGCTCTCGTATATAACATCGTGGTAGAGCACTATGAAAGGATCCACGCCGAGCTCCTCCATCTTGAGTGGAGCAATGCGAAGGAAAGGCGTCGTCGAATTGTTATAGCGGCAGTGCAGGTTGGTGGGTCGACGGAAAATGGCGGAACAGTATTCCATGGTGCATCTCAATGATTTGTGTTCTTCTAATATTTCGTCATAGCTTTTTGATTCTACTTGCTTTAGATTCCACATTCCTGCCGCGTTCTCCTTGCGTTTTATTAGCAGGACACCCAACCACTTATGGATTTTCTGTTTCCCAAAATTAGAGACGGTGTACTTGGCTTCTTGACTTGAGTCGTATTTCACCAGCGAGGCGTTAAACCACATTTCAGCCTTCGAATAATCCTCTTGGAGGTAGTTGAACATTCCCATTGCGTAACAATCTAGTGAGGATAGCGCTGATCTGAAAGTAGAAGCAACTATTTTCTAGGAACAATTATTTGATGAGGATAAGGACACTGACTCTGGCTTTGAGTATCCTTTAAAGGTCCCGTTTGCCAGCTCGGTCGGGTCAAGTTCATAATATGTTCTTAGGAGCTCAATACTGCGACTGGCATCCTGGAGATCTGCAGCTGTGGGTAATATTGGGCGCAGGTCATTCGCATAGGACGCTTGTTCTACGGGATTCGGACAGATGTATGTAGACGGTTTTTTTTTTAATATTTTACGATTACCTTCTCCATGTTGCTGATCCATGAACAAAACCCATTTTTGCCAATCCTGTTGCTGGTGTCGAATGAGCGCGAAACTGTTCAGGGGATTGCTCAGATACTTTTCCATATCAGAGCTCATTTTGTTTGCCTCCGCTTTGAAATTGTTCAGGGCACTAGAAAGTAACACGATGTGGTTATATAATTAAGTTAAGACTACAAATACCACACTGTTGGGTTAGTTCAAGTTTCCTTTTAAGCACTGCCACGTATTTAGAAAGGTTTTCTTCCAGAGCCTCCTCAATCTCCAGTAGCCTCTTTAGCACCTCTGTCGACGCTGAATATGAGTTTTGCCGTATGAAATTCTGAATGGCATTTGCTTCGAATAAACTCAACCCCGCTGAGGCTAGAAATATGATTATTTTCAGGACATTCATTTTATGTTTTCCGTAGAGCGTAGGTTTGGGCTTTGCAGGCAGACGATAACTAAATCGTTTTCATAAAAATAGTTTTCATAAATTGCATTTGTCATGCAGTTATTATTGTAGTTGTGACAAATGCGATCGGGTAGCACCGAGTAGAGAGATAGTTACTTTTTTTTGACGGCAGGTGAAGTCAGTCAACTGATTTCATTTAAGTACCATTTTAGGAATTTAGTTAATAAACAAATTTGAATTTTGTTAACACCGAAGTCAGCTTGTTAATTGCCAATAATTGTTTAGCTGTACTCTTATCAGTCGAAATCTTTTATTTGAAAAGCGCAGCGCAGAGCTTGTGACAGTGTTGTAAAGTGGCGCAGCACACATGCCCATATGAGAGAGAGAGAGACGCAGACACGCATGCGCGAAGTCGTCGCTTTCGAAACCGAGCCAAAAGACCAAAGAGGCCAGCTCGGCTTGGTGGGTTGGTTGGCCACAATTTCTGATTCATATTTCAGTTTTCAGTCGGTGGCCGTTCGTTGAAGTAACAAGTTTTGTGCATTGTGCATTCTCAGTACGTTGAGATACGATTTAAGCCGTGTTCACATTCGCATTCGGTAAAGGAGACTCGCTCTAGCAACAATTACACACACGAAAACAATCGCTTTATATACATATGTATATTTCTATTAAAAACAACAACAAACAAGAATGCGTGCCAATGTGAAAAAGTGAAATACATATTTATCAATATTGGCCGTGGCGAGGCCAATGCAATTTTGTCAATAGTTTAAATATGATTTATGTATTTAAACGCGTAATGTGTAAATTTGTTAATTTGTTATTAGAGCAACAGCAAAAACTGTGCTAATTTAAATGAAACCGAATAAAATTCAATACAATAAGAAAAAAAAACGAATTAAATAAAAGCGTATCGCAAACAACTTTTACCTATGATTTTTATCTTTACAAGTTTTAAACGCAGAACCGCCGCACGTTGCCTTATTTTTTAGTTTCATTGTTTTTATTGTTGTTGGATTTTTTTTTTGTGGCAGTAGGCGTCTGAACGTGCTGACATTTTTGGGGGGCGTGACGGCAGTAGTAACGAAAACAACCTGCGACAGCCAGCTACGAAAATTATGGCGCGAGAGCCAAGAAACCAACCAAGCGGCCGACCGACTGATTGGAAAGTGTTTGGCCCGTTAAAAAAATGAAAAACGCTCCAACGGTTTTTAAAATACTTTGAAACAAACTGGCGTTTACATTAAATATCACTACAAATATCCATTCATAATGTCATATATTCACAAATATTAAAAAATATATATATATTGATGGAAATGCCAACATTTTCAGCCCACGCGCCATCGACATCTGAGCCTCTGACTTCACTTTTACTTTAGACGGAAAGAGAGAGTGTTTGTCCAGCTCATTTGCGTTTCTGTTTACCGGTTTTTCAATTTACGCGCATTTCTTGGCACAGCAATTGTTTATCTGATATCTATTTGGTTTTCGCGCCAGGCAGCCAAAAACAATATATTATATATATAAAGATGTAATGGCTTCATTAAATTTAATTAAAGCAACTACTTCCGAGTCGCAGCTCATCTCCGGCGGCACGAGTCGTGCATAAAGCTATTTTAATACGCGTGCCTACATCATAATAAACGTTTATTTTCCATTTCCACAGGCAGCTAAAAATATAATCGTTTATGCTTAAAGTTTTTCAGTGTGTGTGTGCGTAAGTGTTTGCGTTCAACGAGGAAATTGGCAAACGAAATTATACGAAGCTAACAAAACTAATAAATAAACGACGTTTCCCTTCCAAATCACAAACACAAACAAAATAAAGCGTTTTAAATAGTCAAGAAAATGAATTTTTTCGTTATTGGCTTTCTGATCATGCAGGCGGCAAGTGAGTAAAGTTTGTTTACGTTAATATTTAAAAAAAAAAGTTTTGCTTGTCCGTATTGGTTGAGTTGATCTATATAATTGTTAATTGGTTGAATTATTGTTTATATTAACATGTGAGGGTCGTCTAATAATAGCAAAACATGTACACAATTCACATAATAGCACATATATTCATATACGCACATCAATTTGCTTTCTTTAAGTATTACATATTACAGCAATTATCAAGTTTTTTCTACAATTTTTTTTAACAAATCAAGTTTGTGCCTTAAGTCTTTCGTTTCCGCTGCCTTGTCACGCATGAAAAAAGTTACACAGACGCTACCTCGCAATTCGGTTGTTAACCCGAAAATTCTTTTGCATCACATTTAAGTGTAATGTGTACATGGCCTGACGACGGCATCAAAAGCAGCTCTCTTTATTAGATTAGATAGATATGTGGCTCGTTGTAGAACAGGTTATGCCGTAGGCCAAATATAAATGTTTTGCATTTGCCTTGCATTCAATTGAGATGAGCGACCAATTAAATTTGAGTCACCTGCCTAATGCAGGTGGGCAGAGCTTACAAAAGCGCGCCAAAAAAAAAAAAAAATAACTGTTCATGTTAACAGCAAACGAAGCACAAACAATTGGCTTCTTTTACGAGCACATTCAACTATTTATTTTCAACTCGCTTGGATACTGTTGTTGCAGTTTTTCAATAGTTTGTAGCTTTGTTATACCCTGTAGCCATTCAAACGGGTGGCATACTTTGCAACAAAGTAGTACCGTTGACCTGATTAATGTAGTTTTTTATCTTGAGATCTAAAGGAGTTAGGCATATGATATTTTGAATGTAGACTTTTGCATATTATAGACCATTGATATAAGCGATTTAAGCATAATAATATTATTTAGAGAATATCAAGTAAAATGCTGCGGCTGCTTGAAAGCACTTAACTATAGGGTAAAGTCTATTCGATCAGTTGCGTATATTTTTATTTGCATCGCCTCTCTGTGTGCAGTTTTTGGTATGCTCGCGCTAACCCGATTATTTGGCTAGCTTCTGTGTGTTTTGGGTATGGTTAATACTTCAGTTTGTGGTTTCTCAATGCAAACGAGCTCGAGCATTTAAAGCCTTGCTAATGCAACTCAAGAAAACATAAACAAAAACAAAAATCTTGAACTTTTTCGGATTAGCAGTGACTTGCAAGAAAAAATGTACTAAAGACTTTTTGTTCTTTGTGTTGATTAACGAACCTGAAACCGATAGTTTATGGATACAGGGCCTGGGTTTTATGTCTCGTTAAAAACTGCACACATCTAGTTCTAGAGTCAACTTGAGGCGAACTTGTGTTTGGAGTGCTTGTAAAGTACTTGTAGAAGAGTACCCGCAGCTTAGTTACTATTTGCATCCATGGCCGCAATTTAGCAGGTGCTATCGTATTGCGATATAAATCAATTCGCATGCAAATTAAAATCACAAATTAATTTTATTTAACCTTCGCACTGCAATTTGGCATAAACTTGAAGTGTTACATATCAAATGGGCAAAACACAATTGGATTTTAGTCGAGTGTCAGCAAGCAAAAACTTGGACATTGCCTCGACATTGACAGCAAGGCAGCGAGTATTATGGAGATTCTGTCCAGCACACGCCCAGTCAACCGAAAATCGGTCAAGTTCAGCTTCAAGATGGGCAAGTAGAGCATCAGGCAGTCCAAAACCATTTGGTGTTAATTGCCAGTTGGCTTGGCTCTGCGGCCCTGTTTGAACCGGAAAGAGAAGCGCGGCCGAATCTGCATAAACTACGCGCTTCATTTGCATTTCATTTTTATGCTTTTAATATTTTTGTTTGGCTTGGAATGCGACGACTGCAGCTTGATTCGGGTTTGCCAGTTTGTCTGCTGAATCATTTGGCTAGAAACCGAACCCGGAGCACGCCCAGGTTTCACAACGATCTCAGCCGTATAGCGGTTACATGTGTGTGGCCTAATGCGCGGATCTGCGTTGTTGATGGCTTCATAAGACCGGGCGAGCAATCGAGCATAGTGATTCATCAGTTCCAAGCCAATCAGTTTATTGAGATGCGTCTGAAGCCGCGTCAACTTTGTTGCCCTTTTTGTTTTGTGCTGCTGGCCGTCGCAGTCTTTTGTTTTGTGGTCAATGACGCAGCGCTTTGGCATCGCCTCTCTCCCTCTCTCTCTGTGTCCCTCTCTATATATCTTTCTTAGCTTGTCTCTCGCTCGCGCTTATATAACCCAAATTTTGGCAGAGCGCTTTATGCAACTTCTTAGCCGAAAAAACAAAACAAAAAACACGGCAAAGCCAGCTGAAGGGCTTGCCGCACATGTTATTGCTGTAATTGATGTTGTTTCTGTCGCCTGAGGGGGCACTTAAGGCAGGCCTAAATGATACCTAGATCCAAAAGTGCGCATACGCCCCGTGTGACAGACGTATTTAAAATAAATTTCAAATAGCAATTAGCAGCTAAGTATTTGCTTAATTACACTGCCTGGATGCTAGATCCGAACTGCAGTCAGCAACCATAAAAACAACAGCTCCAAGCTGAAAAAAAGAAACTGGAAAATTGCATTGTCATATTGATGGATCTCAGAGGCGAAAATAAAAAATTTGCTGTCCTCAGTGACTAAGTGAGCAATTTGCAAAGTGAAAGGCGCGGCTGTAACCACTGTGCAGGCACAGTGGCAATCAAGAGAACCGTCCTTCAGTGCAATTGGTAAATCTACTTGTACTTGATTTTTTTTTTTTTTTTTTATTACTTCGTTATTTGATTTCACTTGCAAATTCCTGGCACATTTTCACTCGCTTCGCTTTTTGTATGTGAGTTAACAGCAGACGCGTAATACCCTTCCGCCCAGCGCACTTTGTTCACAATTAACAATAAATTAAAGCATAATTATCGCATCTTCACCGCGCTTGCCAGCAGCATCAGCGCCGCCAAAGCGAAGCACGGCCAACAATACAAGTGGTCCACATACATAACGAGCATGTGGTGACTATTGTCTGCGTCTGCCATAGTTTACTATGTTAGTATGTCTCTTGTAGGCTGGCGGCTACTTTGGACCGCTCACGCAACCCGCTCGCTCACGTAAGACCTTCAAAGGTCACGCATGCCGACTCTGACTCTGACTCCGACTCCGACTCCGACTCTGTCTCCAACTCCGAGTCGGAGTCTTGATGCAGACTCATTTGTTCGCCCGGCGCTGCATTGCTTCTGGGCGTCTTTGTTACCTATTGTTATGTTCGCTTGGCATTTTTATTACCCTAACACATGTTTATTTTTTAAGTTTGTGACGTGTTTCAAGCTTTGATCAGGAATGGTGCCAAAAAAGGTAGCCCATAATACCAAAAGCCTAAGATTATTACCAAAATAGACAATATTTTATTTATTTAATAAATTGTCATATGCTTTTCTTTTACATATATTTTTAAAAATTTGTGTTTATCTTTATCATGTTTAGATATTTTAAAATTTGGCTTATTTTAATATTTTTAAACAATCACCCGGGTAAAGTAAGCATATATTAAAATTGTAATTAGAGAAAGCGTATTTAGGCTTCGGCATGCCAAAAACAAAATCTTTACATTTGCCTTTTTATTGTTTCTTAGCTATTGGTCACACACACACACACACACACACAAACACAATACATGCAACAAATAGCTCTCAAATTGCAATTTAATTCGACATTTTTGAAAGATCTTGAAGTGGCCAAACATTTTGATGGGTGTTTTGTTTTCAGGCCCTATCACTCACTGTCAAGACCATCGTTCAATTAACATAATTAACTGACAAAACGAATTAGCATGCAGATTGGCAGCCGACACTTTACACAGATACGATGTCACGATATTGTTGTTGGATGTTAGTGTGAGTATTGTTTTTGGGGCTGGTTTCTAATTTGGCACTTGTCTGGCTCAGATACTTAGCTCAACTCACGCACAGGTCTAACACCTGAACTGTGGATGGGGACAAGGTCAACTTAGCAGCATTATCGTCTACCCTCGTACAGTAACGTTTGAGATCCCAGCGATATCGTTAAAGGTTTTTCCTGCATGCCATGAAAATGATCAGCAATTCATTTTGTTAGCAGTTTTATGGAGTCAATCTCGTGGGAAATTGAAACCTTATACGCTGGCGAGGTCAAGTTTAGATGTTTGGGTGTAACAAATCACTTAGATATTCATCATTGAAAGGGAAAGGAATTCTCAAAGATTTTGGGAAGCTGCCAAATCGTTTTATTCAATTCACAGCTGCTTCCTTTTATATTCGCTTTACGCTTCAGCCACATTAACATTTTAGTATCTCGGCCTATGGAATGTCTTTTATTTTAATGCGACATCAAATTTTAACAATACTCCCAGCTTGACAATGAACAAAATATTGAACATAAAAGCTGGCACAATGCAAACTGAATCTGGGCGCAAAAATAAAGAGAAAAAAAACACGTATAGGTGATATAAAAACACCGCTAAAAGGGAAACCTGCAGACGGCATTTAGAGGTTAAGGCTTTGGCAGGCAAAACATAAAGAAACACTTACCTGAGTTTTAACGCATATAAACGGTGAGCCCAAATGCTCAGGCTCATAATCAAGCGATGGTCCATAATTTATACAATATATTTGCATTTATCATCAAATTGAATTAATGCCATGAAACAAAAACAAGGCAACAATTAATATCAGTGTTTGCTGTTGTTGTTATTTCTGCTCACTGCTGACCCACTTTCGCGCCGAGGTGCTAACTAAATGCGCCCTGGCCCTCCCAACTGGAGAAGGCTGCTGTCGCTGCTGCTGCTGCTGCTGGGAAAAGTACACAGCATCAGGCTGAAACGGAAAGTAAGTTAGCCGCTGGCTCTTGGCTCGTGCGTCGGTCAATGGCATGCTAACCGGCGTTGCCCGACTGCCGACTGCATATTTATGCCTCATTATTTGTTCAGTTTCAGTTTCAATTTCTATTTGCTCGGCGTGGCGACTAACAGCGACAAGTCATAAGCTCGAACCACTAACATTTCATACAGACGCGCACGAGATGATGACGGGTGAAAGCGGCTTCTGACTAACTGCGTTGACTGCTCGCTGCTGTTGTTGTTGTTATTGTTGTAGTTTTAGTTGTTGTCTCTGGCACAGCGCCGGTCTATTTGCCGGCTATTGCTCTTCCTCTGGGTAAACAATTTTAACTACTGCGCAAATTTGAGTTTTTCAGTTTTCTTTCGGCTTTTCGCATCAAATTGCAATACCAATATTTATTTTGTTGGTCATGGCTAATTGTTCTGCCTGAATCCCGACATGTCGTTTCGCTGCCATTTTCGCCCCAAGCGAATCTATTTTAATGTCTTAATCAACAAGCTCGTCAGCATTTGTGGTCCTCTGCCCATTTCGGGGTGTCATTAAAATTACTGCTCGCTCGCAGCGCGGCCCACGCGGCGCATGCTTAATGCAGATGTGGGTAAAAGTGCAATTATGGTGGCTAAAATATATAAATGTTAATAAAGTCTTGCAACTGAGTTTAATGGAATGAAAGTTTTTGTTTTAAGCTTTTATTAGCAATGCAGATTTTTTAAGTTACCAATTAGGCGTTGTAGATATTTTTGAGAAGCTTTTGAACGTTTCTAATGTTCAGTTATGGAACTTAAATGAATATACTTAAAAAAATAACATACTGCTAGCAATATAAATTAAAAATAATAATCAAATTAAAATAATAAAAATATATTTTTTATCAAATCATAAAATAACATGATTTATTTAATTCGAAACTTAATAATTTTTGTTGAAATGGAATGAAGTTAACTTTGAATGCATTTTTGGGACTTATGCACATGAAAAAACAGGTTTACGAACCGAATCGAAATGCGAGTCTTTCGTTCGAACAGTGCACTGTGGGCAAGAGAAGCCGATTTGTGGGCAAAATTAAAATAAAAAATTTGACATATCTAATTATAGCTACATAATGTAATATAATGTAATATATAATATATATATTTATATTATATTATATATTTTATTTCGAACACTAAATTTAAGCTAAGTTTCCAACAAGCATCTCAAAACCGCATAATCCAGTATTCATTGTACACAGAGTATCACCAAGTCAAGCACTCGCTGGCAGAGCACTTTTAATTGTTTCGGCTTGAATATGCTACATTCACTTTTAAAAAACTATTGTCCCTGGATTCTATTTGTGATTAGTACAACTTTTAAATCAACCTTATTGCACCTGAGTAGTTCAAGTCGGCGTCTCTTTGAATCAACTGGCCACGGATATAGTGTGCATTCTTTAAATAAAAATACTGACTCTGCTTTAGACATCACTTTATTCACCGCGCGTAATTCTAACAATAATCAAAATTTGAAGATGTTAATGCCGCCTTGTCATGTTGACTCCCCATTTGGCGGTTTACGAACCATTAATGGCACCTAGCCAAGTCTGTAACCCCAACTGAGCCGCAAATACTCGTTAATCTGAACGAAAAATTGGGCCTCGGTGATGCCAAAGTCCGCATTGTTGTTAAAACACGCTCCATTTTCCTTGAACCTATGCTCGCGACTGGCTGGCTAATAGCACAAGACCAACAGCCAATTAATTGGCCCGTGGCTACAGGCCAGATTCATTAAATGGATGTGAGTACTCGCATCGATGCTCGGGCAACAGTTCAAACTTCAAGTGCGCACATCTAATGAATATGTATAGATTAGATGTGGTAAATCTACCTTATGTTCGGGTATATTAGCATTTTGTAAGAATCCACTCAACTCGCAGATTTCATGTCCCACTTGACATGCTAACAATTTAATTTGAACTCAAGACGTTGCAATTTGGTTCACTTGTCGTCTGTTGTTTATCTCCGTTGTTGTCATACTTTTTGTTGCTTTTTAAGATTAGCCAACAGTCACTTAAGCCTAACAATAACACAGACGCACACACACAAACACATCACTTTTGAGTGCCTGCTTATAGCACATAAATATTCAACTGTTAACATGGTTTTATTTTCTTGCTAACCTGCCCAAAAGACAAGTTCAAATTTGTTTTAGGTTTTTATTTTGGCTGGTCCATAAGGAAGTTGTGTTCAAATATATTAATGGCTGAACCACTTAAGAAATTGAGTTCTTTTAGGTTATCTCTCGTAATTACCTTGGTCACGGCATCATTAGGCGTGCAGCGTGTCAGAGCTGCTGCCCTCTGGCATCTGATCTTTGTGTTGAGCTAATATATTTATACTCGTTCACGAAGTGAAAAGAGTATATTGGGTTTGTGCACTGTCCGGCTGTTGTCATTTAAAAAAATATTTGTTTTCTAAATTTATAATTGTTTATTTATATTTTTAATCGATTCTGGTTGTCGCAATTGGTACAAATAAACAACATTAAAAGAGTATCTGAGAGGGTCAAATTATTTGTCAATAATAAAACAATTTGACATGCAAGCCTTAGGTTCCATATTTCAAAGTCCCATAGCTTTGTCAAAACTGAACCGATTTAAATGTTTGTTGGCATTTTGGTCATGATTTGTGCTCTCGATTGACTCTGCATTTTAAACATTCATCCCATTATAAAAATCCTTGTTTTCCCAAGCAAGCGCAAGCAATTTTTCTGCATAATTATTAGAATTTGTTTGCAGTTCTAAACTATTCTTGTTGAATATGTAAAGTTTAGTTTGCTAACAACATAAATTTACCGGTCTCAAACGCAGATGTAACGTTTTTTTGTATTATATATTATATAAAAAAGAATTGCATTGTCGGGTTACACCCGACTCTTTTGCTCTCTAATTGCAAATCACGAAAACATTTTAAAGGTTTCCGCGTCAATGCACACAATCTTGCAATCTCTAAAAACCTTTGTTCAATTTAACACCTTGATATAAATAAAGGTAACTTTTTGGGTAGGTTTTTGCTTTTGATAGCGTGGAAACATTAATCAAAGTCTCAGCCAACGCGATTTGAATTTGATGCGGGGCATCTTATTATAGCATCTTCTTATAGGCAGATTTCCATATATTTGTATATATTTGTATTTATCTGTAGGTAAGTTGTGTTATTTATTTATTGAAGCCTTTGCGAAAACTGTGCCACGGGCAGTCACGGCTATGTCGAGATCTTTTTAATTGGATTGCGACGGTACCCAGCCCAAAACGAACCCAATCCCAAAACGACTCAGAAGCTCGTGTGCGATTTCAGCTACAAGTAACAACCTGTTTGGTTTGTCTTTATGTAGTATATATGGTTATGGTGTTTGATTAATTGCAAGCTAAGTATTTTTGTGAAAATGTAGTTTTATTAATATTTCCCACATACAAACTAATACCACGCTTTATGTACTAATCAAAAACCTGTGTATTATATTGAAAAACTATCCTATTCTGTGTATGCTTTTTCTATTTATTTATAGGATTGGCTTGCGGGACGTGCGTTTTTATGTCCGATTTCGGTTTCACACTCGATTGTAACTTCAAAAAGTCTGGACTGTTTCGTGTACGAAATTTGGGTGGCGTCAAGGCGCATTTCGGTTTAGGTAAATCCACTCGAAAACAACTTTCTATCCCAAAATCCTTTTCCCTACCTATCTAACTACCGGTTATCTACTGTAAGTTGTACATAAAAGATTCAAGTGTATATATCTAAAAATCGACTCGAGCTAATCGAGCGGAATTCATACAAAAAAAAAAATATAAAAAATAAAATCGCAGCATTTAAGTCATCAATGAATTAATGCCAATGCCAATGCCAATGCCAAGTTATCGAGTTAGGAGAAAAAGAGAGAGACACAGTTCAATATCTGTAGCATTAGCATTGACCACTGGCTAACCCTAATACACTTTTTATCTGTACATACAATGCACACAAAGCTGAGTTAGGGATTGAAACAAAAGAAGACCGAAACAAAGGCGATTAATTATCGACTTGATCGGTTGGATCGCTGCAACGTCACGACAGATCGCATCCTAACGCCGTCTGCTTGCAGGTCTCAGTGTGGGCGATGAGCTGGGCTTCAAGGAATCCCTGAGCAACGTGGAGAGCGATCGTCGGCGCGCGATCAGCTACAGGAACGGCGCCCCAGAGCTGGTGGGCGTGCTGCCTTCTGCGCGGCAGCAGGAGGTGAGTGTGGATTCTGGACCTGCGGGGAGTGCCGACTGCAACGCATCTATTTCACAGGTCGCCGCGCCTGTGCAGCATGCGCTGCCGGATAAGCGCATCAGTTCACGCTCCACTGGACCCGGGCCCTACAACCTGCAGCTGCTGCAACAGGCGGTGGCCAAGAGTCAGGCACAGCAGCGAGCGCAGCTTATGACGGAGGCGCGACCGCTGCCCTTGGGCGTGCCCGCCTTCCGGCCCATACCGCAAAAGGCCGCGGCCAACGAGCCGGTGCCGACGTCGTCACTGGGCGCCCAGCGTCGCATAGCCGTGGACACGACGCAGCCACGCGTCAGTGTCAACAACAAGCTGGTGGAGAGCCACGTGCAACCGGTGAGCACGGAGCTGAGAGTGCACTGAGCGAAGCAATCAAACTCATCCACTTGCGCCATCTTTCAGCACTCGAATCGCACGTTCCATGCGGACAATCCAGTGGTGGCCCAGCCGGTGATCTCGAAGCCTGTGGCTGTGCCCGTTTTCCAGGCCATGCCCGAGTCCATTTCACGCATCGCCAATGTGGGCAAAACGGAGGTGGCGCGTCCGGAGCAGCGCACGCTAGGCAAGCATCCCAACTATCTGCAGTTCGAGGAGCCGAAGTTCGATCTTAAGGACGTGACAGTTGAGGAGCTCGCCGCGGCGGCCAATGTCACCGTGGATACCATCAAGCATGCCATCTATGTGCGGGAGCAGCAACTGAAGGCGGAGCACCGCGCCATGCTCGCATCCAAGCTGCGTGAGGAGTTTATACGCACATCCACCGCGAAGACAACGACGACAACAACAACAACAACACCCAAGCCCAGGCAGCTGGCTGAGCACAAGGTCTCCAAGGTGAGGATAAATAGTTCATGTTGATGAAATGTGCTGACTAATCCTTTGCTGGCAGGTCATGAATGCGCCCAAGGAGTACTATCCGGTGGGCTACGACAAGAACTTCGATGACAACTTCAAGTCGAAGGTGGACTTGCCGCCCACGAGCTTCTCCTGCGCCAAGCAAAAGCATTTCCCGGGCCTCTACGCGGATACGGACCTGGGCTGCATGGCAAGTCTTTGATTACGCACACTGATCCCTGCCAGATTCGTGATTCCTTACCATTGTTGTCAACCAGGTGTTCCACGTGTGCGCTCTCACGGACGACGGCATGGTACGCAAGTCCTTCCTGTGCCCGGAGAACACGCTCTTCGATCAGACCATACTCAAGTGCAACTGGTGGTTCTATGTCGACTGCAGCTCCAGCACCAGCGTCTACGATTCGAATATACCCATCTCGAAGAGCTATCAGCTGATGAAGTCCCTCACCTACTTCTCCAAGTACAACAGCCCGAAGAGCGACCAGGACGGCGACAAGGACGAGAATGCCGTTGACATTGACACGCTGCGCGAGTCCATGGAGGGCGTCTCGCGCCGCCTGGAGCAGGCGAAGAACGCGCAGGAGGAGGTGGCGCAATCGCCGCCGCAGTCGCAACCGCAGCCGCAGCCAAAGGCCGAGCACGAGCACATGGTGCCCGAGGGCGAGGGCCAGCAGCAGCTGTCCAACTAGGCTAAGACCATATTTAGTTGCTATCTGAGATCTAGGTTAAGTTAAGTTCATGATCGAGCGTCTCTGGTCGATTTGCCGTGCATAGTCAATGTCTTGCGAAAGCCAACGGTTGTCTGTGGTCTCTGGCCAATCATTAATCCTCATTTCCTATGGCAGCGCCTGGGCATAGGCGCGCTCCTAGCTGTAGTCCCCACGCCCCATAGCTATCGTTAAGTGGATTATCTCTAGTTAAACTACCTAATCTAGTGCGATTCTAAGTGCGGTTATTATTACTTCATATTACTATTTATTTATTGTATTTTTTCGACTAAATAAAAACTCGTTATCCCCAAATTGGATTAGGTTGCATTTACGACTCAAGCTAATACACAGCTTACAGTTATATAACAGCTAAAAATAGTTAAAAACAAGTTCTCTATCGAGAGTGTCCCGGAAACTCCATTTCGAAAAGTACTACATTTTAAATCATTTTAACTTTGCTTAAACTGGTCCGATTTGATTAAAAATTACTTTTTGTTCATGGCTTGACATTTCAATGAATTCTCAAAAATTTCCTATACAACAAAGTTGGTCCCTGGAATACAATATTTTTTTTCAATATTTCTCTTAGTGTTACTTTAAACTGACATAATTTATTTTAAATTGTATTGTATACAGATTCCCAGCAACAAATTCAAGTAGTTTTTGAACACTAACAAACATGCAAAGTGCATGAGAAGAGCTTTAAAAGCACATGAAAGCTTTGAGGGAGATTAGCCTAATTGCCTTGAATACAAATAAACTTCTCTTAGACGAAAATTTTGATGGTACTTTAGTTGTTATAAGATGAGCATAAACTGTATACTTAAAGTTCACCTCATTCATTCAGAGCTCTTGCAACATCCTGAGTTCTTAGCCAACATCTATTAGACTACAAGACACGTAAGTTAATCAGATATTAAATGAACTTACTTCAACTTGTTTGGTTTCACTTCAGATGACAAGATAATACCTATTTCGTAATCTAGAAAGGGGCCCGTAGTTGTTTATTTCATAAATGTACAATAAATAATTGAGTTAAATTTAGAGAGTTGCGTGCTCCTCAACCCGCTGACCGTGGCCAAGACACAACCGTTAGACCGCCCGATGGGGGCCCGGCCTACGGCCTCTGCCTCAGCCGCTGCTTGCGTGTGGGCGGCGCTGACTCCGCCACGTTGCGATCGCTTTTGTCGTGTATGTGAACCGCTTCGCTGAGCCCGACATTCGCGTGCAGCGCCGCATCGTTGGCATTGAGCTGGGCCTCCTGGGCGGAGAGGGTTGCCTTTTCGGCCGCCTCGCGCGTTTCCTCGTAGTCGAGACGCGCGGCATAGGCCTGCGATTCGGTCTGCTCCAGTTTGGCCTTGGCCTGGGCGACCATGTCGATTTGCGATGAGAGCTCGGCGGCTGCCTCGGCGGCCGACTTCTGGGCCAGCTCCGAGGCGGACTGGGCGTTGTTGAGCGCGGCTGTGAGGACGCTCACATGGTTGATGGCCTGCTGGGCGGCATACTGAGCCGCCTTGGCCGACCGTTTGGCCTGCTGCAGTTGGGTCAGCTCGTTCTCGACGGACTTGTGCGCCTCAACGGTCTGCTCCTCCAGTCGGCGCAGCAGCACCTCCCTGCCCTTGAGCACGGCCACGGCTGTGCCCGCTGCCTGGGCGGCGGCTTGGGCCAGCGTGCTCTTGGCCACATAGGAGGCCTGCTTGCCGGCCGCATTCTGGCTGGCAACGGCCGAGATGGCCTGATCCGCTGAGCCCTTGGCGATGCTCCGCAAGCCGTTATCCGCCAGATAGCCCCCGCTGCCCCCGCCACCGGCCCCGCCTCCGCCGCTGCTGATGTGACTGCTGTGCACAGTGTAATCGGAGTTTGCGTATTGGGAGCTCAGCTGGGGATTGTGTGGCGCCGCAAACTCATCGTGGTTGATTGCCTCGAAGCTGTACGGCGGCAGCTCGTGTTCGATGACCACAGACTGAGCCGATGCTGCGGTCTTTTGCGGCAACGGCGGCGGTGGCACATTCAAATGGTAATGGGCATCTTTGCGTTTCAGCTTGCGTCCAATGGCCGGCGCCTCGCCTAGGTGGTCGGAAGAGAAACAGAAAAGCAGCTGCTTTGTTCACATATGCAAATCGTGTGCTTGCCCCAAAACTTACCGAACAGCAGCAGCAACAGCAGCAAATGCAACATCAGTGACATCTCGTGAGTTGCAGTTTATGCAACGCGGCTGCTGTGAATACAAAGCAAATGTTTTATTTTTTTACATAATCGGATGGCAGACAGGAAGCAGTGGATGTTGCAGGTGCACGTTGTTCCTGTGGCAAGCGAATTGATGGCCGATCGCAAGATTGCGCGGGTGGTGGAGGAGTGCCGCAAGGCAGGCTCTGCGTTTCCCCGTTAACTACAACCGGTTCAGGTAACGGCAATTGTGAATTTATGGACGGCTTTAACCTTTCAAAAAAGTGGCAATGCCATTGGATAAGTCTTCGATTAACATGGAGTCAACGGATAAGAGAGTATCCAAATAACTAAAATATCCATCGCATACTTCACACACATACAAGAAAGAGGATATTAGTTTAAGTGTGTGTGTGTATAGACGTGTACCATAAACAGTTCGAGTTTATTTCGATTCATCGTTAACTGGCACGCTTTCCTCAAATTCTTTTTTGATTTGATTTGTATTTACTTATCTAAAGTATATATAACTTTATGGATATCTCCCCCCCCCCCGCGTTGCAAGATTTTAAACTATTTTAAAGAGGAATAATCTTCGTTTTGAATCAAAGACAATATCAATTTATTGCATTTTTTATGTAAATTGTCTTTCCTTGAATGCTATTTAAACTCTGAAAATAACGATCAGATAATAACATGGTTAACAAAAAAATGTGTTTCAACTTAATAAAAAAAGGAATCCATCATCAAGTTAAAATGCTTTATGTTAAAATTTGAAGATTTTAGATTCTCGGAATTCCAACTTGTTAACAATTGCTTTCTCATTATATATTACTCTTAACTAAGACTATTTAAAAATATGACGATTATTTATCTAGGGATAAATAGCTTGGTAAAAAGAATTTCTTACCAATAAATCGCATTAAACATTTTTTAATTTTGCTGACTAATTGTAGCATCAATGGCATTCACATATGTGACATAATCATAAACTCCAATCAGCAGTTAGCACCAGAAATGTGAATAAACTAAAGACAGGAACGCCTTTTTATAAAACCGGAGAAATTCTAGAATCTCGTCTTGGCGATTATCTGTGTCAGTCAGCTTTGGCAGCGATTGAGAGAGCAGAACCAGTTTGCTTTTAAGGCCGGCAGCCACACACACACACACACACACGCGCGCACACACAGAAAAAACTGGACAGAGCCAACTGGAGTCAACATTTGAAAAGACGGCAATCACTCAGGTTGACAGATATGCACACTGCACTGGCCACAGACCACATGCACCAGCCGCAGTGGCTCGGTGCCCTGGACACAGGCACTTACACGAGTCGCTTCGGGCTTCGGGTGGTGCGCGTTGTCAGCGAGGACGTCCTGCGTGGTGCGCAGGCGAAACGTATCTAATGCGCGGTCAGCGATTGAGTGCCGCAATTGTTTGGTTCCAAGTCGATCGGCGGGTTCGCTGGAAAACGCTTTTACTTTTACACTTCGTGCTGCAGCAACGGAAATGCAGCAGCAAGCGCCCCCTTGTAAATCCGGTAAACACACGTTGTCAATTGCCAGCGAACGCCTGGAAGCTCCCAGCATTTATAAGCCAAGTGGTCGGTTGGGTTGGGCGCGTCTCCGGCGGCGACCCGCTCGAGTCGTGTGCAATGAAAGTGCAAACCCGTTGCCCGTTTACTTTATGAGTTTGCAATGCAACGCAAATTGCTCCGCTTTGTTAGTGCGCAGCAACAGCAACAATAAACAGCCAACAACAGCCAGCAACAACTGGCCGGGTCATTGCTTTCTTGCTGGACCATTGGGTAATTTGAAGCTGCTTGCGTGATGATGGCAGCGCATTTTTTAATTGCCTTGAGACGCTTTAAACAGCAGCGAATTCAATATGACATCTGCCAGACATTTGCTAATATCGTATATGTGCTATACACTCACACTCACACTCATCTATTCAGCTGAGAGTCATGGCCCCATCTCTGGCTTCCTTATTCAAATTGTAAGCCAACAGGTGGCCGCTCGTCCAGCAGTTGTGGTTGTTTTTCTTTTAGTTCCTGCCAAGCGCCGTTAGCCAGCTGATCCAAGTTGTGGCCATTTTTAATGGCTTTTGAACGCCAGCTTGCCAAGTTTGCAGCGTGGGGAAACTCTTTACAACCACAGAACAAATTCAGGCCTAAATTGTCGAATTGAATACTTGTATAAATGATTATACACATAATAACAATTATAAACATACTATCTGGCTATAATCTTGAATAACTACAAATTCGATTATTTTAAGTTCGCAGTAACTCCTCGTCGCCTGGACTAAAGCTCATTAAGTCTAAATTTAGTATTTTGATTTTAAAATAAAAACTTGTGCTCCTTTTTTTTTAAATCATTTAATCATTATCATTATCATATGAAACATTTTTCTAAATAGTAAATGGTTTATAATTTTTCTTTAAATATCCTACTAATTATTTTTTTTTTTGAGAGAGCTGAGGGTTATAAAAACTACATTTGCTTAGTCATTGTTTGGATTTTAAAGCGCTTGATTATGTCATCTAAATATGTATCTTTAATTTGTAAACATCCATATAAGTATATGTATATCTACCATTCTGTAGTGGAATTTAATCTGAAATTGAAGCCAAAAACTTGCTTGTGAATGTAGTTCTCTTTGCGATATGGACCTATTTATGAATTACGGGTGCCTTCAATTTCTGCTGGGTAAGTAGAAAAAGATTCCCACAGACTGACTCAGGGGTTTATTAAAAGTATTTTGTTTACACGAAGAAACACAAACGCATAGGAAAATGGACCCCGAAATCAACCCCTTGGATCAATTTGATATAAGGCTAATCCAAACTCGTGCAATCCGTGTTATCAGTAAACAAGGTTTATTGAGTAAATTGTATAATATAGCATTTAACTATTAAAAGCAATTTGTTGTAGGCGCTAACTACTTCCAGAACTTCTTCATGGACATATTCCGCTCGGAGTCCTTCTGCATCACCTTGGACACGGCCATTTCAAAGTCCTCCTGGGTGACGTGCACACGGCGCTCGCGCAGAGCGTACATGCCAGCCTCAGTGCAGACGCCCTTGACCTCGGCGCCGGATGCGCCCGGCATTAGCTCGGCAATCTTGCGCAGATTGATGCCGCGCGTTAGGTTCATTTTGCGCGAATGAATGTGCAGAATGTCCACGCGGGCCTCCTCGCTTGGGGGCGGAAACTCGATCTTGCGATCAATGCGGCCGGGACGCAGCAGGGCCTGGTCGAGCACGTCGATGCGATTGGTGGCCATGATGACCTTAATGTTCTTGGATGCCTCGAAGCCGTCCAGCTGGTTAAGTAGCTCCAGCATTGTGCGCTGCACCTCCGAGTCGGCGCCCCTGCCGGACTCGAGGCGTGCCGAGCCAATGGAGTCGATCTCGTCCATGAATATAATAGACGGCGCATGCTCCCGAGCCATGACGAACAGTTCGCGCACCATGCGCGAGCCCTCGCCAATGTATTTCTGCACCAGCTCCGAGCCGGAGACCCGGATGAAGGTGCATTCGGTGTGGTGGGCGACGGCGCGGGCCAGCAGGGTCTTGCCAGTGCCAGGCGGTCCGTAGAGCAGCACGCCCTTGGGCTGAGCAATGCCCAGGGCGTCGAACAGTTCGGGATGCTTGATGGGCAGCTCGATAACTTCCTTGATCTCCGTGATCTGCTTGGACAGACCGCCCACCATTTCGTAGGTGGAGTCCGGCACCTTTTCGACCATCATCAGCGAGACGAGCGGATCGACCTTGTTCGGCAAGATCTTGTGCAGGGTGTAGCTGTCGTGCCGCAGCGCCACACGGCTGTTGGAGGACACGTCGTTGATGTCAATGTTCTTCTCCAGATCGACAACGTATTTGCCATCGTGATGAACTTTGACCAGCACCTTTTTCTTATCAATGGGCTTGACAACCTCGCCAACGTAGCTGCCCTGCTCCTGCAGCAGCTGCAGCTCCTCGCGCAGCAGACGCACTGCAGCCGATGGGGCAAATGGGAGTTGGGAAGGGCAGATCTCAAAATCATACGCTTACCTTTCGAATTCAGCTCGTTGCGCTGCGCCTCCAGACGCTGCAGATTCCGCTGCTTCTCGGAAACTATGAACTGCAATTCGGCTATTTTTTGCTCGAAGAATGAGCTGAGACCGGTCCCATTTTTATCCCCGGGCGGCGGCGGCGGCGGCGGCGGATTGTCACCTTCAATTTCCATCTACCATAATAATAAAAGAATTCTCAGCTATATTGTGAGCTTTGTTTATTTTCTAACTACTCACCGGTACTGACATTTTTAAATGGGGTTTCAAAAGAGAATTTTCCTCAAAACGAATAATATCTGTGAGCTGATTGTTGTCGCTTTTTGTATGCTTCAACAAATTTTGTTTATATGAGATGGCAGTTTTAATTGTCAGTGTTGAACACCGTGTGCGCTGTGTGCTTCCTGTCATTGAGTAATTACAGCTTCATAAAAATCATACTTTTTAACACTGATTAGGTTTTTTTTTGTTTAGCAACAAACCGAAGAAATTAAAAATACCTAATATACTGTTATTTTTTAGAATACATATGTACAACTTTTTAAAATATGCATTAATGAGTCAGTATCTTAAATGTATTTAGTACTCGAAAAAAAAAGTTATTTTCATGTTGACAAAAATTTTGCTCGTGCTTTTGAGCAAGTGAGCAGCATACTAAGCCGATCCGCAAAAATATTCAATAAATATTTTTTTAGCACGCCTCAAAGTATGCTGCATATTTTGTGAAACGAGTTTTAAATGTGCTGAGCGGGATTTGGGAATTAGCTATTTTTGTTTGCTTTTGTTTCTTTAATAAAAAATTAACAGCCAAAATTATTAAAATCGTGACAAGATAAAGTTGAATTTTAAATAAACCAGAAACAATTGGCTCTAATTTGTTCAAATAAGAACTGAAAACCGAGCACCTGTTAAACTCGCTCTCGCATTGATAATGCATGCCCATAAACGACTTTTCTGATGCAAGAGTCGGGAACTACATTAAAATATAAGTGGTTACGACTTAATAGGTTTTAGTTATTCGTGCTCACTAAAGTTCACACATCCAAGTACGAATGTCATATGTACTGGTATTAGAGTTTCAATTATCTAATCGTGTATAATGCATTGCCTTCGCTTTTCACGAATCCCCTATAAATTTGTTGGGTGGATCAATGTGAAATCACGTCCCGTCAATTATTATTGGGAAAGTCTTAAATCTGAGCACATTAAAGATTAGATATTTTATAAGGCAATGTTTATATATGGCATTTGCAACCAAATGGTGAAAACTGATGTGTCATCTTGATTACATCAAATCCAAACAAAAAATAACAATAGTATTTCAATATTTGAGTGTATTTTATTTAAGTACTAACGCTTTATTTTTGTATAATACTATGCACAGCAATCTGGATAGACGACAATGAGGTGCAAAATTTGGATTTTGTTCAACAAAATTCAGAGTATTTTGCCAAAATCAAATTCACTAGCGAATAAATAATGAAAGATTGCTTCAACTTAAATGCTAATTAAATTTACGGAAAATATTTGACTATTTGGCTGGACTATTGGTAATGACGTTGCCGGCATTTGCGTGGGTTTCTTTCGTCGGTTTCTTCTTCTTTTTCATTTCATTATACAATTTTGATTTTGTCTTTTGATTTGTTTTTTTTTTCTTTTGCCTATACAAAGCGAAACAAGTCGCCGGCCTCGCCAAAGCATTGAAATTGATCTAGCAGAGTTTTTGTGAAATAAATACAAAGCCTTAAATTAATCTATCGTTAAGCGAGGCTATGCCGCCTTCTCGCCCAGCTTGGCGTGCAGAGTGCTAATATCGTATATGGCCACCAGATCTTTGTTCAGCCCCTCAAACACCTGCGCCACACGCGGCTGCAGATTGTAGAAGAACAGCGGCTGCTGACGCTGTGCAAAATCGGTGACCATCGTCGAGATGACCTTGGCGGCGGTGAAATCAGCGCCATAAATGTGCGTACAATCGATGACAACAGGCAGCGTCGACTTGACGCCCTGCTTGTTGATCACCTTGCGCACAAACTCCATGGACGGAAAGATGAGGCACCGGTCCGGCGTCAGCATCAGGTAACGCTTCCCGTTGGGCGCCTGCAAAGGGCAAGAGTCGCTTAGAGCTGGCCTGGAGGATGGCATATTGTGGGGGCTACTTACGCTGAGTGTTTCAATGCGCAGCTTGGGACGCGCCGCCTGGTAGAGAATGAAGATCACATTGATGCCAATGCCCACCAGGATGCCCAGCTGCAGCGGCAGAACCAGACAGGCGAAGAAGGCGCCCAAACCAGGTATCAAATCCGTTTCTGTGGTTGAGAAAAGGCAAGTTCAGATTAAACACCCTTGCAGACATATAGAAAGTGTGCGGTATATATGGCTATATTTTATAGTAGTTGGATGATATTTTGCTTATATATTAAGAGGAACGTTCACAATTGCCAAGTTTGCTATATGCTATAGTGTTTCGATCCGACCGACGCCAGCGTATATACAGCGTATGTAAACAAAAAGACAGACATATCTACTCGTCTATTGTTACTGATCAAGAATAGATATAATTTATAGGGTCGCAGACGTCTCCATCTAGACGTAACACATTTAGAGACAAAATTATGTCACCCTCTACAGGTATGACAAGTAAGAATGTTCTAGTCGATGGGACTCGAATGGGAAATACTCTGAATGTATGTGTGTGTATGTACATATGTGTGCACATGCATACAATAATTGCTAGCGCATTGGTTCTCTATTTAAAATATAAGCATTTTGATTCAAATGTTGGGGGTTTTTTTTAAGAAAAAAAATAAGTATTACCCATTTGTTAAACACATTTAAAAAAATTTTTTTAGCATTTTAAATTGTTATAAAATGCCATCTGAAAACGGAATCTGTGTCTCTTATATTATATTAAGTATATTAAAATTTCTGGTGAACCAAATATAGTGTCTAGCTCCCAAACTTTACAAGATAAGTCGAAAATTGTTTAAGTTTTTGTCGCTTTTTATCTATTTAGATTTTTTTGGGTGGGTGGAATCACTTGCAATAAACTTGATCTGCGCGTGCTAAAGACGAACCAATATTCGAAAACTTGAAGCTCTGGCTCTAATAGTTTTAGCAAGAATATATTTATATATGGGGTCTGTGATGGCTCCCACTGCTACTTTTACTCACTTTTGCTGTGCCACATGGGCTTGATGACGCGATACTGGACCATGAAGATCACCGCAGCTATGATGATGGCTGCGAGCGCCGTCTTGGGTATGTAGTAGAAGCAGGGCGTGAGGTAGAGCAGCGCAATGATGACTATGACGCCGGTGTACAGATTGGAGAGCTGGGTGCGCACGCCGCTGGCATTAAGAATGGCGCCGCGGGCCACGCCCCCATTGCTGCGCAGGCCCTGCACAAAGGAGTTGGCCACATTGCAAATGCCCGAGGCGATGAGCTCCTGAGTGGCATCCGTGGGCTTGCCGTCCGCTGCAGGCAGTCAAAAGGAGTTGCGAACTTTATGAAAGGGAGCTATTGAATGGAGTTTTGCCATCGACTTACCAAAGGCCTGGACCACGGCCATGGTTTCGAGCAGCGCTATCATCGGCACCACAATCAGGCCGGAGCCGAGCGTGCTGACCATGTCCCAGAAGCTCTGCGCCTCCTGCAGCACCTCCCCGGTGGTCTCGTTCAGCACAGCGTCCATGTGAAACGGCGGCGGACGGAACTCGGGCAGACCCTTGGGCACAAAGCCAACGGTGCGCACCAGCTCCTCGTTGCCACTGGTGGACAGCCAGTAGCCCAGAGCGGCGGTGCCGCAAACCAGCAGCGCATTGCGCGCCGTGCCCACCGTCCAGAAGATGCCCGTGAGCAGCTGCTGGCAGGTGGACTTGCCCTGCTTGGGACCCACGCTGCAGCTGGCCAGGGCGCGCAGGCTGAGCAGCATGACGATGCAGATGAGGCCCAGGCCGAAGTCCGGCCAGCTGATGTTGTGTATGTCATTGATAATGCTGATCCACACCTGGAGGAAGGTGTTGCCGCTGGTATGTATGCCCAGCAGGTCCTTCATCTGCGAGCTGAAGATGATCAGCGAGACGGCGCTGGTGAAGCCCGCCCCCACCGGCCCCGACACGAAGTCAATGAGAAAGCCGAGCTGAAAGATGCCCATCAGGATCTCAATGAGCCCGGTGAGGAAGGTCAGCAACGTGGCCATTTGCCAGCTGCCGCCGGCGATTTGGAACGAAAGCAGCGCCGAAATGGCCGTCGGCCCGATGGGCACATCCTTGCTGGACCCAATGAATATGTAGATGAAGCAGCCCAGGAAGCACGCGTAGAGGCCGTACTGCAGATCCAGTCCGGCGATGCCCGCATAGGCCAGCGCCTGCGGTATCACGGTGAGGGCCACCGAAATGCCGGCGACAATGTCGCCAATGATGTCGGCCTTTTTGTACTGCGGCAGCCAGACGAGTATGGGAAATCGCTTCTCCAGCGTTTTCCGGCGAAAGATGTTCGCGCAGGTGCTGCGACAGGAGGCCGCCCAGCCGCCCGACTTCGCCAGCTCCTCCTCCTGCTGGACGATGCAGTCCCGCGACGTGTGGTAGAGCGTATTGGTGGGTATATCCACGGACACATCCGCTCCATTGAATGCGCCGTTCACATGGCCCGTATCTCTGGCACTCATCTCGAATGACGTCGTCGTCGACGTTTCTTATGCAGAGCACAACTGGAATGCTACGGCTGCGATTATGTGTCGTTGAAAGCTCTCGTATTGGTGTTTATTGCGTTTTCGTCAGCGATAGTTTCATCTACGGCTTCATCTCATTGGCAGCGTCACTGTCACTGTCACTGTCACCGTCACTGCCACCAGTCACTAGTCACTTCACTTCACTTCTTGGCGGAACCGAAAAAGCCAAAAGCCAAACTATTCGCGAGCGCGTCGAGTGCGGGAATGAATCGAAATCGAGATCGAGCCAGAAGCTGAGGCGACAGCGCGCAACTGTAGCCGTCGTTTGGACCGCCGAACGGCTGGGAACTGATTATAAATAGGTGCGCGTCGCGAGCGGCGGTGCGCTCGTGTCACCCGCAGTCGCCGCCGCCCAGCGAAGTTCGAGACCAACCGCCGGCTTTCGTTAGCGCACCACGACACAAAAAAAAAACCGGCTATCGTCTCGGGTTTTTCGTCTGCGGTCTGGGGTCTCGAGAGTTGCGGCTGGGTCGTGTAACAGACGGCCCGAAGAAATGTTAATAGTCTCCTCTGAGTGCTGCGTACTTGCAACCTTTTGCGTAGCCGAAGGGGGATCCCAGCCAGCGTGTGTTGGACTCATTTCAAGGAAAGAGCAGGCTTTTCAAGTTTATATCAAGCACGTGCTCGGGGATAACCACAGCAACAGCAAAAGCAGCAAGAACTGCAATGCAAATACATATATTTCATTTGGAGTGCATTGTAAGCGATTTCTCGCCGGAGTCACATGATTGTTGGCAGCGCTTAATTGGCCTGCGAGTCCAGCTGTTGAGGCATTAACTAGTGCTCATTAAAAAGGGCTCAAATTTATATTAAAATGGCTTTCAATAACATTTGGTGGGAGCAAACGTGGCTGAGCAAACGGCATTTGGTAATTAGATGATAGCAAAATCAATAAATTAAAAATTTAAAACCGAAAAAAAATAATTAACTTTTTGCCTTCTATAAACAATAATATTGAGTTTAAAAATTCCACGTTTGCATACAATACATAAATTCAAGATTTTTTTATGATCCGAGAATTCTCACAAAAAGAAATATAAGGCAATCTGGTTGAGCAATAATTGTTTAGATTTAAAAAGGTATTTACGGCATAACTTCTAAACAAATATAAACAAAGCAAAACCTTTTTACTTGATTTAAGTGAAATTGGAAAGAACAGAAACTGAACCCTACAGCACCCAGTTACTAATGAAAAAATTCATAACGCCGCTTTAATAGCCAGCAGCCATTTATAGCCCTTCAATGAGAGCCTAATTAATATACTACTTGACCAACTTTACAGCACTGGAAATCGTGACTATCGTCGGGGGAAATTAATCAGCGATGTCATAAAAACAAGCAACCGTAAATAAATCAGCTTTCGAGTGCGCCCATTGTAAATCAGAAGTATATGACGCGTAGATAAAATCGCTGCCAATTTCAAGCTAAGAAAGCTATTTAGAATCAGTTAAAAGCGCTAGCGTCTAGCCATGTCTATCAACTAAGACGGAAATGATTAAAATTAAGTTGGAACCTATGAATAAAATATAAATGGATAAGCCAAAGATGTGGCCTGTTGACGTTTTAAGAGCTTTAAAATTGATTCTTCCGTATCAAACTTGGCTTGGATTAATGCATTTGCATGCAAATATTTATTGCTGTGCAGATTTCAAGACCTGCTTATATAGAAACTGGAATGCGGGGGTTTCTCCATGGGGGTTTCTCAATGTCAAAGTCTTGTGTGGGTTGTGATCAGCTAAAAAACAATGTACTAGGGAAATTTAGAAAAAGAATTTATCATCGACTGCCTGGAAACGCCTACGAAATAATAATATAAATATTGATGGAAAAATACGTTAAATTGTAACGTACAATTTGTTTTGTTTTGTTTTTTTTTTTTAGATAAATAGCCCCTCAAGCAGGCAATCAATCAAATGTAAAAAAACACGCAGACACGCACACACACACACACACACACACACAGTCTGAAAACACGTGTTGAACGCCTGATAAAATTGGCGCTCAAGCAAAAGCCGAGAAATCTTTGAAAACGAATGGCAAACGCAAAACAAAAACTCAAAAAAATAAACAGCAAAACATGTCTGCTTGTATCACCGAACATAAAATACACTCTCCATAATCAAAGAGCGGTTTATGACTTCAATTTGCAAATTAAAAGCTTAAAATTTCAAACAATATGGAAATTGAGTATAGCGAAAAACGTTTTGTCAATTTAAGCCAAAAGGGAAATCGTATTAGAACCAGCCAAACAGGTAACAATAGCCGATGTAAACATTTGCCAATTCTATGGTTAAACCAGTTGGGACGAATATGTCTGTAAAACAAGTTATATAACAAGCTATTTAGACAAATTAAATGATGCGAATTATTGTTGTGGTTGTTGTTGTGTCTGCTGTTGTTGTGATAATCTTCTCGAGTTATTAACCCTAATTATGGCATTGCTCAAATACTTTCGGAATACTTTCAGTTCACTCACAAATTGTTGTCTGTTCATTTTGTGAATGCATGCTTATGAATATGTGTTATTTTAGGGCTGTAGAACTGTGCTTTAGCCTTTCGCGAATGCCGAGTCACAGCCGCATTGAGATTTATTACAAGCATTTTTACGTATGCGCAACTTTGAAGCGGTCAACTGAGCGTTGCTCATACGACGTGTGAGAGGCACAAATTATATATTGAATAACAATTAAATATATATATCTAGCTGGAGATCATTAATTACAGATCGCATAAAATACATTCAATTGCAGTTTCTTTGGCGTGCTGCTAATTGTCTTTCTCATTCGCAGCGGCAAATCGCAGTTCGAAACGTTGACTGAAAGTCAACGGAATTTCTCACAGTTATTAGCAGGTGATTCGTGACGGCAATGGGCATATTTGGATTTATGGCACGGCCATAATGAAGCAAAAAACGTTCTAGTTCAACTGTTTCTGGATTTTGTTTGGGGTGGCGCTGGAGACGAAACGACCCGAATTTCGGATTGTTATCAGCGGGCCGTGCAACTGATAAGGATCTGGCAAGACATGAGGCAACGTTCAAGGCTCGCGGCTCGGATTGGGTTGGGTTGGGTTGACAATTTGTATGCACTTCAGCTGTATATTTGCGTATTATTTATGGTGTCCACGTAACGCTCATCAAAAGTAACTGTAACTCCGGTAAACACAAACAGAAATTGTGCCAACAAAGCGCCAAGTCAGCTGATCATTATATTCGCAATCATGAACATGATGAATTACGAGTAAAGTTTGCGAGACAAATAAAACTGTTAATTGTGCTGGCGATTAATTGTGCACTATCAACATGCATAAGTAGCAACAACAACAACGCTCACAATGGCATCAACTAGGCCTACGGATTACCAGTTACGCAATGCAAGCGGCGTTCGCTCGTGTGCAGTGGAATGCATTGAGGCATGTAAATTAGTTGTCGCGCGGCTTCACGTGACTCACCCGCTGTCTATGTATTAATATCGGCAACTCATATATCTCGCATTTAATACGGCTCACAATCCGATCGATGGTCGAATTATGCAACTCGATTTATGTTCATGTAGGCTTGAGGAAATCACCGCAACAGTGACACCTTACATTATTTAAGGCCCGAAATGCGTGTCAGGGTCTACAGCTTCGCCAAGTTCAATGACAGCTAATAAACATCTAGACTTCAAATTACCCTAATGCTGTTCCGGTCGCGTCTGTCGACTGCGTTTGACTAATGCAAATCTGCGAATTTCTACATATTGATTTCATTTCTCCTTTGCTTGTTTTTTGTTATTTAACACAAACTTGAATTGGCTTCTCAAAATGTCTCGGCCAAAACAAGCAATGAGCCACTATAAATGTTATTGCGATGCCAGTTGGAACAAATTGGCCATAACCAGCATTCATTATCAACAGATTTGCGCTGTTTACGTTCCACTGTATCACTGTGCATCCCCCGCGGGCGCGGGGGGGCTGAATTCATTCGATCACATGACTGAACCCAATTGGCGACAGCAGTAAGAGCAAAAAACTGGATCCCGGTGAATATATTTACCATTGCGCATTATGGGTAGTCAGACTCATTGATAATTAAATGCAACATTTGTCGACTGGAAGGTTTCCAACAAGTTTTTCAGACTTGCAAGACGGCAAGTCAAGATTAGGGTTCATTGAACCGATGCGAGTTCTTTGTTTCAGATACAACCAGTTCGATGTGTTTGCATTTTCTCAAGCACTGAGTACCCCTATTGCTTAAATGTAAGCCCGAACAATAAAATAAAGTGAAAAAAACAACAACAGGTAATAACGTAATGGACCCTAAATGCGTTTTACTTTTTCCTGTGATCACAAATTGCTAAAAATATATACTGTTAATTATATTAATAAAAAAAAAACAGTAATATGCTGGTGAAATTAGCCAAATTTGATTGTGCCACTTTAATAGTTTTCATGCCAATAGCAAAACGAGTTCGTTTTGAACACCCCGACTGCTAAGTGGCGCTAAATCGCGCTCATTCAGCAAATTTATGGGCTCACAAATGCCGTGCTAATTAATTGCCAACAAGCAACATGAATAAGCAAATCATTTTTAAGTGATAAACAAACAATACGCAAAAATAAATAAATTAAAAAAAATATTGCCGTCAGCTGCCAACATTGCTTTGAACCTTTAATAGGCAACAGATGTGTCAGGCAAACTGATAAAAAAAAAAAAAATATTTTGACATATAGGTACAGGAACTCCATTTGATAAGGTAAACAGAACATACAATTCAGACATTTGGGCTATTAATTTTGATGGGCTGCTAATCAATATGCTAAGCGCTGTGCACTTTGTATATAGCTTACGGAAATTACATTGAACATCCCAAGTGGGGTTCAATGCACGCCATGGCGGCAGCGGCGGCGACGGGGCGTATGCGCAATGTTGCCAACAGTGTTTTAGCTTTGATTGCGTGACGCCGCGCCGTTTCACGTGACAGCACAACGACTTTGACCGTTCGGCTCTGGTTTAACTATTAAATTTATGCAGCGAATTTACAATTGATAAACGAAACAAGGTGCTGTACTAAAAGCACACACAACTCGCATTATAAATTGCGCTGTGCCAAGTTAATTTCAATTGTCTTAAATCCTTTAACACCACCTGGCAATTAACAGTTTTTTAACAACGCGTGCCAGATGCTATACTTATAGGCCAGCGACTTTTTATGACTTTTTTGGGTAGCTATACAAATATTTTTCAGTTTTCACCAACTCTTAACATTTGGGGAGGCAAACCTAACAATCACGCGGCGTGATATCGTAAAAACCCGGCCAGATAATTTGAGCATCAACTGACGCATTGTTGAAGGTTTCGTCTGAGTTTTTTGGGCTATTTTGTAGTGCAAATAGCGGCACCTTATCGCCTGACCTCCCACCAGGCAAATATACGCTATGATATATTATAAGTATATAAGTAGCAGTTAGAGCAGTAAAAGCAAATATAAATTTTTCATTTTTTTAGGTTTCACAGGCTGCAAAACTCGCCAACTCAAGATATAATGAGCAAATAAAAGTGAAAATAATTATCTTTTCAGTTTAGATATATTTCAATTCTGACTAAATTCCCAATATTTTAGTTTGACTTGACAGTTTTTTAATTCGAAGTGTAAAACTTTAGGCATAATTTCTGTTTTTGTACCCTTCCCATATTTCCAAAGTATCCAGACATTGGTTAGATATTATATAATCAATTGAAGCTGGTTGGTGCATTTTTATGCATCTCAATGCATTATGCAAATATAAATATTTATGTTTATGAATATATTTTTACATTTGCTTAGCATATTTAACTCGCGTTCTGTTTGCTGCAAATATTTCTTAGCGTCTCTGCTGTCTTGTTAGTTGAACAACTAGCCGTAGCCCTTAGTTAAGCTCATGTTTAATTTATGAGGCGTGCACAATCACAATATTTGATTTTTTAATTAACACATACTCAAACAGAGACAATTACACTGCACGTCATGACTTTAATCGTATCGGGAATTGCAGGTCTCGAAATTGCATTGTTGAGGTTCTGTAATCTTATCAAGCAAGCTGTTCTCATTTCCGTAACGTACTCGAAAAAATAAGCGCATAAATATTTGCTTAAATATCTTTTGTGAAGCACATCTGTCAGCAGCTGTAATACTTAATTGTATTTGTTGCAACAAAAAGAAGAGAAAAAACACAAATTTGCTTATACAATAGATAATACAATCAAAAGTGCAAAACAAATATATATATATATATAATAATTGAAGGTAACAAAAGTGGCAAACTTATTTGACGAAAAATTGATTTATGCCGCATTTGCCCAGCTAATTAAAATTTATATTTATTATTTTAGTTTGTGTCATAAATTTAGCAAACAAAAACCTTTGGCCTAAACTTAATTGGCCATAATGAATGTAAAATTATGCGACTTAACCATTTATGACTACAATTATATATTGTACCTATTGTACTTTTTATGATTATTATAAATATCAACAAAAAAGCGAATGCTTGGTTACGATAAGCCATTGTTAATAAATGTTACAATTAACAATAAGTGTCGCATTTCCGTTAAAGTGGTCTTAATTGACTTTGGCTAGCTGGCCAAATTAACAATTGTTAACTCTTAATCTTTAGCTTGCAAATTGCTGATTAGCTTTATTTGTATATGTATTTATTTGCATTTGCATTTCATAAGTTACCAATACACAGTTTGTGGGTTGTTTGCCTTATTAGTTAGCACATATATAAAATTGGTACTGTTTATATAGTATAGAAGTATATATGAAAAATGGCGATGGGCTTATTAATTTTAATGTGTATTTCAATTTTAATTTAGCTGTAACTAATATGTAATGTTTTCTGTGTCCGCCTGAAAGTATGCAACAAATAAAAGCAGTACAAAAACTGAAATTCAAATTTTATTTGCATATTTATTACAATTAATGAATTGGCCAATTTTAAAGCATTTTTCACTATTTATTTGAGCAGCTAAGCGCAGAGCACGCTATATAATAATATGTATTTAATAAAATTAAAGTCGGGGAGTGGGGGGGCAAACAAACAATATAAAGAAGGCGCAACTTCCATGAAGCTACTTCACTGGCTAGTGACAATTTGTCACACATTACACGTGGTGTGCGTGAGGTTGTGTGTGTGTGTGTGTGTGTGTGTGTGTGGGTGAGTGTTAATGAATGTGCATATGAATGCGAGCAGGCGTCTCTTTAATCCTCTAGTGTAACATTTCGAAACAGATACGACATTGACTCCTTGTTGTGGATGCGGCGTATGGCCTCAGCGATCAGTATGGATATATCAATAGTCTTAATCTTGTTGCACTGCAACTTTTGTATCTCATGTGGAATGGTATTGGTGACGACAATCTGAAAAAGATAAATTAACAGTTAATAGGTAAACCAGAGATTTAGTAGATATTAATGTTAATACCTCATCGATGACCGACTCCTCGAGCAGGCGCGGCGCATCCGAGCTGAGCAGACCGTGCGTGGCCAGCACGTAGATTTTGCAGGCACCATTATCCTTCAGCATCTCGGCCGCGGCCACAAACGCTTGTACATCATCGATCAGATCGTCCTGAGGACATAAAGGGTTAGTTACTCTATAGGAGACAGGGCACTTCTACTTACCACCATGATGGCAATGCGTCCATTCACATCGCCCACAATCGTTAGCGGTGGCTTGACTTTAACCGGGTGCTCGGGCACGCCCACCGACACGGAGGTGGTGCGCGTGCGGCTGCTGCTGGGTGCATGTTGTGGAGTAGAGTTTCTTGTGATTAGTGTGTCAGTTGGCATTTTGGGTATTACGTGCAGGTCGGTTGTGTGTGGTGGTGGTGTAAGGCATATGCAGATGTTTGTGTGGTGCAAGTACATGTTGTTGGTTGTTGTTGTGGTGGTTGTAGTTGTCGATGTAGTAACCAAAAAAGAAAAATGACAGTACATATACAGTTCGCGTTTCATTATAAACTAAACAAATTATCAGAATTATATATTTATATATGTATGTATATTTATTTATCAATACAAACCTAGACGCCGTTGGTATGCACATTTCAACAGAATTTCCTAATATATTGCAATACGCCCTGAATAAATAAAGAGAAGATTTTGTTTTCGTTTCGCTCAATGCTAAACGCAGTGGAATTCGCAGCTACAGCAAATTAATTGCCTGCATGCGTACAGCAACTACAGCAGATGGGTTGAAGAAGGCACAATAAAAGCACAGTAAATGCTGACGTTAAGTGCCCCCAATGCAGCTGTTGTCCAGAAGTACAAATAAACAACAATTGCGAGAGTTCAAGGCATGGTTCAAAGTACGGCATGTAACACATAGTACGGTTCGTGCTCGATGCAATGTCGTTTGCTGTTAATTTAATTATGATACACGTGTGTGCTTGTAGCTTCACAAGTCAATGTAATGAAGTGTACACATATACAAGTGTATATATATACACGCCTAATTCTCTCTTTACACGATTTTTAAATAACACGCGTTAAAAACTTAAAATTTATCTCTTTTTTACTCGAATTGCTTAGTGCTAAAATAATTTTAAATGTTCTATGAATTTCGGGAAATAAAGATAAGATTAAGAAATGATTAGCCAAAATTATTCCCAAAACAATTCTAGTATTACCAGTGATATTTTAATCTTATTTTCTTTTTCTATCTACTATTTTTTTAATTAATAATTTAATCAAAATATTTGTTTGTCAACATATTTATCGTTTAGAAAGAGAAATAGGCGTATATAAATAAATATATGTATATATATGGGCAATTCCAGGGCTAATTACATGTTATTTTAATATTTAAAAGTCAGTGGTTGTCGAAGTATTATTTGTATCTATAATATTTAAATGTCTTTAAAAAATATATTTTTAATGCAATATTCTTGAACAAACAGACCACACATTTTGTTTAAATGATATAATTCGAATTTTTGTGAACTTAGGTCATTGCGAACCAAGTCCTGGAAATGCCCAAATAATGATGCAAGTGTGCAAAATATTGTTAAGCAGAAATATGACAAGTACAATTGAACTACAAGCGAAGCAAAGAACAACTGCTTTTATGGTCAAGTTGAGAAGAATGGAAGGAGACATCTCAAAAGGTCTAGCTAAAAACGACAAACAAATTCAAACGCGCCTTAAAACTACAAACAGCAATATACAAAAAACTGGCTAGTTGGCATAAATACAAGGCTTGATGGGGTGAACATTTATATAATGTACTTTCCGATACATAAACAAAATGTTTGAGCTTGAGCTTCAGTCATAACAGGAATATCAAAGCCCAAATAAAAAAATACATAAACAGAGACAGGCTGGCGTGTGGGTAGCGTAAATGGTTTGCCAGGCTTGGAGACTCACCTGGTGGGCGGTGGCGAATATCTGCCGTCTACCTCATCGCTCTCAGCCTCCTTCTGCTCGCCGTGTATGACAGCCAAGCCGAGGCGCAAGCGTTCCGCGTAAGAATTGGCCTTTTTGGCGACGCCCGGATTGCGTGCAACAATCACCGAGTTGCGGTAATCTGGTATCTACATAACATTTGGAGCAGATCATATATATAAATATATATACATAAATAGAAATAACTGTCACAACTCCCACTCACGCTTTCCTGAATATACTGCAACAAAAATGGTGAGGCACGCAAATTATCAACGGGTATGTCGAAGAAGCCCTGGATTTCTTTCTGATGCAGATCCATGGTTATAATATGCGTTAGACCTGATGTGCACATCATCTTGGCCAACAGCTTGGACACAATGCAGCCGCGCTTGCGCATCTTGCACTGTTTGGAGTACGGCAAATAGGGTATGACACCGACAATGGATCGAGCCGAGGATGTCTTGCAAGCATAGGCCATAATGAGCAGCTCCATGATATTGTTGTTGGCATCCCTGTTGGGAGAATCAAGGATTAATTGGTATATTAATAGTACGTAATGCCAGTTACGCACTTGGTGCCCGTTTGTATGATGTAAATATCCTTGCCGCGCACCGAGTCGCTTATCTCGACGATGGTCTCGCGATTCGATTTGTGGAATACGGAGCAGCCGCCGTTCTTGAGGCCCATGCGATCGGCCACCATATTGGCCAGATCCGGATGCGAGTTGCCATTGATGATGACAATGTCCGAGGTGGAGGTATTGTCCATGTCACTTCTGCAACGCTTCGGTGGGCGCACGCTGCCTAGTCTGTAAGGTAGATTGATTAAAGATTAGGCTCCGAGTTTTAAAAGTAAAAATAAGTAAAACTTAACACAGATACAAAAACAAAACAAAATAATAATTTTGTGAACAGTGGGCGGTTGGGTGAATTGGAAGCTACCTGCGTTTGGACATGCTTTGGTCGCTATATGCGTTATACGAAACGATTACGGTTAGAACTGTGCGACAGTGGCTGCCATAAATATAACACGCGTCTTTGGCCCACACGCTTTATTGATTAGCCCCGTGAACTAGTTTCCACACAGTAGTTGCGAGTCGTGTGTTATTTATGTGTGTCTGCTGCAACAAGCTGCAGGCAATTAGGCTTCCAACTTTGCCAACGCCGTTGCCCAGTTTTCTTTTCCTGTGTTTCTTTTTTTTTTTTTTTAATGCGAGTTACGCGAAGTTTCCGTTGCTAAAAGTTAACGACTGCCGTGACGCAAATTCCTCTGTGTGAATCCTGACCAAAACCGCAATGCCAACTGCGCTCGTTTTTATCGATCAAACAGTTGGCGCACATGTGAGGCTTCCAGCGGCAGTCGAGGAATGTGTGCGGTTGTGCGAGTGTGTGTATGGCAACGTCAAAAGTGCCAAGCAAAACATTAGACAGGCCAGCGACAGCAATCGTTCCGGGCCATTCATTCAGCCCAACTCAGCCCAAACGGCCAGTTTAGCCCTGGGCGATAGGGGCGACGCATAGTCTACGCTGATTGGAATCTATAAGTTCTCGCTCGCCAAGACGTCGCACGCGAATCGCGAATTGCGAATCGAGGGCCGTCAAAGAAAAGTGAAAGCCACGTAAGACATAAATCTAAAGTGGGCGTGGCCTACGGTGGCAAGTGTGTTTGTTAATTGAAATTTCTATTTTTAATTCGCCAGCAAAGCGGGTCAATGCGCTGGCAGCTGGAGCCACCAAAGGATACGCCTTGTCAGCGCCAGCAGCAGCGGGCTTTGAGTAATCCAATCAAGTTGCAAGTTGCGGCATGGGCGACTCAGGTGAGTGAAGCAGATTCTTTGAGCTGGCCGCCGCTCGTTCATAAATCACGACATTTCTGCGAGGGCCTCTTTCGCTTTTTCGCAACCGCGACTATTCAATTTCAAACGTTGACGTTTGAGACGCGGCAGTTCCGTGGCAGTTGCAGCAGAAAAAGTTGCACCAGCGCGATAACCAAGACACGCATACGTGTGCCGCCGCCTCCTGTCTGTCGAGTTTAAAGATAGCCGTGCGGCAGGATTAACCTTTAACGATATGGTAAGGCGTAGCTGAAACTTATGACGGCAACGCGCTGCAGCGGAGTAGAAGTTCCCAGTTGCATTAGAAGAGTTGCACTTGAAGCACACGAACATTTCTTGCCAAAATGCTGGGCATAGCCTGTGATCCTCTGCAGCATACGAGCATGTATGAGCGCGGGTCAGATGGTACTAATTGGGGCAATCCTCTCCAGCCTCTTTATTGACCACTCCACTCAACTATCGGCCCATTATGAGTTCCAATTCGATGCAATCTTATGGCCACTTCCATTTCAGATAGCGAGGACAGCGATGGCGAGGGCGGACTGGGCAACGTCTCGCGCGTCATCATCCGACCGCCCGGGCAGAGCGGCAAGGCGAAACGCGGTCACTTGTGCTTCGATGCCGCCTTTGAGACGGGCAATCTGGGCAAGGCGGAGCTGGTGGGCGAGTTCGAGTACGATCTGTTTTTGCGCCCAGACACTTGCAATCCGCGCTTTCGCTTCTGGTTCAACTTTACCGTGGACAATGTTAAACAGGATCAGCGCGTGCTCTTCAACATTGTGAACATCAGCAAGAGTCGCAATCTGTTCAACTGCGGCCTCACGCCGCTGGTCAAGTCCTCCAGCCGGCCCAAGTGGCAGCGGCTGCCCAAGCGCCAGGTGTTCTTCTATCGCTCGGCCATGCATCAGGGACACTACGTGCTTAGCTTTGCCTTCAACTTTGACAAGGAGGAGGATGTGTACATGTTCGCCCTGGCCATGCCGTACAGCTACTCCCGCTTGCAGTCCTATTTGAATGTGATCGACGCACGCCAGGGCCACGAGAAGCGGTTCACGCGCTGCGTCCTGGTCAAATCCTTGGTGTGTATGTCGCTTATTACGCTCCCATGCTCAGCTCCAACCTTTGTCCCGTTTTTCTTGTGTTCGCCAGCAAAATCGCAACGTGGACCTGCTGACAATCGATCAGGTGACGCATGGGCAGCGCTCGACGAATCGCCTGGAGCGCAGCTTCATACGCGTCATCGTCATACTCTGCCGGACGCACTCGAGCGAGGCGCCGGCGTCGCATGTGTGCCAGGGCCTCATTGAGTTTCTGGTGGGCAGTCATCCCATTGCGCAGGTGCTGCGCGAGAATTTCGTTTTCAAAATCGTGCCAATGGTCAATCCGGACGGGGTCTTCCTCGGCAACAATCGCTGCAACCTGATGGGGCAGGACATGAATCGCAATTGGCACGTGGCCTCGGAGTATACGCAGCCGGAGTTGCACGCCATCCGGAATGTGCTAAAAGAGTTGGATAATTCGGATGTGAGTCGATAGCGACAGTGATTGCGGTCAACTTAATATCGATTACTTGCTCTTTCCAACCGGCAGACCTATCAGATTGACTTTGTGATCGATCTGCACGCCAACAGCAGCATGCACGGCTGCTTCATCTACGGCAACACATACGAGGATGTCTATCGCTACGAGCGCCACCTGGTCTTCCCGCGGCTCTTCGCCAGCAATGCCAAGGACTATGTCGCGGAGCACACCATGTTCAATGCGGATGAGCGCAAGGCGGGCAGCGCCAGGCGCTACTGTTGCGAGCGTCTCAGCGACACCGTCAACGCCTACACCCTGGAGGTGTCCATGGCGGGCCATTATCTGCGCGACGGCAAGACCGTGGCGCTGTACAACGAGGATGGCTGTAAGTGGCGTAATCTCTCCTCCCGCCCATCTAATCCTTCATCTCGCAGATCATCGCGTCGGCCGCAACGTGGCGCGCACTCTGCTGCAGTATTATCGCTTCATCAATGTGCTGCCCGTGCCGCTGGTGTCGGAGATGCGGCTGCAGGGCAAGCGACGCGGACGACCGCGCACGCATCACTCGCGCTCCCGCTCCAGGACACGCTACGAGGTGAAGCCGCGGCCGAAGACGACGCGCTGCTATGCACCGATCGCGTACACCAATCTGAGCATTTGCTACGATTCAGCTGGCGGCGGGGGCGTCTCCTCGGACGAGGGTGGCTTTTCACCGACGCGACCCCTGCCCATTGCGCCCGGCAGCAGCACCTTCAGCGGCACGCGCAATTATCGGCGCGCTGTAACCGCCAGCTGCGCCCACCACGATCAGTATTCCCTGGGCTTGAGCGAACCGGGCGCCTGTCCCCGCCACAAGAGACCCCCTGCAGCCGGCCCGCTCTCCGTCGAGCTGCCGGTGACAGCGGGCGTCAGTGTGCCGCCGAAGCCGTACCTATCCATTATCGATCTAAATCAGCTGACGCGCGGCAGCCTCAAGCTGAAGGCGAGCAGCTTCGACGCCGACGCCAGCGCCAGCGGTCGGCGTTAAGTTGAACTTTAGTTGGTACTCTAATTGATTTTTGTACGCCCAGCGCTTGTTGCAGCTGTATTTCGTAAATAAACAGTTGTATCTTATCGAAGGCATTTGTTTCACTCACGAGGCAACAAGTTGGCGCTCACATCGAGTTCCCAAGCTTATCACGGCTACAGGCGAACAAATATACACATGTGCATATATACTCAAATCCCCACATACATGTGTGCGTCTGTGCTGTGCTGTATAGCAATTGCGGTCTATTGTTGCGCATCGCTTTGTTGGCCTGCTGCCAGGCAGAGGAACAGCTCGCACCCCCTCCATCCGCCGCGCGCGCTGATCCATCGACAGCTCGCGGGCCCATGCGCCCAATTGGCGTCTCCAAGTGTAATGCGACTATATCGCGGCAAATATTTACAAATCGCCGTTAACTGACAGACACTCACACAAGGCAATGAACCGCACACAGAACACAGATGAGAGAGAGCGAATTTTGATAGCGCCTCAGTTTAAAGTGTCGCAATCTCTTGACATTTGCACTCAAGCACAATTCACGTGAGTGCGTGGGTTTTGGCATGTAATTGGGCACCGTCTTAATTCCAGCTGAGTGGCATTTATCTTATCGCGCACACTGCACTTACAAACGTATGTACGCAGCATGTACACACAATAATTTAAGCGTGTAGACATATTTATTAACAAGATACCTGTTAAAAATGCGCTCAAATTTTTAACGAAAACACGCGCGGAATTTTTGTGATAACACAACGAAAAGCTGGTAACGAATGGCAGACGGCAGAAGCGTTGATTGATTAACGCTCTTAATTAACAAATCCGACGTCTGTTGCGAACGCGTTCGAGGGCTCGAAATCAATAAAAGACACTTTAACGTTTTGTATAAATAAAAGCGAATAGAATAAATAAATGGAGCGCTTCGAGAGAGAGCGAGCGAGTGAGCGAACGTTCAGCGTTGCCAGACCGTCGTTAATGAGGGGCCGTCTATGCAAACGTAATTGATAACATTATAAAATTAACATAAGTTCGCCTGCAATATACGAGAGTTTAACAATAATTCAAATAAATTACTATTTTGTGGTGTTAAATTGTTGTCGTGCAACCGATGTGAACAGCTGGCCAAGTTGACTGGCACTGGCAACGCTGGTAGAATTTGCTGAACAAAACAAAATCCAAATAAAACAAAATGAATAGTTAAAGTTACCAACAACAAAATTATGTACAAACATATATCAACAAATAAAGCCGAAACGCAATTGAAGTGGACGTGGGAATGGTATGTGGATAAGGATAAGGATCGGCAGCAACAGAAAATACACACACAGCGATACTGGGATACTAATTCAATTATGCGGGGCACACAAAACACAGAAAAGCAATCGAAAGAAACCATATGCCGCTTTTTACTTGTTTCTCTGCAGTAGCATTTCGTTGGAGCGTCTTCTTGCTGTCAAAAACGTTAATAATTATTTATTACAAGCACATATACCACACTCAGAGCGCTTTGCGTCCGCTGAATTATTGATCGCTTTTCACACAATTTATTGCAAATGTTAAGTGCGCATATATTTTACGCTTTAATATAGCAAAATAGTAACCCGTTGACAGTAAGAGCACAAATGCAACTGAAAAGTCGTGGGGAAACCTTTACTGAGAATCCGTAGTTTTATAACCAGTGAACCAGACACAGAGTTTAATTTAACTTGTCAATATTACTCTTGAGCACTCTAGGCTGTCTGTGACAAAAGAGATACTAATAGGCAATAGAGTTGTGCCGAATCGTTCTGAATTTGTTTGAATGAACTGAGAGCATGAACTAGGTCCCAGATAAATCATTGTTCCTATTATAGTTTGTTATGGCTTATCGCTTAATGTGTTTAAATTACAGATATAAAAAAAATGTACATATTAATTATTGCAATAAGAACAATTATGTAAATAATTTTTGTTCTTGGTGCTATAATTGGATTAGTCTTATGACAACTGCACATTATTCAAGTTGGTTAACAATAAATAAATTTTAAATGAAAAATATGTTATAAAATATGCATGATGTATCTAATTTCTTCACTTAGAATTCGTTCGATTAATAAAAATGTAATTACGGCTTTTACACTTGAAATTGAACTGAGGCGTGCAACTCTATTAGTGAACGTTTTCGATAACCACAACTAAATGCTTCGATCAGAAATTATACTATCCTAATTTGTTTTTTAAATCTGCATTACAAACATAACATAAACATAATAATGTTATGATTTTGGTAGATTCTTGCAATTGGTCAATTGCGGGATGACCTATTATCTAGATATCTGGTTCACGGGGTTCTGCTAGTTGCGAAGCTTTTGTCACGTGACGTCTTAATTTGTCAATCAGGCAGCGCTGATAAGAATAGCCACTATGTGGCATTGCTTATTAATCGATAACTTTTATTCACATCTCGAAGCAGCTGACTTCGTTTTGTTTGTAAACAAAGTAAATAAAAATGACATTTCTTTTTGCAATAGCTAATTTAGAGGCGAGAAGAAGACAAAAAGTGCGTCAGCTTAAGGCAAATAAGAACAAAAGTGCGAATATATGTGTACTAGGCCTACCGGACAACCGGTGAGTTGCACAAATCTGTCTTCTCCCTTTGTGATATCGACTAAAAGTGTTTTTGTAGTTTTGTTAAATTATTCAGTGTGGACAAGGATACATTTAAATGGATTTTAGGCAAAGTTCAACCACATTGTAAAGTCTCGCACCTGTCGCCGTCGCTACAGTTGGCCGCAGTACTGCGTTTCTTGGCCACCGGCTCCTACCAGCTGACACTGTCGAGGGATCGTCATGTGAACATTGGCCGAAGCACGTTTAGCAGAATTTTGCACAGCGTAATTCCTCTCATGGAGAAGGAGCTGTGCGAGGCAGCGATCACACTGCAAATGTCCCAGCAGCAAATAAAAGAATCGCGCGAGCACTTCTATGGGAACTATCAGCTGCCCAGAGTTGTTGCGTGTGTGGATGGAATGCAGATTAGAATACTGAAGCCGGTACGGGACGAAACGGTCTACTTTAACGACAAGGAATACTATAGCCTCAATGCTATGTTGGTAAGTTGCAGAGGGAAACAATGCAACTGGTGTTGTTATTCAGAATTTTATTTATAGGTGTGTAATTACGACATGGAGATCATGGCTGTGGACGCCACCCATCCTGGCTCTTGCAGTGACCACTACATTTGGAGCAATAGCCCGGCCAGGGAGTATTTGTCGCGCAACATAAAGTGCCATTATGTCTTGGCCGATTCGGGCTATGCCCTGGAGCACAACGTTCTCACGCCCTACAGCAGTGCAGAGCCCGGCTCAGTGGAACAGCGTTTCAACGAGAGGCATGCGGCGGCACGAGCTGTTGCCCAACGCACCATTAACCTGCTCAAGAGCCGGTTTCGTTGCATGCAGCGCTCTCTGATGTACGAGGCGAAGTTTGTCGCAAATGTCATCAACGTGTGCTGCGCTCTGCACAATATTTGCTGCAGGCGTAAAACGCCGATTGATGAAAAGCAATTACTGCAGGACGAGCCCGTTGACTTTGACGGAGAAATTGACTACGAGGATGATGAAACTGGTGCATTGTTACGCGACGAAATAGCTCGTACACTTAACTAAGTTCAATTTATTTATTAATTTGTTTTAGTTTAGTATTCAACAATAGACGTATTGTTTAATGATAAGTTTTTAAATGTGGCGCTTAAATATATCGATAGGCAAGCAATGTAAAGAACAAGCAGTGTACTGCTTGTTGTACGTTTGTTGCTTAGCAGTGCGGCCAAAACTGTGCTTAAAAGTGAATTCAAAACTGTAAGCAAGATTTAAATGTAAAATTTGTTTATTTGAGAGGTGTTTTATATTTGATATGCATGCACGAAAAAATTTCTGATGCAACTGATCAATTGACATACGGGTCCACTCTAACGCTTTACGGTCCAGCCTAACTGCATTGGACGTGGTTGATGAATTGAATTCCCTTCGCTGTGTGCATTTGTCAAGCCAAAGCCCACCTGCGCGTGTTCGGTTCATTAGCTAGGTAAAACTGGCACATGATGGTTCGAATGCTGTGCCTGCTGTTACTGCTATCAGCCTCGGTCTATAGCGAAAGCATCGGCGTGGGTGACCTGGAGAAGGTGCTCAAGCTGGAACGCGAGCTGCTGCACAATTTTCGCAATTACGCAAAAGAGTTGCAAGCACGACTGCACCTAATCAATGGGTAAATACAGGGACAAAAGCAGTTCGGTCTAGTTATATCGAGCATCTATTTTAACAGTGCGATTGCCGAGTACAGCGAGAATATCAGGGAGGTTGGTAAGAATCCCGATTTGTACATGGCGAATCCGCTGTTCGTCTTCAGGCTAATAAGCCACATGCGGCGGAACTGGCCCGGCTGGCAGCTCTACATGACGCGGCAGGCGGGCGGGGACCAGATAGAGCTGCAGCAGCGCCTCCTCACGCTCCTGCCCACAAACAACGCCCACAGAGAGGCGGCACAGAACCTGCAGTCCTTATTCAAATTCTACGACTATGCGCCCTCAGCATTTTTAGATGGCCACAACACATTCTCGAGGTGAGTTTATAGCCCTAGCTCACACAGGTGATACCCTGCAGTTAACCCAAGCAGGCTGAGCCCACTGGATTGCTACCAAATGGGAGTGGAGCTGTATAATCTGGGGAAATACCACGAGGCAGCCGAGTGGCTGGACGGCGCCGCCAGGAATTATACCACGTCGCTGCATCAAGAGCTGCTGGGCGTGCCACATAGGCGGGTTTACGAGATGCAGCTCAAGGTTTTCACCAAACTCAGTACGTATTTGATTTCGGGCTCCAAATTGAGCGTACCTAATGTGGCTAATTTGCTAATCTGTGGCAGATATGCGAGTCGAGGCGCTCGATGCGCTGTCCCGCGCCCTCGCCCTGGACCCGGAGAATGAGCTGCTCTTGAAACAGCAGTACCAGCTGCAGCTGTTGAATAAGCGGGAGCCGAAGCAACCGCTTCCGGCGCCCGCGAAGCACGTCAGCGATCTGCAGCGGCAGTGCAGGGGCAACGCCAAGTTCGATACCCTGTTGACTTGTGAGCTGAACACGATTGTCACGCCCTTTCTGCAGATGGCGCCGCTGCGCCTGACGGAGATCTTATACGAGCCTTACACCATGCTCTACAAAGATGCCATATATGAGCACGAGATTCTGCACATAAGGAACGCCTTCAGGCGCTGTCCAACGAATTCCATGTTGAAGACACTCGACGGCGCCAAGGGCTGCTCCATATCGGAAAACTACAGTGGGCTTACGTTGAAGTTGACGGAACGTATTACGGATATGACCGGCCTCAATTTGCACATGAAGAGTATGTTTGTCTTCGAATACGGCCCGAGGGATCCATTCCAGCTGACCGATCTGCTCAAGGTGAGTTTAGCTTTGCTGCCTCACAAATTCATGAACATCTCTCCTCCAGTTTATGGACGCCAATGCCAGCGATATCGCGGCCACAGTCATCATATTTGTAAGTCAAAGCTTTGTCAGTTGATTCTACAGTTTCTTCAAATAGGTCCATCTCTCTGACAGCTGAACGACATGCCGCTGGGTGGGGCTATCGCCATACCCAATCATGAATTGACGGTCTATCCGCGTCAGGGCGAAGCTTTCATCGTCTTAAACGAAGGCGACTTTCAGATCACCTTGTGTCCCAATGTGCTGGGCAACAGGCTCGGTAAGCTGATGGCATTTCCTGCTCCCAGTGTCCATTTAACAGATCCTTTCTTTCCACGCTTGCAGTTCTCGTGAAGTTTTTATTTCCCCAGTGAGTTACGATCGCAAGTCACAGATTCCTAAGCGTGTTCAATCAATAAATATAATTTTAACCAAACAAAAAACTGAGAATTGTTTGTTTAAGCATAGCGACTTGCAGCAGATCTCTCAATATGCAAGCTTTATGCCAGGGCTATATGACACGCCTTTTCTTTCAACGACAAAGCGTAGAGCTAAGCTGATTTGCACGCAGTGAACGGAAATTAAATTTCATTTAGAATCAGCTACAGGTGTAAACTCTCTAATTTAACTCAGCGCAATTTTCTAAAAATGTCCCATTTATGCATCAGATCCACGTCTAAGATGATGCAGTTCACATTATTGCAGTCGATTCTCAATATCCTTATCTTAGCTGTAACTCTAGTGATATGTGAATCGAATAAAACTTCTGAAGACAGGAGTTTTGTAACTTCCATGACTGACAAGCTGCACTTGCTAGAGATGGAAAGGAAACTCATACATAATCTTGTCGAGTATGTCGACAAACTGCAGGAGAAGACCGACACACTCAGAAGGTAATTGGCATTACCACCTTACTTACAAATTGATCGACTCTATTCTCGCAGGCTAGTCCGGGAATTGGAGGATCCACTTCAGTCAGCCAAGGGTCGCGAGAGGGAGTTCCTCTCCAATCCGCTCCACACTTATTCGCTCATACGCCACATGCACGCCGACTGGCCTCACCTGGAAAGGTTCATGCAGCAGCCGGTCGGTCAAGGTGAGAATACATTCAGCCTACATACAGCCCTCGATTTGGAAAAGCTATGCTATATTTAAATCTATGTCAACATGCAGAACAAATCGATGCTATAAAAGAAATGCACGCCGAGTTGCCGGTGCTCGGGGATGTCAAGGAGGCGACTGCCGCCATGTACCGGGTACAGCTGACCTATTCATTGGAACCGGCGGACATGGCCGAGGGATTGATTGATGGAGTGCAGTTAAAGTGGGTACTCACGCCAGCCTTTAAGAGCTGTAAAATCCTTGTCATTTCACAGTGCGAGCCTTTCGATCCTCGACTGCTATGAGCTGGGAGCGCTCTTCTTCCAAGTGGCAGAGTTTGCAGATGCATCCAAATGGTTGATGACGGCTCGTCAGTTGGTGGATAAGGCCAAGTCCGACCTCCATGGCCTGTTTAATGTTTCACGCAGCGATATATCTTCGCTTCTGGCTAGGTCCCTAGCAGCTGAAGGTTAGTCTCTAGCACCAAAATACAATAGCAACAAATTGGCATCCATTTCTCTCCCATTAGGTAACTTAGAACATGCTCGCGCTGTGTTGATAGATGAGCCCACATTAAGGCCTCAAGCTGAGGAGCTTCTCGCGGATTATAAGGAATATAGTAAGCCGGCATCACTGGAAGATCCATATATCGAAAGGTTCGGGAAGAGTTTTACACAATTGTGTGGCTCCTCCTATAAGCCAAGACCGACGCGACTGGTTTGCTCTTACAAAACGACTCCACCGGAGTTTTTGCGTCTGGCACCATATAAAATGGAACAGTTATCTACGGACCCGTACGTAGTCGTATTTCACGATGCAGTGTACGAGTCGGAGATTGTTGAAATAATCCGAATTGGTGAACCATTGCTGGAACGCACAAAAATTCAAAGCAAGAATGGGGAGAGCCAATTCCTAGTAAACTATCGCACGGCGAGCGGTGCCTGGTTACTGAATGGTAATCTAACCGATTTGGAAAGGGCGCTGATTCATCGCATTCAGAAGCGCGTGGAGGACATGACGGGGTTTCAAATAAGCGGCTCATCGCAAGCAGATTTACAGTTATTAAATTATGTCTTTGGCGGCCATTATTCTCCGCATTTCGACTTCTTCAACTCCTCGCGGTGGCCAGATGATCGCATAGCAACCGCATTATTGTATGTAAGTACTTTCTTCTTCGTATCTTTAAGTTCGCGTTATCAACCTCAACCTTCCCAACCTATATTAAAGCTTAATGATGTGCCTAGCGGCGGTGCTACTGTCTTCCCTGATTTGAAACTGGCGGTGCAACCAAAACGGGGAAAGGTGTTGCACTGGCACAACATGGTGCCAGGCACCTTCGACTTTGAGCTGCGCTCTACGCATGCCGCATGCCCCGTCCTAAGTGGCGAAAAGCTAGGTAACTAAAAATGAATATGTCATGGATTTGCTTTGAATACTTTTTTTTTAGCTTTAACGAACTGGATATACGAATGGGATCAAATGTTTATAAAGCCTTGCTTTCAGCCACCAGTGAACCGCACACATAACTTTACAAATGCAAATACTTAAACTTAGTTTACTTTTTGAATCACTTTTAATATACGGGAACGTGATTTGGGTTGTCAACGAATTTGCCCAGGCAATAGGTGAATTTTCAAAATTAATTTTTATACTCGTTCACAAAGTGAAACTTGTGTATACCAGCTATAAGAGTATTTGTTGGATACGGCAGCATTTTTGCCGACAGATCAAAATTGTCAAAAGTGTTGACCTGTAAAGCTCTCGGATCAATAGCTTCCATATTTTAAACTCGCATAACTTCCTCAAAACTGGACCAATCGTATTGATTGGCAATTTATGTCATGATTTTTCCTTTAGATTAATTCTGCATTTAAAATAAATACATTACTGAAGTTAAATATTATTGTTAAAATAAAAACCGATACGGGATGGAAAATGAATAAAAAGATTGACATATAAAACTCTCGGATCTCCCATATATCAACCTGATAACCTATTCTAAAGATCGCGCACAAAATGTGTTTTCGATATTTTCCGATTAATGCAGCAAGCGGAAGTATTTTTTGTATGTAAGTTAAGTGAGGTTAGGTTGAGCCGGTTAACCACTCTGGAGATTTCACATAGATCCAGTTGGTCCTTAGTATTGTCAGATACTTGCGAATGTACTTGGCAAATGCCAAAAGCGCATTTGGAGTGTGTCTGGCCGATTCTTCCAGTGATGCGAGCCAATGTGCATTGAAGCTGCAAATAAGATGTTCCAATGTTTCGGATACTACTGGTTCTTTACATTTATGGTAGCCTTCGTCTGTTCTTGTACTCGGTTTATGTGTACAAATATTGCTAGCGTGCATGCTTTGCTTACCGTATGCATATATGTATACTGCAATTTCGTCTTGCAAAATTAGCATTGGTGCAATGAGAATTATATTGGAGTAAAACATTCCAATCACATCGGAATCAATTTCCGACTACGTAGAATAAGTTCGTACGATCAACTTCGAAAGAAAGTCGAAACTTATCTGAACAAAACTTTATGTCGGAAAGTATATTTTGTTGAATAAAACTATAACTTATTCTGTTTGCAGTGAATTTTGCCTTGTAGCATAGCAAATCCTTTTGTCACGCGGCCTTCTTAAAATGTTTTATTACACGCTAGTTCAAGCGAACTTGCATTAGATCCACTTCTAAGATGATGCAGTTCACATTATTGCGGTCGATTCTCAATATCCTTATCTTAGCTGTAACTCTAGTGATATGTGAATCGAATAAAACTTCTGAAGACAGGAGTTTTGTAACTTCCATGACTGACAAGCTGCACTTGCTAGAGATGGAAAGGAAACTCATACATAATCTTGTCGAGTATGTCGACAAACTGCAGGAGAAGACCGACACACTCAGAAGGTAATTGGCATTACCACCTTACTTACAAATTGATCGACTCTATTCTCGCAGGCTAGTCCGGGAATTGGAGGATCCACTTCAGTCAGCCAAGGGTCGCGAGAGGGAGTTCCTCTCCAATCCGCTCCACACTTATTCGCTCATACGCCACATGCACGCCGACTGGCCTCACCTGGAAAGGTTCATGCAGCAGTCGGTCGGTCAAGGTGAGAATACATTCAGCCTACATACAGCCCTCGATTTGGAAAAGCTATGCTATATTTAAATCTATGTCAACATGCAGAACAAATCGATGCTATAAAAGAAATGCACGCCGAGTTGCCGGTGCTCGGGGATGTCAAGGAGGCGACTGCCGCCATGTACCGGGTACAGCTGACCTATTCATTGGAACCGGCGGACATGGCCGAGGGATTGATTGATGGAGTGCAGTTAAAGTGGGTACTCACGCCAGCCTTTAAGAGCTGTAAAATCCTTGTCATTTCACAGTGCGAGCCTTTCGATCCTCGACTGCTATGAGCTGGGAGCGCTCTTCTTCCAAGTGGCAGAGTTTGCAGATGCATCCAAATGGTTGATGACGGCTCGTCAGTTGGTGGATAAGGCCAAGTCCGACCTCCATGGCCTGTTTGTTTCACGCAGCGATATATCTTCGCTTCTGGCTAGGTCCCTAGCAGCTGAAGGTTAGTCTCTAGCACCAAAATACAATAGCAACAAATTGGCATCCATTTCTCTCCCATTAGGTAACTTTGAACATGCTCGCGCTGTGTTGATAGATGAGCCCACATTAAGGCCTCAAGCTGAGGAGCTTCTCGCGGATTATAAGGAATATAGTAAGCCGGAATCAGTGGAAGATCCATATATCGAAAGGTTGGAGCAGAGTTTTACACAATTTTGTGGCTCCTCCTATAAGCCAAGACCGACGCGACTGGTTTGCTCTTACAAAACGACTCCACCGGAGTTTTTGCGTCTGGCACCATATAAAATGGAACAGTTGTCCACAGATCCCTATGTAGTCGTGTTTCATGATGTCATCTACGAGGCGGAAATTGTTGACCTGGAGCGAATTGGTGAGCCCTTGCTGCAGCGGACAAAGGTTAAGGGCGATAATGATATGCCCATTGTATCAAAGTACCGCACTGTGGACGGTGCGTGGTTAATGGATAAAGACATAAGTCAGCGGGATATGGAACTGATTCTTCGCATTCAGAGGCGCATTGGCGACCTGACAGGGTTGCTGCTAGAGGGTACACTCGGAAGCGATATACACATGTTGAACTATAGCTTTGGCGGACACTATAGTCTACATTTCGATTATTTGAACGTTACCAATAATTCATGGTTTTTCGATGATCGCATCGCGTCCGTTCTTTTTTATGTAAGTGTTTCCCTGAGATATGCCCAAGTCAATTATGTAAAGTGTCGCTTAGCTCAATGATGTGGCAAGGGGTGGTGCTACCATATTTCCCGACTTGGAGCTGGCGGTGCAGCCTGAACGGGGCAAGATGTTGCATTGGTACAATGTGGTGCCGGGCACCTACGACTATGAAACGCGGTCTGAGCATGCTGCATGTCCCGTCCTGTTCGGCACAAAGCTAGGTAAATGGGTTGGAATATTTGATCATGTTATTTATCGTGACTCTGCTTTCAGCCATAACGCAGTGGATTTACGAACGGGATCAAATGTTCATAAAGCCTTGTTTCCAAGCACCGCAAACACGCACGTACAATTTTAACATTACAAAATAATTAGTAAACTAAAACAGTACGCGGTGGATGTGTTGTCTAAGGAAAATAAAACAAGTAAGAACGTTTCAGTCGAACGTAACCGACAGCGTAATACTCGTTCACAGTACACAGTAGTTATTATTGTTATTTTTTTCGCTCGATCTTAAAGGAAGGACTTCCAAGAACTGTCTGCCAAATTTGGTGACTATAACTCTAAAGTTGTGGGAGATATAGCTTTGTGAATTGTCGGGGGGCGGGGTGGCTAGTGGCGTTCTAGTGGGCGTGGCCGGGATATCAAGATCCATAACCATATTTCAAATATAATATATAATTTTTTTTTTTTTTAAATATAAAAAAAAAATCCCCCCCCCCTATTTTAAAAATAAAAACCCCCCCCACCACTTTTTCCTTTCCCATTCAATCCAAATCAAAATATTTAAATTTTGGGCCACAATTAATCCAATTTGGTGTCTCTAACTTTTTATGACCCATTATCGTTTTGTGAGTTGAGGTGTATCGACATGTTATCGATCTGCCAGCCTCTTAGTGGGCGTGGCATAAAAATCTGAATACTTTGTCAGGAAACTAAAAGTAATTATCCAAAATTGCAAGACCAGTATACTCTTTTCACTTCGTGAACGAGTGTAAATAAGAGCGTCTGGGTTCGAGATCCAGGCTGGGATAGATTGTTGGTCATAATTAGGTTTGATAGTTTTTACCAACATCGTTTACTTCTAATAATAATCAATTATTTACTGAACACAACTTAAATGTTAAGCTCAACTAAAATGTGCACTGGGCTCGCCTGAGAATATATATATATACACATGTGGCAACGGTCAAGTTCAACGAAATGGCAAAACGTAGTTTACACAAGATTTACTTTCTTTTCTTGTGCTTGCAACTCAGCTCATTGCACCATTAAGTGGGCAATTAAATTCAATTAGCCCCACACACACTCGACTCCTCGCAGCTGCGACTCCAACTGCGATTTCCTCGCGCCCATTTATCAGAAGACCGGGACTCATCGCCCGGCATCGACTGGTCTATGCCTGCTCCAGTCGCAGCAGCGCGAAGTTTTCACTTCTCGATTTCGTCGTTGGGCGTTGCTAATAATTTCATAGATTTATCGTTTGGCTCGCATTTTGCCTGTTTGTCGATTGGCTTGAAGAGTTTGTCGAACATAACTTTTGCACTTGTTTTAGCTGTTTTACTGGTTGCGGTGCTGTTAAGTTCTTGACTTTGATTATGATTCTTATTTTTAATTTCTTTTCGATTGATTACTTTAACTTTAGCACTGAGGTTTAAAGGCACATCAGGTAAATAAAATTACAACTTTGGACGCGATCTTACTGGCGCTGTTATTTTTTTGCCTGTAAACTGAATTGGACATGTTGCTGTAAAATACAAAGTTGCCAAAGGAACTAGCTGCTGTGTTAGCAGAACTAAATCAATTTAAATGTGTACCTAATATGTATTCTTCAATTTCTTCATCGATTCAAATGGCTGTTTCATGGTAAGACTTTGATATGCACTTTCGAAAGATCAGCTTACTGTTCAGGCATCTCTTTAAGCAAGTGTCATTGTGCTTTGCGCATTTGTCTTGATTTCACATCTTCAAATTGAGTCGCTCACATTGTGAGCCAGCAGACAACATATGGCAACACTGGCTCTGTTGTGCTCGTTGCCATTCCACGAAAGGTAACAGCGGCAATTTATCAAAATTTGCAAATGGAATGAGTGTGTGGGTGAGGGAAGGCGAGGGGAGATCGGGGAACGCGACACAGGCCACAAAAGCAATTGGCATGCGTGTGTGCGTGATTGCATGTCTCAGTGTCTATGTGTAGGTGTATAGCTGTTAGTTGCGCGCGTGTGCGTGTGTGTTTCTGTACTTGACTTAAATTGCTTTTTTCAATGCCAACGGCTGCAGCTACTTGCTGTTGTTGTTGCTGTTGCTGTTGCCTTTGCCCTGGCTGGCTGCCTGTCACATGTGGAGCCAAATGTCATTTCAGCAAAATCCCTCAAGTCGTTCATCTGCCTTGTCTGTTGCCGACTCTAACTGTGTTTTTGTGTGTTGGTGTGCGTAAGAAAACACTGTGCAAAATATGTTGGCAACATTTTTCTGTGGCTGTTCGAATTGCACTGGCACACAAGGGCTAGGGGGCTCTCCCTTTCGCTGCCACACACTCTCTCTGTGCTGCTGCTCTTACAAGACAATGAACAGTTGTTGCTTCTGCAGCAACAACAACAAATACAAAAGGTGCCGTTGAGTGTGTGGGAGTTGCCCTTTGTTTCTCGCCTATTGCTTCCTACAAATGAGGTAAAGATATGCAAATGTATATGCGTTTGGCTAAAGGAAGGAGGGGTTAGAATGTATCCTTGTGGTATTGAAAATTAATACACATGTTCTCAAATTGCATTTATGCGATAAGCGTTCGTTTTTCGGTAAACTAAGTTAGGCAGTAGGCATGCTTGCGTGCGTCTTGCTTGTGCTATGCGTCGACTGTGCGTACGATGTGCGTCTGCTGTGTGTGCATCGTGCGTGCGTTATGCTTGCATTCTGCGTGCGCTATGTATGTACGTGCCAATTAAACGCGCTATTAATGCGCGTGAGGTAACGAGGATGGCTTTATAAGCCTTACGGAAACTGTTGGTACTGGCTTTGTTTTAATAACAATAGGAGTTAACTGCAAATATAGTATAAGTAACTATAATTTTTCTATATGTCTGCAAAGTAATTGCTTCCCTATTTTTATTGTATGTAGTACATATGTTGGGCTCGGTTAGATTGGCCAACCACACTAATTTTGTAGCTAAGATATATCGCAAATCTGCTAAGTATCTTTAAGGGTATTTTCTTTTCGGTACGCCAAAGAGGACTGTTTTTTCTTGTTATTAAATAAGAGATCCCACAACATATTTTAATCATAAGAACTCCATCAACGTGAATCGCCCTCTGAGTTCACAGATTTGTTTGACAATCATTTATTTGTTTCTGTGTGTCGTGTTGAGCTTGTTGCGGGGCTTTCAACATGATCCGTGCTCCACTTTACCCACTTCATCTCTCTAATAAAATTAAAATGCCAACCATTTTCAGTTAAGCTCCTGCGCGATGCGATAGTCCCGGATAACTTCTCGTGCTGTCAGTGCTAAAAAATTAGCAACAATTTTTCAGCATCGCATCAAATGCGGCGACTGTCAACCGCATCGTAAGGCAACCAGCCGGCGCAAGGGGAGGCACTTATCAAGTAGCTGACTTACTTGCCAGCTACACCTTGCCACCGTCTACCCTGCCGCATGCCGCATGCCACGCACTTTGTCATCTGCTTGCCTCTGTTTGGGTAATTTGATATGCTGCGGCTTACATTTTTTCGTCTCTTTATATTTTATTTGCCACAAACGATTTACTGCCGCACCGCAATTTGCTAGAAATTTTTATTTAAACAGGAATATGATGGCCGAGATTGAGATTTCTTGTAAAGTACCCCTAAATGAATTGTTTGCGCTTCAGATTGAAATTGTAATGCTGAGATACATGTTATAGATACGCGGATACGTACACGGTAAAAAAGGATACGATAAATAACGTGTTTGTATTTAATTTTTGGCAAAGATTTAAACTTTTGAAAAAAACTAAAAGATTCATAACGGATAAGACGTTTAAATAGTCAAAAATTTCTTGAATTCTTGTCTTTTTGAAATAAGAGACTAATTTTCTTCAAAAAAGGACATTTCTTCAATCCAGCACTGTATTATATAAAACAAGGAATTTAACATTTTATGAATAATAACTAAGTTAATAAATGCCCTCCTTGACCAGTTTCTGTGAGTACAAAATACGTGGTTTTCTCTCCAAGTGTACTCAGACTCGACTACACTCATCTCCGCTGTGCGGTTTTACCCGTTGGTTCACCTTCGGCGTTGTCGTCGTCTGGTCTCTCAAGGACTTGGCCATGTCCGCGGGCTGCTGCAAAAGACACTCGGCAAATTAATTTGCTGCAGACGCCGTTCAAGCAGCTGGGCGTGGTCCCGCCCGCCAAGACGTCCGTGTCGACGCCTTGAGTATATTATTATTATTATTTTTTTGTTTGTTTGCTTTCTTCGTTTTTTTTGCTACTGCTTTAAATTGGTTTCATGTTCGCGTCGCCCACTTGTGGCTGCTTTGGCTTTTTCTTGCACCTTGGCTAATTGCAATTGGATGCGCATGTCGCTGACAGCGGCGACAAAAAGAAGACGATCCAGAGTCTTTCTAAATTTAAACGCTTTAAATGAACGCACTGGCAGCAACTGGGGAAAAAAAGAGGAAAAAGCTCTGGAAGGGCTCCTGGCGTTAATGGCTGTTTTATTGCCAAGCGTTGCGGTCCCTTCGCAGCGGCAGCTGCTGCCAGTGCAAATATTTTGTATGGGGCCGGGGCAAAAATCTAATCTATGCAAGCCGCACAACAACACACGCACAGGCACTATTTTTTTCGTCAGTTATTTTTTGTTGCATACTTTCGAGCGCGTCGCAGTTAATTGCCCCTTGAAGAATACGCTTCGCATTGTACCTATGGACACAAAAGCATTTCAGTTGCCCCACTGTGCATGTGTGTGTGTGCGTTTTAATCGGTTTGACTTTGCTGCTGACCTGCGGCGCAACAACAACAGCAGCAACAAGGAGTACGACACAAGGACAACAACGACAAACAGCGTTGCGAGTGTTGCCCGCAGCAGATTGAATCCTAATCGAGGTTTTGACTTTGGTTACGTTGCGTAAACACGCAACAACCGGTGCACACACACACACTCACACATACACATGTATGAGCCGCTGCAGTTTATTGTAGCATACTTGCAGGCTGGACGCCGCATGGCTGGAGGCTCATTTGGGGGCAATTTGTGCGCTCGCCCGTGGTTGGGGCACATTGAGAGCCTGCTGCAGAGTGCGGTTGCCTTTGGGCCCCGTTGTTGTTGTTGTTGCTGGTGTGGGTGCCTTTAAATGCGCTTTTAATCGCTGACTTTGTGCCCGGCGCTGCCTTAAAACTTGGCATCAATATTGAACTGGCGCGTGTCTATGCAGCTGTTGACAGCGGCCCACAGCTCACGTAGCTGGCCGGGAGGGGCGGGCGGGCAGACAGCACACACAACTTTTGACAGTTTAAAGTTTGACACCCCAGCTGTGTGCGTGTGTGTTCATGTTGGCTGGCAACTTGTGACACAAAAGGCGACGCCAGCGAAAGACTTTGTCCTGCGTCCCGTGTCCTGTGTCTTGGCCCCTTTTTGTATGCAGCAATGCGCTGACTTGTCTTGTCTATGGCTGTGTCTCTGTTGCTGCCCTCCCTGCGACCTTCAGCACATGACACACACACACAAGCACACACGCACACTGACAAACTTGAACATCACGTAAGCTTTTCACTCGATGCCCCACACAGCTCCCTCATGCCACATTTGTGCATGCATCAATTTTTTAGTTATTTCTTGCTATTTTGTACGTTGCTTTATATATATAGTCTCTTTTTATTTCTTATTTTTGTTGTCAAAATTTGCTTTTACTTTTCGTTGTCTTCGCCCGCCCGGCTCCTCAGTTTCAGTTGTTGAAAAGGTCAGACATTGTCAGTTAAGTGTCCATGTCCAGAAGTGTAGTTGAACATTCGAGTGCTTTTTACACAATTTTTACTGGCTATTACTCAGTGCCGCCACAGCCGCCACCGGCTCCTCAGCTGGCCAGAGCACTTGTCTTTGCCTTTTTGAATGACTTCTGGTTAGGTGTCAATGTGCAAAGTGGAATTATGGTAAATGGTATTGGAAAACTTTGCCAGCATCTACACCAAATGGATATTAAAATATTGGCATGAAGGGCTTGCCGAAGTAACTCCAAACCTAACCCAGTAAGTAAGAGTAGCTATTATTAGTTGTTGTTTCCAATAATATATTACTGACTACACTGTATACTGATTATGTACAGATTTATTATTTATTTTTAACTTTTTCATTGGATATTGATTAATAAAACTTTAATTAGATTTCAAATGCAAGTTTAGTTTTGATATAGAATTTATAAAGCTTCAAGCTTTAATGTATTTCAGGTAAACTTTAAGTTTTTAGTCTTGATTCTTATTTTGATTTTATTTTAAATTTTTGTAATATTTTAAATATTTCTTTTAAATTTCTATGCACTTATATTTATTTGAAGCTTCTGAAGTATAAAATTACAGCCACAACCATAACATAATCTTTTGCCAGTTTATTTTTGATTCCAGCCACTGAAACACACCGTGACATAAATTACAAAATCAACAACTAGCACAAAATAGGATAAAAATCAAGTTATGACCAAAAAAAGAAGATATTTTGATATATTGGCTGCTATGGAGCTTTTGCCTCCCGCTCAGCATACCCAAAACTCCACACGCATGGGCAACTAGGCCGGGCTAAGTAGACAGCTCAGAGGCCTAAACGTAGCAAAACAGAAACAAAACAACAACAACAAACAGTGGCAGGCATTTGATTTGTGACTTGCGACTCTTCACGTAGCTGGGCGTGGAACCATCCTCGCAGCCCCCGCTCGCTCAGCCCAAGTGCCGGCGAAAGCCAACACCCGCTGGAAAATCAACATAAAAAATATGAAAATAAAAATCACGCAACAGGATATTGAAACGTCACACATATGCCACAAGTGCGAGCCGCGCACGTAGCAAGGGAATCGGAGTCTGAGTCAGAGTCAGAGCCGGGAGGAAATCATAAAAGTTTGGGTGCAAAGCTGAAACAGGAGCAGGACTTCATGTGGCATTAAAACTGTCAGTGGCGCAGATTGCCTGCGGTAGGTAGAACACACCTTCACACATGATTTATTCGCCCCGGCGTTGCAGTGCAGCAGTCGTGGCTGAGGCAAAGCGAAATTCGCGCAAAAACTGCGCCAAAATTTTGTAAACAGTTGCAGTTTCCTTGCTTTTGTTTCTGCTCCCCTTCACGCCTTCCTCAGTCACGTCACAGCCACGGACACGGCCACAGCCGGCGGATGTGGAGCTGCGTTCTGGCCAATTGTCAGTCAGAGCCAGACGACTTCGCTGTCTGATTGGAACTTGCCTATGGTTTCTGGCCTTTGCCTCGGCTTGGCGAACGTGCGGTGCAAGTTTAAATAAAAAGCAGGAAGTTCGCTCTTTCCCAAATACATATGTACCTTGATTCTACCATCAGGGGCACGATGTCTGTGATAAAGCTGTGCATGAGTCAGAGAAACCATACTGTGAATACTTAATTTATTTATTAAATTTTCTTGGCTTGTAAAAGTTTACATATGCGCCTTTGTTTGAGTTTTGTTTATATGCATATATAATTATTTTATTGTATTGATACGCAAGGTCTCGCTACCTTATGAACAATTGGTTTCACTAACTTGCTTTCGCCAGGACATTAAACCTTTATATTGTTAAGTGGTATCAAATTGTATATTTATCTAAATATGTAAGAAATACTTGAACTGCCTGTCAACTGTTTAACATTGACGTAGTAAGTTTAGACAACAGCTTCAACCCGCTGTCAACGGAAATAAGCTTCAATTTAAATTACTGCTTTCTTTTGATACATTCGAATCCCTAAAATTAAATATAATATAGTTGTAAATTAAATAAAATATATTATATAAATTAATAAGGTCTTATTTATAACATTAAATGAAAGCGCTTAATGGTTAGGTATTTATACTAAATTTAAACAGTTATATATATATAAATAAAACAGAATTTCATATTATTTTTACACATAAGCTTTAACGTCTTGTTAACATATACCAACAATCTGTAGACTGAGTTAAAGTGTTTTGAAATGCCACAAAAAATCTCATAAGTTGAAACCTGAGTAGCAAATGTGGTGCAGCGCCTTTTACCGATTTCTGTGGATGTGTGTGCGTGTGTGTGTATGGCCTGAAAGCATATCCATTTCACGCACAAGTGCCGTAGATGTTGCCCCTGATGTTGAACCGTGTGTCAAATCCATTAACCTTCTGTTTACTTTTCTACGTCCAGCAAAAAAGAAGTGAATGAAGTGTGTTTGCGTGTGTTAGAATTTGTGGTGTGTGCGCGTGTGTGAGTGGGAAATTTGATATTTTCACTAAATTGCGTTGCACACTTGAGGCCGCTCGCAGCGATTGACACACTGGCCTGCCCACTGCCCACCATAACATAAATCTTACCTAGGCTAAAGTGGTGCGAGAAATGGAGCAGTAAATGAAGCAGACGCACACACTAGCAAACTAGCACACACACACACACACACACTTGCCAAACTCACACTCTACAAATGGGCATTAAGTTGACGTAAATTGTGGCCCATTACATTAACACGGCAATGTCTGAGGGGCTGCCAATTAACTGAGCCCAATTGTAATTGCTTTTCGTAGGACTCGCAAAAATTATAGATGTATATGTATATATTTCGCAGCTATTAGTAAAGTTGGACAAGGGCGTTAGAGCCAGCAGCTGTTGTTGTTATTGTTGGTTCTGTTCTAATTGAATTTTAATTACCGTTGATTTCACTTTCCGACCTTCGCAAAGAGCAAACAACTAGCGCTGAAATATTCAATTAACAGCCAAAATATGCAAAAAGTGCAAAAGTTGCGCCCGCAGCCACTTGGCCGCCCGGCCAGAGCCAGCTGTCGAGCACTTGCATTGTAGGTTCCAAGCATACAGCTGTCCCCTGGAAAAGAGACGCGAAACTTTTCGCCGACTTTACACGCTGACTTCCGGCCGGAAGCAACGGTATCAACAACGAATCCTTGCTGCTGTTTTGGCTGCTACAAATAACCGGCATCAACTTTAATCACCTGCTTAATTAAATCAGTTTCAGTTCCGCAGGTCGCCACGTTTTGCTGTCCATTGTTTCGACCTCGGCTCTTGTTGTTTTTCCTGGTGTTGGCGCCGTCTGCATAAATTATGCTGCATAATCACCTACAAGCATTTTATTTAAGCTTCTCTCGACTCGGTTTCTCTGCCACTTCCTTCCTTTTTTTTTTTTTTTTTTTTGGTCGTCGCGTTGATGTCCGTTAAGAGCTTAAATCATTTACGTCTTTTTCTGTTTGGTTGAGCTTTGGTTTTTGTTTTTTATTGGGCGCTTAGTTTGCTTTATAAGTTTTGTTGGACTTTTTTATCATATCTTTAATGGAGATTCAAAAAACATTATTTTATGTTTTAAATAGGGATTTCATATTCTTATACCTATTCAAAACGTGAAAAAGAATATACTGATTTTGGACAAAGTCCGTCCTATAACCTGCTTACCATAAATATTTAAAATATTTAATAAATATTTCTAAATTTATATCAAAAGATATTAATTTATTGTTTAGGATCAACATTTTCAACTGCTAACAAAATATTTTTAAGTATATATGCACATTTTTTACTTACCACATATTGTTAGGCGTACTGATTGGAAGGCTAGGCATATATCTTTTCAGTATGCCGTACAGTTTTTTCTATTTAATTTTTTCTCTTTCTTCTTCGCTATCAAGCTCAATTCAATTTTCGCAACAGCTTTTTACTTTTCCTTTGCACTGCATCGATTTGAATGTGTCAGCGACGCACTCAAGAATAAAACGCAAGCCTCAACAATTATGTTAATTCGTTTATAGGTCAATGTCTCGTGTAACTGGCTTGCAAAGTACTGCATCTATATACATATATACACATGCTATATACAGTTACAAAAGCAAGTAGCTCTACTTTGTACTTGTATTTTATGGCCAGCACTCAGAATTATTTATGAATTTAAGTTTTAATAGAGCGCAACAGCAGCTGGTATACAGCATTAACATTACGCTTAACAGTGCCGTTTCCCCTGCGCCTTAACATGTCTATGTAAAGACTTAGCAGCGGCTCTGTTAGCAAAATGCGGTCTATGTTGGTGTTCTCTTTCTCTCTCCCTCTGTCTCTCGAAATGCTTTTGCTCTCGTCTCGTATTGCGCATGTGCTTGTCTCATACCTCTGTTGGTGCTGGCCACGTGTCGTGTGTGTTTGTGTGTGTGTGTGTGTGATTTGCCGTATATAATGTACCTTACGCATCCACCAATCTACCTGCGCAAAGCAACGCCGCCCACCCCAGAAAACCTCAACCCGCTAACCATACATAAACGTATGTACAGCCGTGCCGTTCTCCAAGCCTGTCTGTGTGTGTGTGTGTATGTGTGTACCTGTTCTAGGTGTTGGTCTTCGTCGTCATCGCCAGCATCGTCGTTGGCATCGTGGCGTCGTTTCGTTGAGAGCAGTGCGAAATGCGTTTGTAGGTGCTATTGGCTTCAGTGGTCTCTCTCTCTCTCGCACTGGCTAAGCAGCGCCACCTGCCGTGTGCTGCCCCTCTCGACCCCCTACGAGCGCCGCTGCTGCCCATCAGTCAGCGTCAGCCTCGCAGTCAGCCTCAGTCTTCAGTCGCCGCTGCGTCTTGTTTTATGTAGCAGCTGCTGCGTTCGCTGTCTCTGCTGCCGGGTAGCTCCTGCTGTTCCCGCTGCTGCTGCTGCCGCTGCTGTTGCTCCTGACTGGTACCTAACCGCAAGTGGCAGTTGTTTTGCGCTTATTTGCACCCGTACACGTAGCCCCATAGCTTCCGTCGTAGCTACCACTACCCCGTGTGCCCATAGTCCGTGCGGGCCTTGGCGCCTCCGCTGCTCATTCGTTGTAGCGTCGTGCGTTTGCGTTCTCGCTCTCTCTCTACAAGCACACACACATTACGGCAGAGCCACACGGATAGAATCACAGACAGGTTGTTGCTTGCTGGCTCGCTCGCACGTTTACGGTTACCGTTAAGGTGTGCAGAATGTTGGCAGCCAACCAAAGCCGAGCACCTTGTTCGCTTGCTCACTGAGCACCGAGCGCTGAGCGCTGAACGTGGAGCGTGGAACGTGGAGCTAACCGCCTTTTCTTATGGCCTCTTGCATTTTTTACCGACGGCAGCTTGTAATGGAATCGTGCCACAAAGTGATTTACGGCCGGCGAACGAGTCGTATGCTTAATATTGCTGTCATACGCCGTGTGGGCCGTTTGATGACATCAAATTATTTGCTTGCACATCAAAATTATATACGTCGAAGTATATATGAAAACATTTGGCTAGCACATGCGCTCCTGTTCTATTCAGGCCTTGCCTTGCCTTTCATCAACGTCACGGCAATATTCTCGTCCTCGTCCTCGTTGTCGTCATCGTCATCGTCTCACTTTCGGCAAACACCTTGCTCTTAGCTTTATGTGTGTGTGAGGACTTGCTCTCGTCGTGGCTGCCTTGGTGTGCAAGTTTTTTGAGCGCAGTTAGGTGCTCACACACACACACACGCACAGCTTCGTGTCGCTCGTTAGTTCTCGTGTGTATCTGTGCCCCCACCCCGGGCCCAGCCTTAGCTTTTTTTACTGCACGTCTTTAGGTAAATACAAATGAGACCGCTGCCGAGTGGCTCCACCTCAGCGGAGGCAGCTGCCGAGACAGAGAGCGGAGAGCATCAGGTGCTGAGCTACGGCTAACCCGCCAGCCAGTGGCTGCCTGGAAGGTGTGTCTCTGTGTGCGGCGGCTGCTCTCAGCGCTGTAGGTGCGCGACGGGGACGTGATTTATGCCAGCCAATGGTTGCGTCTCTGGCCGCCGGAGAGGTAGGTGTGACATTACGGCGCGACCGTTAGTTGGCTATTCGGCTAACAAAGCTGCAGCGTTTACCTTCTGCCACGTGCGCTTCAAAATGGCGACGCCAGCTCAACGCACGCACCTATGAGCGAACAGCAGCTGGCCCCCTGCCCCTGCGCGCGGGGCCGTGCACAAACTTTTCTAATTAGCCAACGTTGCAAATTGCCCATTGGGTGGAAAGAGGTGGCCCAAGATATAGGCGGGAAACAAGTTTCGCCTCTTTATGGATTTTTCTGGACCGTTTTTTTTATTTTCCGCAGCCTCTCGACGCGTTCCTCAGTTGTGTTGGGCGCCTCGGCCGTTGCCGTCGCTGCCAGCTGGCTGCTGTCTTCTTCTTCGCCCTGTTGTTGTTGCTGCTGTTGTGGTGTCAGTGTCCTCGTTAGGAGGTTCTTGCTTGTGCGCAGCGCATTTTCTTTTGTTGCAGATAAAATCGATAACATTTTATAGCAATTTAATATGACCTTCATGGCATAGATACTCGCATACATATATATGAATATATTCATTTTCATTGTGTATTGTGTTTTTCCACTAGGCGCTTTTCTTTTCTTTTCAGCCACATCGTTTAAATTCTTTTTGTTTTCCCTTCGCTTCTGGCTTGTATCGCTCTTTATTTTTTGGCTATCTTGTAGGCGTTTTTGTGTATAAATTTTGTTTGGCCCAGCGGCTGCGATATTTGGCTTGCACTTTTGACATTTAGCGAAGGAAAAACTTTTCAGTACTTCTCAACAGGTCGTATGTATGATATTTTACTTTTGCTTTGCACTTTGCTAAGGTCAGCAATTTGACATTGAGCTTGACAGACGAGACTGCCAATGAACTTTGTTTAGATGTTTGGGAATGAAAGGATTTACAATTGCAAAAGTTTCCAAAAGTACAACACAAACATTTGGTTAACACAATCTTAAGTCTTCTTAGTTCCCGTTGCAGGTTCCAGTAATTAATAAGACAATATTTTAAATGTTGAATTAATAAAATTATACGATTAATAACAGTAATATTAAGAATAAAAGCTATGGTAATCATACAGTTAATAGTTGTAACAAAATTAAAAATAATAGTAAAAAATAGTATTATATATATATTGCGCTGATATTAATTAATAAGCGCAATAAGAGAATTTAATCTTATAAATTAGTTTGTAAAATATTGTAATTGTTTAAGTAAGTTAAATTGAAGAAAATGCGAGTTTTGTCTTTGAATTATAAAGCTATAAATATCAGCCAGGAAAGTTTGCTAGCAAAGTTTTTTTATTACCTTAAAGCTTAATGTTTTATCTTGTTTAACTAATAAAAGTGCTGAATTCGCTTTTTATAGTTTTCAGGAATTTAATTGAAAATCAATATATTTAATGCATGCATAATTTAAAGCATTCTTTATTTATAAGCATTTATTGAATTAAGAATTTAAAAATTCTTAAATCTAGTTAGTTTCAGCATTATATATAATTCCACAGTAGTTTAAATAAAGCACCTTCAACTGGAGTCATAAATCATATATTTAAGTAGTCGAGTGTTTTGCAAAATGCTGCCTATGGCTGCAACTAGGCATTGCCCCGTCGGTCTCTAATAGCGCACTTAACCCACTCTCAATTGCCACTCATCCGCCTGGGCTTGGAGTGGAGAACTTGAACAATAACTCAGAGCATTAGTCGCTTGAGAAATTGTCTGTTTACCTTGTTGGGCTTTTCCATTGCAGTTGCCGTTGCCAAATGGCACTCAAAGTGCGCCAAATATGAAAAATGAGACGCAGGAAGCGAAATTACAAACTCCGCTGGCAGTGGCAGCATCCTGAAATCCTGGTGCACCTCCAGACATGGCCGCAACAGCACAAAAGCAAATGAAAAGTTGGACTAATAATTGTGCAGTCCCCAGGACCCGTTACCAGCTCCCAGTCCCGCTGCCACGCCGAAGACGGCGACAACATCACCGCGGGGCTTGAGGCAGGGCTACACATTTTCATTTGGTCATGTCCGGTGGACGTCGACCGGCAATGTTTGTCCAGACGACCCCAAGTAGTACACACACAGCTGCTGGTCGCTGTTTTTTTCTCTCTCGCTCTCCTTTTTCATTTATGTCTTTCTTTGGCTTGTGCTCTGTCAACGGCAAATGTTGCCAGCGCGTTGCGCTGACCGCTGTCCGGTCGGGGACACCTCGTCGTCGTCGTCGTCTAAGTGGGCTTCATCAGTTGCGCTTCGCTGAGCGCCGGCAGCGTCATAATCGTTGTCGTCCTTTTTCCTAGCGTTTTTTGCCCTTTGCGGTTTTGCCGCCTTTGCCGCTTTTTGGGGTCAAAGTTCAGCCACGTCTCTCGACTGCTTATTTATCTTTAAGATTCTCCACTCACTGCACAGGTTTTTGTCACCAGCCCTGAGTTATGGCTCCAACAATGCGTCTCTGCAGTGCCCCCAGCCACATTGCGTTTTTGTCAATGTCCACTTTCAGTTGCCATTTGCAGCGCCTCGTCTTGGCGTCGACTCGATGCCAAGTGTCCGCGTGTGTGTGTGTGTGTGTGTGTGTGTGTGTGTGTGCGTGTGTCGCACGTGGCTTACGGCCTTAAGTGGAAACTGTAGTTTTTCTTACTTAACCGTGCCACACACGCAGCCACATCATAAAGATTTGTGTCTGCGCTTTTATGCCATAAGTCAAGTGCCGGTCGCAGTTCAAGAGCTCACGTGCTCCTCGCCTTGACTGTGGTTAGGACCAAGCTTAAACACATACGAGTCTAGTACGCTGTCCAACTGGCCAACTTTTGTCTGAGCCGCGCCTCAATTAAGAGTGCGTATTAAACAATTACGGTGAGCAGCTCGAAAAGACTTTGCCATTTGCAGCGGCATTAATTCAATTTGTCACACTTTACGAGTGCACAACTTTTGGCCCACAATCCGCCCCTGCCTCAAATCCCGGCCAGGTCCAAGTCGGAAAGCTTCACAGCTTTACACTTTAGCCACAAAAGTAGAGCAGCTGTGGTATGCTATACCATTTTCAATTTGACTATGCCGGAAGTTACCTGCTGGCGCCAGGCCTCACACTTACACACACACAACAGCTGGGCCGGCACTGAAGTCATTTCCTGTGCACAGACCAGCAGCCCGGTGCCCAGTGCCCAGTGGTTTTAAGTGTCCCATGTGGCCAGCAGGCACTAGAACTAGATTAAATTGGCATCTTTTGTTGTGGAGTGTCGAAGTGACTTTGTTTTCACAAATGCGAGAGAGCGAGCAAATTAAAACTTGACTCATATGTGTGTATGTGTGTGTGTGTGAGTGTGTGCGAGTGTGCGTGTGTGCTCTGTGTTTGTTTTAGCAAAAGTCCCTGGGGAGCAACCGCAGCTAGCTGAATGTTGACGTTTGCCAGCACACGAGCTGGCTTGGGAGCATTCTAGATAATGTTTGCGAACGGTTTAAAGCCTCTCTCGGCGATTCTCAAGCTGCAGAGCTTGAAGTATCGTTAATATCATGACTATTTATTTTGTGTGAACAGTTAAAAACTTAAATGTATGTGTTGTGAGTTGATTCGAATACCCTGTAGTAGTTTAAAATTGGATAAAATAAGGTTGAGTATTTTAAATTTGTTAAATAGGAGCTCTCTCGGCGATTCTCAAGCTGCAGCAGCTAGATAATAGTTTAAAATGTAACTATTTATTTTGTGTGGAATTTAAAGTACTGACCTGAATACATTGTGTGTTGTTTCTAATATCCTGTGATAATTTAAATTGAGTGTAATGAAGTTAAGCGTGTGTATGGCAAAACGAAAAAAATAAAGTTCTCGACAGTTTAAAAGTAGTATTAACTGTATAGGCCCGTATGGGCCAACAAATTTAATTATAAATCTATAGTTTAATTTGGTTATAAAAATATAAAATTGAATCTGTGGTAGGGTACTCTCTTAGTCAAGCAGTCCTAATTATATAATTCACACTTGTTTTTCCACGATGCCTGTTATCGTTCTTTGAACTAGCTGCCCTTCTCCGTGCTTCTCAAGTCAACTTGGCCCATTCATCAACAGTTTTAATTGATTGCCAGCGTTTCATGTCGCTGTTGCCGTTGGCATTTTGGGCATTTTGGGCGCTTGCACAAATCGCCGATTAATTAAATATTTACAAGCTCAATTGGGCGGCAATGAATGCTAATTAATTTGTTACTTTAAGCTGAAAGGCGGCTGCTTCTTATCTTCACGCTTGACGTGAGTTCCCTGGCGCTTTGATTGAGCTGCGCATTGATTATTGGTGATGGATGCAAAGTGCCAGGCAAAAGCCAAGCAAATGGAAATGAAAACAACCCTTTGAGCTGCCTGGACAGTAATGTCAGGCACTTCCGCTTGGATGCGATGCTTTGGGTCTTGGCATGTCTAATTGAAAAACTTTGCTGCAGCAATGCTGCCAGAGATCCAAAGTAAAACTGAGCAACTGACTAAAGTGCAAATTGCCAAACTCAAATACAAACTGGCAGACACACACGCACACACAGACATGCATACTCGAATAGTTATCAAACACATGAAACAATTCAATAAATGTAACTAGATATGTTTTGTCAAGTTACAAAAGATACTTCTACCAAATTTTGTTGTTGTTGCATTTGAAATGCGGTTAATTTTCTTGAAAGTTTTCACCATGTGCCAAATGAAATGGCCGGCCAAGTTGCTGGCAAGTTTACAGCTGCGGTCTGTGCCGCCAGTAACTACTGTACTTTGGTTAATGCAATGCCTCCTTCAGCTCCAGCTGGCTCTCTCCCAGCTAGCCAATCTGTAACTGATCTCACACAGCTTACGCATACACATGGCCCACATTAGAAGTTGTTTTCGGCCATTTATGAAGGGCTCACTTTCAATTTCTTTTGACCAAAATCTCTTACATTTTTAATTGCACGCCACGTTTCGCATATGAATTGTGGCCAAACGAAACAAACAAGTTAATTAAACGTTTTCGGCCAAAAGTTTTTGCATGTTATCAGTGTCCTGGCATCGCGCCGTGCCGCATCCTCCCCGCCAAAAATCAACTTGCCCTTTGCCATTTGCTGAATGCTGGTTTTAATTACACAGATTTGTATGCCGCAGCGGCCTTTCACTTTCGGCCAGCATGTCTTGTATTACATGTCCCTTCAGTTTTATATATGTAAATTTATTATTTATTAACATTAATTATGTGGTGGTCAGTGTGCGTGTGTGGTAATTGTAGACGCTGTCATCTTGGTTGGTATTGTCATCAAATTTCATCTGCTTGGCTACTTTGCTGACGTCAGCTCTCTAATTAACTGGCAATTTGTATTGCCTATAGAATACATGATGATATAGGATATAACTGGCCTTGTTGGCTTAGCCAGGGAGGGCAATATATATTGCTCAGTGGAAAGGTATGCAGACTTGGAGCTGTTTTCAAAAAGTTACAACCAATCTGGTTTTGATTTATATTCAGTAAATAAATCTTGGAGTGCCTAAAAGTTTCCAATAGATAATTTCATTATTATATATATATTTATATATAGTTTTATTTATTTTATTGTCACACATTTTTTATTTTAAATAAATTTTAATTGAATGTATTATATTAAATATTTGTGTGACATCTGTTTTTAAAATTGATCAACATAAAAAGCTGTAATAAATATGTAAGAATGATAATATTATTTATGACATTTTATTTAATTTTAATTAGTTTTTGTATGAAAAATATTTTTATTTGTAATGAAACTCTTTATTACTCAAATGACTCCATGCTAATCTTATTCTTATTCTTACTCATATATTTATTTTCTAATTAACTCTATTTTAATTTTGTTGACAGCGACTGTCTTTGATTAATAACTAAGGCTTCAAATAATCAAATTTTGTTCAGAGTTTCCAACAATTTGTCTTCTTCGTTGCGCTCAGAAGTAGGCAACACATTTTGAGTGCGAGTCTGCTGGATCTTTAAACACATTGTCCTGGCACTTTAATAGTCAAATAGCATTTAATAGTTTAACATGCAATTAACACTTAAAGCCCATTGGCACACACAAACACACATACAGGCAGACGTAGTGTGTGTTTAGCTGCTGTTGGCACTTGTCGTAGTACGTGTTAATAAAACTAATTTTATTAGCTAACTAGTGTAAGTAGCGGTTTCCACACGTTGTTTGTCTACACCAGGCACACACTTGTGTGCGTGTGTGTGTGTGTGTTGAGTGTGTGTTACCTAAAACAACAAAACACAGCACACGTTTGGTATTAATTTAATCCTTCCGCAAAATAAAGTGATACCGCCAGCCACTAACAAGGCAAACACATTAAATATTTATGCAGACATCAGCACACACACACACGCACACATATACAGAATTAGCTGTCAGTCGCGGCGTGTATTTGCATATGTGTGTGTCTTTTAATTGCTATCTTCAAAGGCTGAGGTAAGAATAATTGCAAGATTGGGGATAATGTGTCAGACTGAAAGCCGAGTGCGAGCTGCAAGCTGATTATATCAAAAGCCAAGCGACACAAGAGACACACACATTCACACTCACACACTCATTCGCACTTTGAAGTGTCAACAGGCAATAGGACGAGGAAACGCAGCCACGTTATCCATCAAGACATCTTTCACTTTTGTCAGCAAAACAACAATGGCCTCTTAATTACGTGTGTGGCTGCTTCTTTGTCTGCGAGTGTGTGTGTGAGTGTGGGTGTGCTTTGGGAGTGTTTGTCTGGGGCGCTAACAGTCGGGTGTTTGCCTGACACTTTTGCTTTGCTCGCGACACTTGTTGGCCAAGTTTTTCATCAAGTTGCCGACGCCTTTGACTTGACTTTTGCGGCCATAATTGGAGCAGTTCTTTTGGAATATGGCTGAAGTGCTTCCTGCTGGCCATGTGCAGACCAACAGGATGTTAATTTCAATTTAAATGCTTGCCATCTGTGCAGTTACTTCTTTTGCAGGATCTCTTCTCGCCCAATTGTCACACACGACGTCCTTAGCTGCAAGCGATTTGACTTGCCTCTTTGTTGCCTTTTGCCTCATCTGGACGGACATTGTACATATGCCAAACGAGATTGCCACCAGATGTCTCAAGGAGCTTCGACTGGCCTCGCCAGCTGCTAAACTGTAAACAGCCTTTGGCCACTTGCGGAAAGTCAGCTGACCTTTGACCGCAGAGCTAGTCGTCTTGCAGCTGCACTTCCGCCTCTGTTGCGGACTTTAATTAGATTCTCTGCACGAGCACTGAGAGGCCAGCGGCCTTTCGAATACTTTGATAAGTTCAAATGAATTCATTTATATAGGAGATTGCATTTAATTAACAACAAAATGAAGTCTTCAATTGCTCTGCGTACTTGGCTACCCTTAAATGCTCTAATTCAGCCAAATCATTCCAGTAGCGTTTTTTAACGAATTTTTACCATAAATCTGCAATCTTCCGAGAAGTCTGATAATGGGCTGTAATTGATTCTGCATTTACATTTAATTCGTTTTTGATAATAAATTTTTGATTTAATTTCGTAAAAAATCGTTTTCTTATATGGAAAAAAAATTGGTTTTTTCAATTTCGAATCGCGGTATTTTAATTTTAATAGAATGCGGGTAAAAAATTAGCGCAACACGCCACTTTAAAGGTGTTACTGAGTGGGTCGATTTTTCTGTCAAATGTCATGACAAAATTGACAAAGATTTGGCAAGAAAAGTTCCCGAATCCAAAGTTGCTAGATTTCAAAGTCCCCCGATTTCGCATATCAAAAGTAGTATAAAACGCTAAACAAATAAGACTCTGTTGTGGTTAATTTTTTTAAGTAACAAAAAGTTCTAACATTTTTCATGATTTCCATGTCCAATAAAATTTGACCACGTGATTTCATTTTCGTTTTCCCAATAAAATTGAACATATTTAAACAAATTGTTGTTAGAAATAAAATGCTTTTACTAATTAAAACCCTAATTAATGAATATTGAGTATTGGGAATGCAGCTAAATAAGCATCAGATTAATTCCAACTTGTAGGGCCTCATTTGGCTAATTAAAATGGTATGAACAAACAAGCTCGAACACACTTTTCCACACATGGCAAAAAAGAGGAAAGGAAAAAGTGCAGAGTCAATTATGAATTATCGGTGGAGAATGAGACACCGTTATGTGGTGGGGCTCTGCTGCTTGCCGTTGGCCGCGTGGCTGCCATCCTGGCTGCCCCACAAGCTCATAATTCATATATCGAACGGCAGCGGCAATGGCAAATCTTGAACGAACGCCGGAAATCACGTACCAGAGCAAAAGTTGCCACGTTGCGTGTTGGATTTTAGCGTTATTGTCTTTTAAGCTAAGACAGAATGAGTATCAGCAGCAGCAGCAGCAGCAGCAGCTCCCCCCTCCGTCGACCACAACAGCTAATTAACGTTAATTTATTAAATCAGTGTGTAAGTAAAGGCATGCAGGGGCAGAGGAAGGGCGGCGACTGCCAGAGGCAAAGATAAAAGTTTCACACGACTTGCTTACGCTCTTGATGCCAAGACCAAGGCTGAGGCCGTGGCTAAGGCTTAAGGCTGCCACTTGGGGGGTTTTTCTTAGCTGGAAAAGCATGAAAACCACACGCAGCAATTATTAATTCAATTATTTTAGCGCAAACAGCACCTAAGACGCTGCTGCGCCAGACCACCAGGACCAGAGCGAAACTCAAGCAAAGACATAAATGGCTTGGTCTCATTTCAAGTGCGAAGGGCGAAGGGGCGGTGGGCAAAAAAAAAAATGAAGCTGTCTTTGAGTGTGCTGCGGAAATAGAGTAGCACAAACACAATTAAGACAGCGAAAGAGCATAGCAAAGCAGCTGCAGCTGGTGAGGGTATGCGAATCTTGATGCGCAGTGCAAATAAAGTGGCAAATTTAATTAGGAACATCCACACACAAAACGAAGTGTGTGAAAAGTATGTGATGTTGAGCGGGAGAGGGAACTACTTGCCACCTGCTTGTGTGGGCCCGTCCACTGTACGCTGCTGTCGGAGCCGCTGCCGGACATGCAAATTAATAACAGGCATCCGTTTCCGGTCAAAAATGAGCCTGCAAAATGCGACGGCATGATGCCAAATTACAAGCTGAGCGCAACTGTAGCGATAATAATAATAATAATAACAAGAATAATGAGCACAGTGACCAAAAATTTGTAAGGCAACACATCCGCAGCGACAAAACGTGTTCGTAACAACTTCCGTTGCGAAATATAACGCACATTGGAGTCGGAAAGTAGCTAAAAAAAAACTTGAGAGTTAAATTAGGTGAAATGCAAAAAGTTTGCAACTTAAAGTCACCTGCGCTGGTTCCCAAACTACCCCCCGCTAAAGCCGAACAAAAGTTTGTGGGTTGGGGGGTTTCGTGGGCTGTCCCTTTTGTTTCAATTCACGGCAATTGTGAGTCTCAAGCTCATCAGGCATCAGGTATAATTTGGCCGGGGACTATTTCATTTTACGGCCAAAGTGGCGCATTTGCATAAAGTTTTATTTTCTTTGACCCGCACTTGGGGATTGCCATTCGTAGCCGTCGCCATCGTCAATTTCCATTTCATGTTTCCTTTGTATTTGCTACTTTGTCTACAACTCCGTCGCCGGTCGTCTATAAAGTGATTTCTTTTATTTTGCTTCAGTTCTTTTTCTCGTTTTTACTTTACTTTTTGCAGCTGCAGCTATTGAATTTCAATATCATCTGGCTGGCTCAGCTGGGTCAGTTCTGTGCTTAAAGCTGTGGCCATATCCATGTCCCGGCTTGAATAATATGCTGTGCATGCTAATACCGTTACAACTGTTTGCATTTACACACCGTCACACGTCGTACATCACACCCCCACCACACACACACACACACACACAACGTCAATAAAAGGTAATTTCAAAATCAAACACTTGCCAAAAAGTGGGCGAAGGAAGCGTGTTCAAGTGAGTGCAAGGGGGGGCTTGGGAGAGGGGTGGTTGCAAAGCAGATATCGGCTGCGATTTGCCGTCTCACAGTAAATCCTTTCAATTGCTGCAATTTACAGGATAAATAGGATCAAAATCGAATTTAAACGGCAAACAAATTTTTCGTGATTTTGATTTTGTTGACAGAACTTTTCACTTATGTTGCAAAATAAGCAGATTATGTGACGACGACGACGGCAATGATGCTGAGCAGGATAAGCCAACAAGGGTTGTGCCTTGTCTAGCGAACACCTACAGCATACACTCACACACACACACACTCGCACAACCCATTTGCATACATCAAAGTTGTGCGCATTTCTCGCGTATTTTTTAAATGCTTGAAAATATTTTAATTAAATGTTCGCATTTACAGTTCAGGGCACACGCATGAAACTATCTACAGACTGCCAATACCAATATCCAATGCCCATACCAATGCCAAATGTGAAATCACTCGATTTTATTTATTTTCACCCAAATAACTTTGTCGAGCGAAACTTCTGCAAAAAGGCAGCAAAGTTGGGCGCCAACTTTCGACACGAGTTCTTGGAACCTCCGACGGGCACAGCCACTGGCAACATAAACAAGATTAATTTCACATGTGCACATGTGGGGTTGGGTCTTTGGACTTGGATATTGGAGTTGGGCTGCGCCAGTTATTACTTTGATTATGTTTATTTAAGTCATATGAAATTCTAATGCCGGTTTCATGTGCACTTCTCGTTCATTTAATAAACTCGTAGACGAAGCGCGAAATTATTTTCACCGAATTTTTGGCCTGGCAATGATTGCTCCTTTGCCACGCACAAGTTCTGTGTGATTAACCAAGTGAAAAAACATGAGATTAGGCGAAAACTATTTAGAACTTCATTAGCTTGTGTTTAGAAATTATGGCAATTGTGTTGAGGTGCGAGGCAGTTGCAAGTTTAATCATAAAGATTGCGATAGGAGCGGCAAATTCTTATGAAATAGTCACAAATGTTGCTTTTGTGTTTGTTTTTATACCCGTTTACGAAGGGAAAAGTGTATATTGGGCTTGTACAATGTGCGTCTGTCTATTCGTCTGTCCGCCTGTCCATATGAATGCAATTATTTTCCCCGCTTTTGAAGCTAGAGACTTGAAACTTTGAATATACGGTTGTGATAGCCCGCCTCAACTTAAGTGTTAGGATTTTTATTGACAGATTAAAAACGACAAAAATGTTGATTTTGCCAAAATTAAATCGAATTTCATATTGCTAGCATTTTGGTTTTTTCTCTAGATTAATTCATTATTATGTGTTGGTTCTTATTACACTGTGAACGACAATTGCGCTGTCGGTTACACCCGACTGCAACTTACTTCCTTTAAAATAATTATTCCTTAACATAGCTAATGAAACAAAAACTCATCATAGGTAAAGCCAAAAGGTATTCAGGAACAGCTATTATTCTGAGCAACACATTCTCTTTATACTTTCCACACCTTTGAACACTATTTAAAACTTTACAAACTCTTTCTCAGCACTTTTCCAAACACTTCAAAGCAATTTATACAATATTTTAAATACTTTAATACTTTCTCGTTCGGTCGCATATTAATAGACTTTTCATAACACAATTCAACCTGAGCACATTTACTGCAGCACATTTCTAACACTAAGTTTGGTGCATTGTATTGTTGAATTTATTTACATAAATTTAAATTGGAATTTGGAAATCAGAGGGGAAGATTATAAATTTGCACTTTAAATTGTTTCTTTACTTGAAATTCTCATCCGCCTAGCTAATCGCCCACTATTATTTCGGCTATGTGAATTATTTTTGGCATTCGCATTTTCATCATTGTAAGCCCATTTCATCCGTCGCTGATCGCAAATGATTGCTTGCGGCGCTGCTGTCCAATTGGCCTGATCACAATCGGCCCGCACGCAACATTCAAATGGCCAAAACAATCTGCAAGTGCATCTGCCAATTTGGCGCAACTTGGCGGTGCTCCAATAGCCGGCGCAATCCCCACCAGCGGCAGCGGACGACTTAAGTGCTCTTAATTATGTCCACGTCCACTTTAAACCAAATTTCGCAAGTTTCCGAAATGCGCAAATCATGGCTATGGTTCTGGTTCTGCGACGCAGTGCGCCCACCCGCAGCTCCACCTTCGCTGGGGCGGGCAATTAACGAGAAATGGGAGACTGGAAGCTCGACGGCGTTGCTCTAAATAAACCGTAACAATTTATGAAATTTTAATTTCTTACACTTAATAACACGACGCGACACGCGGCCACAATCTCCGATTGCCGCGCTGAGTATAGAGACATCAACGTGAGTTGCCGGCGCAGGTGACGCAGCGGTGGGGCGGTGGCAGCTCCGTCTGCCTGCAACTTGTGTGGCACGGCAGCAGACGGCTGCGCCGAGCATAATTAGAAACGGTGGCTAAATTTGGCATCGTCGTCGCCGGCGGCTGATCCCCGCCAGCGTTTGGGCTGCCCGCTGCGATTTATCGCACTTATGATGTGTGAATTAGCATCTACGATGGAAGCCGCATGGATTTAATTTATTAATACGCATTAATACATACACGCATATATTTAAATCCAATTTCAGACGCCCGACTCCGGCTCCTCGAGCTCCAAATCCAGGCGGCTCTGCGGCAGCGAGTTGACCGAACTCGTCTCCGAGATGGCGTGGTCGGAGTGGCCATCCTTGTCGGCGCTGATGGTGCCCATGTCGCAGAGCATCTGGTCCATCAGCTGCTGCTGCTGCGCCTGGAACTCCGCCTGCAGGCGATGCTGCTCGTCCGCCTGCTGCGCGACCAGCTGCTGGAAGCGGTGTCGCTGCTGCTGCTCCATCTCCTCCAGCAGCTTGTGCTTCTGCAGCTCTGCTCGCGGACTGGATGGGGACGTGGGCAAGGACGTGCACGTGGCGGCAGCTGGCTCAGCGCAATAGCTGCCGCTGGGCTCGACCTTCTTCTGGGCCGCTGCACGCTTGATCGTAGCACGCGGATCGTAGCTAAGGCGCCGCTGGGTGCTGCTGATCCGCGTGCTGCTCTCGTTGCTGCTCGGCTGCGTATTCGCGTGGGAGGAGGCGTGCGCGGCGTAGGTGACGGTGCTGCTGACGCGGGGTGTTCGCTTGCCGGCGTTGTTGCAGCTGCGCCTCAGCCGCAGGCTGGGGGCAGCCTCGGCGGGCGTCTGCTGCTCCGCCGTCGAGTGCTGCTGCTTCACCTGGATCTTGCTGATGGGCGGCGGGGTAACGAACGCCAAGTTGACGGGCGCACTAGGGGCTGCCTTGGGGGAAATGGGCGCCGCCAGCGGATGGGAATGGTAGCGCTTCCACAGCTGCGGATGCAGTCGCTCGCGACGCTCCGTGGCGCCTTTCAGCGGCGCACTGCCCGCCACCTGTTCGGTCGCTAAGCCGGACAGCGTGGGACTCGTGGAGGCACGCTGCAGCAGCTCGTGCTCCGTTCTCTTTATTGTCTGCTTCAGCAGCTGAGCGACGTCGATCAGTTGCCTCATGGGACTGACCTCCGTGCCGGGATCCTCCTGCAGTGACTTCGCATCCGTCTCCTCAGACTCCTCCTTGACACTTGTCAGTGGTTCGTGCGCTGCCGGTTCCGGTGACTGCAACGGGCTGGACCCAGACGCGGACTCAGCCGTGCCCAGCGAGCTTGCCTTCATCGTTGCGTACTTCAGCTGGGCGCCCTTAAGCACCGCGTACTGTGGCCTGGTCTCCGCTAGCTCCTGTTGCAGCACCTGGGGCGGCGCCAAGTCGATGGGTTTGATGAACTTGATGATGGCATTGCGTTTGTTGTCGTAGATCAGCGTCTCCGAGAGCTGCAGCTGTTGCCTGATGCGACCAACGACAGTCAGCGGCTGCTGCACCGCCTCTGAGGCCAGCTCCGTGTTGGTGCTGGCGTCCACAAGGCGGCAGCAGCCGCTGTCTGTCGGCAGCGCGCGCTGCAACATGTGCGTCTGGCCCGGACCCGGCGGCCTGGACAGACGCGCCACTTGCTCCTCTATGGCCATGGCGGCCTGTCGATACTGCTGCATCTCCAGGCGCCGCTCAGGCGTCATCTGCAAAGATGTCGAGACTGCGTTAAGGATTCGCGGCTGCAGAGCTCTTGCCACTTACCACAGGTGCCAAAATGGTCTTGCCATTGATGGTAAAGATGGACTTGAACTGGCCGTTCTCCTGCTGCTGTTGCTGATACACCTCAGTCCACTGCTGGTTGACGTCTTCGGCCATTTGGAGTATGTTCTCCATTGTAAGTTAGTTTTATTGCCAATTACTAAGCCTGAAAATTATTATTTGAGTTTTGGGAATTTTTCAAACGCTTTTTAATGCTTTGACGTTTGTTTTAATCAACGACTGACAATTACAAAGTCACTTTGATACGGAGAAGAGACATGTCAGTTTACTGGTCAAGGCTGCTCGAATACGAAATACCCTACAAATTTTAAAACCTAAACCGACCAAACAGAACCAACGACATTTCTTTGCTACGTTTGCAGTTCTGTATTTAATAAATTATATTTAGAGCAGTCAGCTTTAAATGTTTAGGCAGCAAGGATCCAGGATTAATCATAGTTGGATAAACAAAATTTAAAAACATAAAATAAAATGAAATTCAAGTAAAATACACATAAAATACATAATAAATTTGTTGTCAAAAGGTGTTGGGAATTTGATGCATAATAAGAAAATGCATATGTATATGGTCAGACAAGCCTTCTTCTCGCTATAGCATCTAAAGAAATATACTCCTTTTCAATGGCTGCTGGGTACAATAATAATACAAATTCCAGCGGCAACTACAATGCTCAATCTGCACATTGGTATGCACTGCACATGGCAGGGCCCACTGTACAGGCTGACAAATGTGCCGGTCGTCGGCGTTGCTGAAGCGTGCCACAAGGTACATGCGGCAGTGGCAGTCGTCCACCGATGCGTTGCAGCAACAACACAAATAAAGTCCACTCCATTACCGGCGAGCAGAGTGTGTGGTGTGTGTGTGTGTGTGTGTGTGTTGTCCTTTGAGACGTTGCCAACTTGTGTGCACTTCCGACCCAAAACGTATATGTCGGAAATTTGTCTTGCGGGTTTGAGTGTCGTGTAGGTGTGTGATTTGTTTTTTAAATTTCTGCAGCCTGAAAAGAAAAATAGAAAACGCAACGGTGTACGGTGGAGGAAAGGGGGGGGGCGGGTTTGGGTGCCGGGGAAACTGGCCAATTTGTCGCATTGTCCTACCCTTGCTAGCTGGCGGAACTTTTCCGAGTTTTCTATTTGTGTTTTGGCAATGGAGTCACGTAGCATTTCACTTGCATATTTGCCCAATGACATGCGACAATTTTCCACTAAATTTGGCATGTCAAACATATTTGCCATCACGGGCAACGATGAGGGGGCAATGAAAAATAATTCAAATTAATACATTAACAACTCAAGATAAACGAGAGCGACATCCAGGGGGATTGCTTCGGGGGTGGCAGGTTGGGGCTGTGTCAGGTAATAAACGCTGCGAGGCCATTGTCGTTAAGTCGCCGGGCGGCGTTCCGTGTTGAAGTCTCCAAAGTCGCCAAAGTTTTGCGCCTGGGCAATTTGCTTCAAGTGGCAATTCGGGAGCGTGCCAAGTGCCTTGATAGCAGTAACAGTAACGGTAACGGCAACGGCAATGGCAACGGTAACAACAGCCAGTTAGGCAGGCAGGTGGGTGGGCGGCTTGGCGGGTGAGGTGGGCTAGCCACAAAAGGTATTTATCTCATTGTGCAGATTAAGTGTTGTCTTCAAATTAGGTGAGTGCCGCTGCGTGAGATTGACGCAGGATACGGTGGGTGGTGGGTGGTGAGTGGGGCAACTCAATCAGAGTACGTGACGGGCAGCATTGAGGTGCTTGAGCTTGTCTTAAGGTGTAGTTAAAGACGCCAGCGTAAGCAAAGCAGACTGTTTAATATACTTTTATAGATGTGTATAAATGATTGGGCTATTTTAAAAGGATGCTTCTGTTTTTTAAAACATTGTAGAGTCAGTTCTATCGAATTGATTTACTTTTTTGCAGGAATGAAAGTAATAAATGCATTTTTAATTTTAATTGTTAATTATGTTGAGCCCAACTTTCAGCCATATCTCTGATAGCCACAGCTATCATATAATCCATTTAAGTTATAAACTATGCTTTTTCCATCATCCCAAGTCCACTTTGGCAATTTGGTATAACCTGTAAAGCTCTGTATCACTGGCTCCTTTCTAGCTGCTCATTGTCAGACTAGACGCTCGGTTACAGTTCATAAATTCAGGGAATTATGAGCCGTGACGTTGCCACTCCGAGGCGGAAGCGCGTCCGTTGCAACCGCAATGGTGGCACGTACTCCAAACGGCCAGAGCCACCTACGCAGCTCACTGAGCCGGGGCAGCCAACAGGTAATAACGGTTGCACGATTGGTTAGCCTGACAGTTTTTAGAATTTACAGCGTTGAAAATGGCCAAGTCAAAGCCAGACTGCTGTCCCCCAACACCCCTGATGCCCCGCCATTATGCAATATGTATTTTATTACAACTGCAGGGCGCAGTGGTTGGGGGAGGGATTGGGTTTGGGGTCGCCCACAATAAGTTGTCATAAATTCGCTCTTTGTATTTGCTTAAAGGTCGCCGCATTTCCTTTGTCTACCGCATATCATTTTACCACAATTCGAAGTGATTATACCCTATAATCATGTAAGTGGATGCAGAGCGGGTATGCGCAACTGGTGCCATTCATGTTGGGAGTTTGCTAAATGAACAGTATTATATGTTATCATCATGAAATTAATTATATTACATTTGTTTAAGATGCGAACCATTTTTGAACACTTCAGTACTGATTACAGGTCAACAGCTAGTCTTGCATTCCCATTTTTCGCTGCTGCTTGTGCTGTCTGTCATAATTTTATGCTGCAGACAATATCGTCATTTTATGTTCGGGCAATCGATGAAAGTTTTACGATTCGCATTCAGCTCAATGTCGCATTCGCATTGATTTTGTTCCTGCCACCAAATGTTGAAGCTGAAGTTGAAGTTCAGCGGGGCAATCGCTTTAATTGAGTTGCCGCTGCTCATGCATATGCAAGACTCAATTAAAAGTGCGCCCAAAAAAAATAGACTGTAGACAAACAAACACAAGACAAGACAAGGAGGTACATTCTATGGCAGACCTGGCAGACCCCGTCATTGCCGCCGCGTTGCACGAACTTGGCAACGTCTGCAAGTGACTCGGCGAGCGTCTGCGGCGTTTTGTTGACATTTTGCGGTATGGAAAAAATTAAATTAAAATGCAAATTAGACAGCCGTGGAAGACAGTGCCTGCAACCCGGCCGCTTACCAACAGTGACAAATTGTTGTAAACAAAAATGTTGCCGCTGGTTGCGCATACGCCCGGTGGGACGACCTCTTCACTGTCAGCGTCACCTACGCGGCGGCCGGTTAAGATTTACCTATCTTTTGTGTTGTGTATTCTTGGGCTGGTGACTTTAGCATGGCTTCAAGGAGCCGCCGCTCCCAGGACTCTGGGCTCCTGAGTCCGCCTGTCGGGGAGCGACTTAGGCTTAAGATGAATGTTTTTATTTTTGCCAGCCAGCGGGAGTTGGCTGCCTTTTCTAGCGGTAAATTATGCAAAGTAGTTACGTAATGCGCTTGTTACAATAATTTAATCTTGTAATCTGTTGCTGTTACTGCGGCAAGTGCCATAAATAATTCAGCTGCCTGCCAGACACTTCACGTTGCATCTTCGGGCGCTGCCCCAAAACGTGGCAGCATCTGCTTTCGTCTGCTCCACTAAGAAGCTGCTGGCGGTATTTTTGCATTTTTAATTTCAAGGTAAACAAACGACAAACAACTTCCAAGTCGAAACAGAATTCTAATGAGCTGTCTCAAGGTGACTACCCCATTCCCCTAGCCTTGCCCCAGCCCCCAATTATCCCTTACCTATCAGCCACTGTCAGCCAAATTGACATTTCAGCAAAGCGCGCACGTTAATTCAATTTCTGAGCTCAAAGAAAAATAAAACCAGTGAAAAGTTTTTAATGCCAGACCAAAGATAAACCAACCCTTTGACGTCGCCCTACCACCATTTCCCCCCACCCCTAGGGGGTGGCGCAATGGCAAATGAAAATATTATTTGTGGTGCGTAATTAGCTCAAAGCTCTTTAAAGAGCTGCTTAAAGTGAACTCGCGCCATAAACGACAGGCCGTAAATCAGCTGCAAGAACGCAAATCCAGCCCCAAATCGCAGACAACATAAAATTTCAATAACGCTTTAACCCACCGCTTGTCGCTATTTCCATCTCCTTCACTGTCTGTCTGCCTCCAGCCGGCGCTCTGCGTCCGCGTGCCTGGCAAGGTGCACCGCCTGCTGCACGGGCGAAACCAATAACAAACAACAAACGGAAGCAATACACGTTGACACGTCGAACGGATACAAATATGGCGCTGTTAGTTCCGCACCAAGACAAAACCCGTGGCGTAATGTAACGGAAACTCTATTGAATTGCGATAAAAATCGCGTTTGCCTCGCCTTGTCCTCGTCTGCCACACACACACACACACATACGAAGAGCGAGTGTGTGAGCGTGGGGCAGAGGGAGGGAGAGAGACAGGAGCTAAGCCATTTTTAAAGCATACTTTGCGGCTTGTCAACAGGCGCCCAAATTTATTGAAATTGCGGGCCAAAGAGTTGCACCGTTATCTTTACACTTACAGCCAGGGTATTGTAACTTTGTTGTTAGATATGCACGCTTAGCAGTTAATTGTTAACTATATAGGATTGGGATTAATACTTTTACATTAGCTCAATACTTTTACTTTAGCCATTTTTAAGACAACTTTTTACTTAATTCTTTAACTTAAAGAATATTTAGTTAGTGAAGAAAAGTCAGTCTTCAGTCAATAGCTTAATAATTGAAGTGGGTAGATGTATACATCATAATAATAATTTGTCATGTTTCACAAACATGTCATGTTTCACACATCCCCTAAAGCTTTACACACTAACACTAATTTTTGATCCCTAATTAAATTAAATTAACATTTTTTACAATCTACTTTAGTGCTTTACTTTACTTAAGTAAGTTAATTTTTAGTGTTTAATAATCCTTCACCTCGATAGTAAATACATTTCCAACAACATAGATATTTATAATTCAAATGTACTATAATATAGAGTATACCCGATTCGGTGTAATTTCAATGCCTTTACTTACTAGTTTATTGTATTCTTGTGCTGACAATGTTATCGTTACGGTTATTGATTGAAATTTTTGTCGGAGTTGCTTGTGGCAGTGTCTTTGCATGCCAGAGGCGACACCAGCTGCTGCCAGTTGTTGCCACAGGTTGCGCTTTTTTTTGCCTTGAATTGCATTTATCTCACTTGACGTCAAAGGCACTCAGCTACCTGGTTGTTACAAGGCCACATTGTATACATAATCTGCCCTTTCTTTTGCTCTCTCTCGTCCTGCTGCTTCTGTCACTTGCAGCAGGCGAAGCATCTAAAAGGACACACAAATGCCACATCAATGTGCATTTCATTTAACTTGCCACGCCCGTGTGACTTTTAAGTGTTGCCTGAACACACACGCACACACACGCGCACACACCCGCCCGCACAGCCCTTTAGGCCAGCATTAGAAATTTGAGTGCTGGACATGACAGCTTCTGCATGAGCAGCTTTTGCCCCTATGCCAAGAGGCAAAGTCAATGGCCAGCTCGGTTTAGCCGCATGTTGTAGGTGTGTGTTGTAAGGTATTATCTTGTGTGCCACTGAGTGGAAATGGCCGCTGCGTGCGTCATCATGTTCTACGCAGCGTTAGAGCCCATTGTTGTTGCTGCTGCTGCTGCTGGGCCAAAGTTTGTGTTTGTGTCATTGTTAAATTTTGCGCTCGAACGATCTGCAACGAATGACATCCGTACGGCAAGTTACTTTTTGATTTACAGTATGCTACTTTTTGTTCATCAAACGCCTGGCTGGTCCTGCCTGCTGGTGTAGCTGGCCCCCACCCCCTGGATCCCCGCATGTTTGCTCCAGCTGGTCGAAGGTGCAGCAAAGGTTGCTTGTTGGTTGTTGCTTGTCGGTTGTCGGTTGCCGGCTGGTTGTTAGCTGTCGTTAGCATTTGGTTTAAATTGCGCAAAATGCGTGTAATTGCTGGAACTGACGATTGAATGAGCCCGTGTCCGCCAACGTAGTCGGGGGTGGGGGGAGGTGACGGGGGTCCACTGTTTAGATGCAGCCACTGCCCGACTTAGCCCCAAGATTTAAAGTTTCTGATTTGATTCGATTTCGTTTGCCTGTTGACTATCCACAGTAATTATGGACGCATTGTTGTGCAAAAATTGAGTTTCAGTTTTCGAGCTTTCCAGTTTGTTTAGCCATAAACTTGTGCCAACTAGTTGGAGTTCTGTGGGCGGCCCGAAATGGTGTGCGATTCGGGCTTGGACCTGGACCTGGATCTGGACTTGGGCAGCTGTTGCCGTTTCCGCTGCAGGGCGGCAAGTGAAAGTGTCTTGGAAATAAACTAAAGTTGGTGCCACTGAATTTTAATTGAATTTAAATTTAAATAAATATTTTAGAAAGTGTAGCAAATTAAAGTTTCGGCAGTAAATGGATTAATAATATGAATAGTGAATGCATACAAGATGTACGAGATGTGTTACGCAATCAGGGAGAGATCGTCAGCCCCAAATTCTTCATTAGGATGACGAGCTGAGTCGTTAGTCTGGTTACCCAACTGCTTCTCTCCATCGGAGCGCCATATAATATAATTCCCTTAGGATCAACGAGTCGAAAATGGAGTTTTTGTATAGGAACATATCTATAAAATCTTATAAAAATTCCATAGAAACAATAGGTCGTAAAACTAGATTTTTTGAATTGTGAGCGTATTAATTTTTAATAAATTCTATCAACTACAAATATATAGCGCGCATCGGGTATATGTCTGCAAGGGTATTTAATCTTTGGCAATTTATTATATTAGCTCACATTTTAAAAAATTTAAACAAATTTATAAGCGCTTTATTTATTTAAATATATATCTAAATCAAATCATTTTTTTATTTTAACCAGGCTCCCGCTGCCTAGGCCAATCTCAGTTCTGCCCAAACACAACAACAACAACAAGAACAATTAACGCGTTTTTATTGCATTTCCACCGCAACGGGCAATGCATCATTCAAAAATTTGTCAATAGAGACCGCAGCACATTTAATATATATAAGCCACTGAATGTGGCTGCCTATCAACAGGCCCCAGCTCCTGGTCAGTGCAGCTTCTGCTCCGGCATCCGATGTGGATGCATTCCCTATAGGTATTTTTATTATATATCAGCTCGGCACGATCGTCGGCACCGCCATAGGCCCAGGCGAAGAAGCGTCGGGAGCGCCAGTAACGCTGCTATTTAATAATATAAAAGCAATATTTTTGTGACCAAAACAATAAAGTCGGGCTGTCATTGATTTATTTGTCTGCTGCGTGGCCAACAACAATAAACTGAACGCGAAATGCACTCGCACAATGCACAAAGTGGGCACCGTCAGCGGCACAGGCTCAGGCTCAGGCACAGGCACAGGCACCACCTCAGCGGTGGGTCAGGGAGCTGGCACCACCATTGGCGGTGGGCACCAGTTCAGCCTTGTGCTGAGTTGCCCCCTTCAAACATAATTCATTTCCGCTTATTGTCAGCGGCGCTTTTGCATTTAAAATAACACAAAACCCCAAAAATCACACCACACAGCAAAAATCTCAAGTGTAAAAATATGTGAAAAAAATGTGAGGAAGGACAATGCAGGTAAATTGAGTGCACGCCATCTGGTCCTGCTGGTCCTTTGTGTGCAAATGCGTAATAAAGCTCAGCGACTGCAAAACGCAACAAATTGATGTGGATGCAAATAAAAATGCACGACTCATTGAACAATTGGCAGCCTGAACAAACGACGGCAGGGCAAGCCGAGAGCGAAAATCCTCCTCCGCCTCCGGTTCCTTCCCCTCAGTGAGCACTCAACACTGGGCGAGCTTGAGGATGACATAATTAAATCCATGCACTAATTAAATTTCCCAAATATGTATGCAAATGCAAAGGCAAATAAAACGTCAACCGTCAACTTTTGGCAACTACCTTAATTGCATGAGATAAGCCGTTAGACGGGGCGCATACGTAATGCAAATTATTTTCAACATTTCACATTTAATTGCAAGGCGCTCGCCGGACATGGGCCACCGAGGGATCCCCGAGACCAGCTAGCGAGGACACACGCATTCATTAAGCAACCCTTGAGGGGGTTGGCCCATGTATGTGTGTGTGCCTGTGCTTGTGTGGGTGGGTGGTCAAGTATCCGGTTTCGGGTGTCCTCTGTCCGAAATGCGGCATACATGGCATACCAGCTGGAAATTAAGTTTTCGCATTTTCCACCTTTTTTCTTTTTTCCCTCTCACTCCCTCCTGCTCTTTCTCTATGGGCAGCATTTTTTGTGCGAGTGTGTGTGTGTGTGTGTGCTTTGGCCAAAGTCCAGTTGATAATCCAGCATAATGCGCTTTTATTTGAAATAATAATGTTGATGCCGACGTCGGTCTGGGCTCATTAAATGTAGAAAAATGAAAAAAAAAACCGGAGGCCGTCGCAGTTTGCGTAGGTGTAAACGTGTGTAAGCCACTGAGCTGGGTTTTTTGTCCAAGGGTTATTCGGGCTCATTGTCAACCGCAAAATTGTTGCATGAGGTGTCAAAGTTCATATCGTGGCTGCCGCACAGCCTCACCCCGTCCGTTTGTCTAGCAGCAGTCGGAATTAATTTCAATGTCCGGCCATATGTGTCCAAGTTCGAGTTCGTTTTAACCCTGCCCCCTGCTCCCCGCCCCCGGTAGAAACGTTTGTTTAATTGCTAAAATTTTCCAGCAAATTAAGTTTGATGCGTGGACAGGATGCAGGACCTTAAAGTTATGCGGGGTTGCGACATAAATATTTTTGAGGTGTAAATTGTTGAAATGCCTGCGAGATGACTAACGCAGGCGCATAAATTTGGCAGCCGTAAATGCTGAAAGGGGCTGCTGAAGGGGGGCGCGGTTAACCAGAGCCACAATAAATCTCACGAAAAACGATTTAAAATTTTGTACTTTCACTCGAGAGACACACAATATATATATGTGTGTATGTACATACATATATATAGTTCTATAATCCCTTGGCCCAACTGCTTTCTTAACTTTCAGCTTGCCAAGCAAAATTCTTGCGGCGTTGCCTTTTGGTTGCCTCTGAATGTGCCCCGAAAATAATTTATCATTTTCACTTTGAATTTTGTGTGAAAATTCACTTCACACGTGTGCGTGTGTGTGAGAGTGTGTGCGCCAGCATACCAGCCTGCTGGTGTCAGCGCTGACATTGGAACCCCCAATCACCCCCCACCCACCCACCAAGTGGCACGTTGACTTGTCACCACATTGCTGCTACCTTTTTGTTATCAGTGGGTGAAGGCGGCGGCAACTGTGGTTTAAAGTTTTGTCAACTTGGTAATTTAAAGTTTATTGTATAGTTTTCGCTTTTAATTTGCATAGTTGAAATGCCATTGGCATTTGGCCCTTGGTCCTGGCCACCTGGCTGTGGAACTCGGACTGCAAAAAGCTGGCCTGTGAAATACCTCAACATTAAAATGCCATTAATGCATTTGCGTAATGTTGTGTGTAATATTCAGCCAGCCCCCTTTTGCACACCTCATTGAAAGCCCATTAAAGTGACTTATGTGATGGCGCAACTCTGGCCCTGGCCCCGGCACCGGCACCGGCACCGGCAACGGCAACGGCTTCGGTAATGGCACCCGCTCCGACTCCGACGCCGACGCCAAGTGGAGCTCGTATTGCAATTGGAATTCGCTCGCTCTGGGGGCCGTGTAAAAATTGCATTAAAAGGGCTGGGCAAAGTGCGCTAGGTGGGCGTGGCCATTTCGGGTGGACAACAGCGCCGTGCATTTGTCTTATCAGCAGGCTCCTGGCATTGGCATTGGCATTGCCAGTACACCACCACCCGGCCCCCTCCCCGCAACACATTTGCCTGACCATAATGAGCGGCAATTACCGCATCGGCCGCAATTTGCATTACACACTGCAAAAATGTTGCAATGCCTGCGACTGCGAGTGCAGCGAGGTGGGCATGGCGAGAGGTGAGCAGCGGGGGGAGGGAGGGGCGAGGTGGCACTCTGTGTATGTGTAAACACTGTGCAATCTTTTATCAACAACAACAACAACAACAGCCGCAGCAGACATGACAATGGCATCGGCAATAGGAAGGGCCGATATTTAATTGCGCCTACTTAAGCGCTAAAGGGAAATGCCATAAAAAGGTTAAAATCTCTGATTCACAACATATGAGCACGGCCCGAGTTCCGTGCGCTTTATCTTTATTTATCCACAAGTGCAACATTTTAGGTCGTACGAAATTGTCTATTAAATAAACCTGTGTTCTCGACTGCACCATACACTGTTTACTCTGATATTCACTGTTCCTTACAATGATTCTCAAGAGACGATCTTTAAAAAAGATCATTAGTAATCCATCTGTGATTTAGCGGAGTACCCAAAAATTTATCTATTTTTGATGCGTGAAAACTGGTAGCTACCTTATACAGTTCCCAAGGTATTCTCAAAAAGTTTGTGCCACAAACCGATATTTAGTGATATCAAGAAAACAGGAAGTGCGAGTACAGAAACTTATTTTCTACATTTCAAACAACCGTGTCTGTTTTTTCGTCTGGTATGATGGAACCTGGAGGTTCCTGAAATAGCTATATAGATAACATGTTCACTTTAAACATTGTTGTTGTTGTTGATTCAATAAGCCAACAACCAGTACACTTTTAGCACAAAACAATTAACTCTGTTTTACCCATTCTCTGTGATGCAGGATAAAAATTGCAATTGCTCTGGGTTCGGTTAGCTTTCATAAATCAGAGCTTCTCTGGCCTGAGCCTTGCCTGTGCTCAGGTTCAAAAACTACTACTACTACTGTTACCCCAAGACTCCGTCACCTGGAGAACTCGCCAAGGAAATTTAACCAGCCTAATTCTTAAGTAAAGTAGTTATCAATCCGCATTGCTGCGAAGCTATCAGCATTGAGTGGCTCATTTCCGGTTAACCGCAAGCAGCTTGTTCGTAATCCAACTAAGTTGCTTCAATTTAAATACCGCTAAATCAACAACTGCCACTTTATATTGAGCCGCAGCAGCGAGCAGAAGACGTTGCCGGAATAAAAAGCACAAAATTAAATAAACTGCGAGTAAAATTAAAAGTAACAGAGGCAAAAGCTAACAAACACACACACACACACACACACACTACACCTACACACCATCAGCCTCGGTTCCCCCTTACATTCAGCTAGCACTTGAGCAACTTTCGGTACAATTTTTACGCTTCTTTTACTTCATTTTCAATGCATTTAACTTGAGTGACTCTTTAATCCTTGTAAGTATCTTAACTGGAGTTGGCGCGTGCGGGGGGCGTGGCAGTGGCAAGAACACCGTTGCCTTTCAACTTGCCGGCATCAACGTCTTCGCCTGCGTCTTCGTCGCCGTCCTTGTTCTCGTCCTTTTCCTGGTCGCATTTTGTGCTACAATATTTATTTACCTTGCGCCTTTTGTGCCCACGTGCAGTCGAGGCAGCGTCTTCGTCTTCGCTTTCCTCTTCGTCCTCGCCTGCTCCTGTCGTCGCCGAGGCTACGTGCAGCTCCAGCTTGGAGGCCATGCCCAGGCCCCAACCTGGCCACGCCCAACTCCTATGGCTGCCTCAAAACGTCTGCCACTTGGCATATTTTAAATACATTTCATGCGCTCCTGAATTTTGGTTGCTGCTGTCGTTCCTCAAGGATATTTACTTCTTGAAAATATGTTTACTCGTGTTGTGCATATTTTAATCGTTTACTTTGCCGACGATTTTTGCATTTGTGTGCGTGTGTGTGAGTATTTTTCTGTTGCTTGTTTAACTTGCGTTTAAGTTAAATAAGCCATGCGAGTCCTCTGCCCGTGCCCACTAATTTGGCTAGACTTTAATGCCAACCGTTGTTCAGTTATTAGCATACTACTCATAATTGTTATAATAATCCAGCCACAAATTGCAGCCAAGCTGCGACATAAATTAGAGATCGCAGCGCGACGCATAAATAACGGGAATGCTGCTGCCACACTCACTGCCGGCCCGGCTAATAGAAACATCCGCGGCAGTTATCTCACGTAGCCGCGCCGCAACAACGCGGACCATGGCCAGGAATATGATAGAAGCCGTTGCATGAAACCGGACAATGCCGCAACCAAATGGCAAACGGCAAACAGGTGTTGGTTATTTATCCGGCTAGTTAGTTTCGTGCAAACTTATAATGAATTCTAATGAGCACGCTGAAAGAGATACGGCTACAGTTAAAGATACAGATACAGAATACTTGGCCAAGCGCCTGCGGGAACTCGTTAGCACACGCGGCGCGCTTCGACGCGCTTCTCTTCTTCTTCTACTTCTGCTTGCCAAATATCTTGAGGTGAGCTGCAGCTGGGTTCCGTATACACTTATCTTGCTGAGTTCGGCGCACAAATAGCCAGCGGGCTTTGCGCTTTATTTACAAAAGTTTGCGCTGCTTTGAAATGTTGCGGCATTAGCTCCGCGAGGATGTGAGGACATGTGAGCCAACGTGCCAAAGAGGGCCTTAAATTACTTTACTTTAATTAGCATACGAAAGGGCCCACCACTGAGCTGTACTCCAAGTTTAGATAAGCAGAAATGAGAGCGAAACAGATGGGAGAAAAGGAAAGAAAAAGGGAGAGAACAAGTAAGAGTGGTCTAATTGGGAGTGCCCGAGTAGGAGATACCCTGATCTCAACTACTTAATTCCAAACTCTTAAACCTTGAATAACTTCTTAAATAATCTTTATGAAATTTGAATTATATTATAAAAAGTAAATTATTTTTAAGCTGCCTTTGCTTTACGAAAATAAATTAAACAAATTTGGCTCAAGGTTAGATTCTAGTTTCTAAAATAACGAAATTTCACGTACCTAAAAACCTAAACTTCAATTCTCTGGTTCTTATAGCGTGTGAGCACGACGCATTCACACAGACTGACGGACGGTCATTAAATCGTCTCGATTGGAAACGGTGAGTGAAGCTGAAGGTGCCTCTTTGTGCATACATTTGCACAAAAAAGAAACAGGGTATACAAAAAAGATCTTAAACATATTTGCCAATATTATTGTATTATAGTAGCAATAAAGCCTAATGTCGGGTATCAATATATCGGCAAATTGACTCCGCTTAACTTCTAAGGCATTTGTCAATAACTTTTAACATTTATAGCACATCTTCTCTAATATAATTTTTTTGTTATAAAGTAATCGAAGCACAAACACTTTGCATAAGGTAAGTTACTTCCTTCCCCTCCGCCGCATTCTTTAAATATTTGCACTTTGATTGCGTAGTAAAAGTTTAGCCAAGACCTTATGGAGAGCCCTTAACTCATTCCAGTCTCAGCTTTATATCCCTGCGCCAGCCAAAATTATTTCAATTAAGTTTCTTACAAACAGCCCCGCCCCCGTACAGCTGCGGGCTGTGGGCCGCGGACAGCCGGCCCGGACTTGCTTTCATTAGTTGCGCTTGTTTTTGTTGCTGCCGCAACGAAATTTATTGCCAGGTTCGATGGTTGGCAAAGTTTTTATTGCACGCGCCTGGAATTCGCCAGTTGCGAGTTGTTGTTTGTTGGCTTTTGATTATTCAAATTAGGCTTAATTGTTAAGGTGGCCATAACGCTCGTAATGGTAGCGACAAAAGGTCTTATAGCAAGCCCGACTCGACTTAAAGTAGGAAGTGCTTTGAAGTGTTTAAGTGAATTATGGTGAACATATACGAAAAACTTTGGTCATTTTAAGACACGCTTTTACACATTTTAAATATTTAATTTTCCCTATGACAATCGCTGAAGAGTTCAACGCTATTGAAGTTCACTTGGCTTTGTTTACTGTGCAAGCCTCAAAACGGAAACACTTCGAGCGCCATTTTTTCTTTTGTAGAAAAATCATTTGCGGTATACCTTTTTTGTTGTGTTTGGTCCTCTCGCAGTTACTGTACATTTCTATGCGACTCGGCGGCACTTTGTTGCGCGCGGAGAGGGGAATGCAACACAACACACAGAGAGGGGCCGATACAGTTGACCAACGTAAAATGGCGCGAAATTCGTGCATTAAATGGACTGAACTTCCGGTGTGTAAAATCGGCGCACACACACAGCCAACACAAATACATATTGAGTTCTATGGAAGAGCCCTTGTTCGATGGGCTCTATGTTTTTCTGGCCATATGTGAGTAGCTGTTTTGTGGGCGCTGACAAAAGGCGAAAAAAGTGGAAAAGGGGGAAAAAGTGTAAAAATAGCAAAGCAACTGTAAATTTATGCCCATTGCAATAATCCATTTTTGGCTGGCCATCAACAACAACAAAAACAACATTGGCGGCAGCAACAAGAACATCAACCAATATTTGAGGGCCCATTGTTTCCGCGCTAATTGTTTGGCTTTTTGACCAATTTGCTGCTGCAGCAAGTGCCATAAGAGTTTTGGCAGCTCTAGCTTTATTTTTATTTTTTTTTTCAATTTTTAGCCCTTACTAATACACACGCAGAGCGGCTCTGTCAAAGAGTCCCCCTGCTAAATTTTCAGGCATGGGACGCAGCTGCCTGCGTAGATTGCAATTATTTTGCAAACAATGAAAATTGTTGCTGCGTGTGCAAACATAAAATCAAATTGTACGTAGGTGTGTGCAGCTGTTACAGCTAAAGATACAGATACAAATACAAATACAGATACAGATACAGATACATTTACGGTAACAGCTACAGCTACATTTATAGCTACAGTTACTTGTGCTTGGTAAGGTGTCGCTGTATTTCTGAGGCCGCAGCTGGCATTTGCAGCATTTGGCTTGATTTGATTACATGCGGATACACCTACTACCCGGGGGTTGGCAACTCTATAGATATGCAAATGATTTTGGGACGCGCCAGACAACAGGTGATGGCCACATAAAAAGCCCAATCGATATGTGTATGCGTGCTTTGGAGCAACATTAAATTCGCATAGATTGCCGCATGCGTTGTGATAATAAAGTGCAAATCGCTGGCAGCAACAGCGACAGCGAGCTGGCTAAATTAATCACCGGGCTGTACATTTATCAAAATAAACAGATCATGACAAATGCAGCGCGTAAATCGTGCAGAACTTGCGCCCAGCCCGCGTGTGTGTGTGTGTGTGCACACCTCGTCGGACTGGCTGCAGTTAGTGTCTATTTCTTTGTCTTTAGATTTCGCCTGTTTTGTCGGCTGCTCTTTTAATTAAAATAATTTCTGGCTGCACTTTTTCCACGTGAAATTCCCCAGCAGCAGCAGCAGACGACGGCAACATAGCCGCTGTCATGTTCGCTTGTCTAGCAATGTGTTCGCTGGCCAGGCCCAGTCCCAGTCCCAGTCCCAGTCCCAGCCCAGTCCCAGATACAACTCCAATACCAGACAAACGACAAGCGCATAAATTATGCTTTGTTGACAACGCAGCCGGCACTTTGAGGCTGAGGTGCCAAAGGTACAAAAACTCTATTCAACATTTCTTGGCACAACAAATGGCAAACTGTGCTTCTTCTTGGTCGGTATCTTCTACCGCCTGTGCCCGTTGTTCGACTGTCTCCAATGGACTTTTAATTGTCCAAAAGTTGCCATAAATCAGGCAACTGTTTCGCGTGATTTGAGCTGTTCTGAAACATTAAATGTTAATTTCTTTTGGCCTGGTCAGCAGGTAACGCACGAATTGTTTGTAATCATGTGGCCGGCAGCAGACCATGCCACAAAATGCAGCTCAGCTGATGGGCTACCACTTGCCACTCGCCGCTCTCCATTAACTAAAAGACTTTTGTGTGGCAAGCAGCGGAAAAAAAAATGAAGAAAACAAGAAAACGTTGCCAACATTTTGGCTGGCAGCCAAACGGGCAGACAGGCAGACAAAAGCATCTTTAAAGTGCGGCACAGACACAAGTTGCAACAGTCTTTAGCCACAGCCCCTCTCTCCGCCCGTCCCCCCAGTCCCTGCCCCACACGCACCTCGGCTACATCTGTTGGCTGGCAAAATGTTTTGCATTTGAAATTGCATTTTAATCGCATTTCAACCTGAAATGCCATTAGACATAATTCGTTTAGCTGCATTTGTCGTTGGCCAGCAAATCATTTCGATATGGCCAAAGTGCCCCGCCCACGTTTGATGTGGCGCCCAACGATTGCGATGCACTTGAACACAATTGCCAACCGCACGTAAATCAACTTTGCCATTGATTTCGGCTGCTCCAACTGACAGTCGCTCCAGCGGACACTGGACACTGGCCAGTTGTCAGTTGAATGGCTGCACTGACGTACTGTCCAGATTATGCGCATTGCATCCGTTGGCCCAATCGCAGTGCACACAGTGCACACTCATGTCAAATTTGTCATTTTGTAATTGATTGTGAGCCGATTGCAGCCGCACTCGAGTGACATTTAATCAATTTATGTTCGGCTCATTTCTAACCAAACGCTCGATCCCCCTGCCCCCCCACTCTACCTCCTCCGCTCACAACTGTTTCGCATCTCATTTGCCTTGGCACCTGCCCGACTGCCACGAGTGCATCTGGTGTATAAATAAGTATTTGCATTATAGGTATTCGATCATTTGGTTACAAGGTAAATGTGGCAGACTTGTTGAAAGGCGGGTCAGGCATAGTCCAAGTGCCTTGGCAGCTGGCTGTATCAAGTGTTGCTCAAATAAATGCCAGACCGACAGTCGCTGTGCCTACAAAACTTAAATAGCTTAAATCTCAGTACACGCTCACACACACACACACATTCGCATTCTCATTTATCGATTTTCTCAAGCATTTACATTGTTCAACAAAAAAAAAGAGAAAATAAGCCAGAAGAGAAACGAAAACACTGTGTTTGATATCCCAAAAATTAAATACACTCACAGCCTTTTTGATCAAATTACCAAATTACCAAACTGATGTCTAAACGAGCTTTCACTTCCCCAAATAATATTGAAGATAATTCAGCTAAATTTGTATCCAGTTTCTTTAATATGTTATGTTTGCTTGAAAGATATATGTAAATAAGATTTGATTTCGATCAAATGTAGACAATCTGTATTATATATTTTCTGACTTAAGGACATATAAAATTGATCTTGAGTTCGGTGACAAATCCGAACTGAATGCCGCTGATAAAAGTATTTAATATATACCAAGCTGTCACAATTGCATACATATAGAAAAATTGCCGTTCATAATCCTTATATTTTTAACCTTAAAATTATTTCTTATTTTAATATTCTTTAAATGACTTTGAATTATTCTCGATTTCACAGATTACATTGATCGCATAAGTAAAAGTAGTGCTTGAAAACTTGTAAACTTGAAAACGTGTTTGCAAAAAAAAAATACTCTTAAGAAGAATTTTCGTACATAAATTAAGCTTAAAACTTTTGAGATACATTTAAACAAGAATAGCATTCTTGAACCAAGTACAAATTACTCAGTAAAAGACTTTTCGCTCATAAAAAAAGCGTAAAATGTTTTTATTAGAATTAAAACGATTCTTGAATGTGAGTTTTGAAATGGAATTACAAATAGTAGTTAAAATAAGAATTTTGTTGTTAAATTAAGAAACAAGTACAACATTAAGGGTTTTATCTTGAGTACAGAAATAAAATGCTCAAGTCAACTACTTATTTGTCGTGGATATGCCTACATTAATGAGTTACATGCTTGATGACAAAATTGTAATACCCTGTGCATAGTGTATGGCAATACTGACCCTGAGAGTGCGATGCTGCTGCTCCGAAGACTGAAGACGACGCGCCAAGCGAATTTGTGCGCCTGAGTGCGTGCATAAATTTCTTGTGCCTTTTGCTGGCTATTATTTACATTACTCACACACACACTCACTTGCACATGTGTGTGTGTGTGTAGCTGTGCAGCTGTACGAAAAACTCAATTTCCTGCGACGGACACAGGCACATCAAATGCGTTACGGCCGCGCGCTCTCTCTTTCTCTCTCTCTCTCTCGCTCTTCCATTCCCCTTCCTACTCCCACTCCAGCTGAAATTTAACACACGTTGTAGCACGGCACCCACTTGGCCACCACCGTTGACCTCGTTGGGCCCGTCTGGGAGCGTCTGCCGCCTTGGCTGCCACTTTTTCATATTTCGCATGTAATGTGTGTAATCAAAGTAACAAAATCCAAATCATATTTCCTTCATTGACCACAAAATGTGTGAGCTAGGGGCGCCCCTGGCAACCCTTTTTGGCCTGTGCATAAAACATTTTCCTAGATTTCTACAATCAACGTTGCCTTATAGCCAGCATTTCTTAACCTTGTTTGATTTTTATACCATTTTATTATATTTTCTTCTTTTTTTGTGTGCTGGGTAAAATTATTGGTCTGCGCATATGTAATCATCTCTGTGGTGCTGTGAGCGCACAGGACGCATCATAAAGTGCACACAATCAAAATGAAATACGTTTTAGGTACGTTTTCATCTACACTTGAACGGACAGAGTCGACTGCAGGATGAGCTACCTCAGGGACTTGGTGAAATAATATGATGGAATCCTAAAATAATTGTCAAGATTAATGGAAAATTATTTCGATTGCAGTTAAACTTTCTCATTTGTAGGGCATGCAGAGGTCTGCTATGCCGCACAGTTCTTAGCTGTCGCACGGCATTTCACATATGTTGGCAATTTTTTATTTATCGATGTGGTTGCTTTATTTAAAGGTGTTGGGTGCGCACGAATGCCCAGGGACAGGGTTGGTCAGCTGCGAGGTTATCTGGACTCCAGCCGCTGGCCATTTGGCTGCTCCTTTGTCAAACTTTAATAAGAAGTCCTTTGAGCAGATGCATTTCACGCTGTGCGCTGGCCAAAGTTTCTGCCGCCCAAAAATTCTCATTTGTGGCCAAGCTAAAGTTTTATTTGAGTTTACAGTTTCTGTTGCGAAATTCAATTAAATCTACGCATTATGCACGCTGCACTGCACACTTCCAGCTGACCCTTTTGGCTGGCCAAATACCCTGCCCCGCGTCCTATCCTTTCCCACCCAGCATGCAAATAGCTTGCACAAAAGGTGCGTCGAGTGGATTGTAAACAAATTATCAAAAGTGCCCAGTCAGCAGGCGACTAAAGCTGAAGCTTGCAGACCGAAGCTGGAGCTGGAGCTGGCGCTGGAATTGGAATTGGGGGGCTTCACTCGCTGACAGGGTGAACACGCACACGTTTCTCGGTGGTAAGCGCCAGTTCATTATTAAAACTTTTAAAAGCAGATAAGTGCACAGACTGATAGAGATGCTGACACTGATACACACACACACACACACACACACACACTGGCTAAATGGCAGCGATAACGATAACCTAAGCAAGCAGAAGCTGCCACCATGCTGCAGCCAACGTGGGCGCCACTTCACCTCTAATTGAAACATTAAGTTGCACATCACGTACGCGGTGTCAGACACTAGACGCCAGCTGGACGCACGCAGGACGGGGCGGGGTTCCTGGCGCCTAGGAGTATGCTAAAGTTTTGCGCGCCGAGTGCTGCGGCTGCGACTGCGGTTGCTTGGCTCTTACCTAGCCCGAAAGCACAAAGCCCAAAGCCCATAGCCCACAGCCCAAAAGCAAGCGATCTACCGAGCGACTATCAACCACTCAGCACTTTATTTTTTCCGTGTTGGCATTTTAAAAAGCATTTAAGCCACGGGAGGGAGTGTGTGAGTTGGTTTTTGTTAAGTGTGTAAAGTGATTACGCCGGAAATTTGTTTGTCTATGATTCGGCATACGTGCCATGGGTCGGCCAGAACAGTCCGGGTCCATGTTTCCGCTGCCAACCAAGTGACATCAGCATTAGTTCGAATAGGGCATCCGTCTAAACGATAAGCTTACTGGCAGTGCGGCAGAGCAGAATGGTAAAACGATGAAATGTTAATTGAACATCGGCCATATTCAATTAGTAATTCCCCTGAGACAAGGTCTAGCAAACAGCTGACTGCGTTCACCTATCCATTGGGTCATAACTGATAATGAAATGGATATTATTGCCCATAAAAGGGTACGGGGTTAAATGATGTCTTACTCCACTTGGAGCCCACTAGAACTGGACAGCCGCCATGCTGGGTTCTCACGTCAGGCGTTCCATTGGGATGCAAATTGTACCAGAAGAGGGCCGATCCGCGCTCTGGGCTGACGGCCTGTCTAAGATTGGGGAACACTGTGCCACCGCCCTGCTCTACGTCGGTCAGCTGCAGATTGAAATGCATATTCTTATTGTGGGCTTGTTGAAAGGGACAATATTGCCATTACGTACATAGAATAGAACCGTGGCAATGCGGTCACCCGTCGGACTCTCCAGATCGAGAAACTGCAAGTGAATCACAATGATTGGATATTATGAATACACTCGCAAGCTGGCGGCAACTCGCCTCTGAGCTATTAAAGAAATCCATGTGAGGAGCATAGTGCCCACCTAAGCCGTAGTTCATAATCTGGAGTGATTCTGAGCCTTGCAAGTCTAACTCAGTCATATCCGTAACACGTCTTCCAATGCGCTCCGTAAGATTGTTGAGGTTTCGATTAAGCCAAGTACCCTTCGAGGTTCGTGTCTTATGCACAACGGACTCATTTTGAGAGACATACACGACTGAGGGCTTCAAGAACGGCCGGGTGAGATTTTGAATTTCGGCGATTTCCCGAGGCGATAAGACGTCGTGGAAGATCACTATAGAGGGATCAAGCAGCAGAACCTCCATTTTGAGCGGGGCCAGTCGGAGGAATTGCGATGTCTTGGACTTGTACTCGCAATGCAAGTTCGCTTGCGGCACGAACTGGCCGCTACAACCTCTGACGTAATTGGTGGTGTACCTTTTGACTGGCTTCACTTCGGGCATTCTCCGGCTCAGCTCCTCGATTTCTGCCCTCTCATTCAACAGTTTTGCATCATCCGTCTTATTGGCCACCGCCAGTGCGCGGTCAAAGAGATCCAGGGCAATTGAGTAATATTCTAATAAATATATATTATAATTATATAATTTTAATTATAGTATAATTAATACATATATTATAATTTCTCACCATGTTTAACGAAATCAGTGGCAAAGAAATGCAGCATTTTTTGATGTTCAGCCCCCTTCGGTGTAGGGAGTATGTGCTTCATCAGCCACTTGCTGGACTCAGCAAACCACTCCCTGGCCAAGTTGCCATTGTGGCGCCTATGCAGGTACTGGCCCAACTCGTAGCTATCCAGGGCATTCAGGCTGGCGCTGCAGGCAGCAGCTGGCGGGTTAACTATGGTCAGCTGCTTTAAATATTACTTACTCGTACTGCTTCCCGTTGAGTAGACCCTTGGTCATGTCCGTCACCGTCAAGTTGTATACATCATATAAGCGGTGCATAGCTTGGCAAGCATCCTCCAGATCAGTTGAACTCGGCAGCTGTTCTTTACGGTCATTCATGAAGGCTACTTGAACTGGACCCACAGGTTCCTCCATGAACAGCTTCCAATCCTGCCAATCCTTGTGCGTCCGGCGTATCAGCGAAAACACTTTCAGCGGGTTGGACAAGTACACCTCTCCTTGATTCATGGCCCTATTGCTTTCGGCTTGCAATTGTGGGAGAACTCTGTAGATACTCACAGCTGTGTATTACAATAAAATTAAAACACCTCTACACGAGGCAACAATCTAGTGGCGAAGGCATATTAAAGACCCAACATTTCTGATATCCAAATTATAATAATAGTTAATAGGATAGATAGTTATGAGCTTTCACCTGTTGTGGTAAACTTTTCATCTACCGATCTGATCAATCTACAAGATTCGTGGTGCTTCGTCACCAGTGATAAACTAAGTGCTCTATGTCGACTCACGTTTTCAATATATCCAATTTTTTCTCCAGCTGATGCGCATAGCTGCTGAGATTCTCAACGAGACTGGCCTCCAGCAGCACCAGCTTCACCATTCCCGCCACAGAGGTGCAGTGGCTCTCCTCAAGGGTTTCATTTTGTGCCTTGACCTGGCATAAGATTAACGCAATCGCAAAGTAAAGAAACGTATATGTAGATGACCGCATTGTGCTGCCAAGTCCTATGACATGGTTTAAAAACTGGGAATGGTTGACTGAGCTTGCGTCGCAATAATAGGTGAGGTTTGAGAAGACTGAAGTTTCTAGCCTACTCACAAGCTATTTATACCTTCAATCGATTGGCAAACAAAGCTGGTACTAAATATTTTTAGGTAATTTGAACTCGAAACAAATATTTCTGTAAACAAAATATTGTGCATGTACTATTTATATTGAGGAGTATTAGCTAGGTCAGTCCGCACAGTGTTATTTATTGTTTACAGATATATTTAATGTTACAATGTGAAATGTGATGTAGGTAGTACCAGGAAAGCAAAAGTAGACTGCTAGTTTAATCTCGTGTTATGCAACTTTCAGTTGTATGAAAGTGGGAAAAACCAAAAGCCATACTGGGATAAACAAAAATTGCAATATGTTCTAAGCATAAATACGAGTTAATTTTGGAATATTTAATATGGTGTTGCTCCTAACTCTGACCGAATTGGGAGTGAGAGACCCGTTAAATACAAGGTCGAGCAAACAGCTGCCTGCGTTCATTTATCCATTGGGTCATAACTGATAATGAAATGGGTATAAGTAACAACAAAAGGTATTTGGTTAGTTGATGTCTTACTCCACTTGGAGCCCACTAGAACTGGACAGCCGCCATGCACGGTTCTCACGTCGCCCGTTCCATTGGGGTGCAAATTGTACCAGAAGAGAGCCGATCCGCGCTCTGGGCTGACGGCCTGTCTAAGCATGGGGAACACTGTGGCGCCTCCTTGCTCTACGTCTGTTAGCTGTGGGTTAGGATGGAGATTTTTATAGAGCTTACGTCTTTAAGGGGAGCACATCGCGTTGACATACATAAAACAGAACAGTGGCTATGCGATCACCAAATTTAGAGCTTATCTGAAAACGATATACGATGGTTAATAGTGGGCCTATCATGAGGCTGTCGAAACCCACCCGTGAGTCATTGAAGTAATCGAAATGAGTCTGGTAGTGCCCACCTATGCCGTAGTTCATGACTTGAAATGGTTCTGATTCCTCCAATTCCAAATCGGTCATATCCGCAATACGCCGCGCTATGCGCATTGTGAAATTGTTAAAGTCGTGGTCAAGCCAAGTACCCTTCGAGGTCCGCGACTTTTTCGGAATATATTTCCCACCTTCCGCTATGTTAGTGCGCACTAAGGAAGGTCGAGCTACTTTTTTGAGTTCCTTGATTTCACGAGGCGATAATACGTCATGAAATATAGCTATAAAGGGATCAACCAGCACAATCTCCACTTTGAGCGGTGCGAGTCGGAGAATTGGCGCAGACACCATCTTGTATAGGCAGAACATTTCGGGTTGCCGATTGAATCCGCCGCGGCAGCCCTTATGGTAGAGAGGAGTATCCCGCTTGGGTTTTGGCTTCGTTTTGGGCTCCCTTCGGGCGAGCATCCCGATTTCAGCTCTCTTCTGCAATAGTTGGGGATCGTGCATTTTATTCTCCATCTTGAGTGCGTAATCAAAAATTGGCAGCGCAATTGAGTAATATTCTAAGGAAAGGAAACTACAGATATTTTGGTGCCATGGCATTGGGAAGTCCCCGACTCACTAAAAGTAATGAACGCGTTGACAAAGAGGAGCAGCATCTTCCCAGGTTCCGCCCCAATCGGAGTTGGAAGCGTGTGCTTGGTTAGCCACTTGCCAGTCTCTGCAAACCACTCCTCGGCCAAGTCGCGTTGGTGCTTGTGCAGGGCCTGGCCCAACTCGTAGGTATCCAGAGCATTCAGACTGGCACTGCAGGTGGCAGGTGGTAGATGGTAGGTCAAGTCTACTGCGAGTAGCTTTACACACTACTCACTCGTACTGCTTTCCGTTGAGCAGACCCGTGCTCATGTCAGCCGGCGTCAAGCTGTAGACATCTTGTAAGCGGTATATACCGTCACATGCCTCGCTCAGGTCAGTTTTGGTCGGAAACTGTGACTTGAGTTTATTTATATAAGCTACTTGCACTGGACCCACAGGCTCCTCCATGAACAGCTTCCATTCCTGCCAATCCTTGTGCATCCGGCGTATCAGCGAAAACGCTTTCAGTGGATTGGACAAGTACACCTCTCTTTCAATCATGGCCCTATTGCTTTCGGCTCGCAATTGTGGAAGAACTCTGAAGACACTCACAGCTGTATATTACAAAAACTTCACTTTGTCGACTCACCTTTTCAATATGTCCAATTTCTTTTCTAGCTTATTCGCAAAGGTGCTGAGATTCTCAACGAGGTTGGCCTCCAGCTGCAGCAGCCTCACCATTCCCGCCACAGAGGTGCAGTGGCTCTCCTCAAGGGTTTCATTTTGTGCTTTCACCTGGCATAGGATTAGCGCAGTTGCCAAGTAAGCGAGCGTTTTCATAGACAGGTGCATTGTGCTGGGTGTTTTAATGTATTCAAAGTGTCAGTCGACATATTTTTAGCATTTTCAGTTAGCTATGCATTGATGATTTCATAGCCAACTGTGTTTGTATTTTTTAATATATATCATTTATTTTATTATTACAACTAATTATTTTTATTTATTACTATTAGAATGTAAAGATTGAGTTGGGCAAAGAAAATAATTAAAACTTAAGCTAAATTTCAATTGCTTGAGTTTGTTGTGCTTTATAATTGCAATTGATATTATTGTCTTCAATAAACATTATTTTGATTAATTTTATGCGTAGCTAAGTTTACAAATTGACAAAGATGCCTGAAATGAATATCGAATTATATCGCTAGTTAAGGTGAAGGGTTAATATAATTAATAATAATTAATCTTATAGGGGACTTCCCCTTTTAAGACACGGCCTTCGAAAGAGCTGCTGACGCTCACGTACCCATTTGTTGCATACTGCGGATTTAAAGTATATGCTTGTGAGTGTTTTCTGAATACTTATTGAATAGTCTGTTAATTACCCCACTTGGAGCCCACTATAACGGGGCAGGCGGCGTGCAACGTTCGTTGATCCCCGTTTCCGTCATCCTTGAGATTGTACCAGATAACAGCTGTGCCTCTTTTCGGGAAGACGGCTCTTTCGATATTGGGAAACACCGTAGCCCCACCCTGTTCCACGTCGGTTAGCTACGAGGGGAAAGTGCTATTTACTGCCTTCTGCCTGGATAAACACTTTTACTTACATAGAAGAGAACGGTTGCAATGCGGTCGCCATTGAGCCTGGTCAAATCCTTGGCCTAGATTGGTTTTATAATGCAGTCGATTAAATATTCTTTGGCTGTTTTTCTCATCTAACTCACGATGCTGGCATTGAAGTAATCATAGTGCTTGTCGTAATGCCCGCCCAGGCCGTAATTCATGACCTGCAGCATCTCCGAGCCGTACATATCGAAGCCGGTCATGTCCGATATCCGCTTGTTGAGACGCGCCGTGAGTGGATTCAGGGTATCCGTCAGCCAGGCCACCTTCGAGGTGCGCGTCTTAACCACAGTGTTGCGGCCGCTTTGCTGATTGAACACCGTGGCGCGTTTGAGGCTGGGCACGGCCAGTACCTGAAGTTCGCTGATCTCCTTGGGTGTTACGACATCGTGATACAGCACCATGTAGGGATCCAGGCCAAGCAACTCCATTTTGAGCGGTGCCAGTCGCAGAAACGGCGAATTTGTGCTATTGTAGACGCAGTGCAGCTTGGACTGCGTGGGGAACTGGCCGCGGCAGCCACGTTCGTAGGCGCCCACAGGCGGGCTTTTGTACTAAGAACAAATTATGTCTTCAACGGGCCACGACGGATTTGATAGAGTGCACCTACCGGCCTGGGTAAAACATTGGGCTCCGTTCTTATCAGAGTTTCCACTTCCGATTTGCGTAGCAACAGTTTGAAATTATCTTTTTTAACTGTCGCCGCACTTTGGAGAACCTTTAGAGCATCAGCGTAACGATCTGAAGTCGCCAAAAATAGAATCAAATTTGAAACAGCACTTGGAAAATTGTATACTCTTATCTGGTACTCACTCATTTTGATAAGTGCCTCGGCGTAGACGTGCAGCACCTCGGCCAGATCCAGATCCAGTGGCGCAGGCAGCTTATGCGGTCCCTTCAGCCAGTGGATCGCCTGGTAGATCCACTGGCTGGCATCGCCAAAGCTCTGCTGATCAAAGTGATACTTGCCCAGCGCATAGCTGTCCAATGCATTCAGGCTGACACTGAGCAACAAGAACACCAGTTAATTAATTGGGAATCGCCGAGAGTACGTTTCCATGCTACGAACTTGTACTGCCTGCCGTTGAGCAGACCCCGCGCCATGTCGGAGACCTTCGCGTCGTAGGTGACGTGTATGCGGTGGATGGAGGCGGCTGCTTCCTCGAGATCGATGCTGCTGGGCAGCTGGTCGCGCTTCAGTTTAACGTAGTCCACTTGCTGCACGCCCACCGGCTGCTCCATGAACAGTTGCCAGTGTGTCCAGTCCTGATGCATGCGGCGAATGAGGGAGAACGCATTGAGAGGATTGGACAGGTAATGCTCCGTGTGGTTCACGGCCCTCTTGCTTTCGACGCGCATTTGTCCAACAAAACTGGAGAGTGCCTCAGGCTGTAGTGTCCAGTGCAGAGTTTCAATGGGCAACAACTCACCTGCGCACTACGTCCAGCTTCCTCTCCAGCTCGTCCGCGTAGTGGCCGAGATTCTCGATGAGCCTGGCCTCCAGCCGCAGCAGATTCACCATGCCTGCCACAGAGGTGGAGTGACTGCGCTCGTCATCCACATCTTGGCCACAGGCCACGCAGACGAGCAGAGCGGCGGCCAGAAATCGAAGCTGCCAAGCCGGCGGGTGCATTGTTTTGGCCATCTTCAGGTGCCTACGTGCAGAGTTCAACTGTCAGCAATTTCGCACATTTGCTGCGAGGTTGACGTTGGCGCGAGATAAATGGTTAAAAATACCCGAAGGTGGGCAAAAGCGTTTACCAGGCAGCAGAACACCGTTTCGCTTGTCATTATTATTCGCTTCCCCAATTGATAAGCAATTCGACGCTTTGATAGCGACGCGCAACGGTTAATTAAAGCCAGCGAGCATACAGTTACGCACGGTGGGCCGAAATGACGACAAGTCTAGAGTGTGATTATCAGAGTAGGTTCAACTACTGAAAGTATTATAGTGAGTAATATTTCGAGCTTAATTCAATTGTCAATCTTAAGAAATATTTAATGATTGATATAATTATACTTTAAAAATATTTAAATAATATATCGAACTTTTATCTGTGCTTTTTACCATGAGAATATGAAAGTGTTCCACAGTGCGTTGCCAACTTTTTTAGCCGACTCTTTTGTCATTCGCACTGTTTATAAGACGCAGCATTTTTTAAAGTCGTTTTTTTCTTTTTCGCTTAGGCAGCTCAACCATAACAAAGCGTGAAGCACGTGTGAAAATGAAAACAAGAAACAATCTTGGGCTGATTCTTAAGCTTATCTATACCCTACACTTATGCACACTTATTAAAATCGATATTCGAAAGTCCGTACAGGGCATCGAGCAGTCGATACGGTTGAAGAGTGATTTTTGGAAACTGCATTTGGGCACCGAATCGAAGGTCACCAATATGAGTATATCTAAGCTTAGTCACAGCTAAGGTATTCACTTTCACCTAGAATAGAATTTCGGATTCATGAATGACAGATACTTGTCACATTGCAACTCGACACACAGTTTATGTAAGTTTGCCTTGTATATTCGAAAATATTCCTAAATTTTCGGCAATATGAAGGGCATGGTCGGCGTTGGCACCATAATCTCAGAAGAGTCTTTGCAGTCGACGACAACTACGTTGCGGCCTATTTCGTTTTTATTCTATACGCTGGAGACGATCTTCAATATGTTTTGCATGGCATATCACATAAAGGGATTTATGGCCGTAGATATGGATATGTTGACGTGGGATAGGCATATATTTCACTATATTTACCTAGTTACCTTTTACGTGTTCATGGTGATCACGCTTTTTCAGAGCATCAACATTTGTTCGGGCCACACGCCTGTACTTTGCATGGAAATATTTAAGTCTTGCTTTGCATCGGTTGGCTTCACTTCGATTTCCATATTGACCATGTGGGATGCGGAACGTGACTTTCACTTGATGTACAGTGGCAAGGAGCCCGTGGAGGGCGTCTACGACGAGGACAAGCCTGTTCATCCGTTCGCATCATTCCTGCTCTTTCAATCGATCGCCTCACTGGCCTGCGGCATCCTCTATATGCTACACGCTACCATTCTCATTGATGTCAAGATCACATCCTCCCACCTCGGCCTGACGGAAGGTGAAGATTCCATGTTTGTGCCCATTCATGTCTACGTCTTGGGCGAATACGTTCAGAGCAAGCTCGAGCAATACGGCTGGTTTCACAAGTTTTGTTCGAATGACCTCATTGATATCTAGCTGGCCAATAAAACTAAAGCTGTATTTCGAATACCCCTAGAGTCTACCTGCTCAAAGCAGGTAAAACATTGTTTTCCATTGTTCCATATTTTCGATTTGATGATTTTCCGTTTTTCAATTAGCATTTGGGAATTTAATAAAAAGCTGTTCCGCATTAAAGGCCGGTTAAGAACCTCGGGAGAGGAATGTGACAATCTGTTATCTGCTTTAACCATGAATGATTTCATTGAAAGGCTTTGTGGGAAAACCTAAAAACCTTTTTGTATACAAAATAGCTGCACACAAAGCAAGGCACCAGCCCCGCCCACTTGTTGGCCAAGGTATGACCAGAAGGGGCTTTAAATTTTGCACTTTTATGGCGACGGGCTGGGGCAACCCTGCATGTGTCCTGCCGTTGATATCGGCTTAACTCTGCCATAAAACTGTCAGCGTCACGCGTGTGGTGGACCCGGGGGCAATGCAGGGGGGGGGGGCGGGTGGTCAAATGAAATAAATTTTACAGCCAAATGGGCAGACTTTTGCCAAACAAAAAGGCCAAAACGCACACACACACACCCACTCACACAGAGATTTGTGTGGCCAAATGTCACAGGCAAATCTAATGCGGACAACAAAAGCACCTGTGACCTGGAAAATGTCTCTCAGCTGGCCAGCTTGCCGGGTTTTAAGCCGAATGCTGAATGCTGTTGACCAGCAGCACTTAAAGCCGGCCAGTTGTTCGTCTGGGCCAAGTGCAAATGTTTGCTCTAAGTCGCTTTTGTTAAGCGTCGTGCAAAACGCCCTCCCGATGTTCATCAATTAAGTGTCATCAATCATCCGCAAGCAGTCCAAAAATGGTTCCAAATCAGCGACAACAACAGCGATTTGGACAGCCACGACGACGACGGGCAAACATGTCACGGTACAAAATGTCGTTTAACCTAAACTGCGTAAAAACCACAAAGATTATTTATTTTTGTCCCAGACATCGAATGCACGTCATATGGGGTGTTCCGCGAAACGACAGGTAACCGTGAAGATTTACAAATCCGAGGAAGTTTTCAAAAATGGTAAGGTATTTTTATATAAAATCGAATTAATGGTTTTCTAATTGAAATATTGTTTTCTTATAGTTGTTCAGACATAATAAAATTGATTAAAAACTGTATATTAAATATCGCAATTAACATGTAGTATTTATTTTATATATTTTACACATTGCCATAACTACTCATATATGGAAATAATAATTACTTTAAAAATTAATTAAAAAGCTCAAAGCACTTTATTCTAAATAAATGTCAGCAGAATTAAGGCGATATCGTATTGCTCTGAAATTCCGGAACTCCCATTTGAACTTGATATTTAAGCCTCGTTTATGCTCCCCATTTTGCGGCAGTGCACAAACAGTGTACACCTAAATACACAAAAATCGGCCACCACTTAGAGTGTAATTCCTGATTGGTAAAGTGGTGGTTGTAGGCGCCGCACCACCTTCGGGGACATATCAATTTCAAAAGCTGCGCAGCGCTTAATAAGGATTTTTTCCTGCTAGTTGATGACCCACTGAGCTCTGCCCGTTGCCATAAAACTAAAGCGCTAAAGTTACGGGTTTTTTGGATGTTGAAAGTTTAGTTGGTTTATGGGCTCGTTGAGAAATTCAAATCAAGTGGAAGGACTTGAAACGACTTGTAAGACAAAGCCATTAATGGCGCCTGGCGGTGTCCTGGCGAATCTTTATGCCAATCTTCGCATTAGAAATCAATGTCGAGCGTTGCAGTTATGATTATTGCAGTTGTCAAAAGTTGGCGCTCTTCTGTGTGTGTGTGAGTGTGTGTGTGTGTGGGTTGGCCCCTCAGCAAAATGGGTTCTCCAGCTCGTCCTGGTTGCTGGCAAGGTTTATGCAAATGCCAAGCGTTTAAACGCTGGCAAACAGACGGCCAAGAAGATGGCCTGGCTCGCTAAAAAATGCTTATGACTTGTGTAAACAATTTCCCATTCGCAAGATAGCCGCTCCCCTTTGGGCCGCTCCGCTCCGCTCCGCTCCATTTACGCGTAGGTATGTCCCAGCTGGGGCGACGGCAAGTATCCTGTAGCTGGATCTGGAGCTGGTGTATAAAAATATTTTATGGACTTTGGCGCAAAAGTAACTTTGTGTCGTGGACGATAAGCGAAGTTTGCGTATGTGACTTCCGTTTGTCCTTGCATGTCCTTTCGCACATGAGCGCGCGTCTGTGTGGCCTGTATGTCCGTCCGTCTGTTTGCTCTCGCACATTTTTATGCATTTTCTTAGCGGCCATTTTTATGCCCGCACACGTTTTCCATTAGACGTCAACGGCTGTCATTTCCGCTTTCGCCTGTTTGATTTTCGCCAATGATTTCTCAAAGGATGCGCACACCCCCTACCGGGCTTTTTAATTGAAAGTGGGTCAACTGCCGTCCATTAATCACATTCGCCTGACACTCGCTCAATTTGCATTCGCATTTAAGACAATTATCATGTTCGAACAATTATTCTTTGTTAGCGCAAGTTTTTCCGATCTAATTGAAACGGTGAAAGCGGCATTAATCTTCATAAGGTTGACAACTTCATTAGAATTTAAACAACAACAAACACGGCATTGATTGCTTAACTCGGTTTCCAATCTAAGTCTCACTGCGACCCCTGCACGGCCTTGCCCCCCAGGACTGCTAATTAAAAATGTAACACACACACAACGTAAACCGCTTGCAATTTATCAAAGGCATAAAGAAGTGCGTTTTTTTACTGCCGCGGATATAATTTTTTAGCAAGGCGCTGAAGCGGGGCGCGTATAATGCGCATAATTTCTATGCCACGTTGGTCACGCGAAAAGTAAATGCTGCGAAATGTAGACACTGCCAAAAGTTGTGCAAGGCGGGGAGGGGAGGCGGGCTAGGGGTTGGGGACAGTTGGCGACCTTTGTGCCAGCGGCAGCCACAACAACAGGCACAAACATGGCGTCAGTTTTGGCAATGGGCACACGAACAAAAGAGGTACACGCGAAAATAAAACCTATTACCGGAATCATAATTATCTTTTATGGCCGCGTCTGTCATGACGACATTATGGCCAGCACGGCGCGGCCTTCTGGCCCTGCTGGCTGGGCCGCCGCCTGATCCGCGCCAACACGTAGCAATAAAAAACCGCGAAATGCGGCCAAGTAGCAAAAAAACATAAATTACGCGCGCACACACAAACGCAGCCGGCGGGGCGGTGGGAGGAGTGGGGGCCGTGCCCCACTCACCTCCAGCGCAACACAAATTATGTAGTCGGCGTAATATTGTGCTTATTTTCATTACGCTCATGCTGGAGGGGGCGTGGTCCGCGGGGGCAGACATCTGTCGACAGCGCCGCCAAAACAGGTGTTTTCTAATTTATTGCAGCACCCCGGAAAGAGCTCGTTGTTGTTGTTGTGTTTGACTTTGAGATATTAAAAGTGCGAAAGTCAGCGCCCGTCTGCGGCTGGCGGACAAATCAAAGTGTCCCCGCGACGCTGTCATGTGTTTTTTAATTTCTAATATTTCACGCGTGCCCCCAACCCCCCAACACCCGGCATCTAATGCTAATGTTGGGGGCCGGGGCAGCTGCTATTGTTGTGCACTTGCTGCAAATTATGCAAGACACGTCGCTGAGGGTCTGCAGCGGCTGTTGGTTTCATTTGCTGGCGAGGTGTGCCTGAGGTGCTGCCACACACCCACACACACACATACACAGCTGTGAGCGGGGGCTACGTGTGATAATTCAGCGCGCCAACAAAAGTTTTCTACAAAATTGCCCAAGGCCAAGTGTGTGGCATGCCCCTTGCTGGCTGCCCCCGCCAGTCTCCAACGAAAAGCGCAGTGCACGTGCGGCCTTTGTGTTGCTGCCCCTGCTGCCGTCGCTGCTACAGCTGTTGTTGTTGTAATTGCTGCTGCTTGTTGACAGGACACTTCAACTATTGTTGTTTGCGCTGCTGCACACCCCCCGCCACCCAGGGCTCCGCTCTGCCCTCTGTTTAATTCAGCATGAAATTGGTTTGTATTATTATTTTGCAGTCGTCGCTAGTCTCGACGCCAGCGGCGCTTCGACAACACCTCAACGGAAACTGTCAGCTCCAGTGGCTTAAAGCTTTAAACGTGCCTCAGTTCGAAGTGCAACAGCAGCAACGAAACAGAGAAAGAAGAATTCTATGGCAAAGTTTGCTTTGATGCTGTGCGCTGCTTTAATTAAAAACTGCGCGCACTGAGTAACTAGCACTTGATTAATTTTTGGTTGCACGCAAAAGTAACGCGAAAAAAAAAACACATATTTACACACACGCACACACAGATGAAGCGAGCCAGCAGCAAACAGCAACAAATTGCTGGCCAGTTGCTGGGCGGCTAGCAAAAAGCGAAAAAAGGATCCAAATTAATTATGTCCATCGCAGCGCTGTTGGTGGCGCTGCCGCTGCCGCTGCCGTTGCCGCTGCTCGCGTCGTACTTTACGTTATCAACGCGTGCTCTGCATACGTGGAAGCCATCGAGGTCGCGAACGTGGACGTGGATGTGGATGTGGACGTGGACATAGATACTTGTGTAAAGCGCGCTTTGGCATTGCCATTGCATACTTTCAGGCGCACGCTGTGCGTCGCGTGGGCGGACTTCGTTTGCGTTTGCGTTTGCATTGCTGTGATATTGAATTTTTGTGAAATGAAATATGAGCTGGCCTAGGGCGTGATCGCCGTTACGCAGAGATTTAATATGTGCTCAAAAGTGACACTAGTCGAAACTATAAGGATTAATCTTAAAAGCAAGAACGTTGCGCAATACCTGTTCAATAGTTCTAAACAGTCGTACAGGATCTCAAGAGCACCCATACACCAGTTAGTGGCCTAGAATTAGACCGCGTAAGTAAAACGAAGACCGTATTTTCGTGAGATTTTTTGGTACATTCTGGCTATTTGCGAGACTGAGAATCTAAAGTAAGATCGTTAAAAAATATTTTTCAAAATAGTTCTAAAGTTTTTATTGCTAAAGCTGATAACAGCCAATATGCACATACTAAATAGTTTTTAAGAATTTTCGAAATTAATATTTCAATTTGTATATATTAATCAAAAAAAGCTCTTTAAGTAGTACTAATCCCTTCTGAAGGAACCTTTAAAGCTTTTGCCAGCTTAAAGCAATACAACCTGGCTGTAGACATTTGCCATCAACTGTAGTTGGGTAAAGTCACATAATTGTGAAATGCGGAACAGGTCTCAAGTATTGTTCAACACACACTCAATTTTCATTTAGGACTGAAAACAAAGCAAATAAAGAAATGTCTCCGGCATACACACATATTAAATACAATATTAATAATCTCGCTTAGCGTTGTCATGTGTGGATAGCGCCGGGGGAGTCGTGTGCGAGTGCCAGTATAATCATGCCGACGCTGTCTGCGTCTACGCAGCACACGCCAAGAGTCATCACTCATTCACTCACACACACACACTCAAATACACAGCAGACACGCCTGATTTTTACCTAGAGCACAAAAGTATAGCATACTTTGTGGCGTCGCGCGCCAGACTGGCGCCAGGCCAAACAAAAGCGTAGCCCAGATTGCCACAGAGGGTCGCTTAATAAAGCGACGACGTCAGCGCCAGCTTAAAGCCGAGCATCTGATTGAGCCCATTCCCATTGTGGCCACATAGCAGATACCAGATACTCTGCCTGTGCTCCAATCCTTGAGGCAAATGTTAATGTAAATGTTTGTCTGCTATTTGAATTTTAATTACTTTTCTTGGTTTTCGCGCAGCGCAAAAACTATTTATGCACTGTCCCCCAGCTTGCCTCACCCAAACTTTATAATAGAATCTCGCCAGAAAACCATAAAAACTTTCGCAGGCCCATCGAAGGTAGGGCTGGCCCACCTATCTGGCCCGGGAGCTCGTAATGCGCCTTAATTGAAACAAGTCCCAAACCAATTGGGCCACGCTGCCACTTAAGCGCGTCGAAAAGGTAGACGCCACAGTGGCTCCCAGTTGCACAATCAAAAATCAGCAGCAGCTTGCCGATGGGTAGCATAAATTTTCAAATTGTTAGCCTGCGCCACCGTGGGCCACTTGAACGGAAACGCCTAATTCCAGCCGCTGAGATTGAGACTTGGACTCACCCCACCCTGCGCTGCCTCGACGCGGCCAAACTTGCAGGCGTCTGGCAGCTGTTTCTAGCCACAGACAGTCAGTTGCCTTGGCCAGCATGGAATTATTTGGGAACTCCTGTATTGCTGTGCCCAACTTTTTGCACTCTGCGCGCTCTTTTATCGGATTCAGACTGGGGCGGAGCGGGTGTACGGCTGGGGCAGAACGCAGAAAGAAATTCAATCAAAGGTACAAGTTAATCCCGCGTGAGTTCATAAAGTTCACAAAGCCAATTTATTTGCCAGCCGCTATAAGTTTAAAAGTAAACGACGGAGAGTCGCCTTCTTGCTTGCAAAAGCTTTGAAAACATCTACAACGGATCTCGGTTTGTATTTAACAAGGTAAGAGTGAGCATATAGTAGATATATATTTTGATTTTGCGTAATTTTCAAAGCAAATAGTATATTTAGTTTTTGTTTATATAAGAATTGGTAGTTACTTTAAAATTAAACTTATTGTTAAAAAGGATTTACATTGAAGGCAACTTGCGAATATGAGTATAAAATAAGTTTATTTCATATAGACAAATCACTTGATTGAGCTTAGTTTTTAAATTTTGCAAAGCGAAAACTATTTGACTTAATGGTAAACTTTACTTGCACGCTATTGACTGAGATCTTAAGGGCGCATATATTAAACTGATTTATCAAAAAGCACGCAGGCCATATAGAAAAAGACAAGAATTCAGAGCTCGTTTAACATCGCGCAACTGGAAAATCACGCGCCTTTGAAGTCGGCAACTGGAATACAATTGAGCGACATCATTATGGAGTCAAAAGGAGTTGTCTACAAAGGCGGCTTTGGCGTGATTCTTTCTTTCACATATCCTCAATTAGTGTTAAGAGCTTGTCAAACAAGCAGCGAGATTAAAGCGACATGCCGCCCCCAGCCCTCCCCTCTTCACTGCTAGATAACACGCAACTAACCGTGGAGAGCTGGTCTCAAAGGGAAGGGCGTAACCCGAAATCGATTGCCAATAGCCGCCAGCTCATCTTACCTCCAATAACAAGAAAAACAACAATCGCAGCTGGGCAGACAAACGCAAACATCTAATTGCCTGGACAGAGCAAATAATGGCACAAGACACTGGGGACTACTTAGGTCGAAGATGGAACAGGAACAGAAACAGGAGCTGAAGCTGCAGCTGCCCAAGGCTAGGCAATGGCCAGGGCAAACATGTTACAACAATAAAAAGGTGAAGGATTAATAGCAAATAAATTGATGCTGAAAAGGCGATTAGAGTGGAGATTGCGGGAGAGTGAAAAGGATAGATTGCACTTTTAGCTTCAAGTCCTGTTTTGGGCCACTTAAAGCCACTTTACGTGCCACGAGTGCGCCTTCATTTCAGCTCGACTCATAAATCATCCGAAAATTTACCTATGAAAAGAAAATGTCAACGCGTCGAAAGCTCGAAAAGCCAAAAAAAGAAAAAGAAAAGAGAATGAGAATGAAGAAGCAACAAAATCGTGAATAGACGCATTATCATATGAATTTTTGTGGTCCACCCGCAAAACAACAAAAAGCCAAATTTTGTATAAATTTTCGAGCCACTTATATGTATGTGTGTCTGTGTTGCATGTGGCACAACAAAAGGTAAAGCAAAGAGGGTCAACACACAAAACTGGACAAAGCGAACGAGGCAAAGGCAGGAAGAGGGAAAGCGGCGCGGGGCGGGTGAGTGCATAAATTTTCATAAATTTCTGGGATACGCAAGAACTTTGATTTATATGATATTTGGTTTTGTGTTAGTTTTGCTACATGCTCATCATATCTGAGTGGGAGTATGAGATTGGAATTGGGATCGGTATGGGGCTGATTGCCATGAAAATGGAGCTTGCAACGTGTGACGAATCGCATAAGAGTTTAGCAGAAAATCGATGCGAGTCCCTCCGGTCGAATAGTGCGCTTTAAGTTTGCCTAAAAAGATTAGATGGAAAACAACATAGACTGACCTTTTGCTGCCTCACTTTTCACGTTCATTTTCACAGTGAAAAACAACAACAACAACAGCATCAGGCAGACAGCAAAAATAGAAGTGGTTTGCATGTTGAACAGAAACAATCAAATCGCAATTTACTGGCTCATGGAAAAGCGATTTATCGCTGGGGAAGTTAGTCGGTCATAAAACATCCATTAACTTCATGTCAATGTTGCACATACGCACCCACCCCCTACCCCCTACCCCCTCTCTCCTTCTCCGGCTCTAGCTCTTCGGTTAGTGAACGGCCGTTCATTTGCGGTATTGGTCGGGCATGTGAGTCGCAGTCCTGGCCGCATCGTGTCCTGTGCACACTGTAAATTGCTCGGCTCCGCCTCTGCAACATGTCAGCGTTTTATTTGCTTTTGTCCAAGAACCAAACCCAATGACACGTGATAAGAAATGGCAGGCGGCGAAAAAACAAAAAAAAAACATACAAATAACAGGCAAGAATTTGCAGTCGGGTGTAACCGAGCACGAAATACACTATACGATAATTTGATAATTAAATTACATTAATTAAATCAAATTAAATAAAAATAAATATAGTTGAGTTTCAAAAATAATTCTGAAAAGTGTAATTTTAACGCATAACTTTCCTTATTGTTGTAAAAGTAATTCTCTAAGTTTTAGCGTATTCACAAAATGTAGCCAAAAGTGTATAAAGTTCAATACCCCCCTTTTCACCTTGTAAACAGGGTATAAAAACAGGCAAAAATCGAGGAAAAGCAACAATTGCACACGTACGCAAAAGCAATTTTCCAATACTCGTAGCCGCAAAGAAATGTCAAAATTTTTCTCGCACTTTTTTAGGCAAACGCAAACGCGCCGCGTGGAATTTCCTTCGACCAGAGACCCCCCTCCCCCACCCCCTGTTGAAATGCCGCCCACTCGACAAGAGTTAATTGTTGCCGGTGGTATTAGGAGTGTCTGGAAGTAAATACTTCTGGCTGTCATTGCCAAAGATATTTCTGAGCATGTCTGCGGCGAAGGCGGCTGTGGCACTTAGGCGTAATGTGTTGCGAGTGCGGCGCCTTGCCGCAAACTTTTGAATTACCTCAGTTACAAGGACAGCAAGAAGAAGATGAGGCTGTTACCGTTGCAAGCTCCTTCGCCTTCGCCGTTCTCATTTATGCCGTTTCAAGTTGCGCAACGAAGCGTTTGCCGGCCGCCCCGCCCCCCAACAACTCTCCACGCTTTGGCGCAATCCCAATGTTTGTCTTTCATTCCCGTTTTCCCCACCAGCCAGAGCGCCGTCTGCTGTTCTACGATTATTACCTGCTGTTAAAAATTTCATAATCTAACAGATAATAATTTAATGTGCCGCTTTTAGTGGCGCCCATTAAAAAGTTTGCCAAGACATTTGCGGTGTTCCAAAGGGGCTCCCTTAATATTGCTGTAAACAGGTAATTGTGTTTAGCTGCCAGTTGGTTTTGTCTGAGGTTTAGCTTCGCTGCTGATAAGCAGCTGTCGCCCCGGCAGGAGTTGCTCAACACTGGCTGCTGGTCAGCTCCTGCGTAGAAGTCAAATGGCAGCCACTAAATCATTGGCCAGGCGAAACACTTGTTAGCCTGTCATAAGTCGTGCCCCGCACCCCTCGTGAAGGGAATGTGCGAACATTGCCATTAGCACTGCAGGCAGGCGACTTATCTATGCAGCGGGGGGGAGAGGGGAGGGGCACGCAGCGCTGCGACGCCCCCAATCGAAGGTATGTGGCTATAGGTAGCTACTGTCTCGACCGTCTGCCGGCATGTGTGTGTGGAACTTTTCAAAGTTATGCGCATTTCTGCTGACCATTGGCATTCTGCAGCTTTTGTTTTTGCTGCCGGACATGGGCAAAGGTCGACAGCGGCAGCTGTTGCCGAACCGTTTTGTCTGCCCGGCCCTTTTTTGCAGCCGGCGATTGGATGCGCATCCGTGTATCCGCATCCGCATCCGCATCAGCATCCGCAGCCTTGGCGTGCTTGGCAAACGATTGGGGATTAATACTTTGGTGTTTTTGCCACCGCTTTGGCTCGTCGTTTGGCGCAGTTTATTGAAAAGGTGACACTGCAGTGTCCAGGACATTGCCAAAGTTTAGTCCTTGCCCAGCAACAAAGTTTTGCGTTTCTTTTGTTTTTTTTTTTTTTTTGTGCTGTGCGTGCTCTCGATATTATCGACGTGTAACATATGTGAACACGTCGTTTGACACATTTGCCAGTTGGCTTAAAGTCTGGGCTAACAAGTGTGCGAGGCGGCTTTAAAGCACTCATTTGCCTGGCCAAGTTCGGTTTGGCTGCAAAGCTCATTTCAATTGTCACACACACAAATCAAGGCCACATTGTAAGCCACTTCGCAGCCAATTAGATGCTTTCAACAACTCTCCATACACACGCAAAGGGGCACAGGCTGTTGTGCATATACACATACGCACACGTACGTTGACAAATGACGGGCAGTGTTAACGGTATTTGGCAGCACTTGTGCGCCTCATTATGTGGCATTTGGGCTAACCGCTTTAATTAGCTCTGCAAGCGGCGTACACACGCGTACACACACACACACGCACACACACACACACACACACAAAATGCATGCCTGCACTGGAGCCGGGCCCAAAACTTGCATGTGGTCAACGGCTGCCGACCCCAAAAGCCACTTGGGCCCGTCGAGAGTCGAGTGTCGAGTGCACTGACTAAATGCTGCTAATACGATGTTGCAAGCACCTTCCTGCCACGGCTGTCGTTGACTTTAATTGAGTCACAAATCAACCAAAATATACAAAACACACACTCGCACACACACACACGCCTGTGCTGGAGCCTCGCTAATTTATTACACAAAGTGTTGCATATTTTCGTGGGCTTAGCTGGCAGCAGTGTGTGTGTGTGTGTGTGTGTGTATGGCGAGGGGGGAACGGGGCACCTGCAGAAGACGACGGCGTTAATTTGCCTGCTAATGAGCCGCAAACACGCGCAGCAGACCTTGAGACAAAGTGTTGGGCACGGGGCTGCCATGTGGAGGTGCTTCATTATGCTAATTTGTGACAGCAGGCGCTGACAACGCGGCGTATACGCAACTTGCTCTCTGCCTCCTCCCCCCCCTTGACACTCGCATGTCAACTATCCGCGAGTATTTCTTATCGCTTTCGGCGTAGTTGCGCTGGCGCCAGTCGCCACTCAGAAATATTTTAAAGAAATTCGCCAGCGCGCAGAAAAATTATTTGCAAACCGCATAAAACGAAATTTGGTCACCCCTGGGAAACGGGGAAAGGGGCGATTGCTTGCCCAAGGGTGACAAAGGGAGCTTGTTGTTGGGTTGAAAGTCAGCGTCACAGTTGCTTCCCTGGCTTTCATATTTTGAATACAAATTGCTTTATTTGCGCTGCTGTGCCAATTTGACATACCCCAGTCCTCCCCCCCGCTCCGCTCTTCGTGGTCGCTGCGCCAGTTTCACTCGACTTCATTGCGAATTTTACATAGATATAAACAAGTGCTCATGCCATCGCCCACCTTTTTCACTCGCTGCCCCTTTCTTCGCCTTCCGTCTCATATTTTTTTGGTCTATCTACTACTTCCTTTGCATTTTATTACAAGCCACACACAGCGCTTTGATTCGCCGGGGGTTGGTTGGCCGTGGTTTCTGGGTGTCGGGGCTCTATAGGTAGTTCTGGTTTTGAAAAACAAATTGCTCCCCAGTGAGCGTTTGGCAGCATTTGGCAAAGTTATTTGCATGCCTTTTCGTCTTGTTCTGCGCTCAAATCTCGAATACATAATAATTTAATAATATTTGTCAGGCAGATAAATCATCTCCAGTTAATATGACAATGACTGACAGCAGAAGCTACGGCTTTTTAAAATACAAAAAAACAGCTAAATAATGATGGTAGGGAATATAAAAAATTTGTATCAAGGTAATATGACAACATTGTTGACAAATTGCCTTGTGGCAGTTGTGAATGTTTGTGTGCCAGTTTTTTATGTGGGGAATTAAATTGCGATGCGGCTTTACGATCTAGATCTAATGCCCAGCTCTTGCCCTAGCGCAACTTTGTTGCATGCACGCATAAAAATGCTGAAGAAGCCGCCCTGCCCTCCCCAATGAACACAAATTAGCACGAACTGAGCCAAAAAGCTGAGTAAAATTTTACGACTTCATATATGCAGATTTTGAGTGGAGCTGAGGAAGTTATGTGTAGGAAATATGTTTTAATTAGCTGCTGACAACAGCAACAACGAGAACAACAACAACTAAAACACGATGTGGGTTAACATCAACAAAGTAGCGTCAAAACATCCGCTCGCTAATTTTAGCGATCGACTGAACAAATCTCAACCAAATACACACCCCCACCCGCCCACACTCGTCAGCCTCTGTATCCGTATTTGGCAATGTATATGGCTGCGGCCTGTGCCTCGACCTTTGGGGCAGGAGCACGTACAGGCATCATGTTTTGATTTGCCTGGCGTTTTGTTTATGTTTACGTGCCACGTCTGCCCCAGGCGATATTCATGGCGTCGAGGCAGGTGCCGAGATCGCGGCATAAACAACAACTCCCTCTGCACTCTCTGTTTTATTAATGATAGACACTTGAAAATGTTTTGCCTAATAAAAAAATAAAAGAAGCAGAAAACAATTTAATGGCCTCCAAATATTTGGGGGTACCGCATAATTTTATGACAAATTAATACAACGGCCGCGCCGTTAAGCGATGGGTAACGTATGTGGCCCAGGCGATTTATGCCTGTATTTATCATTTCCAGCTAATATTCAACGAAACATATTATTATTATTATTTTATTTTGCACATTGTGTAGAAATGATTCATTCAATTACGATGCGTTGTTTGTTTGCCATTGTTCATTGTTAAACTGAATGTGCGACATAAATATTAAATGAAAACTGAAACATTCCAACAACAACATTAGTCGGCCTTCAACAATAAGTACATAATTTACGATCAATAATTTAGTATTCTTAAATTTGCACACTAAAAGCATAAAAGTTATTTGGAAAATGTGTGTGTGTAATCTATCTTATCAAGAATTTTTCAAAGCATTTACTTATTTTGTAAACATGTGTGAAACTAATTTGCTAAAAAATATTGATAAGCAATTTGATTACGCTAAGCACTTGAAATGTCTGATCTACCAGCAATTATATGAGGCAGATTAAGTTCACTTTTAAGCACAGTAATCTAGTCTATTACAACCAGACATGAACAGCCCATATGAAACATTTCAGTCTTATCGCCAAAATTAAGGAGTACTTCTATGAATTTTTGACTACTTTTAAAATATTTTTACAAGTCAAACAAAATTTGTGATTAATCAAGAAGCGTATTTTTAACATTTTTTAAGACTTCTTAAATTTAATTATATTATAGATAAATTGTAAGACCTTTCCTACTTACACAAAAAATAAATTATATTTTAATTGTGTCATATTCAAATAGTTTATTCATTTCCCATAACTTTTTGTTCCAAATATGTCAATATATTTTGTGATCAAATGCGTTTTAACGCTATGTCTACAGATATCGTAAGGGGAAATGGCCAAAACCATTGTGTTAACAGCTCTGTTAACAGGCGCTGTTAACTCGCCGCACTGTTTGGGCCAACATGCAGCAAGCAGCCTCTCGACAGCCTTTCAGCCGCAGGGCCTTCAGTCGGGGAACGGCCATTGGGGCCGCAGCAACGCGTTGGGGCCAAGAGCAGCTGGCCAGGAGCTGGCACACGAATTGGCCAATTGGCCAACTGGCTGACTGCTGTAATCGCTGTGGCAGACAAAGTCACATTTGCAGTCGCTCATTTGTCGCTACATCTATGGCCAAAGTTTGGCCATTAAACTCTGCACAATTGCTGTGATTCATATGCTGCGTAGAGGGGAGCGCACGGGGGAGCCAACTTCGAGTTGAGATTTTATGACAAACGGAAGGCACTTGAGCGAAAGTTCTTGGCGCGTCGCAATAAAATGCGAGGAACCTGTGCGAATTCATTGAAATTATTGAAATCATTGCGCCAGCTGAGCTCCGGTTATGGCAGCCTTTGAACTATTGATGAGCCGTTTCATACAATTAGCGCCAAATTGCTTGGCTCGAGTGCTTGAGTGCTGAACTGCCTGAGGCGGCATCAGCCATTTAATGGCCCCGTCAACGATCCCAGTCGCAACCCCTAAGCCCCTGCCCCTAGCGGCATATTCTTGGCCCCGTTCACTTAAGGCATTATTAATGTGCTCGGCCTTTCTCATTTCGCTGCTAATACTTGAAAAATGAACGTAGACAATTTCGCGCACCTTTTTGGCCCGCAGTCTTTTGGACTGTAATGAGTTTGTTGCTGCTTTCTATTTTTTCTGTACTTGTTATTTTTTTGTTTCTGTATTTTTGGCAGCCAGCATTTGGCACCGGCATTTCAAATGCGCCGCACGTTGCGAGTCCATTGGCGCCGGGGTTGGAAGTTGCAGCAACTTGACAGCAATGTGAATGATTGAACGGGTGTCCATCAGAAATGCGTCTAATTGGTTTTTGCCTGGCGCGCAAAACGGCAAGCGTAAAAAATAAAATACAGCGGGAAAAAAGGGTAAAACTGTCTGCCAAAGGTAATTTTTTGTAATTTGCTATTCGTGTTCCTTGAGAGCTCTCGAGGTGGGGCAACTTATTTGATTTGCTGCTGACACATCTGCCCTGCTTTAAGACGGCTCTTTAAATTAGGGCAAAGGCCCAAATGCTTTACCTTATCGCCTGGGCCAATAAACTTCCTGGCCAAATGGCGACTGCTATCAACAGCTGCGTTTCATAGGCTCCGTCCCGCAGCCAAAGCCGGGACTCGGCTCGTGCTAATGTAATGTAAGTAATTTACCTCGACCTATGGCAGCTAGCGTTTACTATCTGTGTGGGGAGCTTAATTTACGGCCTAGTCACACACACAGACACACACACGCACTAAACACATTTACGTGTTATTCAATTTTGCAAACTAAACGTAAAAATATCATGTTTCCGGGCCCCAAAACAAACAACAACAGGAAATGTGCCGAAGGGGGGTGTAAGACTAGAAGCAGCAGAAGAAGTAGAACGACAACAACAACAGCGACAGCAACTGAAACTGTGGCAGACAAAACACTTTCTCTTACACTTCGATCTACGTATGTAGGAGTGTGTGTGTGTGTGCTTGAGTGTGTAAAAGTAAATATCAGGTTAATGGATTTGACGCCGACAACGTCGCACGCAAAAATTTTCACTTTCACTTGGCATCTGCTGCTGCTGCGATTCAACATTTTCCACTCAATAAATTTTTTTTGGAGCTGCGGGAACATTTTCCACCGATAAGCAATTTTCCCAGGCTCAGGCTGGAGGCCATACTCCTTGCCTGATGGTCCACGTTTGCTTCATTTGCTGCGCTCAATTTTTGGGCTGATTTCTTGTGTTTCTTTTTTTGCTTAGGCCCGCTAAATCGGTGCACCTTTCAAGGCTGTTTTGTCTTAAACGTTGAAAATTGTTTAATGTGCCACAAGAAATTGTTTGCCAAGCTGATGAACAACGAGATTAGGCCTAGAAGGTGGCAACACTCGATGGAAAATATCAGTTTGACACCACTTTAAAGCAGAAACAATTCAGAGGCGCAGCACGATGCGGCATATATGTATATGTAGAACCTACTTCCACAGATACTATTAAAAAATCTTTGCAAAATCTGTACAGAATTTCATGCAGATCGCCAGTTTTGGTTTCTACACTTCTTTGAATTTACTTAAAAGCCTACATGAAATATATTTTTTTCCATTTCTGACAATATATTTTCATTTAAGTTATTGGCATAAATTTAAAAAAATATGTTGTTTAAGCAATTAGAATTTCTAAAATGTGTTTAATTGCATGTCGGAATTAAAATTACTATAAAGTTCTATCTCAAATAAGATTTTGGCTGAGTCATTTTTCTGTCAAAATTCAACTTGTAATTTTTTCGAAACATAGTGTTAAAAATACAACATTTTGATTATGGTTTGTTAAACTAATTGTAAACAAACAATTATTGTTAAGCCACAATACCCTCACTCATTTCCAGACTTCTAACTTTTGACTTTTTCGAGAGAGCACCGATTCTTAGCGACAAAATTATGTCTGAGTAGATTGCCAAGTTAATTTAGTCTTGGCGCGTCATTAAAAATGTCTCGGTTCCTTATCGAATAAAAGTCGTGGTCCATCCCCCTGTCATAAACACTGCTTATGTGTCAGCTTTCACACATTCGCACATGCGGATGCGGATGCGGATGCTCGTATGCAAAGTGGGCGCAAGGTACAAATACAAATCTCATGTGATCTCGACCAGTTCGGCGAGCAGCGAGCAGCGAGATGCGCCAAGTCGCTAAGTCGTTTTAATGGCCAATAAAAGCAAAATGTTGTCACTTTTTTCGAATTTGTATAAATTTTCATTGCCCGGGATAAGCCGTTGCTGATGCTGATGCTGAAATACTACGTGCAATTTGCCCCGTCCGATGGCCTCGCCCTGCCGAGGGCAAAGGGTTGCTGCCGGCTGCTGCTGCCCGGCCATGGCCATGTATTTGTTGTTGTTTACGATGTACCAAGTAATTTTTTGCAACTTATCGCATGCAACAGCAACAAGAGGAGGCGACACTTTCTCGCTGTTGTGACTTCGCTTTGCACTTTTCGCTTTCGCCTTTCGCGCGACTTTTTATGTTTGCCTTTACTTTGATTTAGTTGCTGCGCCTTTTGCCCCACCCCCCACCAACCCGCTCTTCACTCCCCATTCCCCAAGCATCCATCCACTGGTTTGTTTGCCTAGAAATCAATTTGTTTGCCTTGTGTGCCGCATGAAAATAAATAAATAAAACGCAAATCGTTGCAAATCGTCGCAAATCGGCATCAGAAGCCAATTTGAAAGCTTTAGCTTTAACCGAACAGCTCCCATTTTATGACTCGCTCGTGGCAAACTTTCCACGCATTATGTCCTTTTGATAATAATTTATGATTATTTACTTAAGCATTTGCAGTTTTTCAATTGCCCAACCGCTAAGCGGCCCATTTACTGGCCAATTCCAACGTTTTTTTCGCCAATTTCCATTGCATACTTTAAGGCGTTGTCAGAGCCAAGCTCACACATTTAAAGGTTTCCATATATTTCAAAAACACGCATTTTACATATATTAAATTTGGGGCAAATCTGAAGCGATGCTTCTCATAAAATACGTGGCTCATAAATTTCCTGTTTGCCGTAAACTCAATACTCAAAACTCAAAACCCAATTCACCTACTAATGAAAACTGGCTGCTTTTACAATCTCATCAAATGCTTGCGTTTAAAATTGGGCAAAGTAAGAATCGTTGTTTATGCCTGCAATGCCGGCATTTTTGCATAATTTTCGTATTATTTCACCTTAGGACCAAGAAACACAAAAGCCTTCCGGGCTGACGTAGAGCTGTGGAGCAGCCGTAACATTCGCAGCGCCAAAAAGTTTATTGATGTAATAAATTGTTATTTGCTCAAAAGTTGCGCCCTTTGTTTTTCCACATGGCTGGCAAGGCGCCACCAAAGCACCACCTACCATTTTTTCTGCTGCTCAGCTCTGCTCAGCTCACCTCTCATATCATTTTATGCTGCATATGATTTTATGTGCATTTAATAGATCGAACAAGACACCCAAAGGTCCTCTGACATATGTTTGTCGTTCGATTTATTTACGAGGCACGCGAACAGGCAACAACAACAGAAACTAGCCAGCAGGAAAAAAAGGGGTTAAAAAATAACTAAAAATCATGAATATATATAAACTATAGAAGCGTCTGACTGATCGACAGTTTGATGTCTATAAAAATTACGTATCTTGAAAAGTTTTAAACAAGTAATAATGTTGCATTCGGACGTAGCCGACTGGGTAATATCCGTCCACAGTGCAGAGTAGTCACTTGGCAGTAACTTTACTCCCCCGTTACTCATTTTGGAAAACAATTTGTTTTCTTGAATTTAGAAATGCAAATTTATATTTTTAATCGATTGCGGTTCTCACAATTATTATAAAAAACATCATTAAAACCGATTCAGAGGGAGTCAAATTTTTCGTCAAAAATCGGATGCATAGTTCCCATACTTCAAACTCCCATAACTTTGTCAAAACAGAACCGATTTTCATGTTTGATGTCATTTTTTCCATGGTTTGTTCTCTAGATTGATTGTGCAATTTAAATATGATCATTATTGAAAATAAAATTTTTTGGATTTTTTTAAAAAATATCATGTACCATCATGTATCATGTATCATTTTCAAAAAAATTGTTTTTCAAAATTTAGAAATACAAATTAACATTTTTAATCGATTGTGGTTATCACAAACAGTATAAAAAACTACATTAAAACCGATTCTGAGGGGGTCAAATGTAATGTAAAAAATCATGCATTAATTGACAAAAATTTTGACATGTAATGCTCTCGGAGCCATAGCTCCAATAATTCAAACGCCCATAACTTTGTCAAAACTGAACCGATTTTCATGTTTGATGTCATTTCTTTCATGGTTTGTCTAGATTGATTCTACATTTCAAATATATTCATTATTGAAAATAAACTTTTTTTGATTTTTTGAAAAAATATCAATTACTTCCCCCTTACTCATTTACAAAAAAAAATTTTTTTTTAATTTAGAAATGCAAATTAACATTTTTAATCGATTGTGGTTATCAGAATAAGTATAAGAACTATATTAAAACCGATTCTGAGGGGGTCAAATTTTTTGTCAAAAGTCATGCAATAATTGACAAAAAATTTTACATATAAAGCTCTCGGATCAAACCCAATATACCCTTTTCACGTTGTGAAAAATACAAAATACTTTATTCTGATAATCAAATTTTGATTTTCTGGATAAGTTGACTGGCTAAGTTTGATTGATGCTGCTCAAAAATAATAAGTAAAATACTTATAGTAACAACGTTGGAGTTGAGTGTAACCGACAGCTCAATCCTCGTCATCAGACATGAAAATCTATTGAGTTTTGACAAAGGTATGTGAGTTTGAAATATGGGAGCTTTAATGTCACCATATTTGTAAATGCGAAGTTTTTTGATAAAAAAAATAATCTGTTTTAATGTAGCTTTTTATACTAATAATAACAGCAAAAATCAATTGATAATTAAAATGTGTGATTCACAAGTCTTACATATTACATTATTATTTTACCGTCGAAGCCATCTGGTTGGTACAGAGTATCAAAATAAATTATCTTTGAGTGGAGAGTGGCTTATTGTTGCTTGATTAGTCTTGTTAGTAATCTAAACGTATCGTTCAGTTTTGGACAGCTCTGGTGCAATTAACTAAAATGAAAATGAAATTAAGGCACATTAAATGAGCGCCTTTTTGTGCGCCCCTTCCCCCGCAACGCCTCCGCCGGCACCCGCCGGCACCCGCCGGCACCCGCCGGCACCCGCCGCATGTGTTTGGCCTTAATCCAAAAATTATATGCAAAATGCGCGTAAAGTGTTTTTAATTCGCTGCATTGCAGGCGGCGGGTGGGGCTGAGGGGAGGGGCAGCACTTGTACCGCCTGGCCACTCGGACGCTTGGCATGAACGCGTCATTAGCGCGTCGCCAAATTAGACATAAAATTTATGAAAAACTATCATGAATTGCGCCTCGGCCGACTGGGTGGGCCGTGTCGATGCCACTTACTTTGGCGTTTTAATTGATTTAATAGGCCCAGCAATACGGCATTTTATTTTATATTTTATTTTCAGTTTAATTTTTATTTATTTATTTTTATTTTGTGCATCATTTTGCATTCGGTTTATCAATTAATGCGCTGCATTTTATTGTTAAGCACATTAACGCAGTCACGCGAAGGCCAACACCAGCCACTGGATACCGCTCCCCCTTTCTCTTTCCCTTTCCCTGCCCTTGCCCCTGCCCCTGCCACACGTCGCGTTGCCAGATAATTGCGTGTGTGGCCGCCGAGGCTGAACTGCGTGTAAATTTTAATCCAATTGTGTGCAGCCAAAAGTGTGCAGCCCACAAATGCAAACAGGCAACACACACACACACACACACACACACATATGCCAGCACACATGTACATGCTTATATGTGTATTTATTTTTGCGTACAGCTTTTCCAGCTGAATGCATTTGATTGTATTTTTCATTGAGCTACACGCCCACCGCAAGCCTCTCCGCATCTCCGGCCACGCCCACACCATAGACAGGCCCAATCAACAGCCCACGTGGCGTTGTTCATTTCATTTGCCGGCAAATTTGTTTTGCGCTTTTATCGTTGTGCATTTTATGCTCAAAGGTGAAACGCCAACATCAACAACAACACGGCAACAAAAACAACACCAAAAACAATCACATTTGGCCATGTTTTACAATACACAATAGACATGGCACAAAGTTTGAATAAAGGCATATTGTGTACGATTTGTGTTTGTGTGTGTGGGTGTGTGTGTGTCTTTTTTCGGCTTTAAATAAATAGCAGTCACTTATACGGAAAACTGATTACACTTTTCGCTCTTTTAAATCTCACGTTTATTAATCTTTCTAACAAAAGTTCGATCACTTTTTCACTAAAGAAAAGTATTTAATTTTTCACTCAAATATTTCCACTGAATTCTAAATAAATATTGTATTCTATTGCATATAGGTAAAGCAGCTAGCACTCAGGTTTACTAAATTCTATTTTTTTTACTTTGTATTTGTATTAATAAATTACTATTTATTATTTTAAAAATTCGATCGTAAATATTTTTTTTTAATTTATATGAATTCTCAATTCCAACATATCTATAGTAAATCATTAATTAAACCCTTACTAAACACTGCCTCTTAATATACGATCAGGATGCAGCACAATTTCCTGCTTATACGAGTAACCCTCAAAACGGATTCTCCTTTTGCCGCCTTCGCAAAACACTTCCTGGCAACACCTCAAAGGAACCAGCGTCAGCTTCCAAGTCTCTCGACTTCTCACCTCGACTCAGTTCAGCTCAGCTCAACTGAACTGAACTGTGCTGAACTTTGGTTTTTCTTTTTTTCCTGTCGTTTCGTTTTCTCACTTTCTCATTAATAATTCCGCTTAAATGCTTTCTAATAATTTCCGCATAATTCATATCGATGAACGTTTTATGCGGCACTTACGATAAGGGCAATTCCGTTGTGCGACGAACTGCGTGGTGCCTGCCTGCCTGTTGTCCTGGCTGTTGTCCTGGCTGTGTTTGCTCACCAAACAAACAACACGTACAGGCGCGCACCCATACACCCACACCCACATACACACACACACACCGTCGCACACACACCTATGTATTCATACTCGATTGATAACCTTAATAAAATGCTTCACATTATGCCAATCGATTGCACACCATGAATGTGTTTATCCTTTGCCTTTGCCTCGCTAAAGTCCACGTTGCTTCGCCTAATACAGCAGCTCCAGTGACAAGAGGGGGAGGGCGGTAGGTGGGTGGGTACACATCAACGCCGGCTGTTGCCAAAGCGCAACAATGACGAGGAGGACGACGACGCCGACGTTGAGGAGCAGCAGCTGAAATTCAACGGTGCCACGTTCGTGTACCTTGTTGGCCTCCGGCTTGCCACTAGCTGCTCCCCCTGCGCCCCAGCAATGCCACGCTCATTTACTGCTGCGCGTTGGGGGCAGGCGGGGCTTCAGCAATTGTGCAAAAAGTGCCAATAAAGCACATTCTTTGTTCGGCTCTGGCTTCGGCTCGCAAAGTGCTCAACAAAGCGGGCAGGCCGGGCCAGGAAAACGTGTTACGCTAGCTTACGCCTGTCTGTCCGTGTGTGGGTGTGCCTGAGTGTGCAGGGATAATAATAATAACGTATGAATAGGTAAAAACGCTCTAACCAGGCGCAGGCTGTGGACAGGACCAGGAGGCGGGGACTCATCGCAGCTTTCTAGGTGGTCGTTGGCTGCGCTTGATTGCTTAGCTGCTGTGTCCATGTGTGTGTGTGTGTGTGTGTTGGTTGATTGTTTGCCTTGCCCTGAATGTGGCTGAGGTGCAGCGACACACACACACACACACTCACACGCGCACACCTCATTGATTTTATTGTGTTTTTGCAGAGCATTCAAAGTGCTCATAAAAATGCCCACACAATAAAAACGATGATGCGGCTGATGATGACCCGGCTCCAGTGGCAGCTTAGCCCAACACAATGGACCAAACCAACTAAGATATTTGGGCTTTGCCAGTCGTCGCCCCATTCCCCATCCCCCACACATGCCCATGCCCATTCCACCTGCCAACCTGATGTCTATTTTAGTGTCCCACGGCTGCTCCGTTTGCCCGAAGTCGAAAATAAGCAGTTGCCATGCGTGTATTTGCGGAGCTGGCTGCTTGGATTTCACACATCCGTCAGGCGGCTCGTCAGCCCTTTCATTTTTATGGAGACTCGTCAGCGAGTGGGTCAGCCGCTCGCTGGGCTCGACTAATGAGCTCAGGCAGCAAATGGATTTTTGTAACTCATCCGAGTGCCGTGCAAATGCAGTTGCAGTTGCAGACGCAGATGCTGTTGCAGATGAAAATGTAGTTGCAAATGCAAATAATGAAAAATGCATTTTCAAACTCGCTCCTCAACGAAAATATGCAATTCCAATTTGGCAGGCAAATGCATTTCTAGCTGGCACAGCTTGTGCTACAATGTTGCCGTGTTTTGTTGCCGCTGGCAGCAGCGTCTCTGGTGTTAATTTGTTAGCACACTGCAGTCGGGGCAGACAGTGATTAATTACAGTCCAAGTCCAAATATAGACGCCCGGCCAAGTCATTTTTGGCTTTAAAGTTAATTAGTTGAAATACTCAAATAACAAATTTCATAAAACTTATGCGCAATACCAACCCGCAATATCTGTATGTGGCGAGATCTGGCATCTCTTTCTACAGTGGGCACTCGATATGCTGTCGCTTTACCTGCGCGCATAAATTTAAAATCCGTCCTGACCACAATTTGCGCATTAAATCATTTCCAGGCCATTTCACAGCACTGGGCGCCACCGCAGCGCCGCATTCATTCATTCATCCATTCATTCAGACACACACACACACACATTCAGTTATTCATTCACCCAGTCAGCCATTCATTTCGATTTGCAGGTGAGCAGCCGCGTGGAATGCAGCCGAGCGCTCAAAATATGCAAAAATTATACAGACCAATGCATGCAGCGCCCGGGGAATTGGGGGCGGGAGGAGGGGCTGGTTCCGGCCAGGAGGTGGTCCCTGGTGCTCTGGCGGCCACTTCAAATATATCACGCGTGAAGTGTCTGTCTGTCTGGGGCGCGTGATTGACAAACGCCGCCGGCTGAGGTGCATGCAACGTTTTAGAAAAGATAAATTTAAGTAATTGTCAATATTTCAAGCGACGTAATTGCCGCCCAGTGTTGGGCAGTGCTGCACAGAAAAATAAAATAAACGCCGAGCACACACTCAAAAGCAAAGGCTCGAGCGTGCCCTTTGGACACACTCACACACACATAGCCCCTCTTGCCACATGATGCTGCGGCTTTATGCAGCTGCAGTTCTATGCAGCCAGCTCTTGCCCCGCCCCTCGCCCTAGCTGTGCTGCCATTTTAACACTTGACGTTTTACCAATTTGCTGCAAATCTTTTTTATTTTGCATTTTTTTCGGTTTCGCAGCACTTTTTGCACTCTTTTGCTGCACTGCAGCAGACAATTTTGTTGCGTGTTAACAACTGCAACAATTTAGGTTTAATTGATGCCCGCTGCAACGCTGAAGTGTCGCCGCCGGCAACCAAGCGTGGTTAGTGTGTGTGTGTGTGTGTGTGTGTGTGTGGGTGTGTGTGTGTGTGTGTGTGTGGGGGGCCTTTGGCTTTTGTGCAAGTTTTGACCACGTAGCGTGAGGTTTTTTTCGCACTGCTTCCGCTTGACGAGTTGTTAGATAAAAGCTATTTACATGTTGTTATTTATGATTTTGCAGTTAAAATGCGCTGTGAAATATTTGTGGAGCTCCTCGCGGCGGCCGCCGAAGGACTCAACTTGGGGCTATATTACGCATACGTCATGTTGTGCACACTCCACACTCGGTTTATTTATTTAGCTTTAAAGTTGTTTCACTTGTTTCAGCTCTTGTTTATGTTTATGTCCATGTTTATGTTTATGGACTTGAGCGCACCTCCAGCCCGGCCCGGTCATATGCTCCAACACGGGCAACAGTTGCGCGGCCGGTCAGCAAAAACTTCGTCCTGGCCGGACTCTAAACGTGCGCCGGGGCATTATCGAACACTAATCCATATATGAGCATATTACATGTAGGATAATAGACCCCATCCTCCGCCCCTGCTAAGCTGCTGCCTCTCGCAACTTTATTACTTTCTGCTGACTCACTGTGGAGGGGAGAAGGGGGAGTAAAAAAGCGAAACTCATGCAAAGGTTGGCTTGTTGATTTATCGCCAGGGTTGGCTGCTCTTCACATGTGTGCGCACTTTTTATGTGTCCCACTGTGCCGGCGCCCAGGGCGTATGATGAATATGTAATTCCAGTGTTATCCACTGCGTTGAACTTTGATTTACTAACTGCGAAATAAATATTAAATTTTCAATTACAACGAGCAAAGTCGCCGCTGCCTCACATGTCTCCACACAGGGCGTCAGCATCCATCGCTTTTTCCATGCAATTACCTTCGCCTTGGCTGCAGGACACGCTGCGTCCTTACACGTGGCTGCGCCCGGCTGTCCTGGCTGTTGCCTGGCTAATGGCGCGAACATTGCTGCAGTGGCCAGAACAGAGGAGAGGCCAGGCACAGGACCCTCGCTGACTTTCGACTTGGACTTGGACTTGGACTTCGACTTCGACTTGGTGTCTCTGCGCTTCGACAGGCTGATGCAGGTTCCGGGCGGACTGCAGTTAGTTATGCGAGTTGTTGTAGACAACAACCAGTAGCAGGCTGTTGTTGTTGTCGTTGCTTTAGTTTGCTGCCATTAAAGGAAATTGTCTGTAAAAATGTGGCCGTATTTCTTTTTGCAAGGTACTTAAAATTAAATTATTGGACACATTAACGTCTTGACTTCTGCCGTGAACGTGAACGTGGACGTAGACGCTGCCTCCCACGGTGGTTGCCATGACGCAAGTAAATGCCACGTAATGACGTCATTAAAACAAGTGAAATGTGCTTTTATTGTAACGGCTGGCTGACTGCCTGGAAGCGGGCACTTTTCAATTTTCTATATGCCATTGCAAAATCTCATGCACATTGTCATTAATCTTAATAAAGTTAACAGCACGACAATTTTATTAAAGCCAATGCGGCGCCAGTCGAAAGTGTCAATGTGTGTGTGCGTGTGTGTCTCCTTAAGGTGTTTGCTTTCATCCTGGGGCTAAGCTAATCATAAAGACCAAGTCAGCGTGAGTCATGGGCTTACAAAGTATCCTTAAGCCAGCAACAAATGCTCATTAGCATATGGCAGACACGACACTCATTCATTCCCATTCGCATATTGAATTAAATCAATTGAATCAATCGCCTGGCAATTGGTGGCACATAAAAATGTGCGGCAACAGGTTGCGCGTCGGCAAGAAGTCGCCCAGTTCAAGAGTGCCACGCCCCAATACAAATAATCAGCCGAATTCCGCCAAACTGACAGGCGACAAATGAGGCGGAAATGAAATTAAACGCAAGCGCGAAAATTGCAGCGTTTTTATTGGATTATTGGCGAGTGCGTGCGTGTGTGTGTGTGTGTGTGTGTGTGTCTTTGGGGTGTAGAACAATGTGCGAATTGTAAGCTCATTTGTTGAATTAGCTGTAAGTGAATTTGGCTTAAACACGCTGCATACGAAGTAAGCCAGGCCTTCGGTAATTGTTAACAAAATTTTAGCTTGAAAAAAATATGCAAAAATATGCAAAAAGCGGCACTTTAAAGCTGCCCGCAGCAGCAATTGCCAACTTTTCATTTATTCCTGTTTGGGACAGTGCACGTCACAAACACAAACAAACACACACGCACACACACACGCACACTCTAGCCAAATGTCTGCAACTGTTTATTGTTGATAAATTGCTGCTGAGGAATTAGTGGGGACTGCAACGATGATGGAAGAGCGTAGCCGGAGCTGGAGCCGCTTCCAGTCGCTGTCAAGTGGCTGTGGCCGCTTGGCCGGCTTAACTGCCAAACACCTACGACCACGCCCCTCAGCCCCCACGCCCCCGGCAATGCGGCAGCAGCTGCTGCGGGCTCCGAGCTCACAATGTTTTCAGAAAATGCAAATTTCACACTGCCCAACTCGACCAGCGGGCAGCCCGAGACGATGGCCAAGAGAAGACTGCGACTGCGAGTGGAGCCGGAGCTCACTTAGGCCCGCAAATCTTCATGCCGGCTGGACTGCAGAGTGACACATGTCGGCAGCATGGAATCAGAATCTGTGCGTTTTATTCTGGACAACGCTGAGCTATGGCCACAGCCAGCCGCAGATAGTCCTTTCATTATACAAATACACACATACACATGTAAGTGCATACATATAGTGCTCTATATAGTGTATGATCTGAGCTGGCAAGCGGGCATAATAAAGTTAGCCAAATCCCCAAGGGGGAGGCAAGTTTTCAGGCTTGTTTGGCATTTATTTAGTTTTAGTTTTGGTTTCCCATACACACAAGCAAAATGATATGCAAATTTAAATAACTGCGAAATGCAATTGAGGTGCCTTTCAGTTTTTCAGCTGCATAATAATCAGCCTTTATTTTATTTGCCCGGCCTGTGCCCACTTAAGGCCAACTGAGTCTTTAAACGTCACCAGTTGGCCCTTTAACGCTAATCAAATGACCAGGTATTAACTTATAAGTATTATCTAAGCCCTGACTGGCCAAGAAGTGGCCATAAATTTCCTGCAAATCGAAAGGCACTGCGCATAAATCTTCGATTGTCCATTTTTGTCAAAGCGGAAATGTCCAATAAATTGTAATTTTTCGTAAGTCCCTTCTATCTCCTATTTGTGCGTGTGTGTGTGTGTGTGTGTGTTAGTTGCAGCTCAATCATCGTTTAATATTTATGTGTTGCTCGATTGTGAAGTTTATTGGATTTGTTGAAGAGTTCCACTGGGTCCTCCGATAATTGCAGCGTCCGCCCATTTGGCAACGGCGGGCGGCAGGTGTTCTGTGCCCCCAATTTATTGTGTGCCCGGCAAACAGTCGATTTGTGCTCAATTGGCTTGTTTAGCTGTTATTTATTGCATTGCTTATTGGGGTTACGTGTGGGCGAAATCATTCTGTTGCCTCACATATATCACGCAATGCTAGAGAAAGTTACTTAGAATTGTGCTGGGAGATGGTAGTAGAGTCATGGAGTTGTATTTGTGAGCATATTTTGTGTACTTTTATACCCTGTACCCTTGGGAAATGGAAGTGCGAGTTTATAGACATATATTCTTGGTCACGATCAACAGCCGAGGAGTACTAGCCATGAACGCGTTGATCTCGAAAACTATGAGAAAACTAATTTCTTAGATTATGAAAGCCAGAACCTCCAAATTTGGCCTATATGAATATTTGAATAATTAATTGTTGCAAAAACTCAGAAGTTATAGAAAGATAACGTGTAGTGAAACTTAACAAACAATTGGTAGCAAGCGAAGGGTGCAGGGTAACTCAGCTAAACTCTTATTTGCTTTCTTAGCACCCGTTTATTATTTAATTAAGGACAGTAACATTTGTATTATGTTTTAGATATCTTGACTTTGGATCCTTTTAATTAAATAATCAATAGAAAATAAACACAAATGTTGTGTGTGGCCTTAGATATATATATTTTCCAGCCTGATAAAAAATAATAATATTTGTTTTCTTATTCTGACAACAGAGTATCCTTCACTCGAGCACTTTTGAATACAATATTGCCACTTCTTCTGTAGAAAAATTACTTTCATCCCCTGCTGCACTTGTTTAAGGAGTCTCGCTTGCAGACATCTCATTAGTTTTCTATTCTCGCTGTTTATTGACTATTGCACCCTGTTCGTCGTATCGCTGTCTGATACTTCTTTACCTTCAGCTCGTTACTTTGTATTGTGCTTAACATAATACTCTTTACATAAAGATTTCAATATTTGTATAATCAACTTGTAGCACATATGTAAGATATGGTCCATCAATGCCTTGTTGCTGGCTTCTCAATCGCTCAACGAAATCTCCGGCATCAAATTATGAACAATAATGCGAATAATGAAGCAATTCTTTTTGATTTTGTAAACCCCGTACTTTCTTTTTTATTGGCTTAATGCCTTGGCTGTGCCATTGTGCCTTCATTAAACGGCAAGTGGCGCATTCTGTGCATATGTTGCACATCCTTTTCGGCACTCGGCACGCCGTGTGGGTGGGCGGCATCATCACATAAACGTGTCACATCAAACAACATTGATTAAAATCTGAAATGAAATAGTAGCTGAGCTGAGCTGAGCTGAGCACAAGGAGCAGCCGCAGCACGTACACACACGAGTCCGGGCGGGGGCTGAGGGGGATCAGCTCGTGGCAGCCCCTAAGTGAAAATCCTTTTTTTTTGAGCAGCCACAATTCAAATTTCAATCAAATGCGACTACAATACCCAATACCTTTTGGGCACATATGTTGACCACAAAGTATTGTATCATTCGCCAATGCTCCCGGGTGTCCGAAATCAAATCAAAGACTGGCCACAAAAAATCGGAGAAGAAGCAGAATAAAGGAAAAGGGTGCAGCATAAAATTGCCAACTATTGGCAAAAGCGAATTCTCAGGCGCACATAAAATCAGATAAAATTTTCATTACCTTATGGCCGCACATTATCGGCATGCGGCCATCGTCTTTGGCGCCTGAAACTCGTGCACGAGCATGAACTGGAACTGGAACTGTGCGACTGACTCCGGCTCCCAGCTCCTGGACACAATGTGCTGCTGATGACGTTGGGTTGTTGTTGCTGTTGCTGCTCTTGATGCTTATTGTGCGCTCCGTGGCGCTGACCATAAAAAAAGACAGGACCTTAGCGAGTAAACGGGATGGCGAGAGCTTTTGTACAACAAACGACAAACGGAAAGTGTCCAACAGGAAATAAGCAGCAACAACAACGGCGACGGCGACGGCGACGACGACTCAAACTCGACTCGTACTCGGAGCTGGACTCGGTCGCAGCAGCTAGGGAGCCAAAATAAAAAGGGTAATAATTTTATCTAGCATTCAGATCAGACACACGTCCGTCTGCTGCCCTCCACTCCCAGATTTGCGCCTGCACGCTCCTGTCCGGCTTTGTCCTGTTCGCGCTATGTGATTTCTTTTTTATATATGCTTTTTTATACGTTTTTGCCGCATCCTTGTGGCTTGTTATGTGTGGCACTTCAAAAGGCTGCTTGAAACTTTGACAACAACCACGTCCACTTGTTATTTACATGGCCAGCTTATGAATAAGAGCTACCCACCCCGCCTCCCACCTCGAGGCGTATTCAATTACGTGTACCTCAAGCAGCGGTAAGCAGCCAGCTGCCAACTGTGATAAAGTGGCCAAAAGGCAATGGAGAACACTATTTCTATTTGCCTGGCGCTGTGCAGTACGTGGCTTTGCTGCGGCCAATCTATCAACATAATTGATGGCTTCGATTAGTTACACATTTTCGTGGAGACAAACGGCGTAGCTCAGTGCACAAATCGCCGATTAATTAAATATTTACTTGGAGCAGCTCTCGGGGCAATTAATTTGACCAAACGAATCGACTAGCTGATAAACCCTTCAGCTGCCGCATCTTTGTGTACAGCTAATGAAGTGCTGCCTGCGACGATAAACTGCGACTTTTCTAAACAAAGAAGCACCCGAAACCCAGACCGGGACCCGCAAACCCGCAACCCGCAACCCCCGCGGCTACACGTTTAGTTGTCATGCATCTCGTGTTCAACTGCACGGAAAAAAGTGCAAAACCAGCTCGGACTGAGACACAGACTCAGATTGAGACTGAAATCGAGGCTGAGACTGGAGCAGGGCGTTTATTATATATTGTAATATGTATTTTTGCTCTCGACGCGACTGAGTTATTGGGCACGGCAAAGTGCGTTGTCGCCAGACTGCGGCGCGCCAAGCTCATCAACGCCCCGTGCGTCGTGCGCTGGGGGGGCCATAAACACACCAGGGGCACCGACGCCGCATAATTTTGCCATAACATTTTTGGCCCCGACTCCGCTCTTGGCTACCTTGAAGCGCAATCGAGCCACTGCATTGTCGCTGTCCCGGCCTGGCCTGGCCTGATGTACCTTGGTGCCATAAAAAGGAAGCAGGCCAAACAATGGCGTCAACTGCGCTGCGAATGCCGCTAAAGCTGAGTTAGTTTCCATGTATCGCCATCGTCCTGTTGGCTCCCTGACAAAATGTAAAAATGCCCTGCTGCTAGCCGAGTTCAAAGTCAATTGTAATTTTTATGGCAAAATGCGACGCAATATGATATATATTTCATATGGATATACTCTAAACTCTAACACTCGCTGGGTAACTGGACGATTATATTGTAAAAGGCAAGTTTATTTGATAAATGTATTTAAATATTTTAAAATTCTTTTTATATAATAGTTTTTTCTTTTCAAGGGAAAATCTGTATTCCAATTTTATTTGAAATATTTTTAAAATACCAAGACACACTTTGTTAAGTTATTTTACTGTATTTAACACATCTTTAAAGTAGGTCAGTTTCAAATAAATTTATATATATAAATATAACTGTGTATATATTTTTAATAAATCTAAATAAATTAAAATATGTATTTTACATGGCCTTTATTGGGTATTCAATAGTCGATGTTTCTCTATACAAAACGAACTTGTTTCAAGGCAATATTGTGCTTTGCTTTTTGGCTCATAAAACTAATATAGTTATGCGAATTTATTAAGTAAAAAAGAGTATGTAACAAGCTTGTATATATCTAATTTTGTATGTAATATAATTTAAAAATACAAACACAAACTTGAATTCATAATGTAAGCTTTGTACAAATATTACAATATATACTTTACCACCGTTAAATAATCATTAACTCAAACTGCTGCCTTTTCCTGCGCATTCCATTTGCACACTTATCTATCAGTCAAACTGCCAGCAAATTAAATTAAAAATCAGCTTTGCACATACTTTAAAAAAATATACAACCTAAAGAAAAAACTCAAAAGCTTATTAGAAACTAGCCCCAAAAGTACAGCAGCACGAGAACTACCCTGCAAAAGGGACGAGCCCTCATTAAATCCTTTAAAAAACCCGCGCTAATCCTTTTAAATGGCTCAGCCCAAAAAATTGTTGAAAAATATTTAAAAGAAATCAGTGCAAGCGGCCAACTTGGCGATACCTTCATTATTTTGATGGCTGATTTAACCTGACGCCGTCGACTAGGCCTGGCCCTTATCAGCCCATTGCGGAGGGCTCAAGGAAGCGGGGCAGGCCTGGTCAGGAACTGAAAGTTTGATCTAACAACACGTTGTTTTCATTGCTCATTAGCGGCGACAGCGCGAGTTTAATTAGCATTGACGTTACGTCTGATTCTCATTACGGGCCAGAAAAAAGGGTTACGGCAAATTGCTGCAGGCAGTTGCTGCCAAACTTCTGTATAATTAAGGGCTGGCCCCAGCAACACCTTGGCCAAAACAAAAAGTGGCCAAGAAAAATGGCGCAACGCTTTGATTCAATCAGCTGCTGGGCCCCAAAGCAATCGAGGGTTGCTCGAGCAAAAACTAATTGCCTTTTCGACATGCATTTAATCTCTATTAGAGTACACGAAATTGATAGAAAACTTTGTGCGGGGCCACATGTGGACAAGCCTCCCTGGCTCCCTGGAGTGTCATGGTCATGTGCTCGTCCAGATTCCAGTAGCTACTCCCCATCTCCACCTTTGCCGGCTGCTCTTTGCCGTTTCATAAATTATTAAGGGGTTTGATTTCCACACGCCACTTGGCCTTTTGTCCGTTTTGGCATTTAAAACAAATTGTTCTTGTACGTTAGTTCGATTATTTGCCAAGGGGGTGGCAAAACTTTTGCGGATGTGTGCTCGGTGTGCTGATAATGACGGAAGTCATCACGTCTGAACGGCAGCTCCAACTCCAATCGGACTCCGACTCCGCAACTGATAGATGCGAATTGGCTGAAAGGTGTGAGCACGCCTCGTACATATCAATAACATTGTAGTTTGCCCCACGTGAACGGGACCCCGGGCGGACCAGTCCGCTCCGCTGTCCCGTGTGCAGCAGCTGTGTCGACTGCTGATGACCTTTTAATTGAAGTGCCAGCAGCAAAGTGTGGGCTTTTGTTCTTCTGGCCACTCTTCGCTTTGGCGTTGTGCTATAATTTGATCAAGGAGCTGCAGAGCATTGCTGTGGTCTGGGCTAACTTTGTTGCCATTGGAAATTTGGCCGGCTCCACAAGAGATGCGAGATGCGCAGTCAAGCACACAAAAATGCAAATAAACGCGTATAAAACAATGCAAAAATCAAATTTTATGATAAGGCCAAGCCGCTGGAATCCTTTAATAAACAGCCAACAAATTAAACACAAAATGTAAGTAGCCGAATTCCGCGCAGGCAGCCACGCCCATTTTCTCATGCCATTTGCCGTTAATTAAACCCTTCGTCGGAGAAAATCTTTTGGCCAACCACGGCGAAAGTTTTTCCATTACGGCCAACGCCGAGCGAGGGCCAGGCCCAGGGCGAGGGCCAGGGCCAGGACCATTGCCGCTGGCAAACGAAATCAAAAAGTAAAAATTTATGAAGCGTTTAATTGAATTAATTAAAAGCAATAATACCTTGAAATAATTGCGCCTAATAGAAAAAGTTTTGCATGGATGGACTTGGACTACGACTTGCCGCAACTTCCAAATGTAACCAAAATCTGTAGCCAGAGGCTGACTGACAATGGCCAACCTTTCGGCCATGTTTTTGCCCGCTGGATTCTTCTGACATGCGGCACGGGCAGGGACAGGGGCGGGCGGGGCACGAGTTATGTGACAAATCCTGCGCACGCTAGCCCAAGCCATAAGTCAAAATTATCAACAAGACGGCAAACGACGGCGTCTGCGGCACAGAGCCGTGTGTCCTGTGTCCTTGCAAGCTGCCTACAGCCCCGGCTGCAAGTGTGTCTGTGTGTGTGTGTGTGTGTGTGGCAACTGTCACGCACGTAGGCCACGCAACATTGCGAAAAATATGTCTTTGATGTCATAAATCAATTAGGATTGCCAGCAAGTGTCCTGGCCAGGATCTGCGCCTTAACGGCAAACAACTTGTTAGGCGGCCCGCACAGGACTCCCGTTTTAAGCGGCGCAGTTTTAACTTGTTTTCAAGTTTTAAACGTGACCAACAAAACTCCTCGATTCACGCGTGAAATCAAGTGGAGTAAATGAAGCAAATGAAGTGGATGAACGTGAAGAACCACTCACACACACACCCTCTCAAAAGCCCTTTGTTGCGTAATTATGTCACACACACACACACACTGAGCGGGGAGGCGGCGAGCCTGGAGTGCCATGCGTTAGTTCCTCAAACATAATTAAGAAGTTGCACGATTGCTTGACAATAAACAGAAGTTTAATTATTTTGCCAGCCCCGGGCTTCAGGCTGGCAGCTGATTAAGCCAAGGCTCACCTTTTGACTTATGATGAGAAGCGCTGGCGCTGGCACCGGCTGATGTATTGCCTGATTTATGACAGCTGACAACTGACAACCGACAACTGACAGCTGGCAGCAGCAGATCATTAAAGCCGTCAGACAGTCGCTGCCGGCGCTAGGAGTTGCCAACTTTAACACTTAATTGCCGGCCAGACAAAGCAGCCAAGTTAACAGCACATTTGCGTAAATCAAACAATTAGTCATGGCATCCACATTAGATGGCGGCCCAGCTATGCCAACTACTCGCATTGTCCACTTTGGCCAAAGATTTTCTTTCGCTTTTGTTTAATGTGTCCCCGCGGTGCTGTTTGTGCCTCGTCTTACAACACTGGCAGCAGCAGCGAAGCCAGCAGAAGGTGTTGTCCTGCACTATTGTTAATTTATGCGACATTCTCGTAGTTTGCCATTTGCCATAATAACTTCTAATATCCCACCCAACGGCGACCCTTTGGGGGTTGACGCTCATCCCGAACCGGAACTGGAACTAGAACTGGCAAGAAAGTGCGCACAGAACTAGTCGCCACTCGACGCACTCATTAATTTATGGTTTTGGGTCTTTGAATTTATGTACTGCCAAAAATACAAAAGTATTTGTTTTAAAATAAAAGGGGCCCGACCTAAGGTGACTGCTGCCTGGCTTGGCCAACAGCAAGCAAGACGAATACTCTCTTAAATACTCTCTTCGTTCTTGAGTTCAAATTCTAACAAGCTACAAATTCATTTGATTTTGATATTAATTAAATATGTTTTCATGTGCTTTCAAAGCTCTTTCAGAATGAGCTTCTTCTCATCCATATTTAATTTAATTTAAAAAAAACTTATTCAGTTTTGTTTGTTTTCATTTGCTCTTTCAGTCCAAATAGTTGACATCATTCACTTGACGTAATTCAATCTTAACAGCTGCTCAGTTAATACATTTTTGACTCATTTGAAGTCGTGCACATATTTATAAACTGAATGACAAAGCTTACTGAAAAGCGTTGTCAACTTATCTGTGAGAATATCAGCAGAATTGATTGCGCTGCTTATAAAATATATTACATAAGAGTAGCTGCCGGGTTGTATCCCGTTGAGTTACGTAGAGTTCGCTGCCCTGGCTAACAGCATTACAAAACTGGCCCCCGCCACCGCCCCAACTCCCCCTTAATCGCCTACAACAACTATTGCAATTGTGCAACTTTTTGTGCGGCTTGTTCTAAATGGGGAAAAACTCGTTTGCCAGCCTCTAAAGCTCGTTTAAATTTAACATTTTATTAGCGACTCGCACCTGGCGCTGCTGCTGCTGCTGCTGCTGCTGATATTGTTATTGTTGTTGGCAGCAGCGACATCGACGCTGGCGTCGGCAAACGTTCTGCCCGCTTTCGCCCGCTTTTCGCATTTGGTAATCACAACGAAGTCGGCGCCGGCTCTGACGACGGCCAAGTTCAGTGCCCTCGAATTGTGTTGACTGTTTTCGAGTTGATTTGGTCGGATCGCAGCTTTTGATATGTTTCTTTCCACTGTTGACCAAATGATTTGCATTGAAACTGGGTTAAGCGTGTCCAGGTAGTGATAGAACCCGCCGCGGCTCGGATGTTGCGTGATCCATGGACCCAGTGGATGGGCAATCTTTGAATAGATTGCCCAATCCGACACGTGTGTGCCTAGCGATTGCTCCATCGTCCAAACAACAAGAAAAGGCAATTAGCCACGCTCTTAGCCAGAAAATCGAATGTCCAACACGTAGGCCATGTGGAAACCTGTTAACGTTTCAATGACTTTGAACTTTTGGAGCGTGGCTCAAAGTGTTTTTCTTCTGTTTGGTGTTTACATTTACATATTGATTGCTGTTTGCTTGACCCATTTGTGGGGAGCACTTGGTGGCGCTGGTGCCGCCGGAGCCCACGCCACTTCCACTTTCGTTGGAGCGCGACTTTCTTCAACGATTGCCCATGGATTGGGCCCGGGCTCGAGCTCCGACTTTGGGCCCAGCGCTTGTGGGATTTGTCAGCGCAGCCGCTGCTTTGTAACCAGTTTAATGACGGCGTCGGCGTCGGCGCCGGCGTCGCCGTCGACGTCGATTCTCAACGCCGACGCCGATTCTTGGTTGGCCTTTTATAAAAAGTCTTTGGCCAACTTTCTTGAGCTTCATTCGCGTTTCAGGCGCGACCGTCAACGTCTCGAGTGAAATGAAAACCGCGTTCTGCCTGCTGCCGCTGCTGGCCTGCGCCAGCATTGTGTGGTCACTGCCACCTCCTCCGGCCAAGGAGGAGGCGCTGCCCAGCACGTTCGCCAGCGAGGCCTCCCAGCTGATTGCCACGCAGCTGCTGAAGCACAACAAAGACATCGATGCCAACCAGGTGCACTCGCCGCTGGGCGTCGCCTCCATTCTGGCCGTGCTGGCGGAGGCCGCGCAGGGCGAGACCTATGCGGAGTTTGGCCAGGTCTTTGGCTTTCCCCAGGGGCGGCAGGACCTAAGAGCGGCGTTCGAGCGCATCTTGGGCAGCTACCAGAACCGCGATGCTGCCGTGGCGCTGCCCTCGTTCCAGACCTGGTTCTACGTCTATCGCAACAACAGCGTGCGCGAGGAGTTCAAGCAGTTGCTGCAGCGACACTACTTCGTCGAGGTGAAGGACATCAACAGGCAGGAGTACGATTGGAGCGAGCCCAACACCTCGCTGCAGCTGGAGGGCGTCGCCGCGGACTTGGAGAGCACCGAGCCGAGCAACAGCAAGGATGTCATCGGCTTCGAGACGCTGAAGCGCATTAACCTTGATGACGATGCGCCCCTGGTGGCCAGTGACACCTATGGCGAGGAGGTGCTGAACAAGGAGGCATCCAAGTTCGATCGCGAGGTGGATGACAAGCAGTATGTGGAAAAACCAGTCGCATTAGCCGAAGCAGAGCTAGAGAGGGAGCAGGAACGGGAGCAGCTGACCACCGAGCAGTCGGCAACGGAAGCAGCCAGCGACAGCACCGATCTGCCAGTGGAAAAACTAGAAAAACCAGCCGAGATCGCCCTGACCGCTGAGGAAAATGTTGCTGCCAAGCAGCAGAACAAACGCAGCGACACCGAGCAGAACCCAAACGTGGAGGAGAACGAGACGGTGCAGGAGGACGAGAAGCTGCGCAAGCTGCTCAGCGAGCCAGGCAGCGGCGCCAACCAGGTGACCGCCAGTGAACCCGAGAAGGTGCGTCTACCCCTGCAGAAACTGGAAAACGCCGTCAAGACGATGGTCAAGGAGGGTGCCGACGAGATCATGATTGCGCTCGAGTCGCATCTCAGCACCGTGGCTCGGGTATGTCTCGACGGAAACAGCTTGTGGCGCTGCTCTCTAAACTGTCTGAAAATTCTTATCTCCCTTCCAGGCCTACGGCGCCCGCAGCCTGTTCCGGCAGGACGACATTGCCTCGGCTCTGAGCGCCAACTCCATCACGGGTCGCGCCATCGGCTCCAAGTCCAAGATGCTGCTCTTCAACGGACTCTACTATCGCGGCAGCTGGGCCCAGCCCTTCTATCAGCTGCGCGACGGCAGCGACGAGTTCTTCTTTATGACCAACGACGACGCCATGAAGACGCCCATGATGCACGCCCGCGGCAAGTTCAACGTGGCCGACCTGCCACACTTGAAGGCGCGCCTGCTCTCGCTGCCCTACGAGAATGCCCAGTACAGCCTGTGCATTGTGCTGCCCAATGAGCCCGAGGGCCTCAGCGTGGTCATCGCCCAGCTCCAGCCCAGCGACTACAAGTACGCGCGCGAGCACATCGAGCCGAGGGAGCTGCATGTGACGCTGCCCAAGTTCCAGGTGGAGGAGACCTCGCGCTCCGAGTCGATGCTCAAGCAGCTGGGCCTCAAGCGTCTCTTCTCCCGCACCGAGGCCCAACTGGGCCACCTCTCCGAGGACGAGGACGTCCATGTCGATGAGATCGTGCAGTTCGTCAACGTGCGCGTGGATGAGGGCGGCAGCAGCGCCAACTCTTTATCGGCAGCCACCATGCAGGGCCGCTCCCCGATTGCCGCCGAAGCCGCCACCGCGCTGCCCGTGCCGGAGCCGGAGCCGGAGCCCGAGCCGGGCGTAGAGCGTTTCGATGTGAACCGCCCCTTCGCCTACTTCATAATGGACTGCAAGAATCAGTTTGTGCTCGCCTCCGGCAAGGTGTACGCGCCCGAGTTTAAGGATGAGCTGCCGCCTGTCTCCATCGAGGTGGAGCTGGAGCAGTCGTAGGCCTGGCCCTCGCGCAAATCACGCTAGCTTTTAAGTTTCGTAACGAATTTTCACCGATGCGCTTCGTGCAATTTTCATACTCCTAAGTGCCCATAAGCAATAAACGAGAATTTCATTTTCCCAAAAGAATTTCTGGTCCTGCTGATGCCGCTTATGATTTTCCCAGCCACTTGAGCAGACGCAGTCTGGCGGACTCCGCGTTCATTTGCTGCGCAATCAAAACAACAATTAATTCGCTTACTCGCTGACTAACAACAACAATAACAAGCGCCTGGCCAGGCAGCAGGCAGATCAACCCTCAGGATTCAATTGTCTGTCTGTAATATGAAATGTATCTGGCGGTGGGCATCGCTAATTTCCGTGCAGCAAATTTGTCATTGCATTCGGCTTGGGTTTGAGCAAGGGCTTGGCCACGGGAACGGGATCGGGCACGGGGTTGGCTTTGGGCCGTGTGTCTGCTTTGTTGACTTAGCTCAGAGTTCCATCAATTCTCAGGCAACTCAAGCGAAAGCGGCGCATCCGACACGTGCCCCAGCTGGCAGCCCTGGCGAATCTGACAGGACTCTCCTCAAGTGGTCAATGGGCTGCAATTAAAAGTCTCATTAGAATGCATGATGTCTTCTTTAGCCAGTTTCCGAAGGTGGCTAGCCAGCTCCTGGTCCCAAGCACACGTCCAGCCACCAGAGCTCTGAAACAGAAAATGTGTCTCTAAGCGAAGATGAAGGAGCAGCGTCGCGGCCTGGGGGGAACTCGGCGCCAGGCTGGCGGGCGCCAAAAGCCAGAGGTAAAAACAGGAGTAAATGCGTGCCATGATTATAGTGATGACGACTGCCACCCCTGGCTGTGCCTTCTCGGAGATGTAGTCCCGCTGCTGCCGCCAGCAGAGCAGACGATGATGTTTCATCTTTTCCACATGAAAACTCACGTAACAAAAATTATGATAATCATAACTTTTTTTCTCTTTGCCTTTTCCTTTTGCTTGTTTTGTTAGCCACTGGACAAAGGAGTCGCTGGCGTTTGCTAAGGTATTTTTGGGCCACGCTGGCGTCTAGTTTTTGTCTGGCGTTCGGTCTATTTTTATTAAGTCCTGCATATAAATCAATGCTGCCAGATATGCAGAAGACCTCCCCCAAAGGTATAAAAGATTTATAAGGGTTTTTTTTTATACTTTTTTGTTGTCAACTCGTTTAAACGTTGTTTAACATAATTTTCATGCAAAAGTTGCGAGATGAATAAGAAGCGAGTGTCTCTTGCTTGTTAGACAGTGTAGCCCTCAGTTAAACAAATAATCTATGATGAATAAAAAGTGTAAAGTTCTTTGTGATGCCCTCACCTCAACCATACACCCACTAGCCATTTGACCTGGCACATAAATCATCCAAGTGGCCATAAATCCATCCCATTGCATCAAAGACAAACATTCGCTTGATGGTAATTTCAACAAAGCGTCACGCCACGTCTCGAAGATTTATGGGGCTGCTTCAAGTCTAATTACAAGTTAAGTTCGTCGAATTAAAAATGTGCCTGCGCGCCTCCAAACAAGTGTGGGAAATCACTCGAATTTTCAATAGCGCCAGCTGTTTTCCAAGAAAAACTAAGCCAAAACAAGTTGAATTTCAAAATGCTCTAACCCCTGCCCCTGCCTCAGCCCCTGCCCCAAGCTGGCGAGCGACGTTGACATTTGCGGCGTGAAAATGTAATAAACACATGTGGACGCCAACTGACAGAAAGGGGGCTCCTGCTGCAGCTGCTCCAGTGGAATGGAGCTCCAGTAGGCGTGGGTGTTAGAGGGAAGGCCGCAGAAGTCTGACAGGCATGGCTCGTGTTCGCTTTACATCGCAAGACAATTCAAACTTTATTTATCCAAAATGATAACTATTCAAATATATTTTTGAAGACACACATAGAATGGAAAGGCTTTCATCTCCGCCTTTGGAAATTATGTGGAAAAAATGTTTCTCACTCTTTGCTAGAATTCCGCAAAAACTTCCTCATGACGCATGGTTCTCGCCTTTGGCTTACTCTTACCCTCAGGATGCTTGTCAAAGTTGGAAATGTCCTCTGCATTCGAAATGGTTGGCATATATGGTGGCTGAACGGTCTGGTTGAGCAACGGTATCCAATCCACTTCTTTAAACCACTCGTGATTCTTTATATCCTTGTTGCCATTAATTAAGTTGCCATATCTGCAAGAAGAGCTTTGTACTTTTAGATATAGGTCTCTAGGGACAGGCCTCAAGACTTGCCGCTTCGAGAGATCCACTTGCAACAAATGATCGACCAGGTGCCGCAAGGCGCCAGAGAATGCGCTGGGCATTTTGTAGTCGCCCTCACAGATCTTGTTGTACATAACCATGACGTCACGATTGTGGGACGCGAAAGGTGAATGACCACAAACAAATTCATAGATGAGAACACCAAAGGCCCACCAGTCCACGCTGGTGCCATAAGGCTTCGATTGTATTATCTCCGGTGGCAGATACTCCGGAGTGCCGCACAGCGTCATTGTGCGTGTTTCCACCTTCTAAAGGGAAAAGCAGGAGTTTAATTAAACATCAACGAACACTTTCTGATGCCACGTCCGACCTTTGCAAATCCGAAATCGGTGACCTTCAAATAGCCATTTTTGTCCATCATTATATTTTCTGGCTTCAAGTCACGATATAGCAGACTGCAATGGTGGAGATACTCCAGAGCTAGAAACACCTGAGCCGCATAGAAACGTGCCTGTTTCTCGCTAAACTTGCGCACTCTGTGGAGCATAGAGCATAGCATGATCGGTGTGGGGCATTATAAATAGAAGCTCTATCACCTACTTTCGGTGATAGGTAAACAGTTCGCCTCCCATTATCAGCGGCAGTATCAAATAGAGGCTGTCGTTGTCCTTGAATGAAGCGATGAGGTTGACAGTGAAGGGGAAGCGTATCGAGTTGAGCACCTTTTTCTCGCTCATCACATGCATAACCTGCTTGGTCTTCACGATCTGATCCTTGCTCAGCTGCTTCGAAGCGTAGTAGGTGTCATCCTCCTTGTCCTTGATTAGCTGCACTTTGCCGAAGGAGCCAGCGCCTAGAGTCACTTTAACTATATAGTTTTCGAGTCCACACGATGGTGATGGGGTATTGCGGCTAAACTTCTTGTTGAATTCGTCCTTCAGCTTATCTAAAATGACGCCGTAGTCAACTTTCGGACTGAAGTAAAGTGGCTCGGAAGCGGATTGTCGCCCCATTATTGTCAACCGAATTTGCAATATTATAAAAGTACCAATAAACGTTTTAACAATTTGGAATTTTCAACAAAACATTTTACATGTCGGGCATTCTATAAGGTAACTACATTATTAAATTCATGATAAATAACGCACGGCCTACTTGATTTACTTAGCACAAGTTAAAGGATTATCAAAGTTCTACAAGAATAACAGACAGATGATGAGATCTCCGATCATATAGATAGGATTTAGTTTGGCATTCCCAAATTTTCTTTTTTTATGGTAATACTTCCACACCACATACGAACTACACTATCTATATAAGTTTGTCTTCATTGGCTATGGCGATTGGGGCAGATTTTATATAAGTGTTAACCCTGCTAGTTGATAAAAGAAAAGTATTGGGCGACCAATGTTTAAAAATTATTAAACAAATCGGGATGGCGATTTATTTTCGACTTCAATTTTGTTTTGGCTTCGAAATTTTCAAAGTTGGACAAATCCTCAATATTTGACACCGTCGGTATATAGGGAGGGTTGATTTCCTGGTTAAGCACAGAATACCAATCAACGCCTTGAAACCACGGATGATTTTTTATATCCGAAGAGCCTTCGTTCGAGTTACCTAAACTGAAGTAACGTGCTTGAGATGTGGCCCTTTTAAGACTCCCGAGTGCTTACCGCTTTGAGGGGTCCACCTGCAGCAGAGCTTCAACCAGAGTCTTCAGTTGGTTTGTGAAGAACGAGGGTATACGATACTCGGCCAAACAGATTTTCGAATACATCAATATGACGTCACGATTATGCATTGAGAACGGCGAATGACCCGCCACAAACTCGTATATCAATACGCCAAAAGCCCACCAGTCCACCGATTTGCTATACGGCTTTAGCTGGATGATTTCCGGGGCTAAATACTCGGGAGTGCCACACAGCGTCGATGTGCGGCTTTCAACGCGCTGCGAGAAGATGTTGAGGACTTCTATAAAACGGAAATATCTTGAATCTTACCTTGGTAAAACCAAAATCGGTCACCTTGATATAGCCGCGAGCATCCATCAGGATATTCTCGGGCTTGAGATCGCGGTAGATGAGACTCATATGGTGCAAGTACTCGAGGGCGAGTAGCACTTGAACCCCATAGAAGCGGGACTGCTTCTCATTGAACTTGCGCACTCTTGGTGCAGAGGAGAAGGACTGTGACTATAATTACAGGCCTAGCGAAATGAATGATGGCACTCACTTGCGATGGTAGGTGAACAGCTCGCCGCCATTGATGAATGGCAGCACCAGATAGAGGTAGTCGAAGTCCTTGGTGGCATCTATAAGATGCACCAGAAATGGAAAACGAATAGAGTTCAGCACGGTCTTCTCATTGTGAACGTGCGAGACCTGCTTGAGGCGCACCAGGTCATCCTTGTTCATCATCTTGGCCGCATAGTAGTTTTTACCCTTCTTCTCCCTTACTAACAACTGCGGACGAATGGAGAGGGGATCGAAGAGAATGGAATGAAAGTTGAGGTGAGTAGGTCAAGAAAATACTCACAACAGTGCCAAAGCTGCCGTTCCCAAGAACGGCTCGCTGGGAATAACCTTCTAGATTTGTGTACGGTGAAGGTTCTTGCGTTTCCCAACGCTGCTCAAACTCCTTCTTCAGATTGGCGAGTATGGTGCTGTAGTCCTCCTTTGAATTAAAACTTGTCGGCAATTGTTGGTTACTCATAATCAGCACACACACTTTTTACGCATCTTTCACAACAATACTGGACAACACACAGGACTGGAATATCCGATAATTCGTACTTACGGCTCAATAAACTTATAATTTGGACATTCATAATTTTGATTGTTTGTTTTTTATATAGCTTGACAAACGAAAATACGGCAAAAGCAAAACATCTTTATCCAAATCTATTGAGTTAGGAGTCTCAAAGCTTTTTCAATTAGTTGGGCGCGGCACTCAAATTAGGCCAAGGTATGACAAATAACCACATGCCCTAAGCCAGACAGACACCGGAGGACCACATGACCACATCAAATGCCAATTTCCTGTGCGAACGGCCCACACATGTCCCCGTCACCGTTACCATCAACGTCAGCGTCAACCTTAACGTTCACGTCACCGACTTCCTGATGTGGTCCTGCAAAAGTAAGAAAAATTGCAAAACGTCCACTTGATAAATGATGCTAACCAAGATTACATAAGTTGGTAATTTTCTAGTACATTTATTTCTACATGTCAGCTAGTCAGTCGGAGCTCTTCACTCGACCAACATTTTGCACTTGGCATGCGATGATGGACATGTCCAGCTCCGGACCTGAACCAGAAGCAAAAGCTGAAGCTGAGCCTGAGCCTGTGCCTGAGCCTGATGCTGATAAGAGTGAACCGGATGCTCCGGTTGTTGCATGGCTTTTAAGGTAACTGTCGACCGGCCCGTTATTGGCCATTTCGACCCGTTGTCGTACCCAAATTGACAATTAATCATTATCTTTCAGCGCTTGGAGCCTCAACTCGAACCTGCTGGCTCTTAGAGAGCGGGGTGGGGTGGGGTCAGAGGCAATTACAGATTGCTTTTGTTTAGGCTCTCGCATCTCGCGTTGTGTGTGTGCAAATGTCTTTCTAAATATGTTTGGGGTTGGCTCTAATGTGTCGCCATTTATTCTGGAAAACTTCATTGTTGATTGAACTACTGGACAACAACTGGTCTAGATGGAGGCGAGATTCCGCTGGACTGCTGAAATCGATGGACAATTCAGCTTTGAGGAGAATACTTAATCAGTTTTATAACTCTGTCAGGCTCGGCTAATAAATACTCGATGTTCATTTGACTAAACCCTACCATTCATAATCTTTACAAACATATACTTTTTAATTCACTTAAAATCATAAAATTTGTCACGTACTTAACATAGCGCAATTGTTCCCTTTCCCCAACCAAAAAGCTTTCACTTGCACTCTCTCTCTCTCCCTGCTCATCTTTCTGGCGCTCAGCGTCTCACCAGTAAATTAGAAATCGTGCAAAAACTAAACAATATCACTTAGAACGACCCAAAACAGTGCCCAATCCAAAAGCTTGGCTCATTTAACTTCCAGCCACAAGATGAGCCACCCCACAGAAGATAAACTCCAGTGGGCTAAGATATGTTAACGACTGCAATAAATAAACGGATAATATCAAGCGTGCTAGGCCTTCCATAAATACACATATCCACGTCCATTGGCCGCTCCAGACTTGGCCTCAACTGCGACTTCAGCTGGGAGAGATGCGCTCGCTAAGCGGCCCGAGACCAGATTAAGTCATACGCACACGTTTCGCTCTCTCTGGGCCGTTGCCATTTCTTTGGCTGCTTGGCAACACTTAAAATTCATTAGCTGTATTAGCTCTGGCTGGCTGGTTGGCTGGTTGGCTTATGCAAAGTAATTGACGCCCCGATGAACTGTTGACACGCTCGGCATTTGTCTTGGCCTACACTTGGCTAATATTTGGTTTAGTTATCAGTGCCATTTTTTGGGCTTAAGTAGGTGAAAGTGAAAGCAGCACAAAATGGCCAAATTCAATTATGCTGAAAGGTTTCGCCGCTGCCTCGATTCGCATACATCGCACAGGCCAAACATATCCCACATTTGTGAACAGCCCTGGCCATTAGCGTTAATCTCTGCGCAATCGGGGTATGAATCATGGCACACACACACACACACTCACACTCTCTCTCTCCCTCTCTGGTTGCATGCTGCACGAGCGGTAAATGCATTTACTGCGTGCACAGTTCAGCGGGCAGCAACAATGTCACCGTATTCCACCTCTGCTCTTCCCTCCTGCCACGCATGTGTGCAAAAGGTGTAACTAATCCGCAGGCCATGTGACTTTTGTCATGCGCCGCTGTCAGTCATTGGCAACAGTACACCCCCCTCCCCCCTCCACCTCCCCAACCCTTTGCAAATGCCAACGGTTTCCAGTCAATTCCACCCCAAACCGACCGACCTGCCACCGTTTCGCTACCGTCTTCTGCCACCTTCAATCATCGATGCGGACCACCCGCCATTGTTGTCGCCGCTCGCTGGCTCCATGTAATCCCTTGATTTGGCCAGAGACACTCTGACAGAGCCAACGCCCTGCGCCGCGGGTGGCCACGCTGACATTTCGCATCTGGCTGACTTTTGTCCATGTTTGAGGTAAGTTTTGGCACAGGAAAAAAGGGAAAAAATTATTATTATGATTATTTTAATGCGCATTTGCTTAGTTTTATTGTTGGCGCAGTGGACTGTGCTGACATTTGACTGTTCACTACCTTTTGTGCTGCTCGATCGTCATAAATCAGGCACCAGGACCCATTGATGATATCGGGCCTATAAATCAATTGCAAATGACATCAGGTTCTATGTGCAGACAAATAGCGGCACAGTTATAATATATATATGCATACACGTATCAAAATAATTGCATACAAAATTCATAAACAATATTCAACTGTTGAACGCTTAAAAAAGAGTTTCTTCAATCAGTTCTTGAAATATCTAATGTCCAGAATCTCCTTTTCGATACTAGTTCTTAATTGCTATTGTACACAGTTTCTTCCTGTGTACCTATTCATATTCTAAACAATAATTTCGCAGCCCGGCTGAATGGAAACAACGCGTTCTATGGAATATGGGGCGGGGCGGGGTAACTGGAAACTGTGGTAACTGGTAACCGGCCTGGCAAATGGCTTTGGCAAATAATAAAACAATGCTGGAATTAAAACAATTGCTATTGCTACAATTTTAACATTTGCCATAAATAAACATGAGCCGGTGGCATTTCCCAGTTGCATGCGCTTTGGAGGAAATGCGAAATGTGGAACATTTTATTGAAATTCAATTAAAGTCGTATTTCAATAATTGGACACGCATGGTGCGCATTTCCGTGCCGCTCGATTTCAAAACGCCGCTCAAATTTATGAGTTTTCAATTTTGGCCAATTGAAATGTTGCCACTTGGTCTGTTTTTAGCTGCTGCAATTGTTGTTGCTGTCCATTTGGCAGAGGAAAACGGAAATTGGTGCAAAATTGAAGCCCACTGCCCGCTGTCGAACTCCATCAGGAAAGCTACGGTGCATTAGGCTGCAAGTTCTTATCAGTTGGGCCCACCCTCGGCGCCTGGCCTTGGCTACTCCACACACACACACACACACACACGCGCACACACACACACACACACCATTCCACCCCACCCCCCTGGCACCCTTAGCGCTTCTCTCACGTTAAGTGTGCAAAATTTTGCGTGATTTGTGCGAATTTCCTCTCATTGGAACGCTGATAAAAGTTGCCATCGAGGGGGTGGTCGGTAGAGGGTTGGTTAGTTTTGGGCGACTTCTTGTTGTCATTGTTGTTGTTTAGTGCCATAAATTTTTTTTACTTGTCATATCTCGCTCTCTATTTAGGCACAGATCATTAAGTTTCCACGGCATTTCCACAGTTATATCTGATTTAAAGATTTGACTGCCTCGCTGCCAGCGATGAGAACATGTGTTTTAATATTTCCACTTCTTCTTTCAGTTTTATCTATTTTCGGCCAGTCCACATTAATAAATTGCCATATTTATGTTTATACGTGCGTATACAGAGTGCCGTTCCTATACATTTATCAAATTGTCAATTGCGGCCTGTCATGGCTCTTTAACATAACTTGGCCACGCAAAATTTAAGTAAAAAGGCGTTGATGGAATATTTTAGAAATTATTCAACAAGCAGTAAATTTACGCAAACAAATGCGAATAGTCTGAACCAACTGTTGGTTATTAAATTCACAAAAATATCTAAAAATAGATTCAGCGAGGTGGATTGAAGTATACTTGAACAGAATTTCTTTAGTATAGGTACTATAAACCATGTAATTATTATGAAAGCAGCAAAGATATTCTTTCTGGTAATTAAAAATGATTCTTTTCAACCTGATGGCGAGGAATTGATCGAACCATTAAGCGAATCAGCAATATTTGTTTGATTCAGCTGTTCATCAATATGGGATACTTTAAAAAGTATTCAGCTTACCTTTTAAATAGCACTGGTTTTTATGGCCTGCACAAACCTATTCCCCACTAATATCACAAACTCTTCTTTGATAAATATAATTTCTGAACGTGTAAAACAACCTGAGACGTGTTCAAAGCAAAACCCAACCGCAGCCACATCACGAATGACGACATAAATGATGCTCGTGGACGAGCTATGTACATGTATATGTAGGGGCTATAGCTTGAGCACCGTCTTCAGATCTTGACTCCCCGAGATGATATTTCTAGAGTGGGGCATTTAATTTTGACATGGGCGCGATTTGCACGCTTAATTGAGACAGGTGCGGAAGATAGAAGAAATGTGGACGCTGAGCAACTGCGACATGTGTTCGCCGCTGTTGCACAAGCCGCAAGATTTATCATCATGCCACGTGTGTCATTACAGGCGCTGCGCTTTTCACGGGAATAGCGAGCGACGCACGCCAAATGCAAAATTAACAACCTAATTAATACCTAGGCCTGTCAAAGACACCTCGACGTGCCCATCCGCCCATTCGTTCAGCTGCTCCAAAAGCGAGCCGGCGGCGGGGGCGGACGTTCACTTGTCGGATAGCTGGCATAGTTGGTGCCCCCCGCCCCGTGCTCCGGACTCTGGGACTGCGGGTTATGGGCATAGTGCGGAGCTTTCGCGATTTTAATTGGCGCACAGAACGTTAGATTGTCTAGCGCACAAGTGAGAAGCGAACCGCAAACTAACTAACGGCCAGCGGGGCGGCCGCTGTCAAAGTCAGCTGTTGCAAACGGCTAAAAACGGCTAAAAATGCCAAATTGACTGCTGCCGGTTAAGAGTTCGGACCATATTGAAGGCGCTTGCGGTTGACTGCCGCCACTTGTCCGGACGTTTATTGAACATTTTTACTTGCGGTTCTGTTCTGACCATCGGGACAGCTGGAGGGGTGGGGTATGGGGAGCAACGTTTTAGCCGGGCCAACTGGCAGCTGCCTTGGCAGGCACTTTTATTAATTTCAGCGAGCGCGTCTCAATTTCACGGACAGTCATCAGTATTAAATGCAAATAGCTACAAAATGGGATTTGCAAAGACCGCAGGGGGCACGAGGAGTAAAAAAGACAGCCATAGATTTGGTGGTAGCCTGTGAAATTGGCCAAAAATGCGTTAAATGCAAATTGGATAAGAAGTCGTGTCAGGCTATACCACAAGCGAGCACGACCAGGACGACACTGCATATGGCTGCCAAAAACAAGAAGAAGAAGAAGCGGCAACTGTATCTGAGGCACTCGCTGAAGGATATCCGCATGGATATGGCACTCGCCTCACATGACTGGCGAGCGAGGCCGCCTTTCGCGTTCATTTCACAAATGAAAGCGGCGACAAACTTTAAAGTGGATTACGTTTGCCTGGAATGGGCCCGAAACCAGCAAACAGCCCCCCTTCCCCTCTTCCGCTGGCCCGCTGCTATGTATTCCTCTCGCACAGTTCTGTTTTGAAGCGCTTGCTATCTGCTGCCGCATGTTCTTGCAACATAAATCCGTGAGTTTTTGCGCCCAAATTTATGGCGCTGGCGACACTCAGCTCAAAGTTTGCTGCCAGCGGCATTGTTGTATTTATGACCGCGACATGACCTGATCCTGCAGCAGCTCCTGTTCCTTGTTCCTGTGTTCGCTGTGTGCGCTGTGTGGGCGACTGCCGCTGAAAGTGTTGCGCGTACGTGCAACCTCAGCCTCAAGTCGGCAGCCTCAAGCCGCAAGTCTTAAAACTGCCGCTCGGAAATTGGATTTGCTCGCAAGCCAATCCGGCATCTTAAATCTGCACGCCTGTCAATTTGCTCTTTTAAACGCAATTTATGTGACCTCGTTGGGCGCTGCTCCTAATGAGCCTTCTGGAACGGTCCGCTCTTTGTCCTGTGCCTTCGAACAATCCAAACAGCCCGCTGGCAGCTTGCCCCAAAACTCAATTGAAGTTAATTACGTGGAAGAGGCGCACAGTTACAGTTACAGTCACAGTTACACTCTGCAATTTACATGTACCACTCCTCACACAAAAAACAAATTGCAATCGAAAGCTGACTAAGAAATACCCTGTTCCGATAAAAACAAAAATATTAAATAAAGATATATTCGAAAAATCAATTTTTTGATAAAGAATAAGGAGAGAATGTGGGCCTGGAGAAATTATTTACACTATCCCCTCAGAGGTGGATATTTTATAATCAAATCAGAAATAGTTAGCTTTCAAATTTATATGTCACATATTTATAAAGTAATTAATAAATGTATACACCGGGAATATAGTATAAGATTTTGATATAAAATATGGAATTTTTATTTGTAAGTAAACAACACCAACCTTAACCCCATATACCCAAATTTGTTTTTTCTAAAAGGGTATTACAAAAAAAGACCCGTTTCATTGCTGAAAATCAATTCAACCGGATGCATTGCGTCGCTGGTGACTGCTGACCGTTGGTCGCTTCCCGCCGTACGCCGGCCGACGTAAGACGTTCACCGTCCGTCCGTCCGGCGACCGCCGACCGCTGTCCACCGTTGGCTGCCCCTTGAGCAGGATGTCAATTGTGATTGAGCGCGTTTTGCTTATGGCTGCAGAATCCCATTTGTAGTTCATGTTGTTTGCGCAACGTCTCAGCATTTGGGCAAATTGGGAAATGGGCAGCCAAAACGTAGCCATAATTATTGTTATGTTAATAAAGAGGCCTTGGCCAGCGCTGCGCCAGGATAGAGCTGTTAGTTATTTAGAGGGTGGCTTTTGGTCCTCATCCCCATCCCCAACCCCATCTCTTCCATGTGCCTGGCCATTGATTTTTACGTTATGTGTTTACGCAGCGACTTTGCATAAAAATGGCCAAGTGACACAAAGTTTGGCCTATCGATAAAGATTCTGAAATACTGTTTAGCTTGGAGGCTAACGGGCTGTTTGAGTTTCGGCTAAGCGGCTACAAGTATGCCACAAATTTCCGTCGCACGCCATTAACAGCAGACTCTCAAGTCGGGGGCGTGGCAGTCGCACTCCTTTTTTAGAGATTCGCCACAGTTGTTGGTAGCTGCAACTGATACGAAACGCTGCCGCAACGCCGCCTCCCCCCAGCCCCCGATAGGTGTGACACATCGTGTGATTGATGAAATGTGGCAGCCGAGAGGCTGCTGCGGACCACCAACTAATTTCCACATTTTTCACATTTACGAAGACAAATTGAGGTGCGAACTTGGGTCGAGGCAATAAAATTGCCGAATATCAAAACAACAAAATCTTTTGCAACAGTCGGCCATAAAAAAAGACGAGCAAAAGGAGTCTGTCTACCAACAAAAAGGGTTTGAGTGTTAGAGTAGGCCGAAGAGGGGCGGGGCGCGGGGTAAGGGGTAAGGGTTACTGCTACATTTGACACAGAGCCTTCACGAGACGCTGCGAGTGTCAGGCATGCGAATGCCAATTGTTTTTCGATTTCGGCGCTTAAAAATGCGCAAATCCGTGAGCGGCGCATTATGCGACGGGCGGAGGTACCGGCGGGCGGGCGGGTTACGGCTCGGACTTGGGCCCTCTACTATAAAACTCAATATCTACAACAATAAATTTCAAGCCGCACACACTCACACACACACACGACTTCGATACAGTTGCACAGCTGGGGAAACGTGGCGAATCGATGTCATTGCTGATTTCTATTTCTATTCGATTTCTGTTTTTTTTTTTAGTTTTCCATTTCATTTCGTTTTATGTGCAACTCGCCAAAAGTTGTCAACGACAATTCGCTAGCTATAAACGTGGCCCCGCACCTTGGTCGCCTTAACTTTTCAATAAAACTCAACACCAGCCTCAGGCAAGCCGCCCCCTCAGACCATTATTTCCATTAGCATAATGTTGCCTCGACTGATCTGATTTCGGGGTAACGCCGGGTATCGACTTCGATTTGCTACAATTTTATTTATTGTTTTTATTTTTATTTTTCGGACAAGACAAAGTTAAACATTGCGCTCGTAAAAAATCGAAATTACATTTTAAATAGTTCTTGTTTCGGTATACAGTTTTTTTTAATTGTTAATTTATGCGCATGGTAAAATTGAATAGCCAATGGTTGAGGACAAGCTGACCACCGAAATGGCCGAACAGGGATTTGTGAAAAGCATATTGCCCCATTCCAATCTTCGGCCAATGTTTTACGAGTAACTACAGCCATTAATTGAGCTGCCTTTCACGACCAATGCCATGTCAATAAAGATCTCGCCAAGTGTTGAGCCATATGTTAATAGTACATAATAATCCCCGACGTATACGTGATATTCAGCTGGTCAACATAGAAAGCTCAAGGCCATGTCAACGGCGACCTTGAAACATGTGCGAAATGAGTTGAGATCCATTATTATTTTGGCGCCTCAATTTGTAACAATTCCCCAATTTTTTCAATTGTGGTTCAAGTGCAAAAATCGCACAGTTCACGAAAAACAGCTGAAAAGAGTCTCGCAATGCGAATGCGGTATATCTGAGGAGCAGGGAACAGGCCGTCACTTCAGACGGGCCAATTTCGAAACTCTGCATTAAAAATAGATCACGTCTATATATTTATAATATATTGTCCAGCATCTGTTTCGTATAAAAAATATGCCTGGCAATTGGGGAAATTAAAATCAAAATCGAATTTCGCTCGACTCTTTGACGGACACTTTAATGCGGCCCCCAACCACAGAGCCAAAGGCCCAGCTATCCGAAGGTCAGCGCCAACGATTCAAGAGCACCCGCACGGCACAATGATCGGAGGGATCCACAGCGCCGGTGCTGACGTGGTAGAGGAGCGCATGCAGATTGAAGGGCACACGCTCCTCGGACTTCATGCAGCGCCAGGTGTTCCGCACCAGGGTACGCAGGTCCTGCACACTTTCCCGTGGACACTCCTTCAGACGGCGCTTGATGAAGATGAGCTTGAAGTTCTCGTAGGGCGTCGGCTGCAACTCGTGCCCGGTTAGCACCTGCCAATAGAAGCTGAACTTCTGGACAGGCGTCAGACCCGCCCAAGGGGACTGCGTTGTCGCCTCGGCGCCCCCACACTGCCGCCCGACCGTGACCTCGTGGAGCGCCTTGCTGCAGTGCTCCAGCTCTTCCAGACGCCGCTCCGTCAACTTCTCCTTGGGGTTAACCGACTTGCTGCATTTGGTGATGGCTTCACTAACCGTATCCTTGGGCTCGCACTGCAGAGTGCACCCCGCATCCTTATCCCTCTTCCGGACCTGCTCCTTTTGGCAGACGGGCTTCATAACGTCCAAGACACTTTCGGTGAGATCCGAGAAGCGAATGAGGCGTGGCTCGCACTGCTCCTCCGCATCGTAGGTGACCAGTCGCTGGGGATACTTGTGCCGGATCGTGTAGCTAAGACACTCCACTGGCTCCGAGCTAAATGTAGAAGATGTGGAGACTTCGGCTTCGCGAGAGGGCGGACTATCTGAGCCCTTGAACAGGTCCCCCACCAGCTCGAAGATGTCTAAACTTAAAAATTTACAAATCTGCTCCATAACAGCAAAAAAAACACGTTTATGTAATTTGGCAGCGACAACAGGAAATGTAAATATATATACTTAAAAAAATGTGTATCTTTGGAAATGCTTTCAATTGTTTTATCAATTTGTGTGTACTAAAAAGAGACCCCTAGAGGCGCCTACTCAGCCGCAAGCCGCCTTATAATTTAGTGTTCATGAAAAAATATGGCTCTATATTATAAATGCGAAAAATAGTCGTTGCTATTACCAATAAAAATCTTGCTTGAATGGGTGCCACGGTGGGGAGCGGCGCGCTCCAAAATGACAGCTATATTAAAAATGCTGCTGTTTGTGCAAAAAAATAACAACAACAACAACAACAAAAAAGAAGAAAACCAAAGGAAGCCGCCGACTGAACATTTGGATTTGTGCACATATTTTGGTTGGCTTTCATATTTCCCCGGGGTATTTATGTTTTGCGCTTATTATCTAGTTGAGGTTCCCAGTCCCCGGCAACATGTTCATATATTCATATTCATTCTTCCGATTAAGCAGTTTTCATGGTCATCATTAAACATGTTCATATAGTCGCAGCAATCTGTGATGTTGGCAAATAAAATAAGTGGCCTAAATAAAAATGTTGGCCGTATTTTTCTGCTGTTTACGAGTCAGTGCGAACGAAACGAGGCGATTCGCCCATTCGAATGTCCCATGTCTGTCCAATGAAATTCGCTGCAATTATTAAAATTAATTTCATTTATTACATCATGAAAATAGCTCAACGTAACGGCAACATCAAAAACATTCCCAAAGTATGTATTTGGCCTCAAGCTGTCGCAGCAATTAGGAACTGAGGACCCATTCTGCGTTGTCCTCAACATTCGTTGATTGTCCTTTTGCCCCCTCCCCAATACACGACATTCTGTGGCTTGTTGGGGCCAATCTCACTGGTAATTTCAAGTTAATAACGCTGAAATATAATCCACGTTCGATTTTGCATCAATTTCTCTCTTTAAATTGCCAATTGGGCAGCCATTTGCGTTTATTTGCCAAATGTCCAGGATAACATTAGCAATGCAAAGAAGTAAATGGTCCAGGACTACCTATAAAAGTTCCTTTTGTTGACTTTATTTTGTTTACTGAAATTGCAATTTAATGTAATTCAAAGGTAATTAAACAACTTTTAATTACTTCATAATTGAATGTATGCTCACTGTAAGAAAAAATCGATAATTTGTATTTTTTATTTAACCCAAAAATATTTTTCCTGATTTTGTAATAGTACTTTTCAAATCAATATTTTACTTAATCCTTCAGGAAAAAAGGGAGTAGCTGTAGTTGATATTCAAAATAAATTGTTTTTGTGGGAACAATTACGTGTACTATAAAATTTATTTTTTTCATATCTCCGAGCGTTTAATATTTTACAATATAAAATAATATATTCAATATTAAATTTGTGCAAATGTCCTATATTCGAGTTTATTATTCGTTTCCCAACATTTCATACAACTGGGACGCTCACCTCACACTCGCAGAAGAAGCTGTTAATTCCCTTTAGTTATTTTGAGCTGGCACACATGCACATATGATGAAATGGGTAATATCTGCCAAAAATCAACGCTTTTCCCCTGATGGCCTTAGGATGAAAAAAAAATTAAATTCCTGCCTCACGCTTTATGGCGCTTAGGTGAGAGCGCCAATGCCGTGTTGCGGCTAATGGCAATGCGTCGGCCATAGCTCCCAGAACAATAAAATTCCCATTTAGACGCGAATGCTAACAGCCAGCGGCAGCTCCCCAGACTCTGGCCAAGACAGCGCCAGCTCCCCCTCCTTCCCCTTGGGCGTCTACCAGTAAAGTGTAGCAGCAGCAGTTTTTCTTTGTGTTCTGTGTTTACGTGAAAACAATTTTTATGGCATGTCAAAAACCTATTTTAATGCTTTTAATGAAAGCGAATTTTATTGCATTACTTTTCGATTTTACTGCCACCACGCCAGTGCCAAAGTAGAGGCGGGGAGGCCGGGGGAGGAGGGTGCTGTGCTAACAGCATGTGCGTAAAAATGCACTCAAGTCAAAATGTTGACAAGCTCGTAAAAACTTTGCACGGCATTCGAATTGGCAGCCAACAGTCGGCAAAAACAGGTGACAAAGCAAAAAGAAAGCACAGTTTTTCCATAACAAAAGCCACTTAAATTTGTGTGACAAAATGTGGTTGTGTCTTGCACCGCATCTGCACCGCATTCGCCCCGCACTGACAAAAACAACATTTCCGCTGGCCTTTTTGCATAAATTCAGTTGCCATCGACGCTGTGGCAGCGGATGCGGCTCCCCAAAGTATGCTGAATTTTTGGATTTTTGGGACTGAGCATTCGGCTTGGGGCTTTCGGCTTTGGGCCTTCGACTACCTTTGCCAAATTCATTTGACCAGAAACTTAAGTTATATTTTGGAGTCGCGCCAACGGGACAGCGGCGACAGCAGCGAGTCGACAGAGACATGTTTAGTGCCACGGCAGCAGCAGCGACAAAAGCTTTCAGCCATAAAGAGCCACCAATTCCGAGGACACCATCGTCCTCGTCTTCGTGCCCGTCCTCGGAGTCGTCGTCGCACACGTCGCCTGTCGGAGCACTCAATGTCAGCCAAATGCACATGCAGTTCGCCTGGTTAAAGAGGTCGCAGGGTCGCAGGGAACTCGCAACTCGAAACAATGCCGCCACAGGCACAAGGGCCCCCTCTCAACCCGAGCTGCTCCGCTTCTCTGCTGCTGACAGGGCTGACAATTCTTTGGACTTGCGATCCATGTCCATGCATTAAATATTGCATATGCACTAAATGGATTTCAGTATTCGGGCCCAAAACTATTGACAGGGTCAGTCATGCATTGTTGGCCGGCCAAAACTGTCGAAATGTCAGGACAACGGAGCACAACGAATGTCTTGGCCAGGCAAATATGGCCTAAAGCAGTGCACTTTTTGACTCTTTAACAATGTGCCCTTAGGTAGGTCTCCAAAGATATTCAAATTAAGAGAGCTAACCAAGGCAAATTTGCAAGCCAACTTCTTTGGGGGTAACATTGCAATTAGGGGTGACTGCGACCCGATACCACATCGAAATGGGTCTCTAAAGCATTGCTTTCTTTTTTTCTTAGTGTGACGAATACTTGGACTGACAATAAAGTGTCATTAGGATATATTGGTTGCCATTCGCATCGTAAAAAGCAATGACAGTCGCCCAGGCCGAGCCAAGTGCCAAAGTTACAACAAATTCGTTTCATAAGCACATAAAATGCCAACAACAAAATGCAAATTAGCTAACGATGCGACCCACACAGAAGAAGAAGAACAACAAAAAAGGTGGAGCAGTACCCAAAACAAAATATTCGCAAGTACATCATTTTTGTATGGCAATGCATAAAAAGTGAAAAAGGTTGTAAAGGCAGTGTTTGCTTGACTATGAAATACCCTGGCAAAACATAAACGAAATATTGAAAATTAAGGTAGTAAAATTAAGACCGATCTTCCACCATAAAATAAGCTATGAGTTGACTTATCTGTTAAACAAAATACAATTTTTTTAGATGATATAAAAAATGTTATAATATATAAATTCTTGGAATAATGTGTATTTTATTTATTTTAGTATACGTTGAGCACTTCAAATGACAATTTCACTATACACATAAGTTATTTACTTAATATACCCCCTTGCATTTGTGGTAAGGGATATAAGAAAGTGTCATTTAGAGCTTCGTGTCTGGGGCTGAGCTCAAGAACGCTTGACGCAAAGGCCTGACATTGTTCTCGCTGGCATATAATTACAGTTATTTGTGTAGCTAATTAATTGCTAATCAATCATAGACCAAGACGCCGAAAAGGACTCGTCCCAGTTTGCTTTGTTGTTGGCTGTCACAGGATGTCTCAATGTCTGCGTTGATGTTGATGCTGATGCTGCTTGGCTGCTGTTGCTGATGCTGATGCTTATGCTGGCACTTCTACGGCGTCGCCCCGCCCTTGCGTCCATAAACAAAAAACCCAGCGAAAACAAAAGCTTAGCAAGATTGATCACAACGGTCGCCGACGGCATTGAGGCGAGCGGCACCTGTTCGCTTACTCACGGTTATTAGCCAGGACACGCTGGCAAAGGACATGCAAATGGACGCTGGCACTTTGTGCGCCGTCAACAGCATTTTTTGCACCTTGCAAGGATTGTCGAGTGCTTGAGTAAGCCGTTGCCGTCTGTCCCGCCTGCCCGTCTGCCCGGCTGTCTGTCCTTCTGTCTCTGCGCCCGTCCGCCTGTCACTCAGCCACGTTGACGTTGGCTGACGTCAGCCTAGTCGTTTATCCTTTTGGCGCACATTTTATTTTACATAATTTGAACATTTAAGACGTGCCTGGGCATAGCCAAGAGGCTTTAGTTTTAGTTTATGCAGCCAGTGCGTAGTTTTTTTTTTTTTTTGCTCTCCTCTCTCCCATTTGATTATTAAAAGGCATCGCATCCTTTACGCCCCAGTGAATTTTATGGCCGCCTTGCCCGTCTCCCTTGAAGATGCTCTGGCGACAACTCGAAGAATCGCATTTTGTACTTCTTTTTGTTAAAACTTGCACGTTTGCTGTTTGCCGTTTGCTTGTGAAATTTACAGTTAACCCAAATTGTCGGCAATTTGGTCAACATGCTGTTGGCTATGTGGAGCCTTATCCCATTTTCAATTCAATTGTTTTTGGTTTCGAACGGCACACCAGCGAGTTGTCTAAGTGATAGTAAGAGCCGCTCATAATGCTTTGATGGCTCAATATGAATTCTAAAATCAACATCATACGTGATTTGAAGGGGTCGAACGTTGGGCTCGTTGGAGTGCGTGGGGGAGGGGGAGGTGTGAGGTTTTTGTAGGCTCGCCCGTTGCTAACACAGCTTTTCCCAGCAGCCACCGTTTTGTGTGCAATGTGCAAATCCAACTTACTAAATCGGCAAATCGGTAAATCTGACACCGTGAACTATGAACCCACCCCGCCGGTCGCAGAGGTCGCGTGACCATGTCACAACTTTCCTGCGACAATGTGCCAGGGGCTGGGCGGGGGAGGGGGCAATACTGGCATTGTATTGAATGATTGGTAATTCGATACAGTTGTTCGATTGCCGTAGTGTGCGTCGCTTTGTTTTGGTTCATTTGCCGCGCATCGCAAATTGACAGTGCGACCCAAGCCCAACCCCAGCCCCGGCCCCCGGGCGGCGGCCATTCATATTCCTGTTCCTGTTACAGTTCCTACGCGAATTCCCACTGCCATTCAGCGAGGCCAAAGGAAAACCCGTCGCACTAATTTTCCTGCTTGTCGCGCCGTGCGAAACGTATAAATAATTTTATTTCATTTTCTTTCAGATCCAAACTATTTATTGCTAATGGATTTATGGCCCGCTTCAGCTACAGCCTCATCCGGCCAACGGTTCGATTGTATATCAATATCTTCATATCTGCTTTGTAACGGCACGTGTGTTCTGTCCGGTTCGCGTATCTCCTCGGGGAGGTCGTGCAATTATGCAGCGCTATGGGAAATATATATATATTATATATAGATGCTATAAGTGCATGTTTTCTTCCTCTTTTCTAGCTTCAGCCACTGTTGGTCATCTTTTTGACTGTGGCGGCTTCTTATTATTCTTTAATTTTGGCAAATTGTTTTCGTTTTATGAAATTTCTTTCACTTGATATTTTTTATTATTCCTAGGATTGGCCGAAAAGGTTTCCATTTCCCTTTTGGCTGCCAGCTCGTTTCGCCTTTTAATAAATGTCCAGCAGCAGCAGCGGCAGCAGCAACAACAACAATAACAACAACAACTCAAGCTTCGTATTTCGTCTGGGCGCTCAAGAAATATGCACAAATTAATTTTGTTTTATTCCAGCTGAAGCAAAATTTAAATCAGGCAAGTCGAGAAAGAAATACGTCATGTCCACACTGCCACTACCACTGCCACCATTGGCGGCGGGTGTGGCTTGCAACAACAAGAAAAGGGTTTCAATTGCGTTTCTCTCTCTCTCTTGTTTTCTTTCTACGGCCAAGGCAGGAGCAGGACGCTACTGCCAACTGTTGTCCTACGACTCGGCACGAAATTGCCACAGCCTTCGCCTTAGCCTTAACTCTTGCAAAGTGGCCAGACCCTCGAAAGGCTGCCGCCTTTGGTTTTTTCTTTCTTTTGGGAAGGGGGTAAGGGTGGGGGGACCTGGCACTGTTATGAATGCAAATTAAAAGTATACAAATCTAATAAGTTCCATTTAAGACGCTTTAATTTGTTTCACTCGCTTCTATCAGCTTTCCGCTTTTGCCATTTTGCATTTCAAAATTGTTGCTAATTGTTGAGCTTTTAGCCAGCGCATTTTTAATGTAAAGTGCACCATTTCGTAGCAACCCCTCCCCCACCATTTTTTTCACAGAAACAAAATGCATTTTTAAGAAAATTTAATTTTGATTTGCTTGGCGAGCAGTTGATGCACTTTGGTGCCAAAGTTATTGCAGAAATTACAAATTAGTACAACATGCTCTCTAACTATTTCAACAAAGGAAGCCGCAATCGCAAAATAATAACACTATAGGGTTTTATTGGATTTATATTAAGATGTAGTTCTTGTCAAAACTTTGTTCAGACTAAAATGTATTATTTTTCTACTGTATATCAAATTTGAATATTAAAATGGCCTTTACTAAATTAATGTAAAATCTTCAGCAAGACTTTATTCCTTTACTTAATTTTCTTATTTTTATTATAAATTTATAGATTGACATTAAGATAGTGTAACGCCTTTCCCAACTAGAGTCAACCGATACTCTGCACATTAATTATTGATTTTAAAAAAATAATGTAAATCTGGGTGGGTGAACTGGTGAACTTTAATTGCAAATACCTGATGAAAATCTGAATATATATGTATTTATATTTATATATTATATTTATACTCACCTTACATATTTTAGTTTCGGCCTTTGTTCCGTTGGTATTTGTTGTCCTCATACAATATAATTATATAATTTTAATTTGCTCTGGGCTGTTGGCAGTTAACTTATAAAAGTGGAAGAATTGGAAATACATTTTTCTTCTGTTCTCTTCTGCCTAATATAAAGTGAGCGAGCCAATGAGATGCAAGCCAAAGTATCCTTTAATTGACTAATAAAACGCTACGTGAGCTGTGGTTAACAGAAGGATATCATCTTAATACGTCGCTAGGTAATTTCTTAGGGTTTTTATTTGGTCTCTTGTTTTGGAGGCAAAGGTAATTTCCTCAACTGAACGTCTGGAGTTGTTGGCGTATGTGACTCACATATTTAAGCAACACTCGGCGCCCGGGGGGTAGGCAGTGGCAGATGTCACTCGGGAGCGAGTGGAGGATTGTGGGGCGCCAATGTTGATGGCTGTTGATGATGCTGACAATGAACGCAGCCAAAGGAAAACGAATGCGAAATAAACTTTGTAAAACGTTGAGAATAGCACAAGTAAAATGGGGCCGGGGTTGGAGATGGCGATTGGGCTGGGGCTGGTAGAATAACCCCAGTCAAATGCGGACCGGTGCTTCTGTTCTACTTCTGACCATATGTTGCCGCCGCAGGCGCGTCTAGGTGTAACTACATGCCATAAAGTAGTCGTGTAATAGACTGGCCGCCCCAAAAGGGACTTGGGCCAAGGACAGCACCTTGAAGGCGCTCGCAACACCTCAGGGGCGCTTTTTGCTGAAATGTGCACAAATTTTCATGTGGACCCAAAGACCAAAATCCACGTCAACGTCGTCACATTGTGCCCAGTGGGTGAGTGAGTGCGTGTGTATGTGTGGGTGGGTGTCCTTTATAGTTTTGCTCATTTCATAAATATGCGTTTGTCCTTTTTACGGGTTGGGTTGCGTTGGGCTGGCCGGCAGCCTGCAGCTTTCATAACTTGAGATGGCCGGGCACACCTTTTAGCTGGCTGCCAGGCCATGTCCTGCCCAAAAGCAGATTCATAATTTGATCCTGGGGTAAATACATTTTATTATGATTTTTATGTATATGCGAGCCTGCAGTTTATACGCTAGCCTAACCTTACTTTAGCCACTTCAACCTTGCCACAGGTTGTCCTTGCCCCGTGTCCTCAGCTGCTGCCTTGAGTGCAGACTTATGAATTGGTCAGGCGGCGACATATGTGTGGGAGTGTGGGGGTGTCGGGGTGTGGCAACTGCTTGGGGTGGCCATTCAGTTTGTTTGTCTTTAATATTTTGCACATAAACATATCTTTATTTATTTAGGTCGCCGGCTACCTCGAGAAAAACTGTCTGTTAGGCACAAAATTTATTAAAAAATTGGCAACGACCAATTGGCCCGTACAGTTTGGCCCGCAACAGCTGCACTCGATACGAGAATCACTCGACAATGCCACGCGGTGGATGCCACTTCGCCTAACACTTTCACTTCAACGCTAAATTAATTAAAATTTATAGTCGGCGAGCGGGAAAAACAAAACAAATTAAGTAGGCGTTAAAATAGTTCATATTTCATTTCGGCCTTCCACAGCACGTTTTTATGTGGAAACGTCCAATGGCGCAGACGAACAATTGGCAAGTGTTGACAAGCGCCCAGACAAATGCATATATCTTGAGAAGTTCGCACTTTGTGGCACCTAGCACTTGGCCACGCTTCGGCTGCCTGAATGTTGCAAGTGCAACACAATTCGCAACTGGCAGTTGCATCTCAGTTTTCCTGGTAGTATTTTGATTTATTTCGCACAGACAGCGACAATAGGCGAAATGGCTCAGAAAAAAGCAACGACAGCAACAATAATTACGAATGCGCTGATCGAGAGTGCTTGATTAGAAGACACCCTGTACTCGGCCAAACTAAAAAGTTTCTCTATATATATATACCACATATTTTATAGCAGCGGACATGTTTTGTGCAGCCTACTTGAGGACAATTTGACAGCTCTTTTGCCCATCATGAACATTTGAAATGGATACAGGGTATCAGAGACGCGAGAGTCCATCAATTAGGGCTTCTGCCAGCTGCATGCGGGCTAATTGGCTAGAGGAAACACCTACTCAAGTGAGCCATATAACCACAGACTGTGGCCAACGGGGGCAAATGGCCAACTGAGCTGCCGCTAGCCATGGCCAATATGAGCTGCACATCACGTAGTCAAATACTTTTGCACTTTCGTTTTTATTTCACTCCAGGGAGCTTGTTAGCCAAACGTGAGACGTGCATGCGAACCTTGGAGACTCCATGATGAACACGATGATCTGTGTACGGGTGGGTGTGCGTGTGTGTGTGTGTGTGTGTGTGTGTGTTTGCATTTTAAATTTCAAGCTGAGCACATAAAGCACTCTTCGAACTGTTCGATTTGTATGTTGTATCATGTTGCGTAAGTCAATAAAATTTTCATATTTATTGACCATTAGGCGCAGCCCGATGTGATTTCGATGTGATTTTTTGGCACCTAGGGCGCAGCTGCGTCTCGCTGATTGCCAGCGTGTCGGCCACGCCCCTCCGTCTGCACAGACCCTGCACAGTCCACTGGGCACTCGTCGTCGGTTCGCGACAATGCGAACAATTCGCGTTGACATGTTGTCTGCATAATTGCAGTACACGAGACTGACGCCAGCTTGTCGGAGCTGACAGACGTCCGCCCGTGCCCGTTTCTAGGTGCGAAACTCCGCGAATCGTAACCTTTGTGAAACGAAATACCTAGGTGGCGTCAACCTACTTCGGCATGCCCGTGCCTTTGTCGAAAATAGACGCCAACTCGGCCCACAAATTGTTGCCATCGAGCACCTTTGTGGCAAACAGGGTGCATGCTGCACACTGCAACCTGGGCTGGCCAAACAGGGCGCTCCGCGGGCACACCCTGTGCGGCGAAAGGTGCAACCACTTAATGGCGGAGGGGCTGGCTGACCGCTTAGGTGCTCGCACTCGGAAAATCTCTCGCATTTGGGTAGGAATTGGCGGCCAACAAATTTTCGTCGGCATTTTTGGGGCCAGGCCACGAGCAGATCGTCTGGTTGGCGTCTTGCCGTCGCCACCGCCATCAGCGTCGTTTGCTTGAAAAAAGCGAAAAATTAAATGAAAAATCATTTCATTTCAATCCATTTCACTTAAAAATACGCCACACCGTTCGAATGCTCTCGAGGCGGCAATAAATTAAATTTTTTTCAGCGCAAGAAACTAATTTCGAATTGAACGCACATTTCCTGAGAATACGTGAAAATGCAGCCGGTACATTTAATCGAAGGCGATACGCCCAAACCCCACTCCAAACAAAAAAAAAAAAAGAAAATTAAATGAAAAGAAGAAAAAGATCTCTAACTCATGGCTAGCACAAATCAAGCGCGCCGTGTGCCACACTTTCGGCCAAAATCGAAAAAAGCCACAGCACGCTACAACGCCAACAAGGCGGCCCCCAAAAAGCATTTTTCAGTTTATTTTCAAATTCAATTTCAATAATTTTTAATGGCCAACGCACGCACGTCTAGTCTGGCGTCTCCACGAGAGCCCACTCTATGCGGATCTCCCTCTAATCTCGGCAACCGTTTGGCTAATTAGTCGAAACTTTTTGCACAAACATCATATAAAATTTCAAGCTCAAAGCGAATGATGTGCGCCATTCCACTAGAAGATCATGTCTAGGAGCACAGTAAGTGCTAGAGGAGCATATACTTACACGCACACACACATATACATATATATATATGTATGTACGAATGGAATAGGCATGCCTTTGGCATGTTTGTTTACAGTTGTTGTTGCTCAACTGCTGCTTCATCAAAGAAGCAAAACATTTTATATTTGCGTTCGTTTTGCTTTGACAATTCTGTTTTTTTCAAAAAGCCACATAAACGAAGCTAATGAACAAGAAAATGCCAAGAAAAATGCCAAGGAAAACACCTTTGTGCTGTTTCCACCTATAAAACATCCAGTGCGCAGCAACTTTACGAGCTGCCCCAATGTAGAAAACCCCCCGCCCCACCTCCAACCCCTTTTGCGTGTCCATCACACGTAAAGATGTGAGCGCAATTTTTATGCATGGGCAACTTCCACGAATTCCACGCCGGAAATTATGACCGCCGTCGACCTCCACAGCGTCTCGGGATTGTGCGACAACAATGTTGCCAAACATTAAAATATGAAAATTCACTTAAAAACGTAAACAAGCTGAAGCTGCCGCTGCCTCTGTGGCCGCTGCTGCTGCTCCCATTCACTGTATATTTCGAAACAAAACGCACCCGAAGAAGCAGCAGCAGCAGCAGAAAGTAAATAAAACAAAAACTAAAACGCAGCCGTTGAAAATTGAAAGGCAACCGCAGAGGTGCTGCCGGCAATGGAGGCGGGCGAAAACACTTTACGATCGATCGTTAAATAAATTGGCAAATGAATCTAAATGAGGCATGGTCAAAACAAAACATAACTGCACTTATGCGGCTAAGTACGCAGCTAGGCGGCTGCACAATTATGCGTTTTGCATTTATCATGATCTACTTGGCCTTTGAGCTCATGTGTATTAATGATCGTTTGATGAGCGGCGCTGTTTTTAAGTTGTATATATTTAATTTGGCTGATCAAGTCAAATATACATAGCAAAAACAATAACATATAAATTCACAATTTTATCCAAGTTTGAATCAAATGTATTATATATTTGGATCAAACAAATCAAAAAATTAAAATCATCTCAAATAAATAAATTAGTTAAAATCCTCAACTCGGTTAAAATAATATAGATTAACAACGTTGAAATTTCAAAACTTCAAACTTCAAATTTAAACTTTTTTAAACACATTTGGAAAATAATTTGGTTTCTGTTCAAGCAAATCTCCTTATGTTATACATCCGACCCCAAATCATTACTTCAGAATTTGTCGAAGTATTTCCAAATATATAAGCTTTCTTTCGATAAAACGCTTTAACATCGTTGGATCTTTTTTTCAGCAGACCGATTTATTAAAATTCATAATTTACATTCAAAATTAGCACTTATAATTACATTTTATTTATGTTCTACCTCTTTATACTCTAAGATAAAAATAATTAACATTCATAAAAGACTTTGCTGAACGATGCATATAAAGGCTGTTAAAAAACAATGTAAAAAACTATGAGTAGTTACTCATTTTCGACAAGATTTTTTTTTAAAATTTAAAAATGCGGTTGTCACAATTCGTATAAAAAACAACATTCAAACCGATTCTGAGGCGGTGAAATTAATAAATTTTTGGTGTGATAAGCCCAATATACTTTTTTGACTTGGTGAATGAGTATAAAAATGCGGTTTCTTGCTAATTCCGCTGAATTAGTTGATTCCAAGAAAACTGAAAAATGATATATTAAAGATAGCGTAAATGTTTAATAAACCAAAAACATATTCTTAGAATAGATTAGACGCTAGCGAATGCTGTGCAAAATACTTAAGGAACCTAATCTTTGCCACTAAATGGTTGAATATTAATGAACATAATTTTTAACGGGCACTTTCAGCGCTTTTAGCACTCAAACTGAAAGCGAAACACGTTTAAGTCGGGATCTGGGTCCGGGGCTCGAATCGCGACACTCGGCACTAAAATCGTAGAAATCACTGCAGCAATTAAAGTGAATTTATGAATCCCAGAATGGCTGACAGATAGACGACGCATCGCTGCGGCATAAGGGCAGTACGCGGCCCGCCAATATTGTATTAAAATTTTGCCATCATAAAGATTATTATTTTATGACAGCATTCACGAATAAGTCGCAGTCATATGGACACGCGTCACAGGCAAATTCTAATAAATTTTTAATGCACTCGTTCCAGGGGCAATCTTCGACTCGCACTCCCACTCTTTCTTTAACTTTTACAGCGCACTTTTATTATTGATATTTACAGCTCACATATCGATGATGCATAATTCAATAGACGACGGCTTGTGGCATGTGGCATGACGTCAAGGACCAAAAATGGGACCTCTGCTCCGTAATTAATGAAGCCATAAAAACTACAGTCAATTAATTAAAAATGCAACTGAGCAGCAAAGAGATCCAATGGAAATCTCGTGTCCAGGCGACGCACCGGGTACGGCCAAAGTTGAATGTGCCAACTGTAAAATGTGTTTTACGAGCGATCTGCACTTGATGGCCATTACCCATTACCCCTCCCTGAATACCCCTTGCTCCAGTTTCAAATCGTCGCATTGCCTCAGCTCTATTGGCCCTCAAGTGCTTTTGTTGTGAAGTATTTGTCAAGGAAAATGGCGTCGGCCATTGTAAAAATTTTTATTATGCACTCGTAAATGTCAAATGTAATTTAAGCGCGCACACATATGACAGTGTGTGCTGGTGTGTGTGTACTAGCTAGACATTCAACTAACGCAGCATTTAAGTTAACAGTTAGCTAAGCGCTTGATTGAGCTGTGAGCCAACAACTTGTAGCCACATTGCCACATCAAAAGTGTGTGGGTGAGTGTGCAATGATGTATGTATATGTACATATCTCGAGTTTGTCACCAAAAGCAACATGTACCAAATGTTGCCACGGACAGGCCGTAGAAATTACAAATTAAGTGAGACTAAGCAAACACAGCGACATGCGCCCAGGACCAGGCCCAGGCTGCTGGCCAGGGCAATGCAAACAATTTACAAGAACTAATCAAAATATTTAGAAACGACGACGCGACGCACTGAAAGGTGCCAGTCGCAACCAACGCAACGCAACGCCAGACGAAGAGTTTTCCATTTCACTTGCACATGAAACTTGGCAGCTGTCTGCCGCGCTGCAGGAAGAAGCTGAGGAAAAATTCAAAAGACTTGCCGAACATATGGTAACAGGTTAGACCAATAGGGAAAAAGTGGAGTTCAGATTGAGTTTATGTGGCACGACATGATAAACATATATTAACAATAATTAATAAAACACAAACAACACGACTGACAAATATATATGTAAATAAATAATGGATTGAATTAAAAAAATATGTTCATATTCAATAAAGCTATTTTTGATATCTAATTTGTGTTCGTGACGTGTCATTTCAAAAGTCTCAAATGCAGTGGCAGCCAAGGATCTTTGAATTCAACGATCTGTAGTTGAGTTCTCACGCTCTCACCAGTCTGAGTGCATATTTGAGCATTAATTAAATTAAACAACTAACAACAAATACATGTAAACAGTGTGGCCCCCAGGAGGGAAAACGCATTACGATGAACACCTTTCACATTTGCGGCACGTGTCGCCCACTGAGCTGGCCAAATTAAGCAGCTCTCAGAGGCAGCGGCCGCGTGCTGATGAGCAAAGCAAACCGTAAATTGTCACATTACCACCCCACTGCCCCCACCAGGCAGTTAGGAAAATTGGAAAAACAGCGCATTGATTTCAAGCAACGTGTGTCGGGCGTGTGACCATCGCCAGGGAAGCTGTCACCCTGTAATATGTACTCCGGAGAGCATTTGCGTGCGCCGTTGACAACTACGCAGCAACAGCACCTGCAACACGCGATGCCCGAAAGTTGCACGCAAAAAGCCAAACCCCAAATATGAGAAATTTGAATACTTCATGAAAAATAACAAGCCGGAATTTACCCTTTTTTGGCGCTGGTTTTCAAGTGTGCGATACGATACGATGGGATGGTGATGGCGATGATAATGAGACCCCTGGAAAATAACCACTTTTTGGGCTGGACCAACTGTCGCTATGACGGATGCATTGACACAGCAAATTAATATTAATTTTTGTCACACGCGCCAGTGACACTTTCCACTATGGCGGGTCCTTGTGCCATGTGCCCAGTCGAAGGCTCAAGGAAAAAATAACACGAAATTATTTTCAAAACATTTATTTTAGTCCGCGCCAAGGGGCTGCCAGGGGCTGCCGTAGTGGCTGTTGATGATGATGTTCGCTGTCTGCAACTGGGCCTAACGGCACTCGGCACGCATCCTGTGGCAGGATATCAAGTGAAATGATGCGCGCGTCCGAGCGGCGGCGAACGACTTGAGTAATTAGTTTGGATTTTGTGGCATTATAAAATCTCTTTTCGGTTGCGACTGTCGCACAAATATTTATTCAAGTGTTTAAGTGTCTGCAATGCAAAAAGCAGAAAGCAAAAAGCGTTTGCTTTCAACATTTTCTCTCATTCTTTTTTTTCCCATTTTATATTTTTTGTATTTAAAATTTTTGATTGCGCTCGACAAAACGCCGTCAATCTTTGTCTGCTATGAAAAATTGGACACCTTATGCATTGAGCAAATACAAAAAATGAGCTCGAGAACTTTTGCACTGTGCTGAGGCAAAGTTTTCCCAAACATTTTCATACACAATCAATCCTTGTAATTGGCCGTTACGCGTTTTCCTGCTAGCATTTTTCTAGTTTTTCCCATGAAAAACGTAGCGCTAAATGAAACTGAGAAGCACACAAAAAATAAAAATAAAATCCGAAAAAAAGATGCCGCCATTTTTTCAGCCGCGCGAAGAAATCAAAAGGCAACGGCAAAAGGCAAAGCCAAAAGCAAAACTCACGCACAGCAAAAGGGAAATGCAAAAGAAAAGTTTAATTTTACTAATCACAGCAGAGTAATTACGTGGAAAATGAATTTTTTTTTGCTCCCCTTTGCTCACCCTCCACCCGAGTCGAGCAGACAGCTCTCAGTTGGCCGTCTTGGGCAACGATACGCCTTAAGTTTTGTCGACGGAAAGGTACCGCCCCCATTCCCCCCTCGGTGCCCCTGGAGCTCTCCAGCTCGGCAAACAAATAACTTGCAATTTGTACGTTTTAATTTTTGTGTGTTTTGTAAAAATTTTTCAATTTTACTTTGGTTATTAATCAAGCGCGTGCTCTGAACTGGCTAAAAGTCAATGCCTGCAGCCAGCATCTTGGCCCGGCTGAGGTCAGTCTGCAGTGGCTCCGTCTGCGCGCTCGGAGACGCGCTAATGGCTGACAGCTCAAACTTGGCTCTCGACAGACACTTGTTATGCTCAGCAGCCAGTCAGATGTATCTGTATCCGTATCCGTATCTGTATCTAATGCAGCTGGCGGCACACATGGCCGGCCCCGTTCTCGTAGGCTACACAAGTTTCCCACATTTTCGTCACAAGAGCGAGGAGTCTGGCTGGCAGGCAGGCAGGCAGGCACATAAATTGCTCAAAAACTAAACACGCAATTCAAGAGTCTAATAAAGTTACGCAAACAAATGATGCGGTGCCCCCAAACGGGGCAAAGTGGGGCAGCGCACCACCAATGGGCTGGCGTAGGCGGGGGTGTGTCGGTGCCTAATGTACACAGCAGATACAAATGCAGACAGTTACAGATACAGATACAATGTCGCATATCCGAGAGCGTGGGGCAGCAACACTTTCCACCAATAAGTAGATTTTTTTTGTTTTAATTGCAACGAGAGGCAAAGTGTTAAAGAGTTTATGTGCAACATTTACTGAGTGAAGCGGCTAAGGGGGGACACGGCACAGCACACAAAGAGAGCTGCCCATTCATTTCCCATGCGACACACACACGCACACACCCGCAATACACACAATTATAAACGCAATAAAATACTTTTCAAGCGAAACTCATAAATTTCGAAAAGCGTTCGTCGACGTCAACCGACGCTGGCGACAAAGAAACTGACGACACGACTCCGGCTCCGCTGTTGACTCCGATTCCCCATTTTTGATGCACTGGCTGCCGTGTGAATGAGTTTACCCCACCATTTCGTACATTATGAGCCGGTAGGTGGGGCGGCGGCCAGCAGCTGCTCCGCCAATCGGAATATGGCTGGGGCGGACGAGCTGCTTAGGAGCCAACGGACTCGCCGTTTTAAGAGTTAATCACACCAGATGTTAATGGTTTTTATGGTCGTGTTTACTATGCCCCTCTGCAACTGTATCTGTATCTGTAGCTGTATTTGTTTCTGTATCTGTGAATCTGCCGTATGAGGTGACATCATCATCATCAGCAGCGTTGAGCGACAGGCAGCCGTTATGCGTATACGTGGGAAGGGGGCCCTACTCCTGCACCTAGCAGCTCCCTTACTTCAGGTCCTAAGGGCCGCTTATTATGTTAAGTTAAATGAGTTTAAATTCTGTCTGTCTGACTGTTTGTTTCTTTCTCGCTGTTGAATGATTTGTGACTGTCTGCCTTCGAGGTGGAGTTGCAATGTGTTTAAATACTTATTGAGTGGGTGTGCATGTGTGACTGTAGTATATCGATGCTAATCGTTCTTAAACATGAGCTGACTAATTTCAACATTTTATTGTCTGTTTACCTATTGAAAAACTCATTGCAGTTCAACAAGCCACATCAAAGTAACACCACTTGAAAGTTATAAGTGCTGTGTATCTTAGAGATACTCCAGATAGATAACAAATTCAGTGTCCCCCCTCATCCCCTCATAGTAAAGCAATATAGAATGTTTCTTCATATTTTCAAAGCTACAAAATTATAATTATTAATATACTTTAAATTCTAATCATATAAAGAAAATAATATTTTAGTCAATAATTTTCAAATCTTTTATATCTATATATATATATAGCTACCAAGAATATATTTTGAAAATATCTCAAAGGTCTACCCTGGGAAGGAACAATTTCTAAAACTCTCCTTGGGGAAAACTTATTACCAATAATATCTGAAATGTTAAACTAATATATTTACAATCCACTTCAGCATAATTAATTTACAATAATATCTGGCACATCGCACAAGTACATATTGAAAGTATCTTTAAATGTTGACAAGAGAAAAACCTTGAACATCTGTATCTCATTGAGTTGCAGTAAGTCGGATAAGTAGCACAATCAATTACTGCCCACAATTGCATTACATATGCCGCGAGTTGCACAAAAAGTGTTTCTAAAGATAAAAATAAATCTCAAGTCAGCTGAGCAACGGGAACTGGACGGAGGAGACGATCTCTGGGCACATGTCGCATGTGGAAAATAAATTGCCAAACAAATATCAACATGACAAATTGATAAATTCATGTTATTATATCACTGATGCCTGCTTAGGCAGACGAGTGTTATGTGCATGTGTGTGTGTGTGTGTGTGTGTGCTTCGTATTTAGTTTTGTCCGCTTTCACACATTAACCAAATGAAAATTCGGTGTTGACGCATTTGTTTTACTCATTTCATTTCACTTCTCGCCGGCTGCTGCGACAAATGAGCCACAGGCTGTGGCACAGCTGAAGCGACTACTTACAACAAAACAGAGCGATAGATGGAAACTAGGCAAATCGTAATGGAAATGGAAACATTGAGCACGTTGCGGCATTTGTCAACCGCATATATGTGCTCACAGCTCCATGTGGCCCAGTACCCGGGCCCAGTCATAGTCAATGCCTCTGGGTTTGCATCTGCCAGGCTACTGCTGGAATTTTAATGATGCGCGAAATGTTAATTTTTCATCTCGATCGCTCGGCGGAGCGTTCAGCGCCCCTATGTGGGCGCGGCCCGGCGACCACTTAATGAGCCAACAACAGTTGCCGCCGCTGCCGCAGGGCTGAGTCAATTTCACTGTCTTTTGTTGGCTTTTAATTAACGTTGATCACCTCAATTGAAGCACGTCGCATGTGAGTCCCGCCTCATGTATGAGTGTGTGCGTATGTGTGTGTCACCAATTAAGGAGCTCAAACTGTAGCTGGAAGTGGAACCAAAGCTACCCTCCAGTTGGCATTACATGTGGGCTGCCTCGGCCACTGCTGCCGCTGCTGCTGCTGGTGCATTATGCGACGACTTGGCCATCTACGCGTAATTCCCATTAATTGAGCCGAATGGGTAGTGTATTTGCTCTCGTATTAAGTTACAGTGCCGACATCGAGGTAACATTCGTTAAGAGTTTATGGCTCGGCCTGCCCCTTGGTGAGTCGCGTGCTTAATAATAATAATTTCTTAGGAATATGCTTACAAAATATGTTTAAGTCATGGTCTAATTAAAATCAATTGACTTAATTGAAAGCACAACACAAAAACTTGTGAGACTTCGGCATGAAGGTAGCAATTTGATCATACGCATAATTTATGACCAGCTCAAAATTCTGGACTACACACTTTGAAGGGGAATCGGAATGGGAATGGCAACCGATACCCTTTGCCAAACATTCATGCGAGGGGCCATAAATCAGCATCAGGCTGTACTACAAGTTTTGTCTCTTTAAATTGGCATAAATCTACAGTTGGAACTGAAAAACTATATCCGTGCCCCTATTCACAACGAGTATATGTATATATATTCCTACATGACATTGTTAATTTTTCAAAATCTCGCGACAGCTATTCGCTTGGGCGGCTTTGGCAATTGGTAATTGCCTGTTGGCCGGGCCCTAAACAAGTGCTATATTTTATTGGCCTGCCACTCGAGCGCTGATATATGGCCACAGAAATGATAAATCTCAGACATAAGTTTAATTTGGCCACCATTTTTTTTTTTGTTTGTTTACAAACCAATGCATTCAAGCCGAGACAGTCGCCAACAATTTTGGATCTTATCGCCGGCCAAGTCGCTGCATTGGCACAAATCATCTGACCAAATTGTTTCGAGCTGTATGCAATTTTTCGCTTCAGCTCGGAGCGTGGGATGCAAATGTTGGCTCATAAATTATGTAAATTGGGCAAAAATGCAAAAATGCCAACGCAATTATCAAATCATGCCAAAAATCACAATTATTGCTTATAAAAATATATGTAAGCTAAGATTAAGACGAAAATAATAGCTCTACAAAAACGACAGCTTCTGAATTCGAATAAATTGCCTTAGTCATAAATACCTTAGGGATAAAGGTCAAAGTAACTGTAGAGTATAAATACTGTACTTCGCGAAAGTTTCTTTTTTATTCAACCACTGAGTATATAGATTTTTCTTTTAAAGACGATAACCACGGACTCGGCTGCGTTGGGTAGGCAATTTTTTAAAGTGATAAGCATACCTCAATTTTAAAATGGTTCAACGCACTTACGGATGGCAGCAACGAAATGTGCACATAACATTAAATGGGTTCATATACAACCCGCATCATATGTGAAAAATGTACAACAACAATGGCAGCAGAAACTACAACAGGACCAGGCCAAAGGCAAACAAAACAAATTTCAATTTAGCTTAAAGATTTTGCACATAAAATTTGTAACACTCAATTAGTTTAAACGACAACGAAAATGTTGCCAGCCAGCAGCAACAACACCAATAACAACAACTACAACAACAACAACAACAATTGCGCGTTATACGAAACGTTTTAGCAACCCTCGCTAGTTGCCTCCTGAGTCCCTGAGTAAATCGCATAAATGCGGCGACGTATGAATTTCATTTAATATGATTAGTGTGGGCCGCTGCTCCTGGCCTGCTTATAGTGTGTATGTGAGGTTGTTGAGACACAAGTGCACTGGTCTGTTGGCTGTGGGTAGGCGGGGTAGGCTGGCAGGGGGTTGGCAGGGTTCATATATTGGGTCATAAAAATATTTACGCTGCATACTTGCGGGCGCTGCAGCATAAATCAAGCCAAAGGCAGCCTCATGACGAGCGTATGAAAGTCGCAAATGGAATGCGAATGAGAGAGAAAGTAAGAAAGATGGAGAGAGAGAGAAAGGGAGAGTCGCTGCATTAATAAGAGTTAAAAGGTGGTGAAATACGAGCATCAACGGCTCTTGAGCAAGTGATGCGCAGGGTTGCAAGGGGATCGAAAACGAATGCGAACGGAATAGAGGAGCAGTGAAAAAATCAATTTAATTTCGCTAATGTAGTGTAATACTCGGGCAGTTACGGTTAACACTCGGTCACAAGTGCTTCAAGTGGTATTCGGAACTGCAAAAAACGATTAGCAACAAATGCTCTATTTGAAGCTGCTTAGAGCAACAACAGACCCATGCTCATTCCCCACACCCCACCCGCTGCCCCAGTTCCGCCTCCGAAGCATGGTAGAGCTTTATCGGAGCACTAAAACAAAATCTTCATTAATTCTGATCGATGACCATAAATCCTTTTCGGTGTTTCACTTCTTTGGCCGTTGCTGATGTTGCATTGTTGCAACAATCAAATGATTGAACACTTACGAATGGAGCCGAGCAGCAAAGCTCGCTGGTGACCTAAGACAGGATGAACATGGCATTTGGCATTCAGTAGTCAGGACAGGCAGGCGGGCGGCACGCAGCAGCTCATACAAATTCGACAGCTGAAAGCGTTTCCGCTTCCGCTTTCTTGTCTTTGTTTGCCTACATTTCTCGTTTAGCTACGCCCTTTACTTTTACCATAGTCCCTGCCTGTTGTTTTTCTTTTCTTCTCTTTCACTGGCCATCGATGCAGCCGAGCGCGTTTATTTGTTGCTCGTAATTTATTTACTGTCCGCATCGGTTCGGAGCTGCTTCTAAAGATGGTACTGAAACCGTTCATGCCGCTGGCGCTGTGTGCCGCACACAGTTGCAACTTGTTAGTTAAATATTGCCAGTAGCTGGCAACTCTTCTTGCAGCTGCTTGTTGCTCTGCCAGTGAGTGATAAATTAATCGCTACATCAGTTTTTAATTCCGTGTTGCTGACGATTTATCTTTTAGCATGCGTTGGCGTGTGCCGAATCCAAGCCCCAACCCCGACCCCAATTTCTATGGCACACTGGGGCAAAATTCTAGCCAAGGTGAAAAAAGTCCTCATTCTATTAATATATTTAATATACATTTTCGCAATTTGTGCATGCTTTTGTACAGAAAAATAAACCATTCGAAGAAATATTTGAAATACTCTTACACAAATGAGAACATATTAATTATATTTATTTTTTTAAATTTAAGTTTTAGATACGAAATCAAGTTTAAAGAAACCTCAGAGCCAAAAATGGCATCAATCATGACAATCGGCTTGAAATTGTAAAATTAAAAAATGCTAAAATTAAGATGAAAAAGCCAGTAAATTAATAAAAAATTAAATTAACAATGTTGGCTCTAGTGATTAAGATGTTACATGAAACATAAATATTTTCTTCTCTTGTACTTACTATAAACTTGACTTCCCGTATATTTATTTATTTACGAGAATATTGTATTCTTAACGTTATTTATTTTCATTGTTACCATGTGCTACTGATTTCTGTGATATATGTGATACTGATTTCTGTTCTGTACTATTGATTTCTTACTATTGTGTTGGGTACTATGTTAACTTGTTTTAGTTTGCCATTTTCTGACCACTGTGACTCGGTTGGCATTGCTTCTGGCAGTGCATAATATTCCAACTGGTACCCACAACGACTCCGGTCCTGGCCCTTGGCCTCTCCGATGTCGCGCACTGTTTAAAATGATGTATGGCGAAAATTTTGACAAATGTACAAAAATGAGTCATGAGTTCGTCGTGCAAACAAAACGCGGTAGTTGTTCTTGTTGCCCCTCCCAACAGTTGTTGTTGTTGTTGTTGCTCTTGCTGCTGCTTGGTCTCACTATTTGCCGCTGACTTTTTCATGTACTTGCCATCGTCGTCAACGTCGCAGTTGTTGTTTTTATTATCCATAACACAAACAAGAGCTGAAGCTGTAGATGGAGCCATTTACTCCGCTGCTTACACATGTTTTCGCGTGCATCTCTAGATTCTGACAGGCAGTTAAAACATTGTGACCAGGCGCCGAAAATCCCCACTCGAGATTTACCTTAGCGTCACCATAATTTGTGGCGTATGCTGCGAAATGCGTTCCTCGTGAGGCTGCCCCATTTTGCGTGGAATTTCGTTATGAAATACAGGTTGACAAAACGAAATTTAAAGCTAAACATGGATGTATAAGGATTATAAAAATGTTTCGAGAGCATTTGAAGACTAAAGAAAAGAATCTCAATGCTGTGCTGGAACGTTTTAGGATCTAGTGAGTTTTGGAGCAATGTCAATTGAAAGTCACACCAATGTCTCTCGTAGACCCGTATCCACAGCGTCTGGAAAAACGAGCTCCGGACTCAAAAATTATATTGTTTAAATACTGGAAAGCTCGCATAATATGGCAGATCCGTCAAACAACGATCGAGGAAGCAACAATCATGACAACCGTGACTCTTGGGGCAACTCCCAAGAATATCGTAACTTTCACAATCGCAACCGTGACTTCCGGGATCACAACAGGGAAGTGCCAACCGATCCGCCCTACATTGCCTTTGTTGGCAACCTGCCCAAGGGCCTCGTCCAGGGCGATGTTATGAAGATTTTCGATGACTTCGATGTGAAGAGCGTGCGCCTGATCAAAGATCGCGAAACGGACGAATTCAAGGGTTATGGCTACGTGGAGTTCACGACCCTAGAACAGCTGAAGCGCGCTCTGTCCCGAAATGGACGTATCAAGCTGGACAACCTGTCGGCGCCGCTGCGCATCGATATTGCCGATCATCGGCGTCAGGGCGGACCCGGGGGCGCCATTGGCGGAGCCGCGTCCGGCAGTGGGAGCAACCACAACCAGCGGCGCAACTTTCGCCGCGACAACAGCGTTGGCTCCCAAAGCTACCAGGGTCAGTATTCGCGCAAGCAGAACAGCCCCGGTCGCCCGATTGGCAATCGATCGTCCAACTCGAACTTCCACATGAGCAGACAGGATGGCAGCCCGCGGCAGGGCGGCTATCGCGGCGGGCGTGGCGGTCGCGGCAGCGGCGAGAGAAGGGGCAGGGGTGGCGGCGGCGGCGGCGGCGGCGGCGGCAGCGGCGGTAGGGGTCACCACAGTAACGATGGCTTTCAAGGCAACGACGGCAGCAACAGCAGCGACTTTGGCTCCCTCGGCGGCGGCAGCCACGACACCTCCAGCCTGGGCAGTCCCAGGCAGAGTGTGGAGCCGCACATCTCGTCGACGAGCTTCCAGAGTAGTCGCAGCTTTCCGCACTACGCGAACAACAACAACAACTACAATCAACGGTAAGCATGTTGTAGTGCAGCAGCGATTCACTTATCTGTCCACACACCCCCCGCCCAGATACAGCGATCGCAACAACAACAACTACCGACGTGGCGGACCCCAGCGCCAACGCAGCATCAGCAACGACAACGGCCACTATTCGAACTTTGGCCAGAACCGGACACGTGACCGTCGCGGTCACTACAATCCCAATGAGCGGTACAATCAGCCGCTCAGCGGTGCCTCGAGCCCGTCATTCGCCAATCTTGACGACGATGACCGTCCCAAGATTGTGCTCCAGCCGCGCACGGTGACCGTGCCCATCAATGCGCTGGCCGAGACCAAGCAGGCGGCCAGCATATTTGGCAACGCCAAGCCCCGCAAGAGTCGACATTCGCTGCCAAGCACTCCACCGGACAAGCCGGACCAGTTAGATGATTCACAGCCGGGCGGCAGCAACAATACAGTGGATCCCGAGCCACCAATATAAATATAACATAACAGAACATTTAGTTTAGCTTGAAATGCGAAAATTACTTAATCACCGTAAATCGAATTGGCAACAACAACAACCACAGCAACAACAGCAACAACGAGACCCGCTCCGGGCAGCTCCTACCTATCCAACAAACAACAGCTGACTTCATTATCCTTATAGACTCTGTACACTTGCAGCAGAGCATTTCAGAATAAGACGGCTCGTTGTACACTCTTACATCTCATAAATAAATTTATGTTTTGAATGTGTTAGTTTTGTAAGAAATTTATACTTTCATATTCCGCAACAAATAAACGTGTAAGCATCCGAACTACCTAGAGTTGAAATGAATAATTTCTTTTCTTTATTTTGAACAATATTATTTTAAGAGGTGTTTATAACAATAAAATGTCCCATATATTACAAATATCTGCTTCGTTGTCGAATTCTTTTATCGTGTTTTAGTATAATGTGTGTTAAATTCAAATAAAATAAATTGCGGAAAATAAAATGAAGGATTTAAAGGCGCAGTAGAACCCATTTCCCCAAAGTGTTTTTGAAGACAAGATAATAAAAACAATTACTTCATTATCTGCATGAATGAAAGAATCAAAATATGTCTCACAGTCTATACCCTCACCTAGAATGACTTAAGTAGATAAAATTGTGCATGTGTTTCGATTGTTACGGAAAACCGAATCTGTTTTGGTTATCTCCTAATTAGTCTTGAATATAATCCCATACAAATTCGACCGACGCTCCTAAATGGCCCATAAATTTCAAAAGTTAATGCGCAGTGACAAAAAGACGGCATAAGCGCCAAAAGGACATAACCACACGGCTAGGGCCAGGAACAGGACGGCACACCTAAGCGGGCAGCTGGCAGAAAGGACATTCGCGGACTCTTCGCGCGGCATTAACTAGTCAACTCGAACTAATTGAATTGAATGAGATTAAAGAATTTCACGCCGAAATGAAGATGTCGGCGGCCAAGCGAGACGTGATCCGGGAACTTGGTGGCTGGAGGAGCTCCTGGTATTTATGGGCCAAAGATTTACGAGCCACAACAAAGCACTTGAAGCTGAAATTGAGCCGCATCCTGGGCACAGGCAAATTGGCTTAATTTCTTTTTAATTTGCTTCCGCTGCTTGCGCTCTACACAGCACTCCAAGAAATTCAATTTGAAAAAGTGGCCGCCCGGACATGAGGTGAACAGCATTGAAACTGGCCGTTTCGGCTTGTTTCCATTTCAATTTGCCCGGGAACAGGCTGATTTGCCTATGTGCGTATACCCCTGGTCCAAAGTCAATTTACGCACGAACATTTTCAATTTACTTCGACGCAGCAACCGCAGGGCCCCCCCCGGAGGATCTGGGCGGCGGTCGACCCCCTTTTGGGCGCTGCACTTTATAGAAATCCCGCGTAAAATTCACGGCATTAAAGGACTTTTCTTTCAACATTTTATTTTTATTTCTTTTGAAGTTTGCCCACTGGCCCCATCATTTTATTTGCCTTTTTTTCTTTAGCACTTTTCCGCGCTTTTCTTTCCCATTTTCTTAGTGTTTTCTATTTTTTTTTTTCTTTTCGTTAATGTGTCACACGCACTTTATAAGCAATTGTTGTTGCCGCGATGGCGTCTGGCAAAGTTGACGACGTTGACGCCCATGGCGCAATTATTATGATTATTGGGTACAGCTGCACTTGGCCAGCAACAGGACCCTCCTGGGCGACGGCCACTTATAAACAAAATTGTAATTTACCTCAGCTCGAAACGCTCGACACCGAGCCGGCTGCTGGCATTTTGAGCCACTTTCATCAGCAGCAGCCGAGCTGAAGTGTTGTCCTGTTGTTGTTCATTAGGACAGAGGTCGGGCGGACTTGTATCCTGTGCTTTAGCCGCTGTTGGTCGCCTCGGGGGTCACGCGCTCATAATCGCGCTGAATGACTTCATAATGAAAATATTAAAGGTGTTTTTTGTTGTGTTGCTTAGCCGGCGGCCAGGATACATTACTTGGCCGGCAGGAGTCGCCGCTGATGCTTTGTGCCCCGTTGTACAAAAGGCGCCAAGTTTATGTTTATGTCAAGCGCAAGTCATGGCCAAGAGGGGCGGGGCACTCCTTAGCCAGAGCTGGGCGTAATTTAATAATAAAGCGCCTTCTTTTTTTCATTAAATGTAAGTGCAGGAGCGGCAGCTTACAGGATGGGTAGGAATCCAAGTGGATGATGCGGGGCAAAAGATAGCGAAAGCCAATAAAGAGTTGGCCAAAGCGGACGAAAACTCAGCAAGCTAATGACTAGGACGCACCCTGCATTATGATTTTATAACAGATTTTATAACGGATTGACAGTTATGGATGAGATCGCATGCCAAGAATATATCTTGTTCCTATATAGAAATCTAGATGTACAATTGAACACAATTTTATGATTTATTTTTTATTATTTATTACATGTGAATGACTTATATATAAATTACTAATTATAATATAACACAAATTAGGTAGGAATATTGTGAAGTAAACCATTTTTTTTTTTTTTTTTTTTTGATAATTTTGATAAAATGTTCCAAAAAACATATGAATATTAATTATTCTTAAAACTAAACCTTGGTAGTTCTGCGTTACTAATTCTTACTTAAACTAAACTATTTATATGAGAATAGCTGGAGACAGGAATCTATCTTACATTTAAATATAGTCAAACTAGTCTGTTTGCCACTAAATAAATATTAGCTTTGTGAATTCAAATATACACATTTTGAATAGCGAATAGTGCATAAATATCATGTCAACAGTTTTACAGACTTGAGGGAAGAGCTCGCAATGTGAACATTTGCAAGAGGTCAATAGCAGCTATCAGCAATCAAATTGTATTTGCGCTTTCAACAAATCCCAAGAAACAATTAAAACAACCCCAGACATGCGATATCAGGAGTGTAATACATATTTAAAATATAGTTCTGGCTAATTGTCCTGCTATCGACGGCGACTTATCAACAGCAGCAGCAGCAACAACAAAGGCAATGGCAACAAGCAATTCAGGCAAAATTTATGCAACACAAACGAGCAGACGGGGCAGACACGACACAGCTCACACACACACACTTGATGGCACCGATAGCCCTCTGTGGCACTGGCGTATTAAGTCAAAAATGCTGCGTCTCCAGTGGTCGGTTTTTGGCTATTAAAATGCTAGCATTTGCAAGTTTATCTAGAGGCGCAACAACAACTACGAGCCGGAGATAATGTATCGACAGGACACAAGGAGGTGAGCGCAAATCTAGACGTGGCCATTAATGAACGCAGCACGGGCAACTCGTAGCACAGTACAGTAGAGTCCATTAAAAAGGACTAAATGGCAATTAAACATTTCAGTTTGGCCTAGGACTGACCATTGCCTGGGACTCTCAGCGCAGAGGAGAGGGCGGGAGGGAGACAGCTCAGCAATTAAGGCTCCCTTTTGCACTTTTGGCCAAGGACACTTGGCAATTAAGCCGACAACGTTTTTGGGCAAAAGTTGGTGCTGCCAATCCCTTAGCGACAATTTTGTGAGTGCGCTGTCTCTCTGTGTGTGTGTGTGTGTGCGGACGTTATCCTTTTTACCTATCTTGAATGCTGCCGGACCTTCTCCTGCTGCTGCCCCTTCCCCAGCGGATGCTGCACTTGCTGTTCTTGTTGTAGCGCCAAAACTTAAATGAGTTTGTTGTGCAGCCCCAAAGAGCATTTAAATGAGCTGGGTACAAGTTTTGATTGGCTCGCTAAAAGATTTATCTGCGCGCTCTTAAAGCAACAAACAGTAAATTCAAATACCTCCGATCTTAGGCAATGTCAAAGGGCAACGCTGCCCGCGCACATAAAAATGCCCGAAGAACTCGACAAGACACATATGAATACGCATAGCAGTACCTCGGCTTGTGTTGGTGTTGGCGGTGGTGGTTGGGGGGGCGTGGCACCCACGCGCGGCACAGGCATCGTCGATATGCTCATTTAAAATAATTTATTGCAATGAGCTGACACTCATTGCCAGTTAAAAGTGGCATGCCACTCTGACACTTGAAGCGTTTGCCACACACACACAAACACACACACACGAGCGCATTTAAAAATAAATATAAATACTTATCGAGTGCCATCGGCAGAGATAAATTGCGCAAAATAGAAAAATGCTCTAATTAAAATTATGCACAAATATTTTGGGAATTTGTTTAGCCATGCGACACAAGTCGCAAGTAACATGGAAATCATGAACGACTTGGAGATTTGGAAATCTTTGCTGCGTTCTTACTGATGGCGTGCCAATTAAAATTGATTGGAAATTCCTTGCATGCCACGCACGTGGGCGGCGACGTCGTCGTCGTTTGCGAAGCAGCTGCCCCTCAGGAGTCCTGTGCTCAGCAAAATACCAGCTGCACGCCGGATTCATGCATTAGCATATATGGAGCACTGAGAAAATATGGAAAGAAGTCTCCACTGAAGGCTACTAAATACGAGGTTAATATTCACACTTGCTGAACATTTCATGACTGAAGTTTATTCATTTTATTATTCATTTTATTTATTTTTAGGCAGCTGCAAAACAAAACTTGTTGGTAACAGGAACTAAAAAATATATTTCTAGAAATATTATTAAAATGAAATTACAAATAACAAATTTTCATTGTCGAAGAATAACATGAATTTTATATCAGGCAAAATAAAAATGGTTTTTTGTACTCTTACAATAATACTCACTATACCTACGTATATACTCAGAATGTTATATTTCTTTTAAGTAGCAGAATGTGCAAATGAGATTTTTTTTATGCCGAACCTTAGAACAAACAAAAACGATACAAAGTTCATATAGTATAATTTATAGAAAAGTTTAGTCTATATTATCGTATATGGAATATTTTGAATATATTCAATTCAGCTTTATACATTTTTTTCAGTGTATGCGCCGTTGAGACGGCGTTTGAAGTCGCTCATCTGTCGCTCAGTTGCTTTGACCATTTCGCTTGACTGCATTTGAAACTCATTTTGCGTTTGTCAATTAACACTTTTGTTAAGTAAGCCATAAAAACTGGAATTGGCGACTATTGAAATCGAAGCAGATGTCTAAAGACGTGCATTTAACCCTCATTTCTGTTAATGTAGCAAATAAAACGGTCACCTTAATGGATTTTTGTTACGCGGTCTAACTTCAAATTGGACAGAAGGTGACGTCCAAAGCCTCATCCGCATTCAGAGCCCACTTGCCGCATGCACACGCTGTGCAGTTGATTGTCCTCGAATCGCTGCCCGTTGCCACTTAATCCAATCGCGCACATGTTGAGCTCTAACAATGCCTCCCCCTGGTGCAGGGTAGAGGGTGGAGGATGGAGGGTGGAGGGTGGTACGTGCGCGTACCTTAAGCGGCTTTCACCTTGACGCCGCGCCGCTGCAACCACCATCAGTGCACCACTACAGCCTTCGGCTTGATTTTCGCACCACAGCGCCGAGGGGGGATGTCGAAAAGTCGGCCAGGACCAACTGTTGTGAAATTTGTACGTGTGTTTTTGTGCTTTGCCAGACTTATCACACACACGCACGGCCGCACGAGGTGTGCTGGTGGGGGGTTACAGGACCACCTTGCGGGGTGTTGACTTTGCCTCAGCCTTACGCATTATGATGTATTAGTATTAAAATTAAAAGCCCTGTCCGTCAGCATTTGACATGCAGTCAGAGGGCCCAGTACGCAATCCAGGCCTGCTCAGGTTGCCATTAATGAAGTCTTTGTTCGTTGGACAGCCTAATTAATTCCGCAACAAAGTAGCTTGGCAATGCGAGCGAAAAGTCAAATGTGATGCTGTCTCTGTCTGCTTGTGTCGCTGAGAATCGAATGCTGCTCGTTAAGTAAGCCACAAAGATGCGCAACAAATTACGACGCAGCACTTGGAGACGCAACCAAGTGACGCGGGGCAGCATCTGCCCCCGGCTTCGTCTCTGCCTTTGACTGGCATTAACTAAAGACCGCCACTTGACGCAAATTGTGTAAAAATTAAACAAAATATGGTGCCCCAAAATGAAAAAGAAAACAAAACTTGCCGCAGCAAATGAAACATCATTCAGCTGTCAAAATCATTAAGAAATGTGAAATCGCTTAAATATGGCCGCAAGACGTTGCGACAGGCCCCGCTAAACTCAGCTTTTTGGGGGTACTCGCCAAATCCGAACACATGTAGAGACTTAAACAGCCACATGGCAAGCGGCCATCGAGTCAGGCAACCTATAAACAAAAAACAAAAAAAATAAAAAGAATTTTCAAATTAATGCCTGTCACATTTTGAAGAACTTGACGGCTTCATTTGCCACACGTTTTTGGCAGTGCCAAACATTTTTATTACAAATTCGTGAGTTTTGCTCTAAATAGCAGCTCGACGGGATTCGCTTACGCTTCTGAAGCTGCACACACCCCAGCCTAAAGCGGAACTCAAGTGTAAAGACATAATTCAGAGATCTGAGAAGTTACAGATAGAAAATGTGTTATGAATTAAAATAGCACTGATAACTGCAATTTATAACTAATTTAAAATTATCTACAGACATCTTAGGAATGACGAAGGGTTTAAAGGTTATTCTCAACATAGTTTTAAATTTATATATATATTAAAGATTAAATATCTACTAATTTATAAAACCAGTGTCAATTAGTATTTTCCAATCCAAATGAAACACATCAAAATAACAGTTTGTATAGGGTATACACAAGTCGAGCTAGCCCTATACCTTAAATACAATTTCTTACTGGCTAGCTAGTTTTTTTTTCAATATTGTGCAAGCGTAGAGCAATAAAAATGCCCGAGTACTCCAGAAACTATTCCGCCGCGGGGCTGCTGGATAACGTGCTCGATTGGGGCAGCTGTCGCAGCTAGGCTGTACGGCCGTAATCGTGTGCCATGCGATACGTCGCTGACGATTGTCTTACGAGAGGCATTCAAATTTCGGTGCGTTTATTGAAATATGAACGACTAACGTCGACCCTGGCGATAAAAGTGGCAGAGCGAAGAAAATTTTCATATAAAGTACCTTTCGTTGGCATTTTAATGGTGCGCTTTATGGAAGGATTAAGCACATAAACTTGTCAATAACTCGAGTGCCTGAGAGTATGTACGAGTGAAGTACGTACCGGGGACCGTATCCACTTCTTAATAATGTCACCGCAGACGCTTTGACTAACAAACACACACAAACACACGCCGAACGAGCCATCTTATTTATGAGCTCAACATGAAATTACTGCCGCATATGCTGAACCCAAGAGTTGAGCGACTTATTAAGTACAAAAACAAGAGAAGAACACATTATTGATATGTGACAGTGGGGCCATGGCCCAAATACTCATAAGTGATTATTGTGAATAGATGGAGAGAAGCCCAAATCTATCTGTTTTTCATATGTTGAGTGTACTCTATGATTTTTATAGGTACGCTTTAATGCTAAGTGAAACGAGTTTTACTATAATTATGCTTATGATATAATCTTAATACGGTAGGCATAAGCATGGTATAAATAATAATTCGATAATTGTTTAATATTATTATTTCGAAATATTTATATATCAATGTAATATCTTAAATATTATTATATCTAATTTTTAAATTAATTTATATGTGTGAATTTGAACTTATTATTAAATTGATTATTTTGTTGTTTATTTTATCTTATATTATGTGGACGTAAGTTTATTTTTTTGTATTCAATTTATGATGAATTCTCATCTGAAAACTGAAATCTTACCTTGTTTAACGTAACGCATAAAATATCTATTAATTTCGTAACCTTCGGAAAATTCCATATACTTTTACTCTGCACACATCCGCTCCAAAAACACATTGTTTAGCAAAGCTTTCAGGTTCTACAAATTTTTTTGGTGCCATAGAAAATGGAGGCCAACAAATTGCAAGCCATCCAGAAGATTACTTGGCCCGCGGCAATTATTTTACGATGCACAAAGGTATTGTTAAAAGGCGGGGGAGATAGCGGCAGGCATCGGCAGGCACTGTATAAGCAGGCAAACAAGCAAAACAGCCAAGCAAAGTCAAATATGTTGAAATGCGGCCAGCCAGGATGCGGATGAGATTGGAACAGGATGAGCAGGCGAAAGTGAAATGGGGAGCGCAGTCAAGAGCTTGCCGCAGTTCAATATGCAACGGCAGGCAATATTAAAATATCTTAAGGATATTATGTTATTACGCACACATTACACAGCGGACTGGCGAGGGGGGGCGGGGCAGGGATAGCAGGCAGCCGCCGGGATAGCAGCCGGCAAACTCCACTCAAATGAGATAATTCCCTGTAAAATAATAATAATAAAATAAGCAGTCGGGCGATCGAGCGGGCAAGACCTTACCCTCCCACTCCCACTCCCACTTCCCCACATCCTTCCAACGACCGCTCGACGCACAGTTTTTATGATTTTCATATTTTCGCATGCCACCCGCCAGCCCCGCCCCTTGGCCAATTTTAAGTGCTTTTCAATATGAGCAAAATGCATTAAAGGTATCCCAGCTACAACAGCGTGGTCCACGTTTTGTTTGCCCACGCTGGGATTTGTGTAGCCGCCGGCCATGTAGTGGGACGGTGGGTTGTGGGCGTGCCAGTGGTTGCTTGGCGCATAAGTTAAGGGATTTTCGTATTAAAACAAAACACACAGCCACGCTGCAGGGTTGCCAAAGCTGTCGACTCAGCACAAATGCCTGACAATTTTTAGTTTTGATCTAAATGCGTCAATAAATTGTAACACTTTCAGTTGGTCGACAGAAACAAAAGTCATTTTAGGCTAACAATAAAAAAGCCGCCAAGTTGTCTTTCTTAGTCATTTGTTATACCCTGTTACCATTGGGAATGGGTAAAGTGGCAAATTCAACTTTTCACCCTACAAAGTATTTATATTCTTCATGAGTGTAACAGGCTTATCAGCGAAAGAAAATAATTTTGTTTGGTAAGCTCTAATAAGCCAAGTGCAGAATAAAATATGAATTTTATAATTTTCTCTATATTCGATATTTATCAATACCAATTTTGTAAGGTTAATCACGAACTTATCGATTTCCTAGTTGGTTCGTCCATGGTTTCGATTTTCGGTAAATTAAAATACAACTCATATTTTTGTAATTTTCATTCCTGTATACAGGGTATTTCTTCGCTCAGCATTCTCAATGAGAACTCTTTACATTCTTACTTTATTCTTTTTTTTTGCCACCTCAGCAAGTTTGCCAGAGTTTTAGCCTTAGTCTTGGCCTTATCAATGGGCTCGTTTTAAAATCAACGCCCGCTTATTTACGAGTTAAGTGCCGCTCGGAACTTGCTCGCATGGGTTTTGTCTAAGTTTCTCATTTCATTTATGGCTGCGAATGAGCTCGGAACTTATCGGCCGATGCGCATCTGCCCAGCCATTCCCGAGATGAAGATGGAGATGAAGATTCAGAGACTGAGTCGCTGTAACAATAAAAGGTTTTTATGCGTTCCAGGGATAAGCCAAGCCAACTGACGTATCAGGCAGCTACAGCTACACGGCAAAGAGTTCTCAGCTGCCACACTAATCCAGTTATCCAGCAGACATGGCATCCATCTCGCTCTCATGTGGCACGCTTCTTGTTGCCTCGCTCTGTGTGGCGCATTGCAAATTTATCGTTGCTGATAAACGTTAATAAATTAATTAGAATTATTGAAATGCGTGGTCTGCTACTGGCTACTGGCTGCTGGATCCAGGGCTCCAGGTCCTGTACCCATTCACTTGTTTCCTGTCGCAAAGCTCCGAAATGCAAACACAGCCATGGACGCCATTATGCGCTGATTTGTGTTGCATGCTTTGCGGCACACAGCACAGTGTCAGTTGCTGGTGCTGTTGCTGTTGGTGTTGGTGTTGCAGTTGACGCTGGGCAACAACTGCCACATGGGGCAGTGCCATACGCACGCACTTTGCGTCATTTGAATTAGTTTGTTTGAACTCGACGCTTATCTCAAGTAGTAGATTTTCGGCGTTTTGTAGCCATTTTTGGACGCCTCGTCGGGCACGCAGCGCATTGGCCATTTGCATTTTGCATTTTGCAAAAACCGGGCCCAAAACGATTGCGACACTTTTATCAATTAAATTTACGCAGCGCATACAAATATTGCACACAATTTATACGCCTGTTATGGCACTGTGCTTAAATTTCTTCTTTTTTAAGTTAAATGGCCAAGTATTTGGTTTTGGCCATCTTTTCTAGTGAGGCGCTTTTGTTACGTATAGTGGAGAGAGTATACTGATTATGTTATAGAATATGTAATGGTTTCGCTATATTCTTAGGAACAAATAGTTGTTGTTAATAAAACTAAATAAATCACGTAAAAATGTATACAAATTTGTGTATAAAGCTAAAAAACAATTATTTTTAAAAACCAAAGTAAGAAATCAGGGTATTTAATCGTCGGCAATCGGATATAAGTTGTTCTGTCTTGTTTTTTAATGCCATTAAAACTTTTCGCTTGCTTTCAGCCAAAGTTTTGAGCACTAAGGTGCCTTTTTTATTGGCCGCCAGTGTCCAGACGTGTTCGCCCCGCAAGAATTTGGCTCAAGGTGACGCAAAAAATACAAAAAAAATAAAATACAGCCAAAAAAAAATCCAAGAAAAAACGGAAAATAAAAATTGAATAAAACTTTTTAGCGCACAAATGTTTTGCTGCTAATTGAAAATATCTGTTGGGTTCAATTAGACGACGACTTTTGGCGGTCGCACCGTGCGACTTAAGCGCTGCCCACAGCCCACAGAAACGCCGCAGCCAGAAACTTTGCAAGTGTTGAGCAATGGCAAAAAAGAAAAAAAATACGCGCTGATTTAAGCACTTTTTGCAAACATTTTTTATACCCTCTACTATATTTTTTCCTATTCTTCGTTGTGTGTGGCTGACTTGCCAGCTTGTTGAGGTTGAACGGGCAGAGCTGGTAACTGATAGAGAGAGCTCGATGCGATTCGATACGATTGTTAGCGAAAATTAAAAAGTTTTGAAAACTTCTGGCATACAAATTAGCTTAAACTTACCTGCAGCTAAAGTTCCTGGCAAACTTGATTGTACCAGAAAATTTAAAAACTTTAATACAGTAAATAGAAATCATTAATTATTTAAACACATTTCGTTGAGTTTATAAATATAATCGTAATACAAATTTTGTATTTCATGCACTTCAAGGATTTAATAAATCGATCCTAAGCCCCATATGGAAATATGCACTTCAAATTTACGGCATTGCGGCAAAAACAAACCTAAATAAAATTAGAGTTGCTCAGGCAAAAATCCTAAGGCGAATATGCGGCGCACCATGGTACATTCGAAATAGAGACATCGAACGAGACCTTAAAGTCCCTAAAGTGGGCGATGTAATGCAACTACTTGCATCGAATTACCTACTACGCCTTGGTGGTCACCCTAACGTGCTAGCCAAACGACTAACTGCCAAACCAAGAAAGAGAAGACTCAAAAGGTGCCATCCATTGGATCTCTCTACCAGGTTCCTACAGTAATATTTAAAATAACCTTCTCCTTGTAAATTCTGTAAATAATATACATTTGCCCATATATATAATCATAAATCTTATATAAGTATCACCTGTGATCAATCGTTTTTTCCCCTAAATGTACAACTAGATTAAGTTGCCACTAAGGTAGCAGAAAACTTGTTTAAATAAAATATACAAAATTTTTAACAAAAAAAAAAAAAAAAAAAAAAGGATTTAATATAAAGTTTTAAAATTTAATGTATGTAGCATTACTATAATTAAGCTATTAAAATAAATAATAATAATACTAACAAATAATTTTCCAAAAATTGTATTCAAGCAATAACATTTATCTTCAAACATAAAAGTATAAACCAACTATTATGTAAAGCCGATTGAAAAACTTGCTGCTGGCAAGCAACATTAGGCTTTACTATACCAACTATGGAAGCTCTTCCTATTCCGTTTATTTATAAATAGCCCTTATTAAAGAGCCCCTTTGTTAACTGAGCTTTTGCAAGTGAAAGTCAAATTAATCGTAGCTCCCCAACTATGTTTGCCGCAACTAATGAATTGCCAAACATTAGGCTCACGTGTTTACCGAGTTCGCCCTGATAATATGTTGGTATATAATTAAACAAAATCAACCATCAAATGGCGAACACAAATTGTCAATTAAAAGGTATTTAAACGTAATACCCGGGTCAGGGCCTCGCCAAGCGTTTAATCCACGTAAATTAGTGCAAAAATCAAGTGGATGCGATACCTTTTGCCGGCGGCTGGCCGTGCTGAAAGTGCCACAGTGCCACATGCCAGTGACCCGACTCTGCCCCCAAAGTGCCCGTGCCCATCCCCCGTGATGGCGCACGGTAAACACGGCGTTGGCGGCAACCGACACCAATAAAGCCAACAAAGCGTTTTTAGGGTTAAGTCCATGTCAAAGTGTCAGTTTAGTATCGGTATCATGTCATGTTGTTCCACAGATTGTGTGTGCGTGTACGTGTGCGTGTGTGTGTGTGTGTGTGTGTGTGTGTGTGTGGGAGGGGGTTTTAATTTCGTGTGCGGCAACATGATGCCAAACGTGTGGCACTCACGAACTGCCTGCCCCCAGCTGAACAGCCAGCCTGTGCGTTGAGGTGCAACGTTTTACTAATGAATTTAACAAGGCTTTGCCGTCTGGACAGCAGCGGCAAGTTGCATGCTGCACGTTGCACGATCCACGTTGCATACTCATTAAAATGTCAGTGCAAATGGAGTTGGAGTCGGAACTGAAACTGTTGCCCCAGACTGGCATCAGCTGCACTTTGTTGCCGTTTTGTTTATCCTGCCAACATATTTTTCAAATGTTTCGTTTTGCATAAGTGAAAGGCCAAAAAGGAAGATAACGGCGAACAGTCCCCAACTCCAGGGCCATGTGGCCATGTGGCCAGGACACACGACATTGGCGTCAACAACAACAACAACAACACTAGGCAGGGGGGCAACAATGGCGTAAATTTACGGCTCACCTACGCGACTAGAAGCCGTAAAGATGGGAAAAATCTTTGGGGTTGGAGCTGGACACACACATGTGTGTGCGAGTGTGTAAAACTGTGTGTGTGTGTGTGGCTTATTTAAATTTGTTTTTATGCGCCATGAGGCAGCCAGTGGCTGGGCAGCTACTCCACAGCCAGGTTGCTGTTAATCCAATAAAATTGCGTAATTAAATTTGCGCTTCATTTGGCGTTTGTCATGAACAACTTTGTCGTTGTTGGCGTTGTTGCTCGTATTGTTTTTTCCACTGTTTGTTGTGGTGACAAATTTAAAACCTGTTGTCAGTGCCAATGGAGAGTGTGGGGCAGGAGGGGCTAAGGCAACCCTTCAAAAAAATCGCAGTTGATGCTGTACAAAAAATTGTTGTGCACGTCGTAATTTTTCAATTGTTGCATAATTGAAGGCAGCCAGCACAGGACGCGGACAGTGCCTCACGTGCCGCAGCTGCAAAGTATGCTATACAGTGTGGAAAAAAATGGACTAAAAATATTGGCAGCCAATAGCAAATTGTCGAAGGATACAAGGTCCTGTGCTGGTGCAAATATCGAGGTGTGGACGTTTGCGTGCGTGTTGATGTGTGGTTTTGTTTTTTTGAACCATGCGCCACACTGGGGCAACATGGTTGACGTTGACTAGCAATTGTGTGCCACGCAGATGAAAACCGATTTTTAATTGTTGAATGCTTTGCGTTTAACCGCAGCAGAAAAATTATGCAGGCATTGTCCGATATACTGCGACCCGACGCAGTTGTGAAATTGATAAACGCAAGACGGGCGACGAGTGACTGCACCCACCACACGGGGCACGCAGTTTCCGGAGGAAGTGTGTGTGTGTGGAAACGAGCGGCCAGATAACACGCTCAAGACGCGCTGCAACTACCGCCGCCAAGCTGACTCAAAAGGCCGCTGATTTTGCGGCAGTGCGATAAAGTTACATTCCCTTTCATTGACACTTCTCATTTTCTTGTTTTTCAGTTGCGACGTGCGGCAACATGAAAAAGGCGACTCAAGTGCGCAGCAATCTAACCGAGGCGCAGTTTTAACTACTACTCGCAGCAGACTTAGCGAGTGCCAAGCACTGCCCGTCACTTTTTCGCTTATCAGCCGCCGTCCGATGAGTCTTCTAGGCCCCCTGCAACCTGCCCCCATTCCCGCAACGGCCCGGGGGCAGCCTGGTAGCCCGCGTGTGCTCGTTTCGCAGCTTCGTTCAATCAGCGCGTCTGTTGGATAGAAAACCGCAGCAGAGTCGTCTCTTCCTCTTTCTTTTGAATATGAAATATTCGCTGATAAGCGAAACTGCGTCAAACGACAGCGTTGCTTGTGGCACATATTTGTTTTTGGTTTAATTTTTAAATACCCTATACCCTCACAAGGCGTAAAGTTAGCTATGATAATTTCCGAGAGAACCGGCTCAAAATGGAATTCCAATAATTACAAACCGTACCTTGAGACGCACCAATTGCCATAAGATTCAGCTGAACCTGGAACGAAACATTTTCTCTTTTAAATATCTTTCATATAAGCAGAACGGAAAGTTTGCCTGTCGTCATGTAGACTTTCTTCATTCTAACTAAAAATAAACAACAAAAAAAACCTACAAACAATAAGTTTAATATATCCCATAAAACAAAAACATTATGTCCAGAAGCGAGATAAGAACCAAACCGCAGATACATGAAATGTGGCATAAAGATACAAAAACTATAATATTAAAGTGTTATAAAAACAGACAAAAATACAAAAAAATATTTTTATTATATTCCAAACTATTTCCAAAATCTGAAGTTCGAATCTAAAACAATATATTGCACCTCGAACCTGTATATAAACGAATATTTACAGATATTTTTGGCACAGGACATCCGGTAGTTGAAGTACTCTATAATACGGCATTTCTTACTCTTTTTCTGTTGGTAGTTTTTTGGGTGATTAAAAGGATACGTATTTCGTATATGTGATGAAATGTAATTTAGCACATTTCAGAGAAATGTGACAAAATTGAGGAGAACTGAGATGCTGTCGCCCGCTGAGGCCGTCGCATTTGCAGTCGCAGTCGCAGTTGAAATCGCTTTTGCTTTTGCTTTGACTTTGGCTTTAATTAAAAAGTTGCGCTTTGTGCCAGGCGACAGCCAACAAACATTCATATTCATGTATACATTCATATTCATATTTTTATATCGCGAGTCATGTTATTAAAATAAGAGAGTTGTTGTTGTTGTCAGGGTTAAAGCTGCAGCAGCTGCTGTTGGTCGAGTAAACCGAAAAGCAAATGCACTAAGCAGTATTAGTATGTGAAAGATATTAACAGCATGCTTGGCATAACAATATGGCCATATAAGACGTTGGCCAGTGCCAAGCGAGCAACAGGAAACAATTTTTCATAGAATTCCAGTTTTTATTAGCCACCCACTCTATACAAATGAGCGACAACAACAACAACAACAACAACTAGAATACCCGTTATATGACTATGCAGCAGAATCCTCTATGGCTTGCTTGCATTTTTGCTTAGCGAGTGCCTTGGCCAGAACGAAGACATGGCCTGGCATGTCTCATAAGACAAAATAAAGTATGACAGCCATTTGGCAACACTTTGCAGGCCGTTAGCAGCATCACTAAACCTCCTTCGGGCCAAGAGCAGTCGAGCCGAGGCCAAGATAACTTTTTAAATTGTTAATGTGCGCGCTCAGACAAAAGAGCTGTCATAATTCGCAGCAAAATATTGTCACCAACTTATGTGTAAGTACTTACATGATGCCAATTTCCAACGCCTGGCATTGGCCATTATAGCCATTTAAGCCCGTCTTGGCTCGGCTCTAGCCGGAAGTGCGAGCCATTTTCTAATATTGTAACGGATGTAATTAATATGTGCATTGAATGTGGCAGCAAAGCAACAACTTTCCAACTGTTGGCTTAATGGTTGTGGCCGTTATGGTCATATTATCACAGATAATCACAGAGACAAACAATCAACAGCATCTCAGCCAAAATGATAACAAAGGTCTCCAAAGCAGACAATGAAAAGTATAATTATGAGCAAGTTTCAACAACAAGAAAAGATTAATCCATAGAAATTGGTTTTCTCGAACTTCCGACTGTTAACAATAATTCCACTTCTATAAGGCATCTAAAATGTATTCATAGATTTGTTTTGAGATTTTCCTTTAATTTTAATTTTATCATAATAATATTTTGAAGAAGAAGAAATGTTGAATATACAAAATGCTTACTTATAAAGATCACACAACTTAATTAAAATTTATAGGAATATCATTTTTATAAATGGTTTTACATTTTCCTTAATTTGACATGTATACTTAACCATCCCATTTTTTTGTCCAAATCTAAAAAAAAGTTCTAATAACCAAGGCTTCCAAAACTCAGAACTTTTTCAAAACTTAACGTTTAATTATATTTTATCAATTACAATCAAGTTTTTATTTTTATTCACTTTGAAAATTTAAATTTAAAAAAAATAAAATCTAACTTTTTTTAATAATTATAGTTCGGTTAGCCTTTTAAATTTTAAAACTCAATTAACACACAATGTGAATTCAAAGAAAGCCTAGAAATTTATATCAATCCTTTCATTATTTAGCAGGCTAAACGAACGACCAATTATAAAATTAACTTTGCACATTTGAATATTAAAACAGACATAATAATTTTGAGCCCTATTTTTGCTTCGATTGAATATTGGAATCATGTCCTTTCCCGTTAAAATGGACAAGTCCGCGCTCGTCAAATTCGGCGCAAGCTACATGTTTTACATTGAGAAGCACAAGCTGATGGATATCATGAGTCGCTTATTGGCCGAAGCCACTTTGCAGACCATGGAGGATGTGCGTCGTTGGATGGGCCAGAATATTCGTCGTATTGCCCAGGACATCTACTCGAAGTCAATGAATGCATTTTATCTGGGCATTGCTGGGGACTTCTACCAGCTGCCAAAGAACTTTTTCCATCGCATTGTGCTGCATGGCAGACCGGGCTCCGGTCGGCGTTCGCTGGCCCATGTGCTGGCCAAGCGCTGGAATCTGCTGATTTTGGATGCCGATGTGCTGGCCTATCATAATGTCAATGGGCATGAACAGGACGAGCATACGGCAATGTTGCAACAGGGCATTCAAAAGGACTGCACTGTTCGATTTTCAGAAGCCCTCGGCAACCTGATACAGAAGCGTCTGCTCAAGGAGGACGCACTGCATCGCGGCTGGATACTGATCAACTATCCGAACAATCGATGTGAGGCACGCGAACTGTTCGAGGGCTTCACCGTGCCGCCGAATCGCCTGGTCTTCCTGCAGATCGACGAGCAAATGGCGCGCATGCGCCTTCTGATGCGCTCCTATACGCCCAGTCCGCAGGACAACATTACCTATCTGGACTATCAGATGCGGCAGTTCCGCAAGAGCGAGCCCCTGCTAAATGCCTATCTCAGCCATCGACGCGAGGTGGTCTACGTGGATGCCACGCCGTGCTTCGAGACTGTCAAATGTCGCATCATGTCGCAGCTGACCAAGACGCCCTATATGCTCGGCTACAAGTACGGCGAGAATAGCGCACTTGACTGAATTGCCCGCTGCTCCAATTACAATCTCCATTTCGACATAAATTATTAAATGTTCCGCGGTACAAACTTGCTTCAGGACTGTAAAAGAAACCGTGTTCCATAATTTCGTATGTCATTGCATTGTTTATTATTTACTCAAGTGGATGCTCTCGTTGTTGTTGCTCCATTTCTTCTTCTTCTTCTCGTCATGGTTGCTGCTGCGGCCGGGGTCGGGGTTTAAAATGCTGTGCTTATCAGCTTTCTTTCGCCCGACAACCGAAGCCGCGACAACAATTTCGAACAGCCCCCCACAAAAGCGTAAACATTTTTCGTTTAGGTAAACAAAAAACCACGAGAAGAAAAAAAAAGTGATTTGAAATTATTGCTATTTGAATTTTCCACCACTGCGAGAAAAACCAAAACAAAAACAAAAAAATGAAGAAAAAACAATAAAAAGAAAAACAAATGATTTTATGACCACAACTTAAGTGCTCAATTTTTAATTGTTTGACGACGCTGATAAGTAGCCGAGACAAAAATGAGAGACTGCCGGGATTGGAGAGCGGGTTGGGGGCTGCTTTTATGGCACCCAAAAGTTCAATCAAAGTTTTTTACTCCCTGTTGACTTAACGCTGCCTGCCGCTGGGCCCTGGCCCATTTCATTAGCCCGGCAGGTTGATGGCTATGACGCAATATTTGGCCCATTCCCAATGCCCCAGTGTGCCATCAGGCAAATGAGACGACGCTCAAAAATAATTAAGAAAAAAACCCACGAAATTGCTGAAAAAAATGCAGTTTATTGCACCACATGGCGCCGGGATTAGCGCACCACCTTGATGTCAATGTTGAAGCAGCAGCGTTTGCCGCTGGCCGGATCCGTCAGAGTCCAGCGTATGGCATAGGCGCTCACGGGAAACTTTGCCTCGATGGGCACCTCCAAGGAGTAGGTGCGCTGCTCGCCACTCTTAACCGGACAGCTGGTGTACTTGCAGGCATCCGGGTCCAACGTCACCAACGCCAGATGCTCTGTTTCGCTTTTCACCCAGACCAAGGATGCGTCCAGACGCTCGGCATCGAACTTGGGCGTAAAGTCAAAAGACATCTTGGACGGACGGCGGCGGCGTATATGGCAGGCCGCATTCTGTGCCGCCTGCGGGCAGGGATCCACGCGAATCTGATCAATGCTGCACGAATCCACAGTATCCGGGCAGGTTTGGTAGTGGATAACCTCGGCGCTGGCCAACGCGGCCAACAGCAGCAGCAGCAGCGATGTTGGGAGATGCAACATGGCGAGTTGAGTGTTGGAGACAGAATGCGCTGTTGGGATGATCTCACAATTTGTACGTAACCTAGGTCCACGGCTCGCCAGCTGTGTCTTATCGCCGGGTCGGAGGTGAACAGCGTCACTGATAAGCGCTCTGATGCATACCCCGTGGACAGATAAGAAGACTTCGATTCTAATGCTCTCTCTGAATTGTAAGGTAGCTGAACTAATTGCCCCAGCAACGGGTATTCATTAGTATTCAGACACGAGCATTTGTTTGTTGACAGGCTGACAAAAAGACACACGTTTTTCGATAATACACTAATTAACATGAATTGAATTGGGAAATGGGAAAAAATAAATTAGTTGTATATATTATAGTATATTATATATTAAACTCTTCAACTATCTTCTGTAATTCCTATTATTTATATTTAAATTTAAAATTCCCTTTAAGTATACTTATATTTTTATACAATTATCAATTAGCCAAAGCGAGAATTAGAAAACACACAAAGATTAAAAAAAGGGAATGGTGTGTAACTTTTTACTTAATTGTAATCCAATTACAAAGGGTGATTTTCATGCTAGTATTTTTTTTAAATCTATAACTCGACAACAAGTTAATAAATATTTATATTGGTACCTATAAAAATCGAATTTTGCTGTCGAGTGTAAGCAATCTCTGCCAGTGCTCCAAAAGGCACGTATATCGACACGCTTATCAGGCAGGCAGCATGGAGCAATGTTCAGCTAGTTAAACAGACACAGAGTCTGTCCCACAGACAGACAGACAGAATAGTTGTCAGTCACAAGCTGCGCGCACGTCGGAAATTTGAGACGATGCCCGCGAGAGAGAGAGGAGTGAACTTCAATCTAGAATGCATCGTATATAGTATATACGGCGTAGCTCGGAGCTGTCAATATGCCAGGCCACAACGACAATTGCACGGCTCATTTGCGGGCACATATGTCAACAGGCGGCAATCGTAACAACAGCAGCAGCAACAACATTTCTAACAAATTTGACTAAAAAGTGACAACATTTCAAAAAAACAAATGGAAAAACAGCCCGACCCCGACACGCTTTAACAAACACTTACGACTAGTCACCGCAATTTGATGCTATATTTTTATCATGCCCAAAGGAGCCAATTAAATGGGAAAAAATGTATCACATAAATTTTCGGATGCAAAACATGTTTTTTAACGCTCAAATACAAACAAGTTTCTATCAAAAAATTTATAGAAAAGTTTCGCGGCGAGCGCATAATTAACACTCGTTCAGTCAAAGTTTGATGAAAACACGTTTTCCGCTTTCCTCAGCGTGTATATATATTTTTTTCATCTTGTTTTTTTGTAATATTTTTCGCATAAATTATAAAATTTTTTAACATTTCTCCATCCAGTGGCGTTGGCCTTTTTATCGCCAACGACTTTGCGCCTTTATCAAAGTCCACTGAACGGTGAATCAACAAAAACCAAAAGCAAAACCAAAACAGAATTAATTCATTAAAGAAATATGCAAAGCATTAAACAAAAATTACCAAGAACTTGCTGATGGGGTACCAAAGAACAAAATACACACAAAAAAAAAAAAAAAAATAAAATAACAACAAAAAACGGAAAAAAATGAAATTTATGTTTTATTACTTAATGAACTTACCGCAAATTAAGCCAAGGGTGGCCCAAAGAGCGCAGCCAAGTCCGAGTCCGAGTCGGCAGCCGACGACTTGTCTTCAATTAATATGCAAAAAATGTCAACACCAACGGCTGCTGCTCATCAAGTTCTTGAGCTGCGGGAAAGTGTACGTCCGTCCGTGTGTCCGTGCGTCTGTCCGTTCGTCAGTTGTGTGTGATGAAAGCAAATTGGTTAGCAATTAATGGCAAGTTCTTTTAATTGAACACGTGATAAAGGAGCTGACCAAGGCGCGAAAAGGGTTAATCCAGTGTTGGAGATTACATTTTTTTTAAATGCAACCCGAATTCTGAACAAATTTCAGCACATGTTCCGGTAAGGATTTATGCAGAATTTCGTTTTTAGCGTCTATTTCAATTTCAATTTGGTTTTTAGCGTCTTTAAAGCTACATATCTGTCTGAAAGAGTTCAATTGATTTAAACTAATTATAACGTGCAATAACGTTATCTTAAATGGATTCAGCGGAATATGAGGCATATGTTTATAGTCAACGAATTTGAAATCATAAAACTTATCTTTTATATATATAGAATATAGCGCACAAGTGTTTTTTGTATGCAGAGGATTTTTAATCTTCAATCACACAAGCAAAATTATTCATAAATTGACATTTAGATGCTTGTAAACAATTTAAAAAAAATTCTCAACAAGTTTTGTTTTTTTAGCAGATAAAAAATGAGATTTGCGCATAGAATTCCACGGAAATTATAAAACCATAGTTTAAGCAATAGTTAGTCACACATATTTACTCAGCTCGCATACATAAGCTCAGTCCAAAAAAATGCCAAAGCAAAAGCCATCATTTGCGGGCCAAATGTAGCTTGTGATTTGCGCAGATTTGCGCAATGGTTATGTCAAACTGGTATGCACGCCCCCGCCCACGTCCCGCCCCCACTGCTTGACTCTAATGGAGGGCGGCGAACTTGGGCAAATCACCTCAAGCGTCATAAAAAGGCAAATGAAATAAAAGCAAAAGCCGCCGCCACCGCGCAGCAGACAAAACGAAAAAATAATGAGTACTCAGATAGAGCAGCCCAGTGGTGAGTACACTCGTATCGTGAGGATTTTTATTTCTTGGAATAATCTGGGAGCGAGCAACGACTAATCTTCATTTAATTTCATTTGCGCCAGCGACTGAAATTGAAACCGAAATCGCAATCGCAGGAGCTGAAGCTGGAGCTGGAAGTTGGGAGTTGGGGTCGAGATACCTCAGTGCGAGCAACGGGCATTGGCAGTGACTGGCAAGGACAATGTAAGGACATTGGCAGACTGTAACTGAGACGGAGACAGCGACAGAGTCAGCTGGATGGGAGTGTAGAGGGGGGGGGCATTTGCAACATTTCATTGGCTGTGGCAACGTTTGGCGGCGTCAAGGAGATCAAAAGTATGCGACACCGTGGCTTAATTCGATTTTAACAATTGCATGGCTGCTCGCACAGCCAATGGCAATAGCCCAGCACCCCGTCACCCCCGCCGCCCTAATTGAACACCGCGGCGCGCGGGAACCCAGCGCCAAAGAGACGGAGCCAGCGCTGGTCCTGCTTGGCGCACATAAAATTAATCCGACGTGTGGCGCCGGCAACTTCGTCAGCGTCTTGAACAATTTGAATTTAAATGTCGCCTTGCTTTTTATTTCTATTTTTATTTGCTCTGTTAAGCTTAATACAACAAAAAAATAAAATAAAAAATAAAAAAAAACAAATAGAAAAAAGCACACGAGCAGTGCCAAAGAACCTTTGCGAATTGAATTAAAAGTGTCGCTGAACGTGTCCTTGTCCTTGTCTGGCACGTGCTGTTTGGATTGGTTAGGTGTCCAATTTGTGCCCCCGCTGTCTCCTCTGAGTCCACTTCAGTTACCCCACAACCCGCACAATCTACGCATCTATTGAGAGTTTTATTGCTTGGAATAATTAGCTGAATTAAGCGCACAAATTAATTGGCGTCGCCAGCGGAGCATATGTGGAATAAAATAAGCAGCAGCAGCAACAACAACAATCAAGCTAAAGAAGTTTGCAGAAAAAAACTCAAGCTGATTTACTTTTATAGGCATCTGGCTAAATATTAAAGCTCAAGCAGATTTATGCAGTTCACTAAATAAAATTCTTAGATGCGATAAAATATATACTTCTTTGGAACATCTTTCGTTTCACATTTGCTTTTTCCGCTCTTCAATTCTCAACCTCTGTCGAATTCTCCCTGGCTTATCGCCTAATTTCGCATAAAAATCAGAAAGTAGAAAAAAAATTTGTTTTTAAAAAGTAACTTTCGAGTCACCATTTCCAAAATGTTTAAAACAATGAGAAATAAAAACAGTTTCGGTTATTAAACCAAATAATCAGCAGCTCGTATACCTCTCATGTTAAATCACTGTAACAAAAACAATATTTAGGCTAACAGCAGCGCACTGTTATTGCACAGCTTAATGTTAGGGTTTATGTTATGCTAATGGCTATTTTAGCTACATTATAACAGGGCATACTTTTAGAGGAATTTCATAAACGCTTTCAGCTGAAAATTAATATTCACATCACAATACTTACTAAAAATTATTATATGAATTTATGTTACCTTAAATTAGATTTTTTAAAAGCAATTTAAAAATTGCAAATCAGTATTATTCCAATAAGACATTTAACTAGGTGCGAAATTCTCTTTTTATTAGTGTATATGCTACATGTATGTGCATAAGGTATCCTCTGTTCAAAGGGTACTTCATCTGAAATTCTTAATTTTTTTTTTTAAATATTAGCTTAAGACAGATACGTTTTATATATACTCATGGGATTATAAATAGTTTCTATTGTTATAAATTTATATACATATATATTTTGTTTCCAGAACCCGTATTTTAGTTACTTCTGTTTCTTGCTTGTGTAAAGACGCCCACTGCATGTGGCACTTGCAATATGCTGCAACAACAACAACAACAACAGCATTAGCAACAAAAAGACATTTTATGCAAAAAGGTTTTCAATTTAAATTTCTCGAGTTGACGTGTGGCATGTGCCGCCGTCGTCCTTGCCTTTGTCCCTTGACGTTTACATCTGCAGAAATGTGGGCAACGTCTCCGTGGCGCATGGCCAAAGAAACTACCCACATGGGCCAGCCCTCAACACACCCATACACACATTGGCCATGCACAATTGACGCTTACATTGTTCTCGAGAATTATTATGTGGTTTCCATCGGGGAGCCGCCGCACATGTGTGCTGCGACCCGCCCACATCCCGAGCCTGGGCTTATCAGTGAGCAACACTTAGGTGAAGTGCAGGAGCGTCTGTCAGAAACGGTTAAAATTTGTACGAAAAACTGTAAATTTATCAGCAGCAGCAGCAGCAGGAGCAGCACATGGGCAACCCTTTTCGGCTGCGGGTAATAGCTTAAGTAGTTAAATGAATCAGGCGGGCCTTCTCTTACGGGAGCTGTGCGTCTTGGCTTGCGGTCTACTCAAGAGTAAGACAAATCTGCTTGAGCCCACGTTCCGACCACAGGCGGCAGCTCAGCTTGGCAATTAATAAGGCAGCTCGACTCCAAGTCGAGCATCTTGGCCGCATCCGCTCATGTGTGACCCATAAATTTCAATTTTATTGGCCAAGGTGTTGTTGGGCCAGAAAACTTTTAATTGTAATTAATTTGGCCTTTTAGGGGCGCCAGCCAGCAGCTGCCCGTGGGTGGTCCGTTCGAGCTGCCTGCTTTTCAAGTGCTGCCAACATAAACACACGGCTATTTATGCCAGCCAAGATTGAAACATTGAAATGCAATGCAGCATTTTTTCGGCCGCAACGATTCGCCAGTTCGCCACAGTTTGCCCCGTTCGCCAGTTTTGCCAGCTTTGAGTGACGTTCTGTTTGTTTTGCAAAAAGCCAAATCCCGCTGGGTGGTCCGCGAGAAAAAGGCAAAATTTCGCGCTGTGCCTGCCCGTGCCAGGCATCTCGAGGTTAACCAGGGACCACAGCAGAATATGCAACGTCAGGTGTAATCCCATGTCTTGTGATTTCTTGCATTGAACTTCGCAACATTGTCTGCGAGTAGTTGACATCAAGGACACAGAATGCTAAGTTTTCAAATAAGGTGAAAAAAGAACGTAATGCAAAAAAAATGTACATTATATATTTGGTTATTATATTAATGGTTATGGAATTGAAGCCCCAAATGCATTCTCTGAATTAAATTTTTGATAAAGTCTGACTCTCGAAATACGTTAAAACAGTTTACCTTAAGTTGAAAATCTACTTTTGCAATAGTGTGTGAAAAATATAAATAATTTTTAAACTTAGCTTATTTCTTAATCTTAATCAAAGCTATCTATTAGAATTTAGGTTTTGTTAAAAAAAAGGCCTTCAGGTTAAACAACAGCCATCTTATTGAAAACCCAAAAATAAATGCAAAGTAAATGATTAAGACCTAAACCTAATTCGTAGAATATTAAAAATCGTGCTAAATCAAATCAATTCTAGTAAAAAGAGAATTAGCTGTACAAGAAACAGACGAAAGAACAAAAGTTCTACCAATTAAATAGACAATATATAATGAGATTTATGGTATTTTTCTACTCATCAAATAACTAACAATATCTAGAAAAATAATGCCAAAAGAGCTAAGTTATAAATAATAAAAAGGTAGTATAACTCAACGGCAAGAACTTCAATTCCTTACCCCAGTTAAATAACCCAAGGTAAGACAATAAACGATAATAGTTGATGGTCAAAGTCACATATCTGTCGCACAGTATAACCCTTACAATCCTAACTTTCACCCCACTGTCTGCATACCCCACCCCCCCCCTTCTCTGCAACCCCATATGTAAATGACTCGCACAAAATGTTTTTGTGCTGTTTGGCATTCGGGCGTCTTTATCACTCGAGAGTTTCTCGAACAACTCGCAGCTCGGGCCGGGGCGAAACTTGTCTAATAAGTTTGCATATCCCGCAGGATATAAGGCAGACAAGCAGCAAACGCAAAAGCAAACGCAGCTCACAAGTTGCACAACAAGCAAATAACGGGATTATAAAGCGAAAAAGGGACAAGGAGCCAAAGAGCCAAGGACTCCACGTCCACTGACAGGCGACAAGTGTGCGCCGTGTGCCCGGCCCTTAAGCCTGTTCAAATGAACAACTCGGCTGGGAGGTGGGAGCTGGGAGCTGGGAGCTGGGAGCTCGGAGTTGGCATCTGGTTGAGGAGCTTGTTGTTGACCCAAAGACAAATTCCTTAAAGGCTTAAAGGTGTGTGCCTCATGTGCCTCACATACTTGGGCTAATTTATAAAATTTAACTGCGCAGCTCATTAATGGCCAGCTTTCGGGTATTCGCATTGGGTAGTTGCTCGTTAAACTATTTAGACTAATGAGGGTCGCAGACCAGATGCAAATTTATTAGCCAAGCCGAACCGATTCCATTGCAGGCAGCTGCTGTCCCAGGGGCTGAACCTGAACTCGACATCATCTGCATCACGTCACGTCACGTCAGAAGAACTCTGTGTCGCATGTGGGCGTTTGTATCTTTCAGAAGGTGGCGTTCTGGCGACTTCAAGAATTCAGATTTCATTTGCAGTGCCAGCAAATTTCAGCACGTTTCGTATTTCGTTGCCGAATGTGTTTGTCTTGTGCTTTCTGCGAAATCATATTTTGGGTGGTCAAAAAAAGCGAACAAATCAACGCCAACCAAAACAGAGTCAACAACGAGCTGCCAATCCGCAATATTGTTTATTTATTTCTTATGACGTTTTTTGTCGCCACTTCGTTTGTGTTTGGCCAGATCGAAGGGCGTACTATAAAGAACACCTCTTGGCCGCAAAGTGTTAAAGTTCTTGTACATATGCTTCAGACACACACACACTCCTGGATACACACGTCTGTAGTCCCCAAAAGCAATTTGCGGACGTGCATGAAAAACTTTTACTGGCAGCAAATTGAAATTAATGTGAAGTTTCAGTAAAAGTGGCTTAAATGCACACACGGGCCGCATTTTGGGAATTGCACGACGACGGCGAAACTTTTCGAATCCAGCTTTATACGAGTGGAAGCTGCCAGTTCTATGGCCACAGATACTTATGTTATTTTCAAATACTTTGCCACACACACGCACACACACACACACATATTCGAAATAGTTTGCTCGGGTTTCAGTTTTCATTGCCGGGTTTTAAGCCGCCAAAGCTGTTGATTATAAGTTCTTTAGTGGGCGGGCTTAGACAGTTATAGCTACAGGCACACCTCACACACACACACACACAACAAATATACAGCACGTGGCTGGTAATAGATATTTCTGTGCCCCTGCCACAATCCGAACTGAGCCAAGACAAACAAAGGCGCAGAGTGCTGCAGCTTTTCCAACAGGGGGGAGGAAAGGTAACTGCAACCAACTCCAACCGAAGAAAAAACTCCTTGCCCTCCACTTCGATTTGTGTCTGTGTTGAGCTAACGATTTGTGAATTGCACTTCCTGTCTGTAAATAAGGGAAAACTATAAATTCTCCAAAATGTGCTCAGCTCTAAGATCCTTGAGCGCAATTTGCATGCGTGCCGCCTCGGTTAGGTGGCCTGTTTGCGAATCAGAATCGCAATTGGAATCGGAATCGGAATCAGAGTCTAAGGAGTTATTTCGGTTGCCTGCCAGGCTGGCGTCTTGGCTGCTGCCTTCTTGGTTGTTGTGCGTGCGTGTGTGTGTTCTTCGCCTTGGTATTTGTTAGTTTAACAGCAAAAGTTTGCCTTTCAAATCGAAAACTAGAAAAACGTTGCATTTTATTGCGTTGCACGCGATGCGAATCGAGGCTGGCGGATTGAAACTTGTGCGGAGGTGGCAACAACTTCAAGGACTTTAAAAGGCAATTGCCTGAGACTTGTCATCAAGTCGGGCAGTTTACAATCGCTATATGCCCTATATACACGTACAGTGGGCCTTGAATTTAATAAAAACTAAATTACGTAAAAGTTGTTCTATTTATTATTTTAAAATAAAAGCCATGTACTTGTAGAACTAGTTCAAATGCGTTTAAAAAATATTCTTTAACTAGCTTAAGCCATTTTTAAGTTTGGATTACAACTGGTTCGTAATATTTTCCAAGCCGGTTTTTAAATCTTAAATCAAAAATGGTTCAAAATGTTTTTGTAAATGTCTTAAATGCTCATAAATTGTTTATATAAAATAAATATAAAATGTTTCGGAATAAGTTAAAAAAAAGTTATTATTAATTCGCTTTAGAGTTGATTCAAAGAGTACTTAAAAATTGGTTCTCGGTCCTAAATTCGTTTTTGCTTACTTTTTAACTATTTCAAGAAATACTTTAATGTGCTGAAAAATAAATGCATGCCCGACGTTTACAGAGTATTTGACAGTCTGTCCGCTATATTTGCGAATTTTACTAGCACGTGGCAACTGCACCTACGTAAGCAGCCCAGAAAGGCAGCTATTGTCTAATGGGTGAGCTGCGATTTCCCTTCGGCAAATCTTCCTCCTGGCTATATATTCAGCTTTCATTCGATAGCTACTCAAAATATTTCACTATTTGTTTGGCTGTGAGCTGCGCTCGGGTGATGTTTGCAATTTTCTTGCGCATTTATTTGCATTTAATATTTGTTTGTTTGTTTGTGCATAACGGCAAAAAGTGTTTTCCACAGGAAAAGGCAAAAGGAACTCGCTTTTGTCTCCCTCTGTGTGTGTGTGTGTGTGCTGTTTGTTTTAAGTGAATAATGCAAATTTTATGCTCTTATATAAGCGCAAAACTTGTGCACATGAACATGAAAATATGTGTGCGGATACACACAGACCAACACACACGCACACCCACGCACAGTTGAATGCAAACTTTTATTGTGGGTTAAAATGAACTTCCGCTAGCTGCAGCCGGAAGTTCATAATTTCAGCTGATTTGCGAAAAGTTTTGCCACTTCCATTTTCTTTTTTTTAGCCGTTGCGTCTCCATTTGGCTGTTTAAAGGCCATTTGCTTGGCGCTGTTGACTTGACAAAGACATTTCGCTAGCCAATTTTGAGTTGCTGCTGGCGCGAGGCACAACAACAAACACGTCCATTTGATTTGTTTACACAGAGGACGGAGGGACTGGCAAACTGGTAACAGCAGCAGCAGCAGTGACCAAAAGGCGTAGGTACACAATCGCATCTCCTAGATACACAAAAACCAAAAACCATGCCGCTGCCTCAGACATGGGCCCTTTGCACTCCTGACTGCCTCCGCATTTTGGTGCACATGTGTTTGCCAAATGTTTGCCACGGCATGTGAAAAATCTACCCAAGCCCGATACGAATGCTCTGCGCGCTTATGTGTGTATATATATATATGTGTGTGTGTGTGTGTGTGTGTGTGAGTGAGCGCGTCGGCAGAGGTGTGATTCGAAAACGGAATCGTCGCTCTGGATGGCCTCGCCAAGGCAAACGGAAATCAAATGCAGACATAGCACCGAGTGCACCCTTGGTGTCTGCCATATCCTTTGGCCCGTATCATACATTTTCTACATTTTTATTTTAGGTAAAAATTTCACACATTTTGTTTATGCGGCCGCCTGCCGTGCGGCTGTCTAAAAGGCATTATCGGCGCTAACACGGACAATGCCGGGGCGTTAAGAATTCAGCCTAGAGTTATGAATGAAAATGTGAGCCACATAAATAGAAGCAAATATTTTAAATACCTTTTAAAGCATGGCTTTTGATCAGTAACTCCTCATTTTATAAGTTTTTAATGAAAAGCTTTTTTGTTTTCAAAGTTTTCAACAAAAAGCAGTATTGAATTCCTTATATATATAGCAAAATACTGCCACCTTCTATAGCAACAATCGGTCAGGAATTTAATTTTTGTGTGAAAGAATGGTTATGTATAGATTATTATAATATAGAAATTTGAAACTCGGAATATAGTGTTAAGATTTATTGGCGTGTCCACTAGGGACAATTCGGTTTACCAACATTTTAACATGTAAAGCCCTCGGATCCATAGCGCCATATTTCAGACACCCATAACTTTGTCAAAACTATACAGATTTTCATGTTTGATGGCATTTTTTCCATGATTTGTCCCCTAGATTGATTCTACATTTAAAATCTATGCATATTTGAAAATAAATTTTTGTTGAATTTTTTGGCATTCATTTTCGAAAAAAAATTTTTTTTTCAAAATTTTGAATTGCAAAAATTTTATTTTTAATCGATTGTGGTTGTCACAATTAGCCTAAAAAACAACATTAAAACCGATTCTGAGAGGGTCAAATTTTTTGTCAAAAATCATGCAAATTTTGACAAAAATTTTGACAAGTAAAGCCCTCGGATCCACAGCTCCCATATTTCAAACACCCATAACTTTGTCAAAAATATACCGATTTTAATGTTTGATGGCATTTTTTCCATGATTTGTCCCCTAGCTAAAAAACTCTGACCATTGCCGATTTTTTAAGGTGGAGGCGCAGGGGGATAACCGGACAGATAGCAAGACAGACATTGCACATTTCTCACTTTGTGAACAGGTATAATAAATCAAAATTACTCAATTTATTGCATCTGTATCAGTGAGCTTTCAAGCTCCTCATATTACGCGACTGCAAGTGAGCCGCTTAGTTGCATGCGTGAGTTGCGTGCGTGTGAAAGCTTTCCAAATTGAAGATCCCCAACTGTTAGTTAGCTCTTTCTAACGATGAGTCAACGATTGCTCAGAATCTCTCACACATTTGACCCACTGAGCCAAGCACTTCCCGTTGATGTGCAAAGTCCGGGCGCAGCTTTGGTATTTCGCATTAATTAGACATGCGGCTCAAAAGTGTTGTGCATATCATTTGTCTTCATCAGCGAACTGTTGATAATATCGTTTGAGGGGCTGCAGTCAGTGCGATGTCAGTTTTTTGGCGCCAGCAAATGCATTAAATTGCAATGGAAACAGCAACCAGCTGAGGAGGATTCCAACTGGCGCCTATTATAAGTTAAACAATTAAAATTATATGGCAAATGTGACAAGTGGCTGGCGCATACCTCAATTAGCATTTGAAAGAGCCCAATGACAGACACGCAGACCAACAGACAGCGGCTAATAGAAGTAAATGCCTCCCCTCAATGATTAACGCTCGCCGCGCCTAATTACAACGAGTTACTAAAGCGCTTCTCGGCTATTTTTAGCTAAATGACGACATGGCCGTCATTACCCCTGGCCAGCAGTCGAGTGTCAAATGTTGTGTTCAATTAAAGCTGCCCGGTCGGCCCGGCCCAGGACATTGACTTCTCTTGCCCGGCAGCTGAGTGCATTTGAAGTGGCAGCCGACGCTCTGTGTCGAAGTGTCGCCCGGAATGCGCACTGAGCGACAACATTACACAACAGTCAATTAAAATTAATAACTTTTGCAAATACAAAAAAAAACACCAACCTACACACACATATCTGCGTGTGTGTGTGTGTGTTCACATGTGTCAGTTGCGCTGGGCACAACGAAAATGTATCCGACAGATACGCGGAAAATATTCGCTCTGAGCTGCGCTTGAGGCACGCACACGCGCTTTTCGTTTAAAAGCCATTTCAAGTTGTGTGTGTGCGTATTTTTTTTTTTTTTATTAATTTTAGCCGCGGCATTTTATGAACTGCTGCAGCGGCAGAATGTGTTGGAATACAGCGAGAAAAAAATAAAATTGCAACAAGAGGCAGCAGCATGAAGCAACTTTTTGGCGTTGAGCACTTTATTAGTTGCAAGTGAAATGGAAAAGTGAAAGAAATGATAAATCAATTTTTGGGGAATGTTACTCAATTAAGCTGCGATCAGCTCTGAGAGAATATAAAGGCCTTGCACTTAAAACATATATATGTGCTATTATTATTATGCAATGCAATATTACTATCAAAAACATAAAAAAAAAACAAAATAAAATTATTTGCTATAATACATATATTATAATTATTCATTCATTATTTTTTAACTATGTGATGCCATATGTTAAATCATATAATAAAAGTAAGAAATCATTCTAGGGAAATAATAAAAAATAATAAAGTTGAGATCTAGTAAGACAGTTATATATTTAATTTTAATAATAATAAATAATACTAATTTTTATTAAATTTCGTTACGAAAACCATTAATAAATAATGAATAATTATAACTGAAAGTTACCTTCCTTTCTAGTCAAGATTGCTCTAACTATATCTTATTGTTCTTTACTGTATTTTAATATTTTCCACTAATTTTTGTGATATTTTATTTTATTTTGCTTTTGTAATTTTTGTCTTGATGAAAACGATATATCGTTGCACTGAATGTGAAACACTATCATGCCTCATTCAAGCCAAGCAATTCCACATAAACCGACAACATGGACAGCTACTGCCGCAGACTTCGCCTCATCCTGAAAAAGTTGCGCTTCATTAAACACAAGCCGCATTATTTACACCTTGGGCTACAGAGCGACGGCTAAAAACATTATGGCAACAAAAAGGGAATACGAAACAAAATGTAGCAAGCTGGGAACGTGGCCCGCATGCAACAACTGTGACACAGGATTCGCCCGCTCAGCAACAGGGCTGCCTGTCATCCAGATTCTGCCATCGCCCGGCGCGCATTTCAATCAATTAATCTAATTTAAATTTTCTTTTGTCGTGCAGCTTTATTTTCAGATATTTTTGATTTTTTTCTTTTCTTGAGCCACCACCATTAAACAGGTTTTTGGCATTTTGTTGTGGCTCAGGAGGTTTTTTGCAGCATCATCAACAGCAAGAACTCGTGCCAGGTTGCAGCGCTTTCAAGGCCGGTGTTCGGTATCATTAGCGGTCCGGCATCGAGGGTTGCGCGTAGATGTTACCTAGCAAATGCCACACACCCCTTTGGAGTATGTAAATCCGGAACAAAAAGCGAAAAACGAAAAAAAACGTGAAATGCAATTGAGTTATGCGACTCATCAGCTTAAAAGCCGCAAACGTTGGCGATGTAGGCAAAAAGGCAACGGAAATGCGCTTTAAACGCCATTTGCTGTAGCCAAAGTGCAATGAGCCATTTCCGACGGGCTAGAGTAACCAAAAAAAAAGCCAACGAAAGAAAATTGTCCAAAAAGTACCAAAAACTACAACATAAATGTTAAGCAAAACCACAGACACGAATGCAGGGACTGAGCTGAAAAAATTGCTGCGAAAAAAGAAAACGCAGCGCAGACAAAACCCATCTGCCAGCAGTCCAATATAGCCAACACTGACAGGCGTGCCACGCCCACACACGCCAACAGCAGAGGAGGAGCAAGGTGCATAAAAACTGTAACGTGTGCCAAAAACAAAGCTGCCATCGAACTCAAAGTCGAGGCATCTGTCAGTATCCAAAAAAAAAAAAGAGGAGGAAAATCGAATGAACAATTTTCGAGCAAAGGGTTGTCCTGGGCGCAGGATTTGTTGCAGGCTTACAGGTGTGGCAGCCATTGCGTGGCCTCGCCACTTGACTTCTTGCGCCGGCTTATGGGCTTTGCTACACCTTAGACCATGGTACACTCATAACTCATAAGGCACAACACAGCCGGCCCATCAAAATCAATCAAAATCGTGCAGCGTGCCGGCATCAAATGTGCATTAATGCCAAATGAATCCACCTCAATGGGCTGCCGGCGAACCAACCCCACCAGGCGCAGGGGCAATCGAACAATTGAACAATTGCGAATAGCCGAGAGGAACAGAAGGATTAATGCTGGTACGCGGGCATGTGCCTGGCCGGCGCTCCGGTTACCGTTGCTCCTGTACCGATCCCTGCTCCGGCCAAAAGGTGTCGCACTTAAGCCCCCTCCCTCCACCCCCCTACACTCGTCGTGTCGCTTTGCAACCCTAAATTGCATTTTATGCGCGTCTCGCTCGCATCATCAGCACTTTTCATTATGCTAAACCGTAAATGAAGAGGGTTGCCTCGGGCACGGGTTGGGGGTAGGTGTGCATTTCGTGTGCCGGCTCAGGTAAGGTCTCGCTTTCAGCTTGCCGAGCACCGAGCGTGACAGATTAGCGAGCTGCAAAATGCTGACATACGGGGCAGACGTGGCAGCGACAGCGGCAGCCGTAAGCTGTCTGAATGCGGGCCGGCACGGCAGTTGGGTGGGTTTTACGGGTATGGCAATCGAATTTTGTTCCAGCAAACTAGTCGAATTGCCTCTCGGCTTCAGCGTGCCAATTGGCAATGCTGTCGGGCAGAAGTCATTGCATACTTTGCGGCAACTTCCGGCTCTTTGGCCGGTTTCCTGTTAGCAACGTGCGACGCATGAGCTGCAGGGGCTTTACCTTTGCCCATGTGGCTCGTGCCTCACACAACACAGCAACAACAACAACAGCTGCAGCTATAACGTCCAGTGCGCTATTTATTTATCTTTTTTATCTGGCGAACCAGCAGGCAGTCTCACGTGCATACTCGACAATGTGCTGCATAAATATACCCTTGCGAGGGGTTTTTACAAGATTTAACCTAAGCTCAATCAAGAACAGAAAACTTAAATATATACTTTAGCAAATTAACATGCGATATTGTAGATAGTGTTCTAATGAGTCTTTACAAGGAATTAAAATCAAAAATATATTAACATCAAATGAAAAGGTTTAGACATAATTTACATATGTCTAAAATTTGTTTAAGAAAATATTTAGTAACATAATAGAAGTTTTCTTAATTAAATTCAAAAAGTGATATATTTAAATAAAATTCCTGAGTAATAGTATAAAGAGATATACATATATATTTGTAGTTTTCAAGCTATTCTTGTGAAACATGATACAGAGCAACTGTGTTTTATATGGCAATATATATGAATTATAAAATAATATGCAATATATGTGTACATAAAAAGTAAAAAAGAGATTGAGACATGATATATATGACAAACATAGATCGTTGTAATATATTAGCAAGAGAACTAAAACTTCGGTGCACTGAAAACGCAATTTTCGTCCTTTCATTCGAGCAGCTCTCAAGTGAAGGGCGGTTTGAAGGTGGACAGCATCAGCATCAGCAGCAGCGCATTTCAGTGGCTGTTCCAGCGTTAATCATTAAATCTCTGCTTACACACGCACACACACACGTGTGTGTATGCCAAAAGTCGATAAAGGTGCACGGCATTGGCTTTGTATTGTTTTTGTTGCGGCTGCTCGCAAGCGCTATCATCCACACACACACACACACACACACACACACACACACACACACACACACACACACACACACACACACACACACACACACACACACACACACACACACACACACACACACACACACACACACACACACACACACAAAGACACACGAGGCACACGCACATTAGCAAAGCCTCTGTGTTTGTGGACGGTGGAAGGTGTAACTGTAAAAGCTACCCCCAATAAGTGCCATATAGCCTTAGTCACGTGGTTCGCAATTTCGCAATAATTTCGCCCAAAATCACAAAATAGCAACAACAACAAAAAAAGCATTTGAAAGACCTTAATGAGTAAACGTGGCGGCTGCGATGACGCACATGTTGTCGCCAGTTGTCCTTGACGCCGCCCCTTCGTCGTCGCTGTTGTTGTTGTAGCGGCTGCTGCTGCTGCTGCTGCTGCTGTTGATGATGATGATGACGGTGATTACTTACAACAAACAGCGGCAGCAGCAGCAGCAGCCGGCGGTAGCTGCAGGCGCTTTTTGGCACAAATGAGGGCTGCAACCCCATGCGATGATATCAGCCGCGGTGCACGATCCCAGATTGAGGTGAACGAAATATATTGCGAAAGGTGCGACGCACACATGTGACTGCCAAACCACCACCACCACCACCAGCAGCAGCAGCAGCAACAACAACAGCAGCAGCAGCAGCTAGTCCGAAACTTGTTTTTATTTCTTTTCGCATCGCTTTGATTTTGCTGCTCGATTGCTCAGCGTTCAACGCTCAATGTTGAATGAATCCTGCTGCCTGCCTCCTGCTGCCTGCCGCCTGCGTCCTGCTGCATCCTGTGGTAGGTCGCGTGCCGCAATCTCGTTTTTTATTGTGCTTTTTCGGCGCGCGCGTTCATTTGCTTATTTGTTTGTTCACTTGGTGCGCTGCCGCATCAAGGTAAACTTTGGCCACCCATCTTTGAGGTCCTTTTCATTTCTTTTTTTTTCGTATTATTGTTTTTGTTTTCATTGTGCGCGCCGCCAGCGAAATGGGATTTATTATTATTTTTATGCTTTAAATATTGTTTCAATAAAGGCAGACAATTTCATTTTTTATCAGTCTGAGCCGTGAAGTTGCGTCGCGCTGTGTATTCTGGCGTATCCTGATGTATCCGGGCGTGTCCTGGTGTGTCCTGGCGCAGACATTGCAATTGGCTTTGTGCTTCTTAGCCCTTTTTTTGGCACAAGCTTTTAGCGGCTAATGTTACATCAATTGGGGCAACTAAACTCAAGTATTTATTTGCGCAGCTGCGATTCACGTTGAAGTAAATGTATCTGTATCTATTTCTATATTGTTAATTTGAGCCAGAGATGAGACTTTGTCACACGTTTTGATTTCGGTTGAAAACCGCTTAAAAGGCACGATGAAAACACGCATTTCTTGAAGGGAACTCCAGAAGATGGAGACATAAATTTTTCAATTTTCAAATAAACAACATTTGGGTAAGAGAAAACATAAGGAAAACAAAAGAATGCGGAAAAATATTAATTTTAAAAATATTTATAAAAAAATGTAAACCCATAAGTTTGTAATTTTTGTATTCCTTTATTAGCGTTAAAATATTAAAAGTTCTTATTTATTTTTATTAAATATTAGTTATTTTCGTGTTGTTTCGTGCTTCGCTATCGACAGCACGCTCACATCTCTAACTTGAAGTGCTGCTATCAGAGCAAACAATTTTTGCGTAAAACAAACAGCGGCATCAAAATATTAAATTACCAAATGAAATTTTTAGAGTGCAGCCCGAAACGGTAAACTACTTACAACATGCATATATGTATGTATGGCAAATATGAGGGCAGTTTGTTACGCACTGTCCCTCTCGCTCAATCGATACAGGTAAAAGCCGTTACGAGTTGAGGTTCGGGAAACAGAGAGAACCGCAAAAATCAAACTCTGCATACAGCACGTGCCTAGCGCGCTCTCGCTCGGATATCTACCTTTAGCAGGCGCTTTCTCGCTCTCGCCCTGTTCGTTTTGTGAATGAGTTCGCGGACAGAGAGGCAGGCGAAAAGGGATAATGTGCGTGCCATTCAAATGCTGTTTACCGTTGTCCTTGCTGTCAAGTCTTTGTTATTGCAGAGATCGATGTAAAGTCAACAATTGACAGTTATGAAGGCAGATGACGATAATGATGATTCCCTTGTTGTTCTTTTCTTCTACTCCGCTGTTGTTTTTGGGCGTTCTCAATGCCAAGGCGCGCGTGCCGGCCAAGTTTATAGCGGAGCATTGAACTTAAGCTGCAATTGCAGCTGGCAGTCAAGTCAACAGCTTCACACCACAAAAAAAAAAAAAAAAAAAAAAAAAGCAAAATCTTCCCACACTCGCCGCATGCACTTGACTATGGCACCGCTGTCCCACCCGACCGACCCCTACATCAACCGCCCCCTCCGCCCCCCGGCATGTGTATTAGAAACAAAAATTTGACATTTGCCTGCACTTAACTGTCACATAAAGTGTTAAATGAAATGAGCAGAAGCAGCCACAAAAACGCGCCGCGCCGACTGCAGCTAGCACTTGAGATTGAGAGCGACCCCAATTGTAAACCACCGAGCAGCGGCAGCACCACCAACACCACTACACACATACATGCCACACCACTGGCAACACCATTTAGAACGCCAAGTATTTATGCTGTCATTACATTTCAGTTCGGTTCGGTTCGGTTTCGGGTTTTTTCGATACCCTAGACACTAAAGTTGACAGAACGGGTAGTTTCGAGTAGGATAAAACTATAATATACTATATTATATATATTAGATATAGCTTGCTATCCGCTATTTCTCTAAACTCTTTCATTTTTACATCATACAGTTCAAGTCATGAATTTTGTGCATTTAAATTTTTTAAACACCATAAAAACTCTAAAATCCCATTGGAATAAATGATACCCGCAGGCTCTACAACAGGTGAAGAATATTGTATATTAAAGCATATATTAAATTATAATTAAAAATTCATAGGCACACCGATTACAGAGCAATATGCAGTCGAGCACGCCCAACTAGAGCAAATTGACTTTTATACTTTTTGGTAAAATGCCGCGCTAAAGTTTACTGCTAATTAAAAATTGTAGAAACGAGAAACATGCATGCAATTCAATACCCAGAAACCCAACCGCCCGCAATTGAAAATGTTGAGATGAAGATATCTATATATGTATATATAAAACTATACATATGTATTTAGTAGAGGACCCGCCTCGTACTCGTAATGTGTGAAAAATCGCTGCGCCCTTATGCTGGGGTCACCTCTTGAAAGGATTGAAATTGTTTTCCCACCGAATTTGATCGAAGCCCCTGCGCCCCGTTCGGGAGCAGGGGCCAGGGCTGCTCACTTTTAGGTTATCCGTAATTATAAAGTGAAATAAATTGATTGCTTAACGGCAAAGTTAATGACAGCCAGCGTCGGCTTCCTTCCTTTGCCGCCGCCGATGACGTCAGCCGCAGCATCTCAAACAACAACAACAACAACAACCAAAATGTGTGAAGTACGAGAACTGCGAGAAGTACTCGCATTTATCGCACTTTTATGTGGGACCCGCAGCAGCAACAACAACAGCTGACGTCGCGCCGTTTGGTAAAACTGCAATTGCAATTGCATAGAGCAAACATCGATCGACAAATCCAATTTAAATTAAGAACACTCAACATGAAGGTACCCAAAGCAAAGTGGGTCGACTGCGAAGTCATTCTCACGGTGCGGCCAGTGGGTGTGCCTCGGGGCCTGGGAAGTAATATCCATGCCAATGCGGGACTGCCTGAATAAAGCAAACCACCAAGTGTGCTTTAGCCCAGCTATCAGAATAGGTGCTGTGCATAATTATAAATAAGGGCAGTCGTTATTGAAAACTTATTAAGATATCAACTAGACCCTTGCGGGGTTTTTTTTTTACTTAGCGCGAAAAAAGTCCCCTTTTATTAAAGGGATTTTTCAATTGTAATTGACTCATTAACCAAGTTGCACAACGTGTTTTTTTATTGACAACTTATTTTCCAGATACAATAATTTGTCACTACGAGAAGATTAGCATATTAATAGATAGATAGATAAATATAATAGATTTTAAAACGCATGTTTAAAATAAAACATGTATACGAGAAATACTTTAGGAAATAATTTCACTAGACTAGACTAGGCCGATAAAATACTGTTTCTCAGAGCTGTAGCTCAAGTTGCCATGCAGAAATATCTTTAGTTATGACAAATCGTCTGGCTTCCGATTATAACACCCAAAAACAATTTAGAAAGAATAAAAAAGAACTAAATCCAAAACAATTTCAAAAGGCAACTCTTGGAATATGCTTTCTTTGTTTGTTTTTAATATATTCTTATTATATATATATTCCAATTTTTTTAGTCACATATCCCACACAAATAAATATAAAGTTCTTCAAAAATGGTTATCTATTTATAAAACTGTAGATTACCATTTCCATGAAAATATATAAAAAATATTAGAAAATAAAATGTTATGAATTTTAAATTTAATCCGAGGCATTTTGCCAAATATTGTTCTTTACCTACTACCAAAAAATATATACATATGTATATAAATACATATTTACTTGTAACTTATTGCTCTTTTGATCAAAAATGTCTTAGTTTGTTAATGAAAAGACTCCATCACGTAAATGCACGACCAAAGCCATATGCCGTTTCCATTCAATGGCCGCCTACAGCGGCAGGCAGCCAATGAGGCGGCAACAGGTGCAAAGCGACCAATGCCAAATGAGCAGCGCACACCTAGCGAACAGTAAAAACACCTCGCTCATTAAAACACCCACGCGAGCACACAGACACACACACACACACAGGCACACACAAGCACACAAATAGTAAAGAGCGAAAACTAATTAACATACAAACTGAACAAACAAAAAAACAAAACAGCCGTTGGCTTTGCTCATTCTCGCGCTCTTGGCGTCAGCGTCAGCGGCAGCGTCAGCTTCGCCGTTAGCGTCAAGTGAGAAAAAATTATTGAAGCTCCACCTTTTTACACACACACACTAAAAGCCCGCTGCGGTTGCGAGTGAGAAATGCATATGTGATTGTGCTGTTGTGTGTTCTTGTGTTTGTGTGTTTGTGGGGGAAGAACACATGTTAACCGCATTAAAAATTAATGTACAAATTGTTTATTATGTTGTTGAATTTGCTTTTTTCGCCGTCGGGCCCACACACACGCATACATTAATGTTAGTTTGTGTGTGTGCGTGTGGGTGTTTGTTGAGTTTTGATGACTCTTGACTACGCAATCATTGCACGAGTTTCAGGATTTTGTTGTTGTCTTTTGGCTTTTTTTTTTTTTGTTTCTGCCTTTGATTTCTTTAGACGCCTTCAACTTGTTGATTGAGAGTCGAAAAGAATATTTGTTCCTATTTGGAGCATTTCTTTTGAATTTATTGCGCTCCCCAAGTGTTGTTCTCGTTGTTGTTGTTGTTGTTACTTTTGTTATTTTTATTGGCCGTTTGCATGCTTGATGTGCGTGATGGACATTCTCAAGAACTTTTGCTTCTTGTCAACGTCAACAAAATGTCAAATGTGTTGCAATCTAAGGCGAAAAGTGGCCGCTCTATGATATTTTTAAGCTGGAAATTCTAACACAAAAACTTGCATACAAAAACAAAAAGAAAAAAGAAAACACATACGCACAAAAGAAATCTTAAGTGCAAATGATTTTTGCTTTATTGATAAGTAAAATATGGTAGATTTCTTTAGAAATTAAAGTTGTACGTAACTTTACTACAAAACAATTCATATATGTATTTCGCTTATCCATTTTAATAGTTTCAATTCATAGTCAAAATTACGAAAGATATTTACACGGTTTTAACTCAATTCAATTTATACTATAACTATATATTAACTATTTAAATACATAAATATTGTTTTAATTATAATAATTATCATTTTATTTTATTTCAGTAAATAAAATAATTTCTTTAAACAGCAACCCAAACAGCCTAACGTTTTTCCTTTACGTCTCCAACAAATCGGAAATATCGTAACGTAAGCAGCACGTCAACAGCGAGCGTAACAGTAACAGCGCCTTAACAGCATACGATAAAGCGCCTGCCCCAGGCATTAACAGCAGCTGTAACAGAGCGCAAACATTGTTTCGCTCTCTCCAATTGGAGAGCGCCGCATCACCAACACACACACTTGGTCGGAGCAGGCGCTGGGGGGTGGGGGTGTACGTTTGTCGACTCTGCTGCCACCATATCACCTCGGCAGCGCTGCCGCCACGCACACAGGCAAAGACACACACTATTAACAAACGGTGCACCGTTACACGTTGCCGTTCCGTTATATGCCCGCTGCCTGTTATTGGTGTATGGGTGACAGTCACACACACACACACATGCACATTAACCTACCACAGAGCAAACGTGCTCTACGCTCTCGCGTTTAGTTGCGCTCTCGGGTGTTCGTTCTCGCTCTTTGCCTTTGCCTTTGTCGTGCCCAGCAGAAATGTATTGAAGCACCCTCACACACACACAGGCACGAAGAGATGTTGTATGTGATACTGAAGCAGAAGCAGAAGCAGAAGCTGAGGCTGAGGCTGCCCAGCGTAGAAAACAAAAATCAACAGAAACCGTTAGTTGAATTCTAGACGTCGCGTCGGCCGCACACGCGCTGCTCCCCCACAGCGCAAAGAAGCCAACGCATTGAAAAACAATTGTAGAAATCGCCGAGTCGAAAAAGTATCTATCAGATACTCACGCAACTACGCGCAGTGTGCTCGAACTACCAACAACAAATCGCGCCAAGTGCAAAATGTTTTAAATGAAAATAATTTTAAAAAAATATATTTATATTGAAAGTCACAAAATAAGAAAGGAGTAAAAACCAAGCCAGCCCAATGGCCGCTACACGTGTGTGCTTAACTAATTTCTAACTACCAGATACAAAACACTTCAATCGAATCCAATTGAACGACAAACACTTGTGCCAAAAACCTACAACAACAAAAGAACAACGCAGCAACAACAAAAAGCATTCCAATGTTGTCCTGTTTGGCGCCATCGTCTACACGTTTTGGCCAAGAGGATAACATTATACAGCAGAGCATGCCATCAACAACAGCCTTCTCCATGCAGTGTAAGTCACAGACAATTTCAGAGATCAAAACTTTTTAGAACCTGCGCTGGTGACTCATCAATTCAATTGTCTGGAAATTCACTTTGCATTATCAGCGCAATGCAATTGAACTCTGTGTGTGTGTGTATGTGTGTGTATTTCAGTGTGTTTGACTCTGTCCAATTCATTCAACTTTTGCAAAGCGCGCCAAAAGCTAAGCAAATCTGTTTGCAAGCGTCGCTCATTGTCAATGTCAACAGTTCCACAGAAATGCGGCCATTTTCAACGGTTGTGTGGTCCCCAACAACGACAACTACAAATTCACCTTAAACCAGAAAGCGACACAGCAAAAATATATCAGTAAATAACAATAAAACACACACACACACACAGAGAGAACTAGCAGCGATCGAATTTCCTTTTTCATTACCTCCTACGCAAAACAGGGCAGCTCAAACGCGCTCGTCGCTCTTTGAATTCAGCGACCACAAGCAGCGCACTGGCGCTGTTTAATCACCTCCAGCTACAGTTTTGAAAATAAACACCTATGAGGTACTCACACAAATACTTAAAAAAAGGGTTTTATGTTTGCCAGCACAAAAAGAAAATACCAACTAGCTATGAAGAATTCCAAATACCCTTTTGGATCAAAGGTTTAACAGTTTGAAGCTGCATGGGAAGCTATCTACATTTCCTCCGATTATTATTAGCATAATATTTTTGAACTTTAGAAAATAGTTACAAGCCGTACAGCTTGCTTCTGAAATTTAGTTTCAGATTCTAAAATGTTTTGAGTGCTCAATGTTCCAATTCATATTTTTCACTAAGCTCATAAAATATATAAAGAACAAATTTCCCCAACAGAGGTTTATCACCAAAAGGCTATGTTATATAAATATGAGGTTACCGATTTTTTTTTTATAAACCGCGCATTTTTTTTTATGCATATAAACTCAATTATAGTAAAACCATTTGTGAGTTCCTTTATATAGCTATTCTATTATGAGTTAGTTAATATAGTATTACATATAGTAAAGATATAAGCTATATATTTTAATATTTGTTTTATCAACTCATTTAAGCACGTATTTCATAAATAATTCTATAAAGCACTTGTAAATAAGTTACTTTTAATGTTTAAATATTGCATTATAGTCAAATAGAAATATCAATTTTGTATATTTTATGAACTAATCAAGGATCAGATGAAAAGCAATTTTATTTTTTAATTTTTAAATAAATAAGTTCTGTTCTGGTTTTCCAAATGCATATATCTGCACATACAAATCGGTATACTCTATAAAGGATATACTGTATAAAAGATACTTTAGACAAGTATTTCCTTGGGTTATAAAAAACCGCAAACACTGCTGAGGGTCGCTCAATGTTGCTCGAGAGGTAACAGCTCAGGTTGCATTTACCTTTGCTGCCAGAAATGTTTTTTGTTTTTTTTTTTGTATTGTTTTCCTTTTCGTATTTGCATGACGATACGGGTGAGGTTTAAGAGCTTTTGTGAATCGCACGATTTAACGGCGACCAATTGCAAACGCATTCGAATTTGATTTGTTGGCAGCAGTTGGCAACGCGTTGCCTTGGCCAACGTTCGTCAAGCGTAAGAAGCGATTAGTTGGCGCAGGCGGACGGGCAGGCGGGCTGGCAGGTAGGCAGCTACCACCGCAATGGCTGAGAGTCAAGTGCTGGCGCCTCCTACAACGTCAACGTCACCACCATTCACACACACACAGAGCAATTCACCTGTGTGACATGCGCACGGGAACAGGTAGAAAGCGGCAACTGTCTCCGTCTCCGTTCCACACGCAATCCCTCTGTTAACCTGATAAACCTGTTTGACTTTATGACTGAGTTATGGCCATTGCCATTGCGGCAAATGGCAGCTTGTGTCTCTATTGATTGATTGTGATTTTCCTTCATTTTTTTCATTACGAAAAGTTGTTGAACAATTTTCTGAAATGAATCGAAATGCCGAGCAGCCAATCAAAGTGTAAACAAAACATAAAACTGTCAGTGGGCGCAGCTCATCAACGCCCCGACTAAAGTGAAGGTGTTAACAAATGCACCACACCAAGAAAATCATTTAAGTTTTATTTTATTTATTTATTTTGTTTTCTTTCTTTCTTTTGGAAATGGGAATATTTTGTTAACTGGAAAGCGTGCTACGAAAATGAGCTACAAATTTATGGCGCAAGATCATTATAGTCGCTGCCCACGTCCACGTCTACCTCCACATACGCATTCACATCCACATTTACACATACGTATACGCATCTCAAAGCTGTGACAATTAATAAGCAGCGCTAAACATGCGGATTAATTGCACATGTTCAGAGAAATTGTCGAGCGCGGAGGGAACCACTGCATAGCAAATGCTAATGCGAGGGCAGTTTCTTAAGTTGTCAGCCATGAAAGATTTATTATGCTGTGGCTTATAGGAATACCAACAATTTGAAGTTACCTACACAGATTTAAGAAGTGATTGATTTTAGCTAGAAGTTGTGAAAGACATTGTTGAAATTTGTATGTGATTTATTTAAATGATATATGAGATCCCTCGTACTGCGGTCAGTTCAAATTATATTGATATTTTTGTAGATTTTGTAGAATCTAGTCTGGAAATAACTTAGAATAAGTTCAAAGAAAATTTTTTTTGTGAAAACAATTTTTATATTTAATATAAATCTATAAATATAATATTAACCTCAAAATATTTATAATTTTTATATAATATTTAGATATTTCTAGATTTTAAACTGATTGACAATTTAAGTAAATAATTAGGAAAGTTTTATAGGACGATTAACAATTAAAACTCTTAAAAATATACATAGATCTAAAATCTGAGAAACGACTCTCGTTAGCTGCTCGTGCAGGCCAAACAATAAATTATAATTTATGGGCATTTAAGTAGCGCCCTGTGCTTTTTCCGTGTAAAGTGGCAGCGGCAACTTGTTGTTGTTGCTGGATCGCGGCTAAAAGCCACCGAAAAACAGCGCAGCTAATCGATCGATCAGACAGAACTGTGCACAGGTTGCCCCATATAAATGCGTAGATACTTTACATACCTACTGTATGATGGCAGATACAGATACAAATGTATCTGGCTGGCAACGTGTATGCTTTTTCCGGTTGTTTGTTGTTTTTTGTTTGTCTGGGCCGCCTTTTGATGTCACTGGGCAGCTGCGGCCGCGATGTGTATTAATCGCTGCTACATTGAAAACGCTGTTCGCCGCTCGCTTCTCGCTGCTCTCTGCTCGCTGCGAAACTCGTTTGCGTTCGCTTTTGGGGCGTGTGTTTGTCGCGTTTCGAAATTGCTCCAAAATGTCATAAATCAAAAATTTTGGTACAAACAGCAGAGCTAAAAACCTGTCTGTCGCTGTGTTATCACCTACACACAAATTATGTATTTGGTAACGCCCCCCACCTTCCAGGGACAACGAACCTAGCACTGCCGCAGCTTTTAGTCTGCCTCGTGTGCCACTAAATCAATGCTGAAAGCTGTGCTAATTTCTTGACCGCCAGGAATATTATCATATAATGTGTTTTTAGTTCTTCAAATATTTTTAAAATACGAAAGGTGTATTTACTAAAGATTTTTTAAATTTATTTATTTAATTTTTTATTGAATATCCTTTTTATATATATTCATGTGTATTTTTGATGAATATTTTAAAAAAAAATTAGTTTTTTTATAGATATTTCGATAGTTTTTACTAATATATCTTCCGTATTTTGATAGTATATAATATTTATACTTATTATTTCAAAGACTTGGAAATTCTTCTGATATATGATTTCATTATATACATCATCATGTTTCATCTGATATTTCAGATGTCCTTTAAATTGCAGTATTATTAAAAATAAATGTAAAATTAACTTTCTATACAACTTGTTTGTTCTAGTGCCTTATTTTTTCTTAATTTCTTATCGATTGTAGTTTTTATACCTAGTTTTTATTTTGAATTAGTTTTGTCGATTTTTTTTTCATTAACCAAACAAATCCTTAGGGCATATTTTCAACACACACTCCACAGCCAGGCAGCCAGGATTCGGTGTCGTAAAGTTGTGCTATCATTTATCTAGCCAGGCTCTGGGCTCGGTACGATGCTAATTAATCATTTTGTGCCGTCAGTGAATGTCAGTTTTATATGCTGGTGCTGTCGGTGCTGCCATTTATATTGCAACCATCTCGTCCTATCTGGTGTCTCACGTTGACATACGCCCTAGCTGCTTGGAGAGACCAGGAGCCTGTCCTGGTAATCGAAATTAAACAAACTTTTGCCTAACTATTTGCAAGTGGCAGGCACAAAATGATTAATTTGAAGACAACTTGCCTAGACTGTAGACTGATCATATCTAAATAGGTGTACCTTTATGTGTAAGTGTGTGTGTGTGTGTGTTTGTCTAGTCAATGGCAACATTTTTGAGCAGCTGCCAAGTGCTGTTGCTCAATGCAAAAAGCGCTAAATAAATATATTAGCGTGCCTTTAAAAATGCGCCTTCCATTTCAACTCAATTGAAGGACCCTGTGCGCCAAGACAATAAATCAATGGGCCCAGTACAGAAAGGTACTGGAAATTACTTTGATATCCTGTGCCTCTCCTGCACCTCCTGCAGCAGCACAACCTGCCGCAGCTTTGTGCAAATTATTTGCCGCATTTCACTTTTATTTTTTGCCATTTTGCTTACAAGTAAATTGTTTGCCAATATTTTTTTTGTATCTTTTGTATATTTATTTTGTGCCCATTGCTGTTGCCTTTGTGCATACAATTGAAACAAAGATAACTTTGAAACAGTTGTAAAGTGAAAATTGCACGGAATGTTGCCCGGCCAGCCAGCACCTCCCCGGCCCCATCCCCCCCGACCCAAAAGCCAGCCCCTCCAAAATGAAAATGCTGCCGAAAAAATGGCGTTACAGCTGTTATTTTTTGTTTTATTTGCTTATTTATTTAATGCCAGCCACACGACGAGACAACAGCGCCCAAAAAGAATATCAAAATAAAAGAAAAAGTGCCCAAAAAATAAAAGCAAAAATCGAGGCGCAAACAAAGCGAACGCGGCCAACCCAAAAGGTGTAGCCAAAGGGCATGCAAAATTGCAGCAGCAACAGTGGCAGGTGGCGTAAGGGGCGATGGAGGGGCTGGGGTAGGCTGGAGCCAGTTGGTTTTGGCAGAGCACTCAGTTGCACAGTGTTACGGGTGGTTGGAGTCGATATTCAAACTGCTCTTAACGGTTGCCAGGCACAATTTAACATGTAAACGATTTTTGTTAACTGGTCGCTGAGCCGCAGAACAGCAACAGGAGGGGTGTGGGGTGGGTGCAGGGGCACGGTGGCAATAGCGAGTCGCATTGGTTACACTCTGATTGCCGTTCAATTGCAATAAATTTCGCACAATTGCACAATAATTGTTAAAAGTTTAAAACAAACAAAAATAGTGGGTACAATCGTGCGAAAAAGATTTATAAAAAAATAACACCAAAAAAAAACGAAAACAAAGTAATAAAAACTTTTTCGATGCGTTTCACTTGGCTTTAACGGTGCACGGAAAAAATTTATTATGTTCGAATATCAATTAGCTCACAGTTTGAATTTTAACTCGACTGTATAAAAAGTAAATTTCATTTCATTTGTAGATTGTTTAATGCGCGTGGAATATATGTTAGGCGAAATTTTGGAAATTAAAGTAAATGTTCAATTATATTTAAAGAAATAAATTGTAATCATCTAGATAGACATTAATACAGGCAATATAATGGAATTATTGTATCTAACCCCTTTACATGATTGTTCTTAAAGCACATTCAAGTTTTTTATTAAAAAGAAATAAAAACTTAAAAATTACCTTCATATTTATATTGTTCTTAATTTATGACTCAAAGCATAAATATCACTTTGATTGAGAATTGGCAGCTAATACTAAATTCTAGTTTAATTTGTTGTCTTATTTTGTGAGTGCCCCCGTATTTACCTTGCCAGCTTTATTCCCCAGCAATCTACTCGCAGCTGTTAGCAGCTTCGCCCCCCTATGTGTGGGCATATTTTTGCAGCTCTACATTGGCATATTTTTCCCTAATTGCAAGTCGACAGCAATAAACGCCTACGCAGTGCCCGCAGATTTTTTCAAGGTAAATCACAAAAATAGAGTTCGAAAAGGCGAGGCACATATGCCGCCAACCGCCTTCCCGCCTTCCCGCCTGCCTGCCTGACAGAGGACACACATATGCCCAGGCTGCAGCAGCAGGAGTCGAACTCAGTCAGTGACGGACACGGCTCGGTTGGCTATTAAAATTTCACACTCAGCAAAGCAAATGCTACAAATAAAATAAACCTGGCAGCAGCAGCATCAGCGGCAGCAACTCGCAATGCGCTGCACAAATAAATAAAAACTAAGTAAAGGGCAAAATGCCTTGGCGTTGGTGCAGTTGCTCCGTTTTGGCTTCTACTCCCTTTACAGCTCTGCGGCTCTTGCTGCATTAACCGAAACTCTATTTATAGACGCCGTCGTCGTCGTTGTTCGCTGTGGCTGCCACCTTTGGCATTGCCACTTGAAGCAGTTGCAGCGCCTGCCTTACCTAAGCCACCTTTGTGCCCACGTCTGCACCCGTATATGTATATATATATATATATATATATATATACACGTATATACGCATGTACATATTGCCCGACTCATGTGCACCTTTATATGCCTGCGCCTTTAAGTGCCCTGCGAGTTCCAAATTTAGCACGCCTCGGCGATTATTACTTAGCATTTGAGTCGGGGTCTCTCTGCCGGGCATATGTTTTTCATATGCGGCTCAAGTGCCACTTGAGAACGGACACGACGAGGAACCCGAGGAAGGGGGGGAGCAGAGATCGCACATAGAGTTGCCAGACCAGATCATTGTAAACTTTCGCACGCCCGGTCATTTGGTATTTTTTGGTATTTTCGTATTGGATATTGGAGAACACGAATAATTCACATTTCATGCACCTAAACAAATTGGCCTTCCCACCGGTTTACATTTACTCGCCAATTAATTGCTAAATAAATAAATTAGCGCTTGAGTGAGGTGTCGCTTACATTACTACCAAACGCAATTAGCCCCAACTTTGTGTGTGTGTGTGTGTGTGTGTGTGTGTGTGTGTGTGTTTATTGCCGTCTGCCATTTGCAGCTAATTTTATGCAAATTTATTTAATAAATATGCTAAAAATGTCGCTAGCTGCAAATGAGCTGCAGCAACGAGTTGCGTCTGTTTATAATTAAGTGCTAAAATTTATGTTTATTATTTACACAAAACTCGCAAAGCGATTGTCATTGAAAACGGCGCCACCTGTCGGCCATTTGTCTGCAACTGCGTCAGCGCTTTCCCAGCAACAACAATTAAACAATTAGAAATGTCTAAAGTAGCAACAAATTCCCTTACCTGAGAACGAAAATACAAAATATATCGAAAATGTCATCGGTTTACATTTCGTTTGGGCGTGTTTGACAAGCGCCTGTCATTGAAATATTAAAAACACTTTAAAAACTGACAGCCAAATGAGCATGAGAAATGTTCCATCAACCTAGCACTGGGCGCAGGTAAAAGCTGTCCGCCTGCAACCGCCGGCTATAAATTAAACGTGAAATTCGTTTCGAGAAAGAGGAAAAAATGAGAAAAGATGGCAAAACGAAACGAAACGAAATAAATAAATTTGCATTAACCGAGCTTAGCTGAAAAATGTCTGGGCTAATAAAAGCTGGCAATAAAAAGCACATAAAATTAGTGGAACGCACAAACCAAACTCAACAACAACAACAACTAAGAGATACAGATACAAATACGCGCACACACGCAAAGTAGATACAAATGTATCTGTCGCCTTGCACGTTAGCACAAATGTATTTTTTATTGATTTACGCTGTCGCTCCCCCTGCTCCTCCCACATACATATTATTTATAATATGCCAACTACCCCCATCCGCACCCCCCCCCCCTCTGACTGTTTTGGGGCCGCGCGTGTTGCCGCTGGCGGTGCACAGGTGAACCAGCATTGACACCAATTCCTTGATTCCAATTCGTTCCGTCACCAGTCGACCGCAAAAGTTGGGCAACTCGAGCCACAACAAAGAGGCCCAAGAATTCCATGTGCCGCTATCACACGAGAGCTCAATTTTGTTTTTTATATTTTTATTGTTTCAAATTGTTGTTGTTGCTTTGGCAAACGTGTGGCATAAATTTTGGACAGCGATCGCATCTATTCTGTCAAAACATTTGCGCCTGCGGAACTGTCAAGCGTCTACCACAATTCCTAAACTGATTTCGTTTACAGTTTTGTTTAAAAGTTCATAAAATTTGGCATTTTTATATGCGTTTGCGTCGTTTCTATTAGCATTATATGTTTATTTAATTTTCACTCTTTGTTGCACATCAACAGGTGTTCTCTATTTAATTGAATGCACAATTTATTTAAAATAGACCATATAACAGGGCTCTGCTGTTATAGTTAACAGCTGCCTGTTTAAATATTCTGCTAATGCTAACTTAGCAACAGCTTCATAGAAGTATTTGAAAAAACGGCTGTTCCCTATTAAATTTGTCTACATTTATTCTAAAAATAAGCGCTTTGAGCTTTAAAAGTGGCAGCAAACAAAATAAACCATAGAATCATCTATATAAAAGACATTCCATCAAAAAAAAAAAAAACGATTAAGATTCACAGCATATTTCCATGGTGCTTGAGCAAATCTTCTTTGATGGTCTCTATCTCTCTCCTAACTATAAAACACTATCAATCAACTTCAATTGGTCTGCGTAAGCGCCAAATAGTTGGCCAGACTTTGCAGCAACAATTGCAGAGCAAACAAACAGAAACATTTGATGTGGCTATCAAAAATCGTTTGGGATCTGTGTTTTTTCCTTTTTCACAAATTGAAATTAATTTGCGGACACTTTCAATATTTCAATACCGTTGCTTGCATATGAAAAGAACAAACAAACATCTATGCTCAACTAAAAGCTACCCTGTACGCAAAGATCAAAACTTAAGCTTTTAAAATATTATATTTCTTTACAATTGTGGAATAATGAAAAAGTATCTTAAGTTCGAAACAAAAAATTATCCAGCCAAGTTCGCTTAACTTTGCTCAAATGAAAAATGTTTATCCCTTTTCATGATACAAACAACACTTTAACATACCCAACTTACGCACATTTCAATGTTTACAGGGTATTAAAAACAAAAAATAAGCGTAAAATGCGAATCGGCTTTTTCCACGTTGCGTTAATAATTTCTGTTATGAAAAATTGATTGAACTAAATGAGCTGGTGACACACTTGTTGAGTGTTGAGTGTTGCGCACACACACGCTTACACTCACACTCACACATACAGACACCCTGTCATTCAAGCCCGAAGCCCGCCATTATGATGATGAAAAAAGCCATAAAATTTGTTTGGTGTTTTAATATTGTTTTTTTTCTCCCTCTCTCTCTCTCTTTGTGGTTCACATTTTAACAACTTGCATATTTTATTAAGATGAGCGAATGGCCGACAGATTCATTTAATAAAAGCGTCATTAAACAGGCAACAAGAAATAAATTTTCAAAAATTATTAACTGAAATGTAGACGCGACCAAAAAGTGCCGTTATATAAGCAGCTGTTGTTTTTTTTTAATATTTTTGTGTGTGTGTTCTTTTAATGTCATTTAAAATGGGGTAGGAGAGCACGAGCTCTAATTAGAACGATTAGCGTAGAGTGAGAGAGGTGAGGAGTGGGGGCTGGTGCAGCCGCAATGCGGGCATTAACTACCAGAACTAACAGTAATTCAAATTGCCTGACTACAATAACAATAACATCGGCCCGCAGCTCAGAGACGCAAATCAAACTGTATCTGAATCAATTAACTGCGTAATATCAATAAAATGATATAGGAGAAAAACTATTGAAAGTGAAAATAACAACACAGAACGTGCAACGAACTCTGCTTAGATTGCGCTTGATTGGTAGACCGGGCACAAGATACAGATACAGATACAGTTGCACATACAGTAACTTGCAAGGTATGCGCCGAGTACACAGACCCATTAATTTAGTGCTGCACATGTGAGTGCCCCTATGAGCGGCGTCTGTCTGCAGGCGGTTAATTGGCTTAAATTAAGGTAGCGATCAAATAGCAGCAGCAGCAGCAGCAGCAACAACAACAAAGACTCCCATTGTGAGATACACACTCAGTGCTGAAACTCCATTTTGTACCTTGCGACGTGCCTGGCCCGGGCCCAGACGCAGATACAACAAAGTTGCTTATTTACCAAGCGACTCAGCGGCCATAAGTATCTCACACACACACACACTCACATTCATTTACTATAGCAATTGGCTGACCCTCGGCATCGCCATCGCCAGCGACGTCGTCATTGAACAAAGCAATCTTCCACATTCTTTTTTTCTTCATTCTTTTTATTTTCTTCTTTTTTTTGTCTTCTTCTGCTTGTGGCTTGCCTTCACGTTCTTTATGATCTCCTTTTTCGCATGCTTGAACGCTTTTTTAAACTGATTAAGTCGACTCTTCAGCCAGTTGCGCTGTGTGTTGAGTGTGTGTGTGTGAAAACCAGTTCCACTCTTTTATTTTTTTTTTTGCTTTTGATTGGCGCATGAGATCATCGTCTTTTACGTGGAAACGTTGCGTGAAGGCAACGGCAATGCCAATAAACCACAGTCGAGGGTATTGGGGCTGCGGTGCTCGGGGGCGGGGCGGGGGTTCGTACCATTGAGTTTGGCAGCGGTAAAGTTGATTTGCCACGAAATTAAAGTTGATCTCTCTGCTAAAGCCGAAGTTGCCTGCGGCCACACGGCAACAGCAACAGCAACATCAGGAACACACGCGGATCGCAGCCACTGGGAATGCTCTGCCCCTCCGTTCCCCACTCCGTGCTTCACTGGGTTCTTGTGGTTCGTCTGAGTGGCATACCATTTAGGTCTGCCTGCCTGCCTGCTTATCGCCTGTGCAGATCTCACAGTTAATTTGTTTTCATTAAAAAAATGCTGCTTAATTGCAAAATGGCAGTCTTTGCGGAATACGTTTAGTTTTGAGTTAAAAAATAATTGATTCTTTCGGTTTGGCAGATAATGATCAAGCTTAAGCGTGAGACTTCAAAACTTTTTAGTATCTACCATATTTTTTATTTTTATTTTTTATTTTTTATTTGCTATAAAAATAAAACTTTGTAAACTGTTTTTCATTCACTTTCGTATCGACATTTTAGGTCGCATTTTAAATTAGCCAGAAATTTTTTTAAATGAGGTTTTTCGGCGTTTATTTATTTTACTTTCTTTCTACTAAAAAGAATTTTTAAGTTGGCGAAAGAATAAAATTAGAACAAAAGAACTTCAAAGATACAGATTAATCCTAAAGTCACGCTCACTGAATTTCCCCCTCTCTCTCCCCTCGCAGTTTCCTCTTTGGCCTCCAGTTTGCACCATCACCAAGCACACAGCAAGCCCAGCAATGCGGCTGCCAATCCAGAGCTGGCGGCAAGCGCCACAGCGAACCCAGCCGATGAGTGTCTGGTCAAGTGCACGCAGTGCCACAAGCGCTTCAACGAGTTTCAGGTGAGTCTCCACTCGGCTGGCATGCGTATATGGACTGGCCATAGCCCTCACCCACCGCCCACTTCTCCTCTACAGTCCTTCAGCGAACATATTGCCAGCGAGCATCCGCACGACAAGCTCAACTATGAGCCGCACCGTGCCACAGCGGAGGCTGCGCAGCCGGAGAGCGAGGCGGAGGAGGATGAGCAGAGCAATTTGAGCAGCAGCAGTCGCCGCTACGCCAAATCTCCCAGCAGCAGCAGCAACAACAACAACAACAACAGCGAGACAGCCAAGAATCAAAACAACAACAGCAACAACAACAGCAGCCACAGAAGCCAGCATTCACCTCTGTGCTCACCTGTTGCCCCAACGCCCAGCGATTTGTTCGCCCGCCTGCCGCACACGCCCCCCCAGCTGCCCGCCCACTTGCATGCCCAGTTCATGGCCGCCGCTGCCCTGGCCATGCAGTCCGCTCGCTCCGCCAGCTCGCCCAGCCACCACCAGCAGCAGCAGCAGCAGCAGCAGCAACAGCAACAGCAGCATCCACAGCAGCAACAGTCGTCGCCGCTGCAGCAGGCAATGTTGCTGCCACCGCCACAGCCGGGCAGCAACAGCAGCGTCGGCAGCAATTCCGCCTATGATTTGGACTTGAGTGCGCCCCGCTCCACCTCCAGCCCCGGCTCCACCACGGGCGATCTCAGCGCCGCCTTTCCCTGCATGCAGTGCACCGCAGCCTTCGCCAGTCGCGAGCAGCTCGAACAGCACCAGGTGCTGCACTCGCCCACGGGTCCGCAGACCACGCAGAATGTGACGCAGGTGAGCCACGGTCCCTATATACTAAGTCTACATTATATATCTATATATGATTGATAAAATTGAAAACTATATCGGGTTTTTAGAAAAAAAATTCGCTTGCAAATTTATTTTTCTCTGTAAGTCGGAAATATTCAAAAGAAACATTTTGCGCCACTTTTGATAAAATCACTTTAACTGTCGGAAAATGGGTGGATAAAGTCGACATTTGAAAAGAAATACTTGGGCTGATCAAAGTCCAGTAACAACTGTCAATGGAACCTTCCGCGTTCGAATCGGTTTTAGAAAATTAGAAAATAGTTGAAAAATGTAATACTTAGAATTTGTAGAAAGCCAGGTTTTTTTTTTTTTGCTAATACATATACTGCTTTATGGTGCAATGTGACTCAGCAGACGTTTCGAATTAGTTGATAAAATATTTCTTATATAAGACGCATTTGTTGTTGTCCAGCGCAGGGTTAAAGTTCACGCTGTACGATTCAGCGCAACAAGCGCAAATTACTCATGTGTCTGAGATGTGTGTGTGTGTCTGAGCTGCCTCCCCCCGCTAGACCCCCAAACTGATCAGCAACACGCACAGCGCCCGCTTCAGTTGATCTTTGAGCAACGCACATCGAACACAATGCGCTGGCTTTGTTCGGATTGTTGTTGTTGTTGTTGTTGTTGTTGTTGCTGTTGCCTGTGAGCGGAAAGTGGGCAACGATAACGTGCAACGGATAACGACGGTGCCATGCACAACGTCAACCTTATGAATGTGCCCACGTTTCCTGTTGACACAATATGAATTCTATATACATATAATTTATACAATATATCGAAAGCAAATGAGAAAATAATTAAGCCCCAGATAAAACCTAAACACATGGGACAAGGCATTTTTTATTCTCTTATAATTTTTTTTATTTTTATTTTCTGTATTTTTCCGTTGTATTTTTGTATTTCATTTTTACGAAGATAACACATGTACTTGATGTTTTCCCCACACTCAAGAGGTTTTCTTTTCGTGGAACAAAAAAAGATTATTTTTTTCTTGCGCTTACGTAAAGTTTATCAGCAAGGCAACAACAACAACAACAACAACAACGGCGAACACTATAAACTATGATAAGCAACACCGTCATAATAAAAAACGAAAACAAAAGCAAGAGGCAGAACCCAATACTGGCATTAAATAAAAACGTAGGCGTTTACCAAAACCCCCACACACACACTGAGAGCGAAAAAAACCCAATGACGCGCCACACAGCAAAAACAAGAAGAAGCAGTAGAAATGTGTATAAAAAGAAAGTATTATCAGGGGAGCATTGGCTACGGCCAAAAGAAGCCGAGTGAGATACACGCAGTCTGGAGTGAGATAGCAAGCGCCTATGTCTGTCACACTTTGTGGCGGCCTATCATAAGGTCTGAGAGCACATACATATACATATATATTTATATATATAACAGGTCTTGTGTATGTGTGGCTGTCCGTCACACACTCGTAACTCCCAATTGTGCAGTTGTTGTTTTCCGTCTTTGGGCTGGCCGTGTGATAAGGCATTAAAATAAATGTTGCTACAGGCAGGCCCTGATAAGACATACTAACACTTACGGCCTACCCACTCCGTCGAACCATAAAAAACACACAGAAACTGGTCTGCCTCAGACGCCCAGCGATAAGCGGCAAGTTTTCTATAGAGGGAGGTACACACTCGCTCACTCACACACACACACACACACACACACACACCTTGTGGCATGAGGCACCCAGCGGCTATTAAAGCCACATAAATTATAATTTTGTTGCATTTGGATTTTTTTTTTTTTTGGCTGGGGTAGGTGCAAAGGGGGCGGACCCAGTCACAAGCATTTTACGCCCCCCATCAAGCATAGCTCATAAATTCATATGGCTAGTTCGCGTTTTTTTTGTTGCTTTATTTTGTTGTTTTTCTACTTTTTTACCTTCATGAAAAAGTTGAGCCGAAATGAAAAAGTTGGACAGCTTCAAGCTATCTGCTTTTCTCGTATGCGATTACATTTTTACTTTTTTCGTGTGTGGATACAGTGATAAATGCCTATGCTAGCTATTAAAGAAAGCTAAATTATTACCTAAGATTGGGTATGAGTATTATTATGCTATTTTCAGAGATCTTGATAGAGTGTAATTTTAACTCATGGGAACTAATCAAAGAAAATTGATTAATAATAAAAATAATCAATTTATTATTAGGAATGAAAAACAAATATTTTTGTTGAAAATATTTTATATTTTTGGTATAAATAGAAAGTTATAAAAAGCAATAAAAGAAAAGGTTTTGGTATTTTGAATTAAATTGACTTTTAGATCGAAAAACAAATTATTTTTAAATATTTTTGTGTACTTTTATTTTTGTGTAACTAAGAATATCAAATTCAAACCGTTCTATTTATTATATATCAGTGTCATTGAGAATTTCTTATTACTTTTATTTTTGTGTAACTAAGAATATCAAATTCAAACCGTTCTATTTATTATATATCAGTGTCATTGAGAATTTCTTAATAGATCGGTATGTATTTAGAAGTGTCCAAGTCAAATTTGTGCATGTTCTTATGTTTTCCTTAGGCTATATTCACTGTACCCGTTGCATTTTTTTTTTTAGCAACTGCTGGCGTTATTAATATTTACCTAAACCTTCATAAGCAGGGGCCTGCATCAAAAAGCTAATAAAGCTGCAAGAGCCCCACATAGAGTTGTGAGTGGGTTTATTAAGCCTTGCAATGCCCCCTACACTCGCCCACTCATACACACACACACACACAATACTTGCCAGCGTTTGTTCAACCTGTTTGCACTTTTGTTGCAGCCACACAGCTGGGGCACGTTTGCCATGGGGCACATAATTTACGGCTTTGTTAATGACATTTAAACATTGCAAAGTGCACAAATGGCAACAGGATAGCGGGCAACAGAGGTTGACATATTGCAACTATGGCCAATACGCATTTATTGCCATATTTAATATTGATGGGCAGCTAGGGGAAAGTGGAGGTGGGGGGTGCTTTACACGTGTACACGCGCATTAAATTATTATGTGTGAAAACAATTAATTATGCAAAAAACAATAACAATAACAGCAGCAACAACAACAGCAACAGTTGCTGCACAAATTGCTCATTATGGAAATCACGCAGATAAGTAGGCAACACAGGTTTTTGTTTTTTTCTGACCCGACCAATAACAATTGGTATTAAAAAGCCATTTAAATGGGCCGCAGACGTTGTGTGGCTTTAAAGTTAACAACGTTCAACATTTTGTTGCAAAGGTCAACATCATTAACAGCGCGGCAGGGAGAGAAGATAAAGCGGAAAAGACGGAGATAGCCTACGAGGCCGTAATTGTTGAGCAAATGGCAGCACATAAATTATTGGTCAAACTCAAAATGTGTTGGCAAAAAAAAAAAACACAAAAACACAAAAAACTGACGTTGGCAAACTTTCAGCCATAACAACGAGAGTGCCAGAAAAAGTGCAGCAATTAAATATTTGCTTAACTGCGCTGCACACACACACACACACACACACGCACACACAAATAAAAACAGTCGCAACTTTTTGGCCACAATTCATTTGGGTCTGGCGCTAAAAGTTGCCACCTTTTTGGCCACCACAGAATGGTTGGCCATGTGTCTGCACACGAAACGTTTCAAATTGAAAAATTATATGCACTTTAGGTGTCCTACCCGGTTCCAGCTCCAGCTCCAGCACCAACTCCAACTCCCGTCCCAGCCACAGCTCCTGACATCGTCGTCTCGGCGCCGTTCGCCACTTGACGAACAGCGCTGAAAAATTAATAGCAATTTATTTACTCCACTGCTGGAACCCAATCCCAGACCCTGCTATCCATTCCCTGACCTCTTCACCGCTTTTAAATGTATTTTTATGTATTTCTCTGGACACTGGCGCTGCCCCTTTGACCGTGTGCGCACAAAGTTTAAAAATTATTTGCAATTAAAGCAAACAAATTAAAAAAATAAAAATTCGGAAAAAAAACTTTTACGCGCATGTTTACAAATAATGAAAATTTATTGAAATTTATAACTCAAAGTTTTATATGCAAATTAAATACATATGAAGTTCATGCCGGCTTGACACATGTTTCATGTGTTTGAAAAGTGGTTATATAAAATGGCATCTACTTCGGTTTTGAAAGGGCTTACATTAGCTTTTCACTATATGGAAAACACATTCTTAAAAACGTTCTGCGATTAAAGATATTTTAATATTTTTAAGATTCTAGTTTCATCCTCATTAATATCATTAACACAACAATTCCTGCGGATCGTGTTCCTAAAATATCCTGAGCTACTTCCGATACATAGCCTAAATACCCAGATTCCACGCTCTCTGGAACAGCACCTGCCCATTTTTTTACCAAAACACATGCCAAGTTATTTTCCCTAAGACATTTTACCTTTTTCTTCGTAGGGCGCTCTTTTGTTTTTTTTTCTCTTTTTTTTTACAATAATTTTCATCTGCTCGCGGGACTTGGATCAACTTTCACCGTGCACATCATAAATTATGCGGCCCCGTGTGTTCTCAGTAAATTTCTTCTCACATGGAATTTCCCTTAGACATTTCCCCTGGGCTCTTTTCTCTTCTGAGCATTCTGACGTTTATTGTGCGGTTGGGTCGCATGATAAGTTTAATGAAGTTGGGTACGCAGGGGGCAAGAGCGAGACAGCAGCAGGCATTTGAAACGTACTTGCACACATAGATCTTATTCGGACTTTTGTTTCTTTTTACTGCCTAAGTGGACATTTTGTAATATGAAGCATTTCCCTTACCTTGGCGAATTTACTTTTGAGCACTTTTATGGCACTCACAACTTGCGTGGCATAGTTTCCACACAAGAAGGTATAAAGTCTACACTCGTAAAAATGAAAATCATAATAAAAATATTATTTTTTTTTAAGCAGCTGTCGACTCCCAGACGAGCAATATCTTAAAGCTTTTCAAATGGCACCATTTTTTTTATGAATAGGAGGTTTTCTTTGATTTAGCAACATTTTGTTTAAGCTTTTATCAAGAGTAATAAATTTAATTTATTTTGCGGCGGCGCCTAATTTATGTTTTCCTAATACACAACTAATTTCGCATGTTTAGACGAATTTTCAACTCAAAAAAATAAAAGGGAAAAAATGTATTTGAAATATTCGAGCGCCCAGAGGCCCCACGCATCATTGAGCAAAACGTTTTATTTATAAACAATTAAATTTGATTTGTCGTGCGTTGGCAGCCAACGAAAATGAAATTTCAACGTGTTTCCGCTTGTCTTTGGCCAGTTTCTCTTTTATTATTATTATCTGAAATATTGTAAATCTTTGGGCATGGTTTATCAGCTGCATATGAAAAATGCGCCATAAAATATTGAGAAATGCGGCAGTCGAAATAAATTGCCAGCGCTTAAAAGTATTTTCCTGTTAATCAATTTCGAGAAATGAAGGAATATATATATATATAAATATGCAACAAATGTATTTCTGTTCAGTTTAAGACAGGCGGGCAGGCAAGTGCGCAAAAGTCACCAGAGACCCATTGCCAAATGGCGACTTTAACGCTTTTCTTCTTCGGTAGCCAAGAAAATGTTAATGAACTTTTACCACGAAATACACTTAGCAAAAAAAGAGAAACGACAACAACAACAACTTGAATGTTTTCTTGTGTGATTCGTAATAAAAACAATAAATGTGCTAAGCCAATCTGCGGCTTATCTGTGCGGCGCACCTCTATATAGCTTCTAATCGGACGAGTTCAAAAACCCTACTTGATACGGCAACAATTGCGGTACCTAGGCAAAACCACTTTCGATAACGATAACCCGAATCAAGCTGAACTCTAAGCGTGTACAACGTGTTCTGATTTACTAGTACTAGGTATACTACACGATTATCAACTCATATTATATGCGATTTCTTTTCATCGTCTTTTTCTGCTGGGAAGGTACGTCAATGCTAACTAGAAATTCATTCATTGCTCTAATCAGACACATCATTATGTACTATAATTTATAAGTTTTTTTTTATTATTGTTGTTCTTCTTAGCAGCAGCTGCCGCACAGATAAGCACAAGCCTAGGAAATTGGGTCGCAGTTGCTATAAAGTAGTTAGACATTTGTTTTATTATTTTTCTTTTTTTGCTTAAACAATTTCGTTTTGTGGCGTCGTTAATAATTTGTTGTTCTTCATTTTCATTCTGCAAACAGAAATCTGTTTAGACTGACCTCAAAACATATATAAGAAAAAAAACAACAAAAGCAACAACTTGAACATGTCGTTTGTTGTTATTTTTGTTTACGCGTCGCCAGAGGCGACAGGTGCGTTTTTATATATATTATCATATATAGTATTTTTATATATACATATATATTTCCATGCTGACGGCGGCATTTTGTCAAATGTTTTTTTTTAACTTTTTTCATTTTTTGAAAATAGCCGCTCAAAGGCCAACATTGCTTTTGAACATGTCACTTTAAAAGCTTGTTGGCCCACAGCAGACCCAGTCCCGTTATTTAGAGCCAATTATGTGCGCTATTATGGCCAAATTCTCATGTCACTCAATGCATGAGGCGTTCGTGAAATACTTTCACAAATTAGCGGTGTCTGCGCCCAAGATACATACATCACAGTCTTATATCGTATGTACATGTATGTATTTTTACTTTGACTTGATTTCTCTATTAGTGCGCTTGTCCCTGCGTTGAATCTTGCTCTTTGTGTCGCCTCTGTCTCTGTCGCCGTCCGTTGGATTGGCGCCCACCTACGTTGTGCTATAATTGTAGCAAAAGGCTACTGTCGCCTGCAATTAGCGTTGCCGGACTTGCTGGACGCTCTTTCTCTCTCGCTCTTTGTCAGCTTCGTTTAGCTTGATTTATGCTTTGAAGCTGCTGTGTGGTCTACGGCATGGCATACAGTTTCCGGCTAGCTTTTTTTTTTGGCTACTTTTACAAGGCTCGTCTTTTTGGCTTGATAAGAAGCCAACTAGAGATAAGCAGCAAGTACTGTAAATTTGTATGTGTGTGTACCTCAAACTGTTTACTGATCGTTGCTCGTGTGCGTCAGTGACATCATTGTAAACGCTGAATTTCTGTGTGTGTGGAATAACGGCTTAAGGTACATGCGCTCGCATACGATGCTCTTAATTGGCTGTAGAATTCTGTTGAAATTTTATTAATTAGACAGTTGCTAAAGCATGTGCTGGTATACAAACGCACACACATATGCATAAAGCATAAATTTGTAGCAAATTAAGCAAGTGTTGAAGATCACCGAAGATTTCTTCTTTTTTTTTTTTTGCCAAACTCTGAGCTCTTGTGTGGAGACCTGAAAGAGAGCGAGTGAGGGCGAGCTTAACTTATAAATAGACGCACGTGTGCAAAGCTTATCTGCGAACGCAAAGGTTGACACGCACTTTTCTAATCTATTGTACTTAAACAGCGAAATGAATCAATTTCCTGTTCAATTTGAACTAACTCCGTACAGTGTGCCCGCACTTGAGTCATCAAAGCACAGCGTGTGAGATTGTAGTCCACGCGGTGCCAGGGCATCTTTGTGTGGTTATGCCATTATTAAAGCAAGGTAGCTTCAATTGGCATTTCCGCTCGCAGCACATGACGAACAACAGAGAATAATAAAAAAAATGCATAAGAATCGCTCTGACGCATCCAGCAACAATACTGTAGTTTACCTTTTGTAAAACTGTACAGTTGTGCGCTGTGTGGCTGCCATTTTGGTTCATACGTTTAATTGATAACAATAAATATAACAACAGCGTGTGCGACAACAAAGCGTGTTATTAATGTCCACCAGTGTACTTAAGCAGAGGTGGGCGTATTTACTCTTTGCTCTTTCCACACACAGCGCACAGCAAAGGTGGCGAGACAGAGAGAGCACGAGCGTAACTTCACACCATGACGACGCGATAGCAATAGCGATAACGAGTTTCGCTTTGTGTTTGTGTGAGCGCAACAGGTAGCCGTAGCGATGTTGGAGAGCGCATGTTAAAACTCGTTCGCTTCGTTTGTTTTGTTTGTACGTTCGCTCACTCGCTCTGGCACCTGCAAATGGCGACTGCTCTGACGTCAGCGCACAAATCAAATTTGTAATAGCCTTAAAAGAACAGGTAAAACAACAAGACAGACACTCATAACCAGCGGAAGCGGAAATTTATGTTGCCGCTCTTCCGCTCCATCAGCCGTCGCCAGCCGGCGCCCACATTTCACTCAAAGCGAAAATCAAATTGTAGTTTAAAGTTTTTCACTTTGGAAAAACAAAACAAATTTGCCCCAACACTATGGCTGTTGTTAAATAAACAAATTAGGCCTGAAACTGGCCGCGTTTTTTATGCGCGTAATTATTGGGCGTATTTTGTATTTTTTCTTCCACTTGCTGAACAAATAAACACAATGTCACCGTTAATGTACAAACTAATTAGGCTGGAGAGACTGCGTTTGTTTGCTTTTTTTTTCATTCGCTTTACGAGGCCTATTTATATTGATATTTTTCGATGACCATGAGCACGTTATTCAAATCTAACACGATTGTGATCTCATGTCAAGAGCTCATTTGTGATCGGTATAAATTGGTTTTGTGTTGAAATAATGACTAATAACTGGTCACACTAAATAGATATAAATATGTGTGTACATACCCGAATGCATACATACATAAACTGTGTATGTGTGTTCGTTAATTAAAATTCATGCAAAGCTTTTGCTGTTGAGTAAGCCCATCAAAGTCCACTCTCTCTTGCTTTGCAAACGCAGAGAGTGCGCGTCATGCAAGTCAAGGTTCAGCGGCAGAGCTCAGCAAGTACAGAGAGTATAAATGACAGTGGATGTAACATGTGTGTGCACACAACAGGCAGGCGGCAGGCAGATTTTATGGCGTATTGAGAAGACGCAGTCAAAATTGATCGCTGATAAACGAGTGCAGCAGCAGCGGCAATGTCATGAACTTTACAACAATAACAATCTGGCGTGTTTTATATTTATTTATAAGCGAATTGGCTGAGGTGAGGTGCACTGCAGTAACGAAAGTTCAACGGCAGCACGTAAACAACCGCAGCGCCGAGGGGCGAAGAGGGCAACACGTGTTGCCATATGTTGGACGAGTGAAAGTGCCGCAAATCTTTCAGCGCGCTGGCTAAGTGGTGCCCCCCGCCCCCCGCGCCCATGAGCTGTCACTCATTCGGCATTTGCTTTCATTGTGCACCTTTTCCAATAGCGGCAACAACAAAGTTGCATTTGATGCGTTCAATTTGTTGCCAAACAAATCGAAGACAAACAAAAGCGTCCGCTTTTGATTAGCATCAGCTGTTGAAACGATACAATATGATTTAATTTGATTTGACTTAGGTTATAATTCGTTTTATTTCGCTGCCCATTTTTGTTTATTTCTTCACTTGCCGGCGTTTGTTGTTGTTTATGTTAGCATTTCTTATTGGCGCTTTGTCGCAATATTTCTCATTTGAAGTTTTTTTTTTTGTTTTTCATCATACCAAATGCATCGTGTGTGGACGACTTTTTATGTTTCTGTTTTGCTTATGTGCTGCTTTGCTTAGTTTTTACACACATAATCGTCGCAGCTGCAAGCTAACTGCTACGGCACATCAATTGCCGCCATCCTTTCTGCAGTTGCTTTCAGTCTGCTACTGCTTCTGTCTGCTTCTGTTGTCGCTCTTATTTCGTGATTTGCGCTTGGGTTTTTTTATTAAAGTTCTTTTTTTGTCTATTTTTTTGCGTTTAATTTATTTAATCACCGAATTTCAACTCGTTTTAATCTGCTTGCCAAACACAACAGCGCCGCAAAAAACACAAATGATTGGTTTTTGTTTTGTTTTGTGGTTTCGGTTTTTGCCTTGAAACATACGAAAAACCGTTAAATTCCAAATAGAACAGCAAAACAAATAAATATACACGTTCTGTTGTTTTAAACAACTTTTATTACCTGTGCGTCGCTGTGAACGTGCACGTGTGCATGTGTGTGTGTGTGTGTGCGCGTAATTAGGTCTCAGTATAAAAAGCGGCCACAACAACAATGTCCGCTCTTGAGCTGCTGACGTCCACACTGAATGCTATGCTAAAGGAGCGGCAACAAGCGCAAGTGAGCGTGACAAAAGCTGCCTACTGCGCAACCGTGAATTTGTGTCCTATTTGATATATATTTTTGCAGATCTTAATTCACAACCATTCAACAAAATGTACTCACCCGCTCTCTGTCTCTCTCTCCGCTCTCTTTCGCAGACCTGCAAAATTTGCCACAAGGCCTTCGCGAACGTCTACCGGCTGCAGCGGCACATGATCAGCCACGACGAGTCCGCGCTGCTGCGCAAGTTCAAGTGCAGCCAGTGCGACAAGGCCTTCAAGTTCAAGCACCACCTGAAGGAGCACGTGCGCATCCACTCCGGCGAGAAGCCGTTTGGGTGCGACAACTGCGGCAAGCGCTTCTCGCACTCGGGCAGCTTCTCCTCGCACATGACCTCGAAGAAGTGCATCAGCATGGGCCTCAAGCTCAGCAACAATCGCCAAATGTTGAAAACCCTGGACAAGAATATCAGCGCTGGACGCTCACCCACAGAACAGCAGCAACAGCAGCTGCAGCAGCAGCAGCAGCAGCAGCATGTGGGCGGCAAGCGTGCCTGCAAGCTGCCCGAGCAGGTGCTGCCCAATCCCATGAACTACTTTGCCGGCGAGGTCCAGACGCCCCCCTCCGCGGCCAATGCGCCGGCGCCCTTTTATCCCAACTACAGCGCCATGAATGCCGCATTTTTGGCATTTCCCAATGCTTTGATGGCCGCAGCGCTGGATCCGCGCATGCATCCCTATAGCATACAGCGGCTGCTCGAGCTGACGGCTGCCGGACAGCAGCAGCAGCAGCAGCAGCAGCGGGAGGAGGAGCACCAGGAGCGCATGGAGCAGGAGCAAAGAGAGGAACAGCAGCAGCAGCCGGCGCTCTTTGAGCCCAGCAAGGAGGACGATGAGACGCCCGACGAGCCCAAACTGGTCATGGATCTGGAGGAGTCGGAGCACAAGCCGGCGGCCACGCCGGAGCTGCCCGCAGCCGAGCCACAGGCGACTGTTGAAGCCGCCGTCAAGCGGGAGCTCAGTCGCGAGCCAACGCCCGCCGGGCTGGACATGGCACCGGACACGCCCAAGTCCATCAAGGTCGAGCAGGAGGAGCAGCTGGAGGCGCCGCCCGTGGAGCAGGCAGTGCAGGAGCTGCGCTGCAGTCGCTGCGCCAAGCAGTTCAATCATCCCACCGAGCTGGTGCAGCACGAGAAGGTGCTCTGCGGGCTCATCAAGGAGGAGCTGGAGCAGCACTTCCAACAGCAACAACAACAACAACAACAGCAACAGCCGCCGAGCTTTGCTCTGCTGCCCGGCAACAGTGCGGACGAGGATGAGGAGGAGGAGGAGGAGCCGCGCCAGGATTACCACGCGGGCAGCAGCGACAGCGGCGAGCGCAAGGTGCGCGTGCGCACCGCCATCAACGAGGAGCAGCAGCAGCAGCTGAAGCAGCACTACGCCCACAACGCGCGTCCCAGCCGCGACGAGTTCCGCCTGATTGCCGCCCGCCTGCACCTGGACGCGCGCGTCGTCCAGGTCTGGTTCCAGAACAATCGCTCCCGCGAACGCAAGCTGCAGAGCTATGCGGGCGGCAGCGAGCCCTCTGCCGTCGCTGCAGCCGTGCCGCCGCCGCCACCCCCGCCGCGCGCTGGCGAGGATCAGCCGCTGGATTTGTCCGTCAAGCGGGACGCGTCCCCGCCGTACGGCCTGGCGCCGCCGCCGGCGCAACAGCAGCAGGCGTTGGTCGGTGATTTCCAGGAGGCCATGGCCATCAACTTGAGCCGCAAGCTCTCCGGCTCGGCGTCCATGTCGCCTGCCTCGCTGTCGCCCTGCTCGGGCGCCTCCTCGCTGCAGCAGACGGCTGCAGCTGCGGCCGCCGCAGCGCTCTACTTCGCGCCCCCCTCGCCGCCCGGCCTGCACGAGGCAGCAGCGGCGGCGGCGGCGGCGGCGGCGGTGCCAGCGATGCCCACGCTCGGCTCGGCGCCACGCGGCCAGGCATTTCCGGGCCTGCCCGCCTACATGATGCCACGCCTGCCCATGGAGGCGCTCTTCCAGATGCGGCCCGGCGGCGACTACGCCTCCAATCCGTTGATGAACAGTATTAAGCTGCCCGACTATCGCGGCACCAGCCTCAGCCCGGGCGGCTCCGAGAAGCGTTCGTGGCGCGACGACGATTCGCGCATCTCGCACGAGGACGACTATGTGCTGGCCAGCGCCGGCCTGCTGCCGCCCAAGCCCAAGCGGGCCAAGGCCGAGACGCACGGGCATGCCGGCGATCCGGATCTGCCCTTCGTCTGCGACCAGTGCGACAAGGCGTTCGCCAAGCAGAGCTCCCTGGCGCGGCACAAGTACGAGCATTCCGGTGAGTCCCGCGTGGCGTCTGGGCGTATTGGGAACCGCAGCTAATCCATCCGTTTCCCCATTTGCAGGTCAGCGACCCTACCAGTGCATGGACTGCCCGAAGGCCTTCAAGCACAAGCACCATCTGACGGAGCACAAGCGTCTGCATTCCGGCGAGAAGCCGTTCCAGTGCTCGAAGTGCCTGAAGCGCTTCTCGCACTCGGGCAGCTACAGCCAGCACATGAACCACCGCTACTCCTACTGCAAGCCCTACAGGGAATAGGTAAGCGACGCCTCAGTGCCGCCCACCTGCGTCGCAGCCGCCGCCGCCGCCGCCAGCGGTGCAGCGGGCACAGCGCGTGCTCGTCGCGGCAACGCCAGCCACGCGGCCAGGGTGAACAGCCACCAACAGCACCAGCACCACCACAACAACAATGGCGTCAACTATCCCCATCAGCTGGCCGCCATGGCAGCATTCCAGCAACAGCAACAGCATCAGCAGCAGCAGCAACAACAGCAGCAGCACCAGCGACTGCAGCAGCGTTTGCCCTGCCAGCCGCTTGGCTGGCCACCGTCCGTGCCTGGCGCTGGCGTCATGTTGCCGCCACCGCCCAGCAATAGCAATATGCCGCAGCGCTCCACGGTGGCGCCGCCGCCGCCGCCTCCGCCACCGTTGCTCTCTGGCTCCTACGGCCAGGCGCCGCCGCCGCCCCCTTCGTTCTTCGCCAGTCCGCTGCACCACGCAGCGCTGATGGCACCGCCGCACCAGCTGCCCAACGAGCGCTTCTCGGCGCCACTAACGCCGCCCACGGGCGCACCGTCCCACGGCGGGCATGCCTTCAACTTCTTCAATGCCAAAATGTTGCTGAACTAGGCAGCAGCAACAACAACAGCAGCAGCATCATTAGTCGAATGCGAGCCAACTAACATAAGTCTAACAGTGAACTAACAGTGCACTTAAATGCTGTACTTAAAACAGACGCAAAAATCTCAAATTGTGCAGGAACACAAAACAAAAACACACAAGACAAACACACACATACACAAAAAGAAACAAAATAAAAATAATAATAATGGTTATATACTCCAGATGCAACTGGCAGCCAACTCAGTAGAAGAGCGCAAATGAAATATTTTTTATAGCAATATTTTTCCCGTGTCATTTTTTGTTGCCACAAAAAAAAAAAAGGAAACCGCAGAAAAACCTTTCGTTAAAGCGAATTTATTATTTTTTAATTTTTGCATAAAGTTTTTTAGTATTTTTTAATGATTTACGTTTAAGTTGAATCAGTTTCTGTTTCTTTATGGATATAATGTATATTCATACATACACACAAATATATTTTTATACATTCGAACTATTTACGTTTAGTTTTAGGAGCTACATCCCAGTACCAAGTGCTGCGAAATACTCAAAGTTTATTTTCATTATGAGTTGTGACAGATTCGTGCCACATTTATCTTTTATTACTATCATTAATATATATCGTTTTTTATTTTCGGAATATATGTAAAACTTATTTCGGTTTATAAATTGTAGCTTTAAAAAATGTAGACCAGTTAATACAATACATTTTTGGACCAACAGCCAACAACAACAACAACAACAAACAGCAAACGTTAACTTGACAATATCGTATTTAACAAAGAAAAAAGAAAATTCAAATAACGCCGAGCTAGATGCTCTCTCGCAAAAGTATTAAACATCAGCCAACTGTATTAAAGCCAGAGTTTAAAAAAAACCAAATCGAATAAACAAAACTTAATAAATTATGCCACATACACACCACACACACATACACACATACACACATACACACAACACACACACACACACACACACACACACAAACAAATGTAACTTATGTTAATGAAAACCCACCGCTTGCTGCGCGTTTCAAGTTCATACTTAAAGGAAATTATCGAAGAAAAAAAAACAAATTTCACTGCTATTTTTATTTGTTTATTTTTTGTATGAAAGTTAAAAAGAAAATATTTATGTAACACAAAATACATTACATAACAATCGAAAGTGAAGAATATTTAAAAACGAGACACCTATACGATCATTCCATTTAGCTAGAGTTGCGCTAGAAGAAGGTGCCGCCCCCATGCATTTAAAAACCTTCGGCTACTTGAGCAAAAACAAACAATAAATAAAACTTAAAATAAAAACAAACTAATGTTTTGTAAATGTAATGCTTATGTAAGTGCTATGCTAGGTTGCGTAATTAGAGCACAAAATAAATTAATAAAAACAAAATTACAATTTCAAATTAATATTTAATATACACACATACACAAACATAAAGCTAAAGCGCAAAACAAAAACTTAATTTGGCCTTACTAAACATTATTTAACAATTAATTACTTACAAGCAACAAAAAAAAAGAAGAAACAAAAACTAAATGTACTTTTAAGCTAAAACGTTTACAACAAATTTAACAAATATTTAAATTTAGCAAGTAAAAAATGAAAAACAAAAACTTTTGGAAAAGTCTCTAAAGAAAATTATTAGCAAATTTCAACGTGCGTATTGATGTAAAAAATTCCTTCTCCTCAAAAAAAAAAAAAACAAAACAAACACATTAACTATTAAAATGTTTACAAGGACAATAAATTTCTAAATAATTAGAATGCTTTCAAATTTTTGCTCCAATTAAATTCAATTCAAATAATTTAATCGCATAGCCAAAACAAAACTAAAACCCATAAAATAAAACATAAATATTTCAATCAGAGAAACAGGTTTAAATTCACGTCACACATAAGATATAAAGCGAAAAAGGTTTCCAGAACAACGAAAATTTATTTTTAATGTTTATTATTGTGCTATGTCTAAACAATCCACACATAAATACGAAACAAACAATTTCCCGTAAATATTTAGTTTTCTTTTGCTTTTCCAACAACCAAAAAAAACCAAAACTCAAAAATTTGCATTTATTACTTAATTAATTTTTATATTTGTATTAAAAGAAAAACAACAACTCAACATATATATACGTATATATATATATATTTTTTGTAAATTATTTCGCAAGAAAAAAAGCTAGAGAATCCAAATACAAGCAACACGCGCAAACTGTAATTGTTTCAACTAAAAAAACAGACAGCACTCGTTTAGCATAAATTATATAATTGATAAATTAGACTAGTTAAACGTATAGACGAACCGCATCAAGCTAAAGTCTTTATAAATGTTAACTTACAAACAAAACAAAAGAAAGAAGAAAAAAAAACAAAAACTAATTAATTATATTTAAGCGCAAATATTTTAATTGTGATGGAGATGCCGGCGATAATATTTGCACTCTAGGGCCTTATATGAGATACACACACCACATACACTAAAAACACACTTGTTAGTTATTTAAATTAAGCCTAATTAAGATGCATGATGTGCGTCCTCTTAAGTTCCCAATCTTATTTTTCTGTATCCTCTGTTAAAGTTGTTTACCACAGTTTTCATGTAAATAAGCGTGAGAAATTTACCATAATACTTAGGATCGCATACACCGTAGGTTTTGTACAAAGTATGTGCTGGTATTATTTGTTTTATGTTTTACAAACTTTTATGTTTAGTTATGCGTTGAGACAGGCATCAAATGTTAATTGCTATACAAGTACACGTGAAATAAACAACAATTTAAATAACTTATATTTCAAATACTACGCATAAATGTATTTTAATCAAAATAAGCCAACGGATAAAACATTTTTGTCTTGATAAATTTACAAAATTATTATAATTATTAAATTTACAATGTGAAAATAAAAAAACATTATTAAAATTTAAACAAGCAATTGCTTTTTAATTCCAACGGGTATGCGACGATAATAATTTGCTTAACTAAACTTTTAATTCCAGCAAAAATTTAAGTTGGGTTGTCTCCAACTTTTTGTCAAAAATCCAATATTTCAAACGTCCATAACTTTGTCAAAACTGAACCGATGTTCATGTTTGATGTCATTTTTTCATGGTTTCTCCTCTAGATTCTGCATTTTAAATATATGCATATTTAAAATTAAATTTTAGTTGAATTTTTTGGCAAAAAAAAGCATGTGCTCCCTCTTACTCTTTTTCGAAAAATTTTTTATCTTCAAATTTAGAAATGCAAATTTACATTTTTAATCGATTGTGGTTATCACAATTAATATAAAAAACAACATTAAAACCGATTCTGGAGGTGTCCAATTTTTTGTCAAAAATCATGCAGAAATTTAAAAAAATTTTGGCATGTAAAGCTCTCCAATATTTCAAACGCCTATAACTTTGTCAAAACAGAACCGATTTTCATGTTTGATGACATTTTTTTAAGAATTGTCCTCTATCTTGTACGTGGCGTTTGAAATTTTTTCTGTGATAGTTGGGTCAGCTTTCCAGTAACACATATTCCAAATATGGAGCCTTTAGCTCAAAAACTGTGGGTACCAAATTTGGTGACTCTAACTTTAATATTGCGGGAAATATTCACCTTTTATCGATTTTCTCCAACCGAGTTGTAATAAAAATGCAATAGATAATTACAATTTTTACATATTTTGCTTTCCATTTATTAATTTTTTTATTGTAAATTAATTGGCCAAGGCACGCGCAGTGTTATTCTTCAAATAGATTTACTTTTCTCTCATTAAAAACAAACTCGGGCTAATGAAAAAGAATTATCGGAACAAATCGCATTACCAACGAACTTACAACAAACAAAAATTGTTTTATGTACCTTTGCTTAGATATGAAAATTACACTAAATTATTGTTAGAGAATTATAAACTAAAAAACATCTTAGCGCTAGAAATGTATTGCATATATAAAACTATCAATTAATTTTCTTTTACAATGTATATATAATATTTATATGTATATAGATATAGATTTGATTGTTTGTGTTTTTGTTTAATGTTTCCTTAAAGAATTTCTGTTGAATATTATAAAAAAACAATTTCATTTGGCATTCAACAAGTTCGTCTAACATTCCTATATATGCAGCTAGATTTTATAATATGTAAATATATATTTATATATATGAATATGTATAGTATATGCATAGAATCTATACGATAGATACATTTTAGTTTGTTCTTTTTGTTTTAGGGGGCGGGGGGGCGCGTAATACGTTCGAAAAATGTTGAATGAGCAGTGATTAAAGTGATAGATAAAATGGATGAAAGCGCGCCCGCGGGCATAATATTTAAAATAGAGTTGTAGATTAGGCTTATAAGACCCGCTTATATCGCTAACTTGGTGCGATGCTGTGCGAAGATCGGTTCTTGTGGATCGGTTCGCACATGTATAATTGTCAAGCTAAAGTTTCAAGTTCCGGCATTGGCTTAAACTATCCAGCCTGCTGAAATAGTTGCCACTGTCCGAAACATTGTAAATTGGTCCAGGCTTAGTTAAATTCGCTTCTCCTTTGAGTTCTGAGTAGTAAAGTTTGAAAAATTGTTTCTCCCTCATGACGTATAGTATGTGTATGTGTGTGTGTAAGTATGTATAGCTTTTGAGCACCAGAAAATGGTTCAATTGGTTTTCCAAGTATATATAAATTTAACATATATTCATAGTACATATTAATATTCATTACATTGCCACTCAACGTTAATCAGCATAAATATCGTACATAACTATTTGTATTATAAGTATATGTATATATATGTGTGTATGTTTACACATGTACGTGTCGTAGTGTACAAGATCTTTAGTTTACAAAAAATCAAAAGTTATGACTCATTTCATTTAAATTTATTCAGTTCATGCTATCAAGCATATATATATGTATGTATATATGTAGTCCCTTTTCTAACCAACCGTATATAATTTTTATAAATATGTATGTTATATATGTATGTATATATGTATATAGTTCGTCTCGCTGATGTGTGTGTGTGTGTGTGTTTTTCCCTTTCAACAATTTCTAATTGCAAAACAAAAAAAAAAAAGCCAAAATTTTAAACATTATTTGCTCAGTGCCTCAACTTTTTGGCAACAAATTCAACTAAAACACTAAATGAATATTTTTATAAGAGAATTGTTTACACTTAACAGCGCCGCTGTTAACACACTGATGGGGCACTGTTAACGGCCATGCAGGTGCAGGCGCGTGTGTGTGTGTGCGTGTGTGTGCGACATGTGTAGTCTCGCTACATTTGTTTTGTGACTATTTGACTAACAATGAAAATGATTGATTGTTTGATCGAGCGATCTTCGATGCTCAGACGTAAACTGGCGCCTGGTCGTCCGTCATGTCCGGGTGCTGTCGGTCATCGAAAAATCGTCTAAAGGTAAATTCGAAGAATCCATGGAATTGCCTATCATTCAGGTCGATATCATCGCCGCTGCTCAAATTGGAATCATTCGAGCGCAGCTTCTCCGGATCGACGGGATCAAAGTTGGACGTATCTGTGGGATGTTTTATTTCCGGTATGAACGGCGCCTTCTGCTTGCGCATATCCGCAAAGTCAATGCCCTTAAAGAACTCGTGCGCCTTCACCTCATCCACGCTTTTGCCCAGCCGCTTATCGGCGGACGCGCACAGACGCCGTATCAGGTCCGTGGCCTCCCGTGTTAGCTGCGCCTGCGGTGGTATATGGAGCGTTTTCTCCCAGTTTATGACCTACATAATGAGACCGAGAGTCAGCAAGGACTGTGAGGACCATACAACTACACACCTTCTGTTGCGTCTCCATTGGACTGTTGGCCAGAAATGGTGGCTGACCCACCAGCATCTCGTAGAGTATAACACCCACGCTCCAATAATCGCACAACTGTGTGTAGCCGCTGCGTTCCAGCACCTCCGGCGCTATATAGTTGGGCGTGCCGACCAGCGAGTGCGCCAGGACTCTTTGGTGATCGCGCATGCGTCGCCTGTTCAAGGGATTATTATATTATTAATATATATATTTTCAGGAAGACTCAGTCGTATTTGTGTGTGTTTATACCTCTCCAGCACTGTCGGCTTGGTACCATTCTCCGTAAAGTCCTCCCAGGGCTCCATGGAGTCCTGTCGCGAATGATTACCTAATGAAGAAAAAGGAGTACATTTTTATCTAAGAGATTTGATGTATAAGTAGGCGACATACCATTCTCCTGATAGTATTTGGAGTTATGTGTCCATCTAAAGCCAGTGCATAGACCAAAATCTGTGAGCTTTATGTGCCCGTCTCGGTCGATGAGTATGTTGTCAGGCTTGATGTCCCTGGAAAGGCAAAAAACATTACAGTTTCATAGTTATAAAAGCTGCAAAAATGATTTATAATTTAATACAACATAAAAGTTATATTGGAATTCAAGCTTTAGGCGTGAAATATTGTTTTAGCTAAAAGACATCTGCAATTCCGTAAGATATATATATTCTTGATCAGTGGCAACAGCCGAGTCGATATAGTCTAATCCATCTGTTCTTATGTCTTTCTGTCTGTTTCCAAGGAAAATGATCACTTAGCTTTAAAGTTATTTTGATAAAACTTAATATAGGTTAGTAGTTTAAAAAAAAAATAAAATAGACATGGAAACTATATGATTTAGAGGCCAGATATCCTAAGGCTCCCAAAGGAACTACTGATCGAAAATTGGGTTTTTATATAGAAACCAGCTCTGTTTATCAGGATAATCTAACAATATTTGATAATTGAAAGCATTATTTGCTTGTAACATATCAGCAAAGTCTTATCAATATCAATAAATCTGCTGAATATTAACAAGAGTATTAAATCCTCGGCACACCGAAGTAGAGTATTCTTGTATTTATCTCAGTAACCCATCGGATACGCTGCGCACCTGTGAATGAAGCCCATTTTATGCACACTGTCCACGGCACAGGTGACCTCGGCTATGTAGAAACGTGCCAGCGGTTCCTCGAAGATGCCCAGCTTGATCAGTAGCGACATCAGATCGCCGCCTGCAAAGTGATGATGATATTGTTAGCATCATGGAATGGAATGGACTAGACATATAGATTCTCTTACCGGGTATGTAATCCATTACGAAATATAAATTATCCTTATCCTGAAAACTATAGTAGAGCTTGACAACCCAATTGTTGTCGGCCTCGGCCAGAATATCACGTTCGGCTTTCACATGAGCCACCTGGTTGCGCTTGAGGACATCCGCCTTGCGCAGCGTCTTCATTGCGTACAAATGGTTCGAGGTGTCGATCTTGCGGACCAGCGTCACCTCCCCAAAGGCGCCCACGCCGATCGGCTTGAGCTTGAAGAACATGCTCTTGTCCATTTTGGCGCGCTTGAGGCGTATGTAGTTGCTCTCCTTCTGGTTGAGCATTTTCCGCATCTCGATTTGTGTCTCGATGTTGAGGCCCACCTTGTGCATTTCCTTTTCCAGCTGATTCTTGCGGAACGTGCGCTGGCGATACGATTTCATCACGTTCTCAATATGCTGCTCCATAAAGAATTTGAATGCCTGTGGCGAGTATTGGCGTATGCGAAACTCCTTGCGCTCCTCCTCCTTCTCCTTGGAGATCTTCTTGCGTTCCGGTATGGGCGAGGCGTGCTTGATCGTCTTGCAGGCGGCGGCGGCGGCGGCTGCAGCAGCGGCGGCGGCAGTTGCTGTTGTTGTGGAGCCATTGCTGCCACTCGAGCTGTTGCCGCTGTATTTGGCTGGCGGTATTGGTGGCGTTGTGGCCAAGTTGCTGTTGCTGATCTGTATGTTGTTGTTGTTGTTGTTGTTGTTGTTGTTGCTGGCAGGTTTCAGTTCAGGCGTCAGGCTGCTGTTGTTGTTGTTGTTGCTGCTGGCCAACTCGGGCGTGGTGACGCGCGCGCTCTGATACGGCGGCGGCGGCGGCAGCTGGCGGTTCCCGTTGCCATTGCTGCTGACGGGCAGCGGCTGCTGAGCGGGATTTCGAAATGGATTAGGAGGAACAACAATAGTGTTAGCTTAAGTGGACGTACCTTTTGCTGTTGCTGCTGCTGCGCCTGCAACTGCTGTTGCTGTTGTTGCTGCTGCTGTAGTTGTTGCTGCTGCTGCTGTTGCGCCTGCAGCGCTCGCAAGGCCTGCAATTGTTGCTGCTGCTGCTGCTGATGTTGCTGCTGTTGCAGCTGCTGCTGCTGCTGTTGTTGCTGTTGCAACTGTTGCAACTGCTGCTGCTGCTGCTGTTGTTGCGGCTGCGGCGTTGTCGCCGCCTTCGCCTGCATGCTCTTCGCATAGGACGGCGGCTCCATGCAGACCGCCTTGCCCACCACGGCGCCATTCAGCGGCGGCGTCGTGGGCGTGGGCGGCTTCACGACGCCCGGCACCACCACCGGCGAGTGCTGCTGAGCGGCGGCGGCCGCCTGCTGCTGCTGCTGCACCACCGCCGGCGACTTTTGCGGATAGGAGGGCGGCGCGGAGAGCACATGGACCGGCGAATTGCTCGCGGAGGCGCTGACCGGCGACTGGGGCGCCACAGCCGTTTGCAGCACCGGCTTCTGCACCTGGGTGGACTTGACGCTCTGCATGATGATCGGCTGTTGGGTGCGCGCCTGGAAGACGCGTGGCTGGGGCCGGGCGACCCCCGTCGCGGCGGGCAGTATGCCGCTGGCGTTGCTCACCGTTATCGGGCTGGGCGAGCCCGCCGAGGTGGCCGAGTAGATGCCGCTGCTGGGCGATTTGCGGTAATCGGACTGCTGCGACTGCGTCGGCGACTGGCGCGACTGCATCGAGGCCGTGTAGCTGGGCGGCGGCGGGGCGGCGCTCACCACCACCGTATTGATCAGATATGGCGGCGGTGGCTCGACGACGGCCCCGCTGCCCGCGCCCGGATACATGTTGAGCGCCTTCATCTGTTGCGTCAGCTGCTGCTGCTGTTGCTGCTGCTGCGCCTTGATACCGCTGCCGTTCTGCGGTATAACCGGCGAGGTGCCGCGCGTCGTCTGGCAGTTGGGCGCGATCGCAGCCGGGCGGTTTAGCGCCGGCGAACGACGCTTGAACATCTGATTGGTGGGCGGCGGTGGCGGTGGCGTCGCCGAGCTGCCAACGCCGGTGGGATTGCGCGGCGGCGGCGCTGGCGGCGCCGCATCGCTGAAGCTGCTCGGCGAGGGCGAGTACTGGCCGGTGCTGGCACGTCCGCTCAGCTGCTGGTGGGTGTGCGAGTGCGGGCTATCGGAGCGGGAGCTGCCGGCGCCCGAGTCCAGCGCCGGACTGCAGCGCAGATAGTGCGTCGGTGTCTCGCGCTCGATGCTCGGCTTGCGTATCAGCTTGGGCGGTATCAGGGCGTTGATTATCTTTGGCACGTGTCCGTTGGCCGTGGGCATGGCGACGGCCACGGCGACCGGCGACGGTGCCACGGCGACATCGGGCGATGGGGACGCCGATGCCGACGGCGGCTCCAGTGGCAGCTTAGCGTGGTGGTAATCGGGCGCATCGTTGCGGCCATTGGCGGCGGTGTATCGCAGAGGTGTGTAATTCTGTAATTGGAATCGATATCGATAAGTGGAGCACGCTTGCAAATGTATGTATCGATATTGCTTAGAAAACAAAACAATATTGATATTCAAATTGGATAAATCTAGTTATGTTTTCAATTTCAATAAGAAATTTGCACTAATAATAAGCCCTATTTATTTAATAGCTAAATTTTAAAATTACCAAAACATCGATTATTCTTTATATTTTTATTTGTTTTCCTTTTTTTATGGTATATCTATTTTTTTTTTTATTTATTTTAAACACATATCATTAATAAATGTTTTAACTATTTCCAAAAATATATCACTATACGCCTCTCTCTCTCTCTCTCTTTATACAATAACACATATCCTAACCCCCAACCGTCTACGCCACTGCTTAAGCAGCATTCCTGGGCTGTGAGAAACTTTGTTTGTGTATGCCTGTCTTGAATGGGTGTGTGTGTGTGTGTGTGTATTTGGTAGCTGTTCAAAAACTAAACAAAAGGCGCGCATACAAAATAAAAACAAAAATGCGAACAGCGCCTAAAACAAAAGGTACAAGAAACGCGGCGGTCAAAGCAATGAAATCAAATTCTTGCCATCGTTCAGAAATTCCTAAAAGTCAGGAGCACTCACAAAATACACACTAGCAGAGTCAGAGAGCAAACGAAAACAGGCACAAAGACAGAGAGAGAGAGAGAGAGAGAGAGAGAGAGTGTGAGAGAGCAAACATAACAACAATGGCAGCAAAGCGATCGCCGGCTGACAGATTGCAGCAAACAGACAACAGGGCAACCTTCAGTAGGAGTGTATATATGTGTGCGAGTGTGTGTGTGCACTTTGCTGCTGTTGTTGTTGTAGTTATTGTTGGTGCTACCCGTTTTACGCATTCTTTTGATGCTACTACATCATCTCGTTTCTTTTGTGAGCGATCCTCGCATTTTGACTTTGCCGTGCGACGGACTTTGTATGAGTGATGGCCATAAATTTCGTGATGGCAACGTGACATGAAATATGTGCAAAGTCACGCACGGTTACGAAATTTAAAATTAACATGCCTGACGGCTGTCAGCAGATCAAATGTTAAATTGAAGCTGTTAATGCTAGTCTACGTTATTAAAAAAAATGTATTTTGTTTGAGGGACGCAGTTTAACTGAATTTATCATAAACAAAATTTATTTTAGCTACATATGTATAAATAAAGTAAGTATTTATAGAAATGTTGTACTACGCATCTCTAGCAGACGTATATGCATTTAAATTTTAGCTGTATTAACCCTCGGTGTGGGCGAGCGTTTGATGTGTGGCCAGACTAATTAAAACCAAGGACGCGAAACCCAACAAAAGAGGCGACCCCCAGCAGACTGGCCGACGCTTTGTCGTCTGCCTGATCCGATCCGTCTTACAAGCGAAAACCAATTGTTGGCAAATTAGCCAAAAAGCCAATGGGCGCACTAAATCAGCCGAACCGTTAGAACGCCACGACAAAAATGTCGAATAAAATAAATTGGATTTGCGGTGGGAGGCAAACACTTTCGCTAATCCACTTAAACGCCTGGTACAGCAATTGCCAACGGCCAACACCATGTAAGCCCCAATAAAAGTGCGAGCATTTCGGGCAAATATCACCTTGACCGAAATAACTTTGAACCTGACAATATGTCAATATAAATCTATATACATACATATCTATATATATATATATTTCAATTTTGCTTACGATAAACCGTTAAAAAATATGTGGAATTTTTGGTTTTTTCTTGGCTCATACATACATAATTTGGCCAAAATTGCGCGCAACGCCAAAAGATACATCATAATTCTTGACAACTGGCAAATTATACATCTATACAGCCATATACATATAGCAGTGTATATGCAAATATTTGCCTATACATATACAATTATATATGAATATATTTTGGGGAATGCTATACAGAGGCAGTCAAAGATTGTTGTTGCTTTGTTGCTGTGTGTTGTCTTTTGTTATTATTAGAGACGGGCAATGTTAATTTCTGGCCATTTGTTGTTGCAGCTTCAGCTGAAAATTGTATAGTATATGTGTACATACTTATTTATTTAGGTGGAAATTCCTAGGAAAATCGCGACACGTCGCACAAAAATCGCAAAAATTAAATGAAAATCACACCCGAGGGAATTTTTGCTTAAACGCACCAAATAAACGCAGGCAAACGCTCCCAATGGGGGAGTTTTTGCGAATTTTAAAATAAAACGGCAATTAGATTATATCATATATATATAGATGGATGATCTACGTATACACAATATGCATTGTGTAGTATTTGAATAATTACTGAATATGGATATAAAAGCGGCAATAATACGAAAATACAAGTACAAGAAGAAGTGTATCTAATTGGAAGTAAATTATTTCTATATGTATATGTAAGATATTAGGTTAACGCACAGAATTTTAATTCTAATTTCTCTTACAATAAAATCTTTGCTTACATTAGATATAAAAGTTGTATTTTTATACATATTTTAGAACTTTCAGTCTTACACCACTTTTAAATATAGACTCTTTTTAAAGACTAATAGAAATGAAAATGTTTCATAAATTTAAATCAGAACACATCACTGTTACATATATAATAAACTGAATAACTGAAGTTTAGGAAGACAAACTGAAGTGTTTGTAATGTGTTTAACCAAGAGATTAAATTTACGTAAAATTACGCAAGCCCATGTCATCTTAAATACCTTGAAACCTTTGCTCGAAATCAAAAATTTACTCAGCTTAATAAAACTAAAATGACCTTTATTTCATACCGTACGCATACTTTCAGCTGTAGCTGTGTGCGATTTATAAATAGCTTGTTGGGGGTATAGGACAACCAATTAGAGCTTAAAGCCGGATTACATATGTACATGTGTACGTAGTACCGAAGTTTATGTGTGCTTATTGAGAAACCCATAGCTCACAATGGGCATCAAAGAGTGTCAGAGGGAGGGGAGTGAGGGGAGGGGCCAGCTCTGCATTGTTTGATTTCATTGCCTTTTCGCGTTGACTAATTTATTTATGCATATTTTTCTTTGTCGCTATTATTTATTTTAATTTTAATTTTTATAATACCATTTAGCCCACCGTCGTCGGCATTCGGCGTTGGCGTTTGGCGTTTGGCGTTTGGCGTTTGCTGTAAATTTATTTCGATCGTTTTGTTATTTTAATTAGTTCTACGTAAGGTTTTCAAATCATTTTGCCTCTATTTGGTATTTGAACACGCTCGTGTCGCCGGCTGGTTCGTGTCTATGCTATGCCCCGATATTTATAGTATTGTCAAATGCGGCACGATCGTTTTATGGTAGCCGGCGGCTGCTGGCCAAAGTGCCGTCCGTAAAAAGAAGCAGCCGAGCGTGGGCGTGAACATGGCCGCCGAAAGTGTTGAGCGGGCCATGAATAAATTGTGTTTATTTATCGCTTTGGGCTGCCCACATATGGAATATGGATAAATCGCTATATATGATCAGATTATGACCTGGTATTTAGTGCGCAGCATGACCAATTAGCCACGTGGCTAAAACAAAAAAAACTGCAATGTAAAATAACTTTGACTGCAGGCATAAAATTTAAACTGTCAATATGGCTGCGGCTGGTCATAACAATTTGCCGCATCCCGTCAGCAACATTTTTATGGCCCAAAAAACGAAGGATAAAAGTATGAAATATAATAAACCTGCGCATGGCATTAACACAACTTCAGCCAGCCCCTCGACGGTTCCTGGCTTGGCTGCGATGCCGGCTCAGCCGCAGGAATGCCTGGCTAATCGTATGGATCGAGCGCTCGATCATAATTTACAATCGCACAAACAGTAGCTGGCAGTAGAATCGTAAAATTTTAAATTAATGACCCGTCAGATCATATTTAAGCATTTTTATGACTTGCGCTACAGACCAATGTCTGACCGTGTCCAGTTGCCACTATGCCAAACGTGAGGCTGCACTTTCTGCCGGACCAGGAGGCTGCTGCTGGCAAAACAATCGATAACCCGAAGAGCAAACAGTTCATAAATGATTCTTTCCAGATTTGCTGTTGTTGAGATGCAAGCCTTGAGGCGTTCACGAGCTCTCTTTGGCGCTTCCTTTAACGTGCTCTTTCTAACGTGACGTTGACGTACGCAGTGTTTAGTTCTCTTTGCACTTCGATTACTTGTTGTTGTTGTCGATGTTCGTTCGTTCGCTCTCAACAACGCATTTTAAGCTTTTGACAGCTGTGACGTCAATGTGGAATATCCAGGGCGATCGCGTGCACACACATACACATGCACGCACTTACTTGCACGAAAGAGAGAGAGAGAAAGAGTGCTGGACATTTGGTCTGGCTGCGAGAGCCGCCCACTCAGCTGTCATATAACAGTTGCGTGTGTATGTGTGTGTGTGTGTGTGTGTGTGTATGTGTGTAATGGCAGAAGGTCAATTGCATTTTGTTGGCAGTTCATTAATTTCATTCCAAGCTCTCTGCATTTATATTTAGCGCGAACAAACTCACACACACCCACCCACACATTTTTTATTTGCTAGCTGCGTTTTCTATTTTGTCCCTGAGCTGTGACCAACATTTTTCTTTTGGCCAGCCTAATTGCCAACTCCTGTTGCGCCCACGCGCAGCAACAGCAGCTTTTGTGACAAATGTCTTGGCCAACATTGATGTATTATTACGTGTATTTTACAGACGCTCTGCCCCCTGGCACAGGTGAACATCGCTCGGCTCGTGCCATCAGGTGAACATGTTTCCACAAATCGCCCACGCAGCAAACACAACGAAATTGTTTTTATTATTGTTGTTGCTTTTGTACTTTGTTTTATTATTGTTATTCTTGTATATTGGTGTTTGATGCTCGTTGTCGCGCGACATGGGTTTTATCTAGTTGTTAATTTTTTATTGGTTGTGTTTTGGGTTTCTTTCGTGTTGTTGTTTACGACGCATGAAAAATGTTGCCGCATCATTTGTAAAGCATTAAAATAAACTGATAAGTGTGAGAGAGAAAGGGAGGAAGTTACGCTCTCGTTCTTACTATTTATCCCCCCATTTGTTGCGGTTCTTTCTCTCCCAAGTGTTTTCTGTAATATTGCATAGTTAGCTGCGTTGAGTTAGTTCCTATGGAAAAACCTGAATTTTATAAATTTATGTTGTGTTTCTTCCTTCTGGGTTTCTCATGATTTTATGGTTTCGTTAATGAGTCATCAATGGAACTACATTCTCAAATGCCAGCTAATCAGCCCTCATGGTTAACAAATTCTCAAGTGTTTTTAACATTTTTAAGAAATCCCCTTTGTATTTAATATAGTGGGCCTAACAATCTCTGATTACTTATCTTCTTATCAATTTCGAAATTTTATAGTTTTTCGGACGCATATTTTAATCTACAACAAATACTTATCTTATTATATAATAAAAACATAGTTTTTTTTAATAATATTAGATTTAGTAGCCCATGAGTTGTATTTATAGTCTACGTCTTATTGACGAATATTTTTGTAGTATTATTTATTAAAATTTTAGATTAGTTGGACTTTTTCTCACATTTTCTAAGCTTAAACTGTTTTTTTTAGTTGGTTTAAAAAATAATGCATTATTTTGATTTAAGTATGTTAAAACTTCAGGTTGTCGAAAAACTATTTTTATTTATTACTTAGAAAGTTGTAGCTTAAACCGGTTAATGTATTTGCAATTTAAACTATTACTCTTATGTTGACATAATTTTTATATTTAAAAGTGTTTAAAAACACAAAATAGTTTAAATATTTTTTTGGCTAATATAATAATTATAGATTCATTAATTATAATTTCTGCACAATTTGAACCTCCGGATGTTTTAGTTGTACAAGCGACTTTTAAACCTTCCAGCTCTCTCACTTCTTTTGAGCTTGTGAATATGTATTTACTTATTCAAGCCTAAATCTTCCTCTAACTAACTTTGTTCATTTACATATTTATCAACTTGGTATTTGTATTTTTTCCACTTAAGTTCTTATTGTTCCTAGCATTGACTAATATTAGTTTATTTTCGTTATGTTATTTTCAGTTCTTACCTGATTATTTCTATGATTATTTTGTACTTCGAATCGATTTAGATCCTGTTTAATGCTCTCGAGCGCTTCTGCTGTGTATTTATCATTGGGGCGACCGCCCCTTTTTTCGCCCGCTGGATGCATTATGCTGCTGCTGCTTCTCTTTGTGATATTTAGCACTCATATCACAAAATGCTCCACACTCACACACGCACACACACACACACTGGCACACACGCACACTCACACACACACACGCACTTAGCAAGACGCAGTTGCGCTCACTAAACAGCAGCAGCAGCGATTTAATTTAAATAAATACCTTATGTTTATAACGATGTGCGTGTGTGTGTGTGTGGGAGAGAGAAGCTTGTTCTTGTTGTGCCTCTTTTAGATGCTTTTGCTGCTTTTGTTTTTGTGGCTTGTATTTTGATTTGATTTCAGGCACTTTTTTGCATTTGTAAATGTTTTTAATTTTTGTTAACTACTTACTAGTCTTGGCTTAAGGTAGGTATGCGCCTATTAATCAACGTTGTTTTATTGTCGTTATTTTTTGTTATTACTTTTAATAAAGAAAATTGTTTATTTCGAATTTGGTTTTTTTTACCACTCGCTAAATTCTTCACTAAGGCACTTCATTTGCATTATAATAAAAACATTTTTTCTTTAGATTTTTTATCTTGCTGCACAAATTCATTTTGCATGTAAATATATTCACAGATTTCTGCGCTTGTGTTAAGTCTTCATTTTGTATCACATTTGCTGCTTTTGCCCTCTTTTATTTCATTCCATTTTATATATTTTATCACAAATTCTGGCACTCATCATCATCGTCATCGCAATACAATTAATATTTTAGGCGGGCACTGGAAGTCACTCGATGAATGAATTTGAATATTTGAATACAAATTATGCATGTATGTGAATATTGGCCGATGTTGATTTTGATTTGATTTAGCCGAGGCAGAGAGCACAACACACGGCTTGACGGAATTTTAATTAATAATATACACGATCGATGTCGCCAACTTGCTGAAAATAGACACAAAACAGACGATATAAAATAACTAAAAGTGTAGAGGAAAACCAAAGTAAGCGCGCTTCCAGCAAGTGTGTCCAACTGATAGATACCCTGTACTAAATATGTAAATCTATGACTATGCATACATTTTTACAAAGACCAGTTCAAAATAATCTCTATATATATTTGTACGTATGGTAAATAAGAAAATTTAATTGGTCTACCTCTGATAGTGTCCGAGTTCGCACGGGTCGGACAGCTTTACTTTCAGGAAGATCCCTTGGATGAAGAATCTTTAGACATTTTTTCTTACTTTTTTGAAGATAAAACCTCTTATAGGTCGGACGTTCTTTAGGCGGGGTGCGGGCAAAATTTGGTAAATATCAATAAAGCGGACCAAAAATCACCTTTTACCGAAAGTAATTCTAAAAATATATTTGACTTGAAAACTCTATTTAAATTCTGATTTCTTATAAATGAATGAAAATATTGAGAGAAACGAAAGGAAAACTATAAAAATTGTATAAATAAGCTGTTTCCATTGGACAGTTACAAACAGTGCAAACAGAGCATGCCGTTGAAAACAATTTTAGAGTTACAGGGTATACAAAAAAAATTGTCACACGCTTCGCAGATGCGACGCGTTTTAAAGGCAACTAAACTGCTCCATCACTCATGCACACACACTACACACTCACGCACACACACACTCACGCGCACACTCACTCACACTTACTCACGCAGCGCTCATTTACATGCCGAAGACGTGAGTCAGAAGAGAGACACGCAGTCGGCTACAAAATTTTGTTAAACATTCTGTTACAGTTTTTTACGTTTTTGGTTTGAGGGGCATGAAACACAATGGAATTGGCAGCACTAGTCATATTGGAATGATTTGCACGCTTGGCAAAGGTGACTGTCAACGCCAAAAGTCTGGAAAGTCTGGCGGCGCATGATCATAATTTATGCATCAAGTTGCGCATTATGTCATTGCCGTATTCCGGGAAGCGTATAAATTCCCTAAAAAATCATTTTATGACGACCCATTAAGTTCACACACTATGGGCGAGGAGGAGCCATGGGCAAGGGATTGACGTGCGCACCTGACTATGAAAGCGATTCAGACATAGATATACATACATTCACACACACACAGCTACAGAAATATGTAAACAAACAGACCAAATAGCCGAAAAGAAAACAATTTCGCCGAACTGTGCCAAGTGCAAATGAGTAAACTGAATAGCAATTGCAGCTATGTGTGTAAAAATTTAAAACAATAATGTATATTTACACATGCATGTAAATTCTATTAGTTATGTGTGTAACTCCAGAAGGCAACTTTATTAGCTCGCTCTCTATTCAAGGACAAGAGTGCAAACAAATTTAAGTCAAGCTTAAATATCAATGTAAGAATAAACTCTTTACTGTTAAAATAACATAATTATGTTATTAATCGAACTCAGCTGAGCTTAGGCCTTGAAATGTTAATGAATAAAATTATTCTTTACGTTTATTTGTCACCCAATTTTTCGTTTCGAACCCAAGCGCGAACCAAACAATGTATTTTCTTTAAGAATGTTTGCCTTTAAACAATCCTTATTAACAAATAGTAATTATAATAAGTTGGTAATTTAGAACCCCGTTAAAAAATCACAAATGTTAGACAATTAAAATTAAAGCCTTTTTTATATTTAAGTAAATTGAATTTCTAATTCTGATAAGGATCGTATAAGCAGTGGAATGTTAAGCTATTTTATGGTACCCTTAGCAGATGGTATGCAAAAATGAGTTAGGAATAATATACACAAGAAATTGTCGGCCCGTAAATTTAGCTTGTGTACATATTTTGTACTGACAAAAGAGTTTAATTATTTTGTTGACAAAAGTTAACTTTTGCGCCTTGTTTTGTTGACACTACGCATTTTGCTATAGTGCTGTGGAATGCTGAATTTAGAGACTTCGGATGTACTTAGCATACATACATAGTGTATGTGTCTATAAGATAAGCGAGACTGAAGGTGCTTGGGATAATAAACAAACACGCGCCAAATCCAAATGTCAACAGAGTTTGGCCCCCAGACCGAGTCAACCCACGCTGGGCCCCCCCATCGTCACCCCGTTGCGCAACTGTTGCGCACCGAGCAGTTTTTGCCAATTTGGGATATTTTCACATTCCATGCATACCGCAAACAAAAGTATATTTATAAATGTATCCAATAACTAATTAACAATACAAATAAGTCGAAACAGAATACAAGTACAAATGTGTGCAAACATCCACGCATAGACAATTCACTCTCATATACATACATATGTGTGCGTATGTGTGAGAGAGAGATTTTTGATGCGTTATTAAGCGGCTCGTTGAATGCGACGCTATTGGAATTTTTAATTGTTTAATTGCGGCCAAATTTTTGCCTGCTTGACTTGAAAGACAGAATGCCGCATTGAGACAATTTTATGAGCTATTATGAGCATCAGACATTCGTTGGTATTGCTATAAATTCATAGGTAAAACAACAAATCACAACACACAAATGAGAGAGAGAGAGCGAAGCGCAGAGCGCTCTGTCAGGTAGTCAGTCAGTTTAACAGGCGCTGCTGTTGATTACATGGCCTCTGTTAAGTTGTTATGTTAATGGCCCATGTAAGAGCCTATTTTTAGTTGGTTTCTCTATTGCCTAAACGTCACTAAAAACCATCGTAAAGTGCGTGAGACCAGGCGATTGTGTGTGTCTGTGTGTGCGGGGGAGTCGCGTGCGCATGTAAAAAGCATGAGAAATTGGCCATCAAAATGCAAGGCAAGTGCAAAAGCTAATAAAAATACATAACACAAATGCCAGTCGCAGGCCAAAGAGAGCGAGTGAGAGCAAACAGCACTCTCTCACACACACTCGCATACAGAGGCAGTCTCGCTCGCTGGGCAGCAGATAAAAATAGTATTAGTTTCTGATTATTATTGCAAAAATGCGCATTCCTCGGCGACTTATCCCCACAAGGCGGCTGCTGCTGCTGCAGCCGCTGCTCCACTCTACGCGCGCTCCGTGTTTTCGTTTCGTTTTCCCTTTTTTCATGCACACACAAATACACACACACACACACACTCACGCACATGCAGTTGCAGCAGGCATGTTTCAAAATGTGTGGAAAAAGAGAAGAAAAGAAGAAAAAAAATTGAAGCAAGCAAGAAAAACGAGCTAAATTGCATTTTCGTCGTCGTCGTCGTCGTCGTCGTCGTCGACGTTGTCGCTCGCCGATTGCAACTTGCAGCAGCCAGCGACGACGTCGAAAACAGTGGCGTGCTGCAAGGGGGACGGCCGCTGCCCAACTCTCTATGCGCTGCCATCAATGGCCAAACGCCCACCCAGCGCCGCGACCCCCTCAACCCAGAAGCGGCAACAGAAACTAGCCCCGGCTTGACTTGGCCTGGCCAGGCCTGGTCACTTTTTATCGTTCATTTACTTTTAAAAAGCAGCAACAACAACGGCAACAGATCACTGTATTTATTGCCCTGCTCATGCCTGGGCTCCGTGCGCATGTGTGTGTGTTTTTGGAATGCACACTCACATACACAACGCCTCACCTGTTTAGTCGCTGCCTGCAGGCGGAGCAGCCCACAACAGCAGCACTAGCAACAACAACAACAACAACACCACACACACATGCATAATAATCCACTACGAATTGCATGCTGGAATGTGAATGGAATCTGAACAATTTTCAGCGTCGCTGACGATGACGCCGTCGTCGTTGACGTCGTTTGGCGCAACTTTTTGCACGTCAAACCAAAAAAAAAAAAAAAAAAATATATTGTTAAATAAAAAACAAAAATAAATCACGTAAAAAACAACAGCGATTGCAACACTAACATTGCAGTGATGTACACAAATACATATGTATGCATACGTATGTTACTTATGCAAATAAATGCGTGTATGTATGTCACGCAGTTGACGTAGTCCAAACATAAATAAGCCGCTTGAGAAATTATTGTCGCACTGACATTGAGGCGCATTTCTCACAGCAGCAGTAGCGGCAGAGGCAGCGCTGATGCCTCTAATTACAAGCGCACCCGCAGTTGTTGTCTTGCAGTTACTTGTGCCACATTTTGAATCTCTCATATTTACATTTACATTGCGCATACGGTGTTTCTTTTCTTTCTTTCAAAATCTTTACCATGGGGGTATTCCTGCCAAAATGGCTTAAATTATTAAAACCACGTGCGGTCACACTACGCATATCAAGACTCCTACCAAAATATGAATATTTAGATATAATTATTAAAAGGAATAATTTTATAATTTGCATATACATCAATTTTCAAAAATTCAAAAATTAAGTTTTTTACATTTTGCAATTTTCTTTATATATTTATTTTGTTGTAAAAAATTGAATTGTTCGAAACCTGAACGACCACTGTAGTTATACAATATATGTATATATATCTCTATGTGCAACAGTTCATTCCTTCTTTTGATAATTTCTTTTATTTGCGGCAAAAGATAAGACTGCAAAAATTTCTGTTTACTTTCTTGTATTTAAATTGTTTTTTTTTTTTTTTGGTTGCGTAGATCACATTTCATGTTCTCTGCATAAACAGATTCACCTGCGAATAATAATTGCTGCATTTAATTATAGCCACATTCGATGTCATCCAACTGATTGTTTTGCCAGCTTGTTCTGCTGTTTATTTATGTTGTCACTGTTTATAAAGAAAACTAACATATCAAATTAACAGTTGTTAAGTGACACTTAATTTTCCATTGTGCAGTTAATTGTCTTTACATTTGTGCCTCATTGTTGTTCACAGAAAGTATTCAAATAAATAAAAAACAAATTAAGCGATTATTTTTAGTTGCTGCTGTAATCGATAACTTATTGTACTTAGAACAAAGTAAAGCAATAGTTATATCACTATTTTAAGGTTTTTTTTTTAATTGGACAGAGTCGAAAAAATTCATAAACGGAAGCTATAGCTGTTACCAATGACATTTTGTATATAGAACATGTACAAAATAGTAGCCATACTAGTTTCCATGCTAGTACAAGTTAAGAATCAATAAAGTTGATTAATTACTTCTGCTTCTTCAGTTATCGAAAACATCCAGTATTATTATAAGTAACATATTCTGTTATTATATATTCTAAATCTAGCATGTCTAAAGGGACTATTATCGATAACACTTAGAGCTTGGAACATTCCAATTAGCCTGAGATTCGATGAGGCTGACAAACTAAAGCAGCAGCAGTTTTTAAAGTAATTCTCAAGGGATATTGCTATAATCAAGTTAATCATATTTCTTCAATTTCTGCTGCACCTTCAGTTATCGATAAAAGTTTGTAATTGCTGCATGTCAATTTCAAGACAGTTGCTGTCATCGTCAAGTAGCTGTTATTTTTGTTGCACTTGTCTCATATTGTTTGCTTCGAGATTTCGTTTTTTATTCTAATTGCTGCTGCAGTTAAAATTGTTGTGTTTGTTTTTTAAGTGATCGAGTTTTGACACCTGAATTAATACGGCAATTAGCCGCAGATGGCATTTGAAAATGAAAATAAGCTAAGGACAACGCAGGCAACGGAAAGAGGGGCATAATTATGCACATATATATGCAAGTAAATACACACACTCATGCACACAGCCGAAACAAATGCAAGAGAGTGAAAAAGGGAAGGAAGAAGGGCGTGCAGAGCTAGAGCGGAGCAGTTGCAGCTGAAGAATTTAATCCGATTTGTAGTAAAGTAACGAGCGCGCAGATGTTGCGAGCAACGACAACGGCGTACGGACGGGAGGAGGGCATAGAGTTAGGAAAAGCAACACACGCACGCACACATAAACACTCGACACACACAAACGCAAACTGCGTGTAGTGTGTAGAAAAAATATGTAAATAGATGAACCGTAGCATGCATTTGGCATTTTTTTTTGGATTTTCCACAGAGCACCAAAAAATGCACTCACACACTTGCGTTTTTGTTTGTACATTTTCTTAGATATAAATATATATATATTTTTTTAGAAAGAGAAACAGCCAACCAGCACAATTGGAAATACATACATACACGAGACACATTTACACATACACACACAGACGCACGCACGACTGAGAACTGAATTTTCGATCTGAAAGCACACGTCTCGCGCACTGTTTTCGCATGTAAGCGTTGCGTTTCTCATTAAATTTACCTTCACGCGCTGCGTTTTTGCACTTTTCACAAATTTTCCTCCACCTCCACGCGCTGCGTTGTTTTAATTAATAATAATAGATGGGCGATAGATTGTGGTGGTTGAGCGATCGGCAGTCTTTTAAATGCGGTGGTCGCCCGATAATTTAAATTACAGGGTTGCATCTCGTTTCATTATCAAAATCAATTTAAAAGGTTGGCAGCACTTACAGTCTGCACTAAACAAAAAGCTGAGTGCTATGAGCTTCATTATGTTGCTCGCCTGCACATAATGAAGCACATATTTAAAAAAATAATGTCTCAACGTAATTAAATTTTCTTTGTTGTAAAAATGTTAAAAAGAGATAAACCATGGTATTTTTTTTTACATATTGCACGATTTACTTTTAATTTAAAATTATAAAGTTGACATTCACATATTTCTGATAGCTATAAAAAATACCTATTAAATTTTTCTCAATTTGAGTCTTGGTCACACTGTTTTAGCGATAATAGTATTTAAGTATGGATGTTTTTATATTAAAATATCTAAAGTGTGTAGAATGGAGATCATCTATTCAATATATTTAGAATGTTATTGAGTTATGCGCCTTGGTGTCACTTATGCAATGCTTTTGATTTCATTAGTATATATTAGTATATGTAATAAAATGATATTTTTGGCCCTTGACTAGAACGGTCACACTGGTTACATTGTCTGCAGTTCTCTGCGCGCACTTTAGATGAGCGGGTGTAGTACGGTCGAGGCAGTTCCTTTTGCGGCCACTTGGCATTGTTTTTGTGTGTCGTCGTTCGCTTAACGCTAGTACTTAATCAAAAAGTGTTGGCCAGTTTCCATTGCTTGCAAGTCAATTTGTGAAAATCGAAAAACCGCTAGTGTAAAGTTAGCCTTTTTGGTGGGATCTACATGTGCGTATGCGTGTTTGTGTGTGTGCGTGTATATACTGAGGTGTGATATGCCGAAAATCAATAACAAAGCAAAGTAAATAAAACGCAGGCGAAAAGTGCATATGAAAGTGGCTGGACAATGCAAAGCCGAAGAAGGAGAAGCAGAAGCAGAAGCACAACGTTCTGTTGAGTGGGAAAGCAAGCAGCTTCAGGCCCGGCCCAGGAGTTGCTGTTGTTGTTCTTGCAACAACAAATAAACACACAAGTGTAGATCAACGTGACGTGAATTTGTAAAGTGCGCCGTTATTAACGTCGTTGTTGTTGTTGTTGTTGCTGTTGTTGCTCTTCTTCTTCAGCTGCGTCTGTTGTGTTTTCTTATGCTTTATATATATTTAATGCTTTGTATATATACATATTTTAATTAATTCCAATTCTGGTTCTTCAGCTGCGAATAAGGTCAAAATAAAACACGCAAAAAGCGTTTTAATTCCGAGTATTCATTTTAACAATTTTACAATCGTGTCTGTGTGTGTGTGTGTGCGAACAGAACAACGCGCGTGATTCATACCTTTCACACACACCGGGGCGGCACAGGAGAAGTCGTCGACAGCGCGTGTTGTTGTTGGCCAGAGAGACGAACGGCGGAGTCGTCCATTGAACCGCTGCGGCCGACGACTGCGACGCGATTGCTTCCTGGCAAAACGACAACACCAACGCCAACAACATGGACAAAAGTAAGTATGCTGGCGATGAAGAAGAAGAGTGAACATAAAAAAAACCTATGAAATTCGTGCCTTGCTGCAGTTTTGTTGTTGTCGCTGCTGCTGTCTACGTTTTAGGGTGGGTCCATCTTTCACGTTTATCTATGCGTTTTTTCGCTCTACGTTTCGCGCTCACATTCGCATTGTTGGGTGTGTCTTAGGGTGGGCGTTTAGAGTTTTTTTTCGGTTTGCCCAAGGACATTAACACAATAAGAAAATTTGAATTTGTTAATGCTAATGTTGTTGTTGCCGCTGATTAAATCCGATACACATTCAAAGCTCTAGATTTTCACAAGGGTTAAAAAACCTTTTTAAACCGGTTTTACAGTTGACTTTAGATCATTTTTTCTGTTTTTAATTTTTTTTGTTAAATAGGAATTTCTTGCTGATGATTTCATGCGGCGAAGCTTGAAATTTGTTTTGTTTTTTGGTTTGGCTGCGAACGTGCGGGATTAGGTGGAAAACACAATGTGAATAGTTAAGACAAAAGATTTACATTTGTAGAACGGCAATAGAGGCAGGTAGCAGGTAGAAAAGTGTGTTGCACAATTGTTAAGGTCATGTAGAGTTGGTAAATTCCATAAAAGAGTGTGTTTGAAAGAATGCGATATTGAGAAGCAAAAAGCTTATAGGACTAACGCATGAATCAAATACGAAATTCTAGGAAAAAATAATCGTAATTTAAAATTCATAATTTGAGCCAAATTTTTGTAACCCTTAACAATATGTAATTTTTGATAACCCAATAAGAATCTAAAATATATAGTATTTTATAATCATTTTTTATACTATACTTATTAAATACTTATTAAATCCTATTTCATCTCTGTTCATTCAACCGAGAGCTTTTTATCTTTTCCTTGTTAAAAGATTCTTCACAAACTTTTCAAAAATATGGTATTTAGATTTGGAATTTGATATTGATTTCGAAATGTAAACAATATTCCCAAATTAAAAATACTGTTATATATAAAACTAAGGAATTATTATGCTGATATTTATAAGATCCCACAAATATGAGTCATATAAGTAGTTGTAGACACACAATCTAGACATGCATATGTATGTGTGTGTAAATTAAGTGCAAATTGAAGAACAAGTTTATGTTTGGCAAAAGAGAAATTAAAGCCATTTCTAGAAAGTTAAGTTTCTAATTGCCAAAAAAGCTTTTTTGTTTTATATAAAATAATTAGGATTATATCTTCATATCTCTACTTTTATGTAAGTTTATTGTTTGTATCCTACATCGCTTTAAGTACACAGAAGTTTTGGGAAACAGAAATCATTAACAACTTTTATAGACCATATACCTGTCTGATAAGGACAGACCAAAAGTCATCGAGTATTGTACAATATTCATACATCTTGGGTTTGCTTTCTTTGTCAACCACAAGATTGTTGTTGGTGTTGTTGTTGTTGATGATGTTGCTGATAATGTGGTTGATTGGTTGCATATACGTATGTATACATTTCACTGACGCCCCGCAACAGCACCCTTTCGCCCCCACAGTGCCCCCCCTCCCCCTCCATCGGGCGCAGTTTAGATTCGAGTGTATCTTTATTCTCCTCCGCTGATGATTTCTTTTGATGAGCAATTTGAGGCACACAATGGAGCTCGACGAATGGTTTTGTCTGGGTCGCATTTGCATCCCGAACAAAAGACGCCGTAGCTTTCTTCCGTTTGTGGCGCTGTTGTTGCTTTTTAAGTGATTCCATTTGAAAACTAAAAGTGAAAAATCATAATAATACAAAAGCTAAACAGCAGCAAACCATAAATACGCTGATGACCAACAGGAAATGCCCGAACACATAGTATTTGTTGTTTGTTTTCTGGAATACCCTGTACTCTTTGAAAATGAGTGCAAAAGGGTATATTACATACATATGTATTTATACACATACAAATGTATATATATTCAGGTGATCCATCTTTGTAAATGCCTCGAAAGTATTTTTATTTATTCGATCATAACTGATAATAACCGAAAATCATAACCAATATTAATCGTTATTTATATTATTATATACTACTTAAATAGCTTTAAGTATAGTTTAAATAAATCGAGATTTTTTCACTTTTTCTATATTTTTGCCCACAAATCAATCGCATTTTTAGAGGTACAGTTACACACCACTTTTAAGCAACGCTAAATTTTATAACTCTAGGGTATCTGCGAGTGGGACATGCTGCACTTGCCACATCTTTATCGTAATACAAGTTGCTTATCAGCAACGCAGTTGGCCATTTGATAAATTGTCTGAGGCAAGCCCTGTGCATTGTGGGTGCGCCAATTTCTCTTCTCCACTTTCCTCTTTTCTGCTCTTTCGTTGCCAATGGCTCCTACCGGCGCCAAGCCCCTGAGTTGGCTGCCTTTCATTTGCCTACAACTTCTTGATTGCCTAACTACTCTGCGCATTCACAAACACTCATTCGACTTAGCTATGAGTCATCAAGTTCAATGTTGAGTTTTGTCACTCGAAATGCGAATTCACAATTCACAATTGGTTGACAATTATCCGAATTTTGTGCACTTAACGAAACAATCCCCCCCCCCCCCTCCCGTGCACCCAGACTGATCTGTCACCCACATGCAAATAACAGTGAATGTATTTTATTGGGTGCTTTGAGTCAGCCCATGAATCTATGAACAACCCACTGTAAACTACTTGAAATGTGGCGCGCATTCAGTTTGCTCTGCGTGCGCTTATCTTATCGCCCGTTTTGGCTACCCAACTTATCAGAGCGTAGTGTTTTTCTTTTTATTATTACTATTTTTTTTTCTTGTTACAAATTTATATGGCAACATATCGAGTTTGATGCGTTAAAGCCAAAACTTTTGTTGCTCAATTTTCGACTGACACTGAAAAAATAAGTTGAAAAAAATGTTGCAGTCGGATGTATCCGACTGCGTAATACTCGTTCACAGTACACAGTAGTTACTCATTTGCGAACTTTTTTTTCAAAATTTAGAAATGCAAATTAACATTTTTAATCGATTGTGGTTGTCTCATTTAGTATAAAAAACAATATTAAACCCGATTCTGAGGGGGTCAAATTTTTTGTCGAAAATCATGCAAAAATTGACAAAAATTTTGACAAGTAATGCTCTTGGTTCCATAACTCGAATATTTCAAACGCCTATCACTTTGTCAAAACTGAACCGATTTTTTATGTTTGATGGCATTTTTTTTCAAGGTTTGTCCCGTATTATGGACGTAGCCGGACAATTTTTTCTGTGATTTTGGGGGAGCTTTCCAGTAGTATATATTCCAGATATGGTGCCTCTAGTACAAAAATTTTGGGAGATATACTCATTTACTATTTTTTAGGCGGGGGCGCTGGGTGGTGGCGCTATACTGGGCGTGGCCGGGATATCAAGGTGGCAATTCGCAATGTTGTAGGAAATGTTAACCTTTTATCGATTTGCGATCATCATGTTATTGATTTACCAGCCTCCCAGTGAGCGTGGCACAAAAATCATAACACTTTCTCTGTCTCGTGTCTTTGTCTCTTGTCTCCTTCTGACTGCATTTTCGCAATTTTGTATACCCCTCTTAACGACTCCCAACAAATGTAGGGTATAATAAATTAAAAAACTATGCCAAGTTTATTCAATGTTTGCGCTGCTTACACAAACACACTTATACATATATATGTAAGCACATACGTTATGTATATACATGGATATATGTGCATCTGCTGCCTGCTTGATTGGGCCCCAGTGTCTCAGACAAGCGCTTTGTGTTCTTTATCAGCCGATTGTTTAGGCGTCATTAATTCTGGGCGCAAAGCAGAAGAAATGCGGGCAATCGTCTGCCAAGCCACCATATAAATACGATGTCTATACACACACGCACACACGCTTACACACAACAGCATATCATTGAACTGATAAGCGGCAACTGAACTCAAGGCCTCGTCTACATTGCTTACAATATGCGCCCTCTGGCTCCTCCTTCCCCCGCCCTCTCCCTATCTTGAAGTGCTCGACTGTCGCAATTGTATAATTGAAACTCAATAAGTGTAAAGTAACTGTTCCGTATTTCAATTTCAATTCTTCGAATTTTTCCTGTGTTTTCCAAACAATCGAAGATGAATAGAGTTGAGTCAAGCTGCAGTTTTTAAACTCAATTATTGACAGATGGATTTTAAGCACTTAAGTTTTTCTGTTTTCTTATTATTTGTCTAGCTCTGGAACGAACTGGAGCTTAGTTTTGGGTTTGCGAAAGATCTAAATTTATTTCTCTCTATTTGTTCTCTTCATTGAGAAGCAGGCCATCTGTGTGTGAGTAACCAAAACGTATTTAAATAGATATAAACGGAAGTTAGTCAGTTTTTGACTAATAAAAGTAAATGATAAACGGGTACTAACTACATATAAACCGGAAATATCAAAAGACATTGAAGAGAACTTTCTGTAAAATAGAATAGTTTTTTGGACTGTTTTGATTCTGTTATAAAATTCATATCATTAATAAATTGAAATGATGTCATAATTTATATGTAATGCAAGCTTGAATTGTGCTGTAAGGCAAAGTTTGCTAATGATTAAAAAAAAAAAAACAAACATTTTTTTCCACAATTCTTATCATAATTATAGTACTCTTTTGCAAGGGCATAATAGATTGCACCTAACGGTTGTTTGCTCTCAACTTGATGTAGACTATGAAAACGTACAAAATGAACTTTCCATGACATGCAATCTTTTATCTAATTATTTCTATAAATATCTAAACATAAAATTCAATTCGCTGATTGAATTCAAAGTGCAATTATTCCGTGGAATGGGTAAACTGCTGGGCCCGGCGCACCATTAAGAAAATGTAATCAGCAAGAGCCTCTTAATGGCAGCTGACCTCTGGCTGCAAGTGCCCCTCCACCCCCACGCGGCTCTCTCGTCAATTCAATCGGTTGAGGCACGCTCATCAGCTAAATAGATGTGAGTGTGTGTCTGTGAATACACAAAAGAATTCATAGTCGTTTAGTCGTGTGGCCAAACGCTTTCCATCGTAAAGTCTGTGGAATTAAACACCAGATGGCGCATTAATCAAGCGAGCGCTTTTTCAATTTGAATGGCCAATGTTTTAGCCTTGGCAATGGAAATGCGTGGGCGTGAGCCACACTTGAGTCGGCTCGAGTGTAGTTGCTGTATGAAACCGATGCAAAATGACTTAATCAAGTTGCATGACACAGTCACATACACATACATACATACACTAATCAAATGTGCTTTGATAACGCCACACTCCATATTAGGTGGCAGCGAAGTATTTAACTCTTATCAGTTGGATTACATTGTCTTGGCGCCGTGATTCATGCGTTGCGATATCCAAACAAATGTCGAAGCTGATAATTGGAATAAAGTAAAAGCTGGGAAAATACGCGAAATTCGTCGACTAAATGTATACACTTGTATCGGGAATTCAGCTTTTGACATAGCATGTGGAGCGATAATAGAAGGAAAGGAGTTTCGAAACTCATATATACATATATTGTAATTGTAATCAGTAAATATATATTAGATAATCTTGTTAATATGCATGCACAATCAATAAATTACTGCTTTATGAACCTTTAATTTACAATATTCATTTTTATTCTATGAACAAATATTAGAAAATATGGTTGTTGTATTTTTATATATTTTTTTTTAGAAAAACATTTTAAGTATATAAACAATTTTATTTTTAAGAAAGAGCATTTGTTTATACGTTTCCAAGTGTTCGTTTAAGTGTATATTTAATTTAGATGTAGCTTCTATTCATATTGGTTTAGATTATTTACTCATGTAGTGCATCTGCAAGTGTACTCAATATTCGGCACATGCTCATCATTCGTGTTTTGTCAACATTTTGTTTGCCTACTGTTTTTTTTTTTTCGTTTGTCAGCTAGCACGCAACATTTGCTGTCTCAATTGTAACCTTGCCCCTGAACTTTCCCAATTACCGCTACCTGCCAGTCATGTAAAGTAAAAGCCAAGGTCATAAATGTGACATGGTTCAAGGACGAGGCCAGACAAACGAGGCCTGCAGCTTAAGGAATGCCCTGGGGTCGTTCTGCAGACCGGATGTGTCTGTGTGAGTGTGTGTGGCAATGTTTCTATAAATGTTTTATAGACTTCCCTTGATAGTGTCAACATTTAATCATTTATTCTTAATTGGTAGGGTAAGTTGATGATGGTACTACATATATATAAAAGTATATGTGTATTTAGATGCATTTAATCGGGGCTTAGTTTGAATTACCTTAAATTTGATTGAACTATTTGGTTATCGCTTCTATATATAGTATCGGAGTTTCGAACCTGCCTCAAAACTATTAGAAACATTTTTAGAATTCTTACCTTGGTCCGAAACTGGATCGAATACAAAAACTGACTGGAAACAAAAACTGAAAAACCAACTAAACTTAAAGATTGAAATTTCAGCAAAGTCTTTCCCATCCTAGTCGTAATCAACGAGGAATCGGCAAAAAAGAGTTATATATTATACGATCTTAAAACGCTGATTAAAAGGAAAAATGATTTTTAAACCATCTTCTTTAGACTACTTGACATAGATTAATAATCATTGTAATTTTTTCGTTTATAAAACTAAATCTATAGTTCTAAGCCACTTTTTTGGCAGTAAGCTCCTTGACCTACTAATAAATGCGGTCTGCAAACATTTTACCCTAAAGTACAGACATAAAAATCAAACCTTGGAAAGTTGGGTGGCAACCCTCGCCCCACTGGTCCGCCCGACTCTACCTAAAAGCCAAGTAGTGCTGAGCAAATTAAGTACATATGTATATATAGATTTATTGCCCCTTTTCAGCCACGCCTCACTCCACATTTTGGCTTCTTTTAGGTGCGTTGTTTAAAAGTAAAACTCACGCAAACGTAATTTAACATTTCTGGTTCATGGCCCAAGGAAAAGTCAAAGCCAGCCCAAAACTGATTGTTAAGCCAATTAGCATGTGCTTCTTCGAGTGCAGACGAAGGGGGATTTGTCTTCACACACACACACACACACACGCACAAACACCCACAACACCTTCGCGAGGTGTTTGCCTCAAAAGGTGGTGCAAAGCGGGCCGCACCTTCCCAAAAGCCACCAAAACCGGTTAACCTCACCCCCCCATAAATGCCCCTGCTCCCAGATGCAACCAGCCGCATTTTGTGTGTGTTGTTGCCGCTGGGCTCTGCAAATTGATTCATTTCTATGCGTAGCTTTATTAAAGACCCTACAAATGCTGGCCTGTAAGCAGGGAAAAATCTGGCTTATAAGCATGGCAAGTGTGTGTTAACTTGGCGGAACTGTAGCTAACACCTTGATAAAAGAGCTCATTGGGCAGAGCTAAGGAAAGAGAGGCATATCAATAGTAAGCCCCGAAGAATGGAAACGAAAGGTCGAGAAAACTATTAATCATCTTCATAAAGTTCAATAATCTTTCCTTTTGACATATATTTAAGATTGTTTTCTATGGGCAATACAATATGTTTCTTAACTAAACAAGTGAATAATCAGTCAGAAAAGAGTTTATTAAATTGTTAAAAAGTTCTTTTAATTATCTCGAAAGGTGAGCTGTCTAAGTGAAAATTAAGCAACTGAACAAATTATGTCTTAGTCTTAAACATTCTTAGTATATTTTAAGCTCCAATAACTTTAATATATATTTAACTCTAATTGATTCATTTAAGATTTATATGACATAATTTTAATAGAGCATTGCCGAGTCGGTCTTCTCTTTCTTGCCATTTTTAAGCCACTTTGATATACATTTTTTTTCATATGCAATTTGCATATTTTTATGGCAGCTTTAGCTGTGTGGCTTTGACATTGGATCAGCTTTTTAAGCACAGCTCATCTATTAGAAACCGCCCACCATTCATAAACGCCCCCTGGCGGTCAAGAGTGCAGACTGCAAACTTGCCATTTTCAACAATTTTGACACATTTGCACGATTTTCCAGTCGGAACTTGGCGGATTTTTCACACGACACAGCGCACCATGGTCGTCGCCTCATTTTTCAGCGGTCGCTACCGCTGTTGTTGTTGCTGTTGCTATCCGTGGTGGTAGTTTTCACCACTTAATGCTGCAACTTTTCACAATTTCTCAGCATTTAGCCGGCGCGCCTCATTTCACAACCAATGCTCGGGCTGGCAGTCGGTCGGTCGTCGCTGCATGCTTCCCATTCTACAATATAGATGGGTATGCATGTGTGTGTGTGTGTGTGTGTGTCTGTTTTGTATAATTGTATTTGTAGTTGTTAGCTGGCCTGAGCTTTGTGGTCGCTGTCTGTTGGGTTATTAAAGCGCACATTCAGATGCGATGTATGGCCAAAAGAAAGAAGAGAAAAAAACGTATAAAAAAATATACATGAGAAACGCGAGTGCACGACTTGAATATGCTCTCTAGACGGCTCTGAGCTATATAGTATAATTTACATATACTATATATTTTATATATAGGGCAGCTTTTTTCTTTAAAAGTGAAAAAGTGAAACTAACCTATTAAAGTTTTATTTTCCACACAAATATGTAATAATACTTTTAAAATATATATTAATTTATTTTAAGCTCACATAGTTCATATTTTTAATAAATTCTATAGATAAATTTTAAGAAATTTAAACAAAATATAAATTGGTTTTACTTTTAAGGTGTCTCTTCTGAATAATTATAGAAGTTCTAATACATTTTTTAAAAAGTGTTCAAGCCAAAATTGGCTTATTGAAAAATTGTTTTGCAAAAATGGAAGATTACATGCAAATTTGCTTGGGTTATGTTTTTTTTTTTTATTATTTTTTTTTAACATAAAAGGCTTTACCAGCCCTAAAAGACCTAAAAATCTTTGTGAACTGTCAGCCACCAAATCAGTTAACTCTGTTCGCTAAGATGTAAATGCTGGCCAGAAATATATTTACCGTTACGAAGAATTTGCACTATTTTGGTGTACTCTTTTAAGCCACTTTACGGGGTATTGAAAAAAACCACAGTAAAGGTTTATATGGCCGACGCTTTGTTTGGCTTGACTCTTGGCTGTCGCGTGGGGTTAAACTGTAACTGAAATACGGCCGTGTTGGCCCAGTTACAAATCGTCGCAGCGACTTGAACGTTGCTTGCAGCACTTTTGCCACTTCCCCCAATGCCTGTCTCTTTCTCTCGGGCCTCTCTTACTCACTCTCCTTTACTCTCTTTATGGTCTTGTGCAACTTTTAATGCTGTCGCCGTCTGCAAATAAAGTGAAATTATTATGTGCCTCACACACAAAGCTGCTTTAGATTGGATTTGGTAGCCACTTCAACGTTGGTGGTCCACACACACACACACACACATTCAGCGCTGTCTCCCCCCCTCTGGCTCTCCTCTAATTAAAAGCATTTCGTGTCGCACGTCTCGACTTAGCAGTCCGTCTTAATTGTTCATTACCAATGCTATTAGAGCCAGTACGCATTGGCTATTACACGTTGCTAAACGGTTTACACTTAAAGGCTCTAAACAGCCGCCGGGCAATGACAATTTTATTTGCCCCTCTCTTCGCTCTCCAACTCAGCATTGTTGGACACGTCATTTTTTAGCCTTATGACCGTCCGGCCATAAAAGAATCCCAACACTATTGACCCATATAAAGTACATGCATTGGCTTTATTGATAAACGCCACAACATCACGTCGCAATTGGAATTTATTAACTACCATACCCTAACGTATGGGGCACATACCGCGAATGAGGTAGTTTGTCATAAATAAATGAAAAAAAAAAACAAAAACTGTAATCCTTATGGAAGCTTTGAAGTTAGCTAATCTTACAGGTTTTTATATCTACCTTTTATAAATAATAATATATATTGTAATGCAGGCGTCACTGGCAAATTTAAGCAATTCCCTTCTGATGTGATGCTGCCTTTTTAAAGGGTATTCCACAGGCGCGAAGATCTATAATTCTTTACTTTGCTGTATTTTTTTATTTCTAGCTGCTTATCAACATTTGAACACAATTATATCGCGATCCCCCTCCTCACTCCTCCTTTTCGCTCCTCCCCACGCCTGTCACGACTCTAACCCAATAAACGTTTCTATTTCTGTTTTCGCATTGCGTCTTAAACAGTCGCTGAGCCGCAGACTCTCTAGCTTATAGCTCATAAAACATATACAAATATTGTAATAAATGAGTCAATCGTGCGGGGGCAGCAACCTCCAATACCAAATAAGTTGCGACTTGTTGTTGTTTGTTGTTGTTGCTGTAGTTGCTGCGATTTAAATTGGTTTGAAGGCGAGCGAGCTGAGCGTCGCGTATAAGTGATTATGGTACCGGTATTGCTCTTGTTATTGTTGTTTTATAACGTACTAGATACGAATTGTTGCCCATGGCATTGTTGTCGTAATGCGTCATGACATATTGTTTAGGGGTTTCTGGTCTGCGGTTGGGCTGCACGAGAGAGAGATGCTGCTACGATGATTGACACATGCGCTACAAGTGTAAAGTGTCAGCAGATAAAACTTTACTATTTGAGTTATTTGTTTTTGAATGGAGCAGTAAATTTGTAGTAGGAAAGTATCTAAAAAATAAATCTGCTTCAGATTCAAATTACTAAAATTGTTTCTTTACTTAATTAAACTTTTTTTAGTCCATTCATATTCTCTATTAGAAAAACCAATTTGTCATCAAAGAATTGTTTCTTTATAGTTACGCAAACTCCACATAGCATTATCTATAATTACTCATCATAGATATTATATAAATATATGTCAAGCAAGAGTTTAATAATGACATCACTTTAATTGACAACAAAAATCAAATTTCAAATTTGATAAGAATTAAGAAGGATAGACAATTCGGGGGTTAACCAATTAAATTGACACTGTCGCACAGTCACTGCCAACAGTAATCGTTAACCCAATTTTGAGGCCCAGTGGACTGATGCCCACGATCCGCGTATTTTTCTTCTTCTTATTCGTATTATCATTCCCATTCCGTGCGTAGCGCCCAAAATGGAGACAAAGAGCGCGTCATGTAACTTTTACTTTTTAAGCATTTAAAAAATCAGCAAAAATAAACGAAAATGCGAGTGTCACGTAGCAAACCGATAGACGATGACACATTATTGATACGTGGAAATGGGGGGAAGTGGGTTAAAACTAGACTGAGGGATTGCGCAATAGTAAATATTTGCACTTGGGCAATATAAATGGATTTATAAATGCGCGTGTCCCATATAAGGTTACCCCATTGGCTTACTAATGTCTCTCTCTTTTTCACTCTCTCTCTCTCTCGTTTGTCTAGCAATCTGTGCAATAGTGGAGTACGAATACACAGCCAAGGAGCCAGACGAGCTGGATCTACACAAGGGTGCCATCATACATCGCATCAAACAGATGCCCGGCGGCTGGTGGCAGGGCACGCTGAAGGCCAACGGCGTAACTGGCATGTTTCCGGATAATTTTGTGCGCGTACTGGAGCCAAGCAGCAATGGCAACCACAGTGATGACAGCGCGGCCGTGCAGCTCAGGTTGGTGATGCAATCTGTCCACATGACATTAGCTGATAACATTGGGTGCATTTTTTTGTGAGATTGTAACACACTTATTGTGATCAATTTATTTATTTAAAGCTTAACTAAATTGAAATCTTTAACACAAACTTATGAGTTATCAAGCCACATAATCAATTAGAAGTTTTAATCAAACAAACAGTTTGCCAGATTCGCAATATAATTAATTTAACGTTTATACTTTATAAACTCTATAAATTTATACTTTATATAAAAATTCGCTTTATGGCAAAAGTCTCATATTTTAAATAATTATATTAATCCTATAGTTAAAAAATCAAAATATTTATTTTTTTAAACGCACATGAAAGCTTTAATTGTATATCCTTATAAAAGCTCAAAGCCAGACGTATTGTTTAAAGTTTCTTTGCGATAAGCTTTATTTACTGGCATGAAAAAATGATACTTTCGAAAGCTCATTCATGTTTTTATTAAGATTTAAAGTTCCTAAGTATTTCATTTGACACTCCACTTCCTAAAGGAAATGACTAACATTTTCAATTTTTAAATTATACATAGAAAGCCTTAATATACCTCTCTCTTTTACTGTGTAAGCAGTTATTTTATGCCTCAAATTTTTATTGTAATGCACATATTTAAATTTCCGCAGTCAGCTACTGTCATTAGGAATATTTGCAAGCTCTCTCTCTCTCTCTTTACAGTCTATATAATTTTGCACTCTTTGTGTCTCTCTTTTATTTTAATTTTTACTCTCAGGGAGAAATCAGCGACATCGAATCGGCGCTGTAAAGTCATCTACAGTTACACACAAGTCAACGACGACGAACTGACGCTGGCCGTGGGTGATGTCATTGAATTCCTAGGGGAGGTATGTACACACAAACACACATACACTTATATATACCCACATACCGCGTATATTAGTGCCCACAACCCCCATTTAACCTCTTCGCCAATAAGTTTTGACGCAACCCAATAACACAAACTGAAAGCGAATATGAACAAAAACACAATTTTTTTTATATTTGTGCCGTTTTGCTCGCATTTAGGTCGAGGAAGGCTGGTGGCGCGGACGTTTGCGCACCAAAGTCGGCGTATTTCCATCAAATTTTGTGCAACATATCGAACCATCCCCGATTCTGGCTTCCAAGCGGCCGCCAACTATTGGTGCAACGGTCACAACATCGGCGCTAACAGCAAAAGCTGCCAACGTTGCGCCAACAACAACAGCAGCAACACCAGCAGCAACAGCGGCGACAGCTGCTCCTGCAGCGGCAACAGCAGCGGCAGCAGCTGCACCTGCAACCACAACGAAGCAATCAAAAAGCAGAGCCACGGCGGCCACTGCGAATGCAGCGGCGGCGGCAGCGGCAGCAGCTGTGGCAGCTGCGGCGCCCACGTTACCGCCGAAGCCGCAGCGCGACTTTTGTCGCGTGGAGTTTCCCTATGCGCCACAGAATGAGGACGAGCTGGAGCTCAAGGTGGACGACATTATCAGTGTCATCAGCATGGAGCTGCCGGACAAGGGCTGGTGGAAGGGCGAGCTCCACGGCAAAGTGGGCGTTTTTCCGGATAATTTTGTCAAGCTATTGGCACCCTCGGAAGGTGAGTACAGCAACAACAACAGCAATAGCTAAAATTATAGCATCCATCACACATACACACGCACACACATATATTTATATATATGTTATTCCATTGTGAATTTCTCTATAAGTTTTGATTTGACCTGTCATCCGCCGTCATCAGCTGTCATCCGCATCATCGTTTTGCGTTTAATTGGACGCAATTTTTCCCAAACGCACTGAAATTGAAATTTTCCTGGCCCGGACCGTCAAGTCAATTGAAGTTGTTACAGTTTTTGCATTGTTTTGCGTTAGCCGCGCCCCACAAAATGCCAATAAACGTTACGTTTTGTTAATTGAATTAATTTAAATAAAATAGACTGGTCTCATTTGTGTGTAAAGTGCTGGCTGTTTACTGTAGGCCAGTTAAACGCTTTTATCATATTGATAAGATTGTCTATGACCAAACCTACCAAAAATAATATTAAACTGTTTTAAAAGCAAAACTTTTAGTTTACTTTTCGCTTTAGGAGCTGTAACTTCTTCTAAGGGTTGTCAAAAAAAAGTGAAAAGTATACAAAATACATAACGTTTAAATAAATCCCCCTTACATGCAATTATTGCATATGCTTGATGTGCCCGGTGTGTTTCTATTTTAAATATAAGCGATTATCGTATTAAAAAATTGGTTGCTAATATGCAATGAATTTAATAAATTTTCGCTGTTTCATTTAAGCAGTATGTACTACACTAATATTATTATTATTTAAAGAGAACAACGGAATAAGATTAATTGTTGTATATTTGAATATATAAAGTAGTAGTTAAATGTTTTATTATTTAAACTAGGTGTAGACTATATACACTATAGGCAGGCCCTTATCACCTCGGCGTCATGTCGTTTTGATAAGGATGTACTTAGAACATATTTGTTCTTATGCCTGGGATTTACAGATTATTGCCTGTTAGATTGCTTATACACATACAAATATGTGAGTAATTTGTAAGTCATAGTTACATATAAGCTTGTTGCGGGCTTGTATTTCCCTTGCTGAGTGAAACCAAATACTTCTTGAGAGTTTTTCTAGCCCAATTTGGAGCATTGCAATATGATTGTCTTGCTGCACTCGAATGATCACACAGCACATCAGATCACGACCACTTCACATATGCAGACATTCAATTCACGACTCGACTCATATTTTCAACATTAAACGAATCGTTGCGTACATCATCTTAACAATTTATTTTTTGTGTTTATTATTACTTGCATTTTGTTGAACGACTTTTATTAGCATTTTGTTTACGTTTCACTATCGCTCTTATGTCTTTTTTCGTGCTCTACGAGTAACTCAAGATTTTATTTGTATTTTGCATTTTTTTCTTTCTATTTTTCTTGTATATATACTTATATGTATATGACTCGATGTCGTTGTCTCTGTGTAATTTTCCTCTACACTTTTCTCCTTCTTTTTCTTCTACTCCTTTTCTGTCTTTTCTATAATATTTCGTGTGTAATAAAAAACTACATTGCAACGACAACAACGGCAACAACTACTATACTCTGCTACACGACACCACTCCACTCCACTCCACGCCACACACTCCAAATGTACACACACACACACACACACACACTCACAACTGCACCGATGTTCCGGCAGCGCCTCTGCCCCCTCCACGGCCCCGGCCACGAGCACGCGGCGGTGCGGCAGCGGCAGCGGCTCCGGGTCCGCAGCGCGGCGGCTCTTTCGAGTTCTTGGGCGCTCGTATGGCCAGCTTTATCACGACGATTTGTATGTAAACGAGTTTTTCCAGTGGCGGCTGCGTCAATGGCGGAGCAGCCTCAAGAGTTTTTCTTTTCGTTTCATTTCGATTCGTTTTTGGCCAGTTTTCATTTTCCTTTCTCCGTCCCGAGGCCTTTTAGATGTGAAATGGAAAATTGCTTGGCTCTTTTGGCCATGCACATAATTTCTATGATTTATTTTCCTTTTTCATTATGTTTATTATTATTTATCTTTCATTATCTGGCTTTCTTTGGCGCCGGCAATGCTCACTAAAATTAGACCCAGTTCGCCTGGTCAAAACCAAAGTCTCGGAAAATCTCAGCCAAAGCTGCTTGGCGTCATTTTCCTTTGGCATTTCAATTGCGGTTTTGTCGTGTTTGTTTTCGCTTTTTGTTGTCAATTTGCATGGCTAAACTTGTTTTCTTCTTCTTCTATTTCTATTTATTTATTTATTTATTTTTTTGCTGTTTGCCATTCGTAGACTTGGCGTTTTTGGCGCTGTTTTAAACGCGTGACGGCTACTTGATTTGGGCGCTTAATTAGTTAGGGTTTTGCTTGCTATGTATAAATATTTCAATTTATGTTTAACTCGATTCATGTTGCATACTTTGCGGTTAACTTTTAAATATGTTTCTAAGTACATATAAACCAAGCTATTTATAACTTACTATTTGACTTTGCATAGTTGTTTTCAGCGTTTAGCACTGTTTTGCGGGTATGTTTAACTAAGGTGTGCGGTTTGCAACACGTCGCTATGAACACATCTTACGACTTTATATCTAGTAATTCCATTTTCCACTTTTTATCAATAATACTTTAGTTAGCAATATGTTTTGTAGTTATGTAGCCATATATCTTTCATCAATTTTTTTTATAAAACTTTTAAACTTTTTTTATATACAATATTACATACTAGAATATAATACGGTTAAAATTTCATAATATATTTTAGCCTAAATTGAGACATTAGTCGAAATAATAAACTGGAAGATTGGATATCTGGTTATTTACATTTCATTATATTTAAAGATAAAAAATTAAATAAAAACAATGTGAGATAGCGAAGGAATAAAGCTCTATAACGGTTTAACAATTTTATCATAAATTAATATAAATCAACAAAGTCTGCAATGTTCCTAATAACAACTTGACCCACTTCCACAAAGTTTTTAATTGAATACGCACTTTTCGAAAATGAAAGAATGCTATTCGAGTTTAGGCTGATAACAATCATTTCTTTTATGCTGGCATTCAATCAATAGTAGTGTATTCACAATTCGTTGCGTTTACATTTCAGCACGTATATAAATCAAATTTTTTATTTCTGCCTTTGCTTTGCTATTACCTTTTGTCAACGTCGCAGTTCCACAGCCAAAAAAAAAAGAAAAAAAAACCAACAACAACGCAAAACCACCTTCGCCAGCAACAACCACAAGCGCCTTAATATTAAAACATCAGTTGTTGTAACTGGTTTTTCTGCTGCGTTATTTGTTTTTGTTGTGGCTTTTGTTTCAAATCGGTGTCGTGCTCTTTGTTTGGCGTCTCTTTTTACATGGCTCGCCTGGCGCGCTCTCTTAGCTCATGATCAACTTAATTCATAATGATCATTGGCATTGGCTGCTATGAACTTCATTATGGGCGCACATTAGCGGCGATTATCAGAGACGGGCTCCACAACAAAACGCGCGCTTCACTTGTTGGCAGCTCCCCACCTGCCGCCTTTGCTTTTATTGTTTTAGTTTTGCCTTATCAACAATGTTGCCAGAGAGCCTCTCTCTCGCTGTCTCTCCCTTGCTCTCGCACACGCTCTCTGTCTGTCCGAGCTGTGCTTGTTGTACCTTTGCCAGCATTTTTGTTTACCTTTTTGGCTCAGTACGTTTTGATTTCTTGACCATTTACGTTATTGAATTATATTATTTTTGGTGCGGCGGCAAGATTTTTTTCGTTATTTTTTATTTTCTTATTTGTGCTTCATTTTTTTGTATGGTTGCTGTTGTTGTTGTTGTTGGTGTTCTTGTGGAGCTCTTTTTTTTCGCTTAGCTGGTGCGTGTGCTTCAATTACCGTTCTTGCGGGTCTTTCTTTTTTTCTCATTTGTGCTGCTTTCTGCAATTGCATTTGCCACATAGCCTAAAACAATTGAGTTTAACTAATTGGCAAGTGCGCGGCTTACGAGTTGTCGCTTTGAAAATTAAAACGTATAATTAGCATTATACATGCGTTTGCTGGCGTCTGTTTGTGTGAGATTGATGATTAGCCTGTTAAAAGTTAAAAATTTACAAAAGAAACGCACTCATCATTAAATCAAGGCAGGCAACCAAGTTTGTTGCCTAAGTCTTTCGTTTTGTGCGTATGTGTGTGTGCGCGCGCTTCGTTTTGCCGCTGGCAACACTAACACCACCGCCGCGCTCAATTACTCAATACTTAAAAATAAAAAAAATAAATACCGAAAAATTAAAAACCACAAATATTAAATTCCGATTCGCGCACAACTTTTTGCAGCTACCGCGCTGCTGTTGTTGTTGTTGTTGCTATTGCTGTTTGCCTGTTTGTCATTTGGCAGCAGTGAAAGTCGTTGGCGCATTCGTTTTGCCATTTACAATTATCAATGGCTTTGCGCCGAGCTGTCTATTCTATGGTTAACTTTGTTGCCTTTGTTCGTTGTACATTTGCTGTTGTTATTTATTTATTTATTGTTGTTGTTGTTGTTTGGTTTGCTTGACCTTTACACATTAAAGCGTTACTCAATCAACGTCTGCTTTGATTTCGGTTGCCATCACCATCATTTATTGCTGTTTATTTATGTATGCGCCTGTCGTTTGTTGTTTGCTATTTTGTCGTTTGTAGTAGAGATGCGCGCGTGTCGTGACACGCACGAGAAAGTAACCAAGACGTTTCAAATTAGTTAGGGTAAATAATAATGTGGTCAATATCTTGTAAATGAAAAGATCAGTGTAACGAAAAATAATACAAAAATATTATTTTATAATTATTCTAAAGAAAAAAAAGCTATTCACTATTCGTATTAAAAAAGTTGCAGAAAAAAGTAACTACCTATCTAAAAGACGAAAAAAATTAAAACACAATCTTTTTAAAGAAAAAAAAGTATTTTGCGTTTAGAACAGTATATTTTTGAAACAAAGTACAAAAATTTAATCAAATGTCGAAGTGTAGACACTTGCTGATATTTAAATTATTTACTCATTTAAAGTTATTAAAAAAAGAACAAAATGTGAAAAAGCTTTTAAAAAAGGTACGCCAAAAGAATTTTTAAAACATACTATTTTCATTTTTATATGATGCTAACTTAATCCTAATTATCGAATGTTTAATGATCTATACAATTTATATCAAGTTTTGTAATTTGTTTTTTTTATTGCCAAGGCTCGTCCTATTACTATATTATAAAATTCTTTTTATTTGTATTGATTAAGTATGCAGTATAGCCAAAAGCAGCGCATGTGTTTGGCATCTTTCCTTTATCAAATGTTACGTGTCACGCGCCCATTTCCAGCTGGTCATTTGTAGTTTGTTGTGTGAATTTGGCTTTGCATTTGCTCCTACGCTAGCTAGCTAGCGCTTTGTTTGACTTCCACGTTAATTTATTGACATTTGGCAACAGTCGAGCAGCGAAACTCGTTTGGCTGTCGTTTGCATTGCCGCTCAGCTGTTGCGCTAGTTGTTTGGCTGATGCCATTCTGAACGTTAGTCACGCCGATGCTCACGACGTGCTCATCTTTAATAATAAACACAGCACAACTCAACTGAACTCGTCTCGATTTGACTCGTCTTGAAGTGCGCGCAATGTTGTTGTTGATGTGCCGCTGATTGTTGTTGGGTGGCCAAAAAAATGCAACCCACATTATTCAGCGATGAATAAAACAGAAACTTCATTGTCTAAAATGATTTCCACTCTTTTCCGCCCTTTTGCAGTCGCGCCCATTAACGAGCCAGCCACGGCGCAGCAATCACAGCGCAAGATCAGCAACACGAGCCACATGACCACAACGAACTCCAACAACAGCAGCAGCAGCAGCACCACCACGGTGACGCAGCAGCAACAGCAGCAGCAGAGCAGTGCTTCAACCACATCGAAGGTTTACATCAAGAAGACGGGCAGCAGCAGCAACTCGTCGGCTTCGGGGCGCAAGGAGAGCTTCGGATCGCGCGATTCGCTCAATGATATACTCAGCGAAACGGGCCTGCCCATTGGCACTGTGGCCGCCCAGCGCAAGTCGCTGGAGAACAAGAACCTCGATCTGAGCAAGCTGCCTGGCGGCGGCGGCAGCGGCGGCAGCGGCGGCGGAGGCGGAGGCGGCAAGCAGCAGGGCAACACGATTATAAATACAACAACAACCACAAGCAACAGCAGCAGTACTACAGCATCCGCGTATGCGGAGCTGCGCAAGAGTCTGGACAATTTGGATGAGAAGATCAAGTCGCCAACGCCACCAGTGGTGGGCAAAAAGCCCAGTGTGCCGCTCAAGAAGACGCCCACGGGTAGTGTCACGGGTAAGTTGTGAATTCGACAGAAATGGAATAACTCAAAGAGAAATATCTGCAGTAATAGGAGTGGCAATTGGAAGCCTTGCATTACGAGTTCCGCATAAATATTCTAAAGTTTTACCTTCTGCCCTAAACTCAAGCATTTATGTGCGTGGGTGTTAGCTTAAAGGCCATTAAGTAGTTAGTTCTCCTGCAAAGTACTTAAATGACCATCGAGGACATGTGAGCAGAGTTTGGTTATGTGACTGCGAGTACAAGTGTGAGTTTAAGTATTCGGGAAAGTAGTAGTAGGTGAAGAAGAAGTTGTAAAAAAAGTTGAAAAAAAACCAAATTTGAAATGGTAGTAAAAAAAAAATAGTAGTAGAAAACGTATATGCTGATGAAGTAGTGGTAGTAGCAGTATGGGAGTTAAAGTCAAAGAAGACTTAATAAAAAGGAGTAGTAGATGTTGTAGTTGTAATAAAAAAAATAATAAGATAAAATAATATAAAAAGTCTACAAGAAGTATTAAAAGTGCCAGAAAAAGCTAAATAAGTAAACGAAGCTGTTATTAGTAGACTGAAAATTGAAGTAAATCTAAAATACTATCGACATAGTGCTGGTGCCCTAGGAGTATACATGTTTTTAAATGGCTCTGGATGTAGTTAAAATTCTATTCTCTTTGAGTTATCTCATTTCACAGAGTTTCACCTAAGTAACAACCGTTCTTTTAAACTAAATTTACAGGCAACATTTTGGGTGGCGGCATGAAGAAGAAGAGCTCCGATAGTAAACTAACTAGTGCCGTGTCGCATGACGTCTCCGATGGTCTGTCCGGCAGTAAATTAACGGGCGGACAGCTGCCCGAGTCGGGCCTCGCTGGCAATGTGGTGATGCGACGTGCTGCGACCATAGCCGTCGAGGATACGGACTTTGATCGCGTCGAGCGTGGCTCCATACTGCAGGATATGCGCGCCGGTCGCGTCAAGGCGCCGAAGCGCCGTCCGCCCTCGGCTGCCATAAATGTGCTGGGCGAGAGCAACAACAATTCAGTGTATGTCAATGGCAGCGGGATGGGCAGCAGTGCCAGCGAGCTGAGCGAAGATGGTGGCAAGCAGGCGACCGCCTCATCCGATGACAATTCGACGGGCGAGGAGCCGCAGCTGGCCAAGCCGAAGCCACGTGAATGGGAAAAGAAGAAGGCGCCCTGGATGGAGGAGCTGAAGGCGTCGCAGGTGACACGCAAAAAGACCTCGCCCAACGTTGAGCCACGTGGCGGTGCCATCTCCGTGGCTGAGCGCACTTCAAAGCTATTTGCCGCCGAGCAGGCGACAGCCACATCCAGCGTGCTGGCCACAAGCGCCACGAGCAGCAGCAGCACCACAACTAGCAGCAATGCGACTGCCACCAAAGTGCAATCGAGTGCGGTGACTTCTTCCAGCATCATGCAGCAGTCCATGTTTGTGGAGAGCAGCACCACCAGCAGCAGTAGCAGCAGCAGCAGCACCCAGAAAAAGGAGTTGGCCAGCAACAGCACAAACATTTTGGCCACCAGCAATAATAGCCACGATGCCATCATGTCGAAGAGCATGTCGGCGACAAAGCCGACGGCATCAGCGGCACCAATAGCCGCGCCAGCTGCCAGCAGCGATGAGGAGTCACGCGCGGCACGGCCCAACAGTTTGTCGATTGTTAGTCGCAACCGCAGCGTCTCGCCGCTGGTGAAAGCCACCAATGCCAGCAGCACGCAGCAGGAGAAGAGCAACAATATAGGCGTCAATGAGAGTCCAGCGACAACGGTGCTCAACAATCATCAGGCCGCAGACGCGACGCCGCGGGTGCAGCAGCTCGAGGGTCGCGTCGATAAGCTGGAGGCGATGGTGTTGACGCAACAGCGCACCATTGAGGAGCTGGTGCGTCTGCTGCGCGAGGAGACGGAGCGCGTGAAGGTGCTGCGTGGCGAACTGGATAAATATGCGCAGTGCGTGACGCAAGTTTGAGCCCGCTTGGAGCGCAACTTTTCGGCTCCAAGTCAAGCTCACAAGTTCTGCCCCTTAGTCGTGCTTGCACCTTGATTGTTGTTTTTTTTTTTTGTTGGCCCGCTTAGCTGTGTGTGTTTGCGTTTAGAGATTTCTGTAGTTAAAATCCATTTTAGCTAGCTTCAAATCGGAGTTATTCAAAGAAAATGGAGCTGTCATTTTAACCGTATAGTTACATTCCAATGCTTGTCAAACCGCGTGGTAAACCGTACCCAAGATAATCCCGACATTTACCGTATAAAGCACACAACTTGTACTTATCAGCCGAAATTTAAGTTCTATCCCCGTCAGTTCTCATCGAGCTGCATTTTACATATACCTATCCACCTATACCTATATACTGTATAATTATGTATTTCTGATCATTTTGCCATTTTGTTTTACAACACCAAAATTTGGTATAAATTGCATGCAGTAACTGTTTCAGTTCCGATACGAGTATACACACATATATATAAACATATTTTTGATAAGTATTTTTACAATTTTCTGAAAACTTTGAGGGCATTGTGTGATTTTTAAAATGAGCTGCGCTTTAGCATAAGCATATCCCAATTACAGTTTGTTTTGTTCATATGATTATGATTATTTTTATGATGTATTAAAGTTATGAAACATGTACTATAAATACTTAAAGAAATATATACAAAACACATATAAATAAATAATAAAGTTCGATGAAGATGCCTAACTATTAAGTAATCCAAATAAATAACTAAAATTAAACGTTTCCATGTCTCTTTTTTTGTTTATTAGCATTGCCATATCATATCATCAAATTAATTAACCAAATCATATCATCAAGAAAACATTGCAATTTATTCAGCTCTCTAACATATATCTCTAGATCTGTAGATGCATTTTAGATTAGTTGCCTTAGTGACATTGCTAATAACAATAATTCTTTTAATTAATGGCTCAATCTTGTTTTCTTAAAACAGACAGCAAACACGTCGCGGGAAATTTGATAATTGGATGTTCTGAAGCAACAAATTTTGTTCAGCATTTGCAATTTTAAATGTACAGCAATTCCTTTTAATTTTGTGATAAGCTATACTAATACTTTTATTATGTGCATTTGGAACGTTAAATCATTTAAACAAACAATAAACGGCTAGCTAGGCAATAAGAATAAACAAATCCCTCGGCCCAATTATTAGCTAAATGTTTCCAATTTATTTTGATAATATCACATTTAATATTGCTTGTAAATACTGTAAATTGATATACGGCTTGATAATAAATATTAATGATAAACTTAAGAGGGACTATAAGTTTTCTAATTCGTATAATACAAACAATTGAACTGTGCGGTAAATTTGAATTATTATTTTGTTTTTTTTTTTACAACTTTTACAGCATTGTTTTGTGGTGGTGGTTGATAACTTTAAATGTGCGTTCACAGCTAACGTAACGTGTCTCGAACATGCGTTCGCAACCAACTTCACGCCATGCAAAGTTCAATTAACAGATTTATGTTAAGCTCGCTAACAGCTGTATGTAAGCTTAATTTAGTGTTACGAGCTTGTAAATGCACTTGATATCAACAGCATGACACGAACCAAAAGCCTCGGCCCGATGACCGTTGGTCGAGCACGAAGCTCAAACGAAGCCGACTCTTTAACAGTGGAACGAACTGTCCGTTCTTTTATGAGCTGAAGCTTGTGGGCTGCTTTGATGTTGCTCCGTAAAAGCTGCTGCTGCTGTTTTTGTTGTGATTGTTCTACGACAGCAAATTTAAGCTAATCAGTAAGTTGCACAGTGGTAGAAATGTTATTGTAAAATATATGTAGACTGTAAAAACAGTATTGAGTGTTTTATTTTCCTCCATATCCGCTTCATAGATGTGTTGAAGAAATACAAAAAAAAATATATATATATTACCAGAAAATCAATTGCAAATAATATGTTTAATTTAAAAAGAAATATAAATTAATTATAAATAAAAGAATATGAGACCAAATAGATGGGTTTGTCAAAGTATAGAACCGATTGAGGTAATGTTCTTGTAATAATGGAAAAGTCTTAGTCGGGTATTGTTGGTTAAATTGTTGTAGTTTACGTGATAATAATAATATAAATATTGCGTAATGTTATGAATAGTTCAATGCTTGTAATCACATATTTCTCCATCAGACGATTGCTTTTTAATCAAAAGTGCATTATTAACATAAACCAAACCTACATAATTGTAAATAAATATAAATACAATTTTTATTTTAAAACAGTTTACAAATAACGCTGTTCAAAAATATGAACCAGCGTTTATGCCACTGTGCGCCGCCTGCCTGTGGTTAGTATGTGTGCTTGTGTGTGTCTGTACTTGTGCTTTTGCCTTTCTTGTGCGCTGTTGTTGTTGTTATTGTTGCCTTGGCACTTGGCGGCGGCTGCGACTGGCTCTGTCTCTGTCTCTGGCTCAGTCTCAGTCTGAGTCTCAGTCGCCGTCTCTGGCTTACTGAGCTTTTGCCAGCCTTCTTGGGCGCTAGCCAGCGAAGCACTTATCAGTTTTCTGATCGCTGTGGGAATTCAGTTAATTGTGGACGCTGTAGCCAAACGGACGCACGGCACAACCTGCACAAAAATACATTTCAAATTCGATTCTCGAACTTTATTTGTTGTTGCCGCTGCGTTTGTCTCGTGAAAGTCATTTGCCAGGCACTGCGACTGCCAATGGTTTCAAGACTAGAAGTTCTTTAAGCCACACGAGCAGGAGTCGAGGCGCAGTATTTGCTAGCCAAACACAGCTGAAAACATATTTAAGGACCGTACTAAAAGTCATATTCAAATATTTTGCATACGCAACGTTGGACCCAAGTGCAACGCGGTGAAGAAAAATATAAATCAAAGTAAATGCAAGCATTTCGACAAAGTCAGTTAAATATATAGTTTTCAGAGTGTGTGAGTGCGGCTAAAACAAAACGAAAAAAAATCAAGCAAACATAATAAATAAATAAAAAACGAACTGTAAACCCCAAAACTGGTAAAAAATTAATTTAAAATTAAAACGAACACATTTTTTAAAAGCCATAAACAAATCGTCATAAAAATTCGTACACAGGCAGCGCGCGCCAATATTGCTCCAATTCAAAACGGCTTAGCAACAAATGCACTGAAAAACAACAATAACAACAACAACAGTGGTAACAAGAACAACAACAATACACAGCTCGCAATATAGAAAGCCAACAATCAAATACAAATAATCCACTTCAATAGCGACAACAACAACAAACAGCGCAAACAACTACAACACGGGATTTAAAATCCAGCTACAACCACAACAACAACAACGAGAACAACAACAAATGTGGTGGGTGCATTGGTAAGCTCAGCGGGTAAAAAAAGTAACGGTTAATACATACAAAAATAACAAAATCGCTGAAATTGGCCAAAACGATTTTTATGCTTTTTTTTTGTTTTTATGCGCAAACGCGTTTTTTATGCTTAGCATTTTTTTTTGGGTTTTCGGTTGTTTTTTGCAGCTTGTACTCAAAGTTTTTGCCAAGTTTTAATTTTTGCTGCCTTACTCAACGTTTGTTTTTGTTACTCTCGTACATTTTGACGGCTATAAAGTGGATTTGTCTTCAATTGTGTTTAGAAATCTGCACGGCCCAAACGGCAAAGCCTAAGCCAAATCCAAAGCCAAAGCGACTGCAACTGCTCTGAAAATATGTCGGCCAAAAGGTGCAGAAAAAAAAGCATTCGAAAAAAAATAAATAGCCAGTGATTTGCGCCAAGGTCATCGATGAAAGTGTGTGTGTGTGTGTGTGTGTGTGTGTAGCTGTTGCTGCTGCTGGGTGCTTAACAGTTAGCCTTTGTGGCATGCATTAGCCATTAAAATCGAAAAATTCGATTGAAAAGGCTTTTTTACTTGTCTTTTGTCTCCTGCTTGATTGACAGGCGTGTAGATCAATTTTGATTGAGCAGATGTTTATCGCACAGTTACTCGTAGATTGCAGCAATGTCCGCCCGTTATTTCAATGCCCCCTGATGGACAAATGAGCTGTTACGCAGGGCTTGTCAAATTGAACGACGTGCAACTATAATTTAGTAATTTGCCTTAGCCACATGCAGCTGTTATTTTGACGCCCCAATATATTACCAACTTGTTTGTCATAATTAACGGCTAAATGTAATTGAGTATTGGTTGGGGTATTATGGTATTCAAAAAGGTTTTTGTCTACAGCTAAAGTCTTGTAAATCAATTTTCTCATTTGTTTAGCTTCCAATTGATTAAAATTACAGAGTGTTCGACCTATTTGTAATTTAAATTAATATTGTATTAAGTAAATTTAATAAAGGGTTTTTTTGGGTAAGGTTTGGGATTTCTTACAAGTACTTTATCTTAGATTCAAGATTTATGACACGAGATCGATCTTATTTAACTACATAACTTCATAATATTTTATTTCTCTATTCGTTTTTTTGTAAGTTACTATTTAACTTTTTTCTGCAGCCCCTCCAAATTTGTTGAGTTTTCCATATAATCTACCTGATTTTGCATTATATTATCATTATATTTAGTTTACGTAGTTTAAACTGATAAGATTTGGTGTGCCAATTGTATTTCAGATATATATGATTTGAACACGGCTTAAGTCTTTACCTAGCAGGCTAATATTTTTACAAAAATTTCTAAAACTATTTATATTTTTTTATATTTCATCAGCCAATACTTGGCAGTGGTAACAGCAATTAAACAAATGTATTAACAATTTCTGTAATATATTTGCCGCACATTCTATGCCAAATTGCAAAACGGCAGCCCATTGCCAAACTCGTTCAACTATTTTAATACAAATTATTATTAAAAGCTTAATTGCGGTGCAGTCGGCAACAGGCCAAACATACTTCGTAATACCAACAAAGATAGCAGCAGCAGCAGCAACAATGCTTCGCCTGAGCTTTGGCCAAAACAATTAACGCCGCTAAGCAAAATTAACAAATAGTTGTTTGCCGACAGTAGCAAATGATAGGCAAAAAAAAAAACCTGTTGCACTGTTTTGAATTTTATTTTAACTGCAATGGCACTGCGCTAAAGCAGCGATTACAAGTATATGACAATAATTATGATAATAAAACTAGTGGGAAAGCTCTGCCCAATGGTGCTGCACTCGGAGATGCCCTAGATAAACAAAGTTTGTATAAACAAAAAACAGTAACATATATATATAAACTATATGTTTTTCAACTCGACGAGTCGCTGGTTAATTATTATAAATAAAATGAACACTCTTCCATATGAAATTCATGCTCTCTATCACTTATGATCTTTGAGATCGCATCTTCGTAAGTTGGAATCAACTGACTTGAGTCATCTTGGCTTTTCCGGCTGACAAAGAATAAAAATAGTTTATATATATATGCACTAAGAAATATCTTTAACTATCCTGTACATACACAAAATTTACACAACTTTATTATATCCAGCTTCGACACATTTTAAATGTTTATAGGGTATACAAAGAGTGCAATAAACTTTTAAGGAATTCCATGGAAAAATAAACAACTTAATGGTCGCGGCCATTTGGTTAACTTTGCTTTACTTTTGCTCTGGCTATGAATATTATTTGGCAGTCTGCCTGGCTGCCTGGCTGCTAACCTGGCATAAATAGCGCATACGCCGTGTGGCCTCTCCCTTGGCTTGGTTTGGTTTTTGCTTGGCTTTGAGCCTGCCCGTCCCTCAACTCGCTGCGGGCCCCGTCAATTGTCAATGAATTGCAATCGGCATTTTTTCTGCCTCGTCGCGTGTGACTTGCCGTTGGTTTCGCTTTTGTTTCGAGAATGTTTGACAATTTGTCACATAGTCCAACACTTGATTCCACTTGCGACCCATTTGTTACACACTTTATGTTGCGATCGCGACTTCGATTCGATTCAATTCGATTTTATTGTGCTGTCCCACGTCGTACTTAGTAGCAATTTATTTGCCTTTGCCTTTGCCTTGCGTCCAGCTCACTTCTGGTTTTAAATCAAGTTTATTAACCGGAATTGCCAGCATTCTATTGTACCTAGATGTATATATATATTGTCTATTTCTTTTCTGGGCGTAACCATAGCTATCGATTAGCATTCTAATTTATATACTAACTGTTCGAATATCGCACAAATTTGACGCCATGGGCATGCACGAGTCGTCGGGCCAAGTCCAAGACCAAGACCAACACCAAGTGCCACTGCCAAGTGACATAAACATATATTTTTTTGTACCTACCACCAATAAAATATGAATAATTGCAACTCCATAGTTAGTGCAGTTTTCAGTTTACCCACTCCCACAACATTCCCATGCCTTTGGAGATTTAATGATTATTGTTAGATTTTGTGTTAACACCTATGATAATATTGACAAAATTTTGAGGCTTAACACAAGTTTGTTGTAAATGCTGTTAATTCTCTTTTAATACCTATTGGTTTGTCAAAGCTGAACCGATTTAAATTTTTGATATTGTATATTATATATATTATATTATTATTATTCCATATATTTTTAATTTAATTCATTTTTTCCTCTCGTTTTCCTTTATTAAAAAATGTGATTTGACTAAATTCTAAGCTGGTTTATTTACCTGTAAAAAGTCGAATCTAAATTCAATTCTTTAACTTCAAACTCCAGTAAATTTATCAAAACTCAATTGACTTTTATGATTTGCACATTTTTTATTTTGCATTTACATTTAATACACAAATATATTGTTAATTTTATTTTCGAGAAATGTACGTTTTTTATTTGCATTCAATATATAAATTTAAAGTTCAAACAAGTTATTGTGGGGCAAATATCGCTTACATTTTTTGGCCTTAACGTTAGCGAGCTTACAGCTGATGCTGAGGTTTATGTAGCTGGTTCCGTTTCTGTGTCTGATATGGGTGCAGCCTTAAACTGAACTGGCCAGTTTAATAAGTGGCTACACATGTCGGAGAGTGCAGTGGAGCGCCTGGTTTTTAGATAACGACGACCTTTACTGGATGTGATTAGCACTTTTACTTTTCTACGCTCTGGGATCGGTTACATAAACGGCCCGAGGTGACCACAACTTAAAAACTGGCTGTCAAGTTGTCAGAGATAACAAAGCTTAGAAGAAATGCGTCACAAGTGCCCGGACAAGAGAGAAGTGAAGACAAAAAGAATGAGAATAAGAAGCAGAAGCTGAAGCTGAAGCTGAAAGACAAAGTGTATACAAAGGAATTTCCTTAGCTATCGGTTTTGTGGCCAAAGCATTGGCAATGTCTGCTGGCCGTTGTCTAATTAATGAGCCGAGTTAAGCTATTTTATATTTTTTGTTTTTTTGTTTGGCCAAGAAACTTTCATTTTTAATGAGCTGAATTTTGGCCATAAACATATTGTTTTGTTTTGCACACACACAAATTCCTGGATAATTAAAAGCCATTGAACGCTCTGCGGCCCAGAGCTGCGACTATGAGTAATTATATGGTCTGCGAAGAAGGCTTGATAAGAATTAGAACTGGTTTTACGACGCTAACTGGCCAACTGGCTAGCATTTCGGCTGGGTTCGCTACTGTGGCCACTGTTGCCGTTTTTATTTTAGCCAACAACTATTTTTAGTTTATTATTTAGTCGCTGAATATGTCTGCGAGCTGAGGTGCTGCTGGTGCCTTAAGCCACATTTGACTCTGCTTGGACTTTACTGCTTAATTACAGATTTGGCTTAGCGGAAATGCCTGAAACTGCGTGCCCGCTAATTACTTAGGGGCTTTAATTAAATTAAACTATGATTGAGGCATGCATTAAGGGCGCCAATTGGCAATAAAATAAACTAAAGGCTAACGTGCGCCAGCGGCAATATGAGTATGCTAAAGATTTTGGGCAACTTGTCTTGGCTCAAACATACAATACACTAGCTCTAGCTCTGGCCCAAGCCAAGCCAGCTTCAATGACATGCCAATTGTTGTGGCTATCAAAATATTTGTCATTAATTATAAATATGTTGAAATCGCAAGAAACCGCTTAGCATCTGCCCGGTCTTTTGGGCTGGGGCTGGGGCCCGGGGCCTGGGGCTGTGGCTGGAACTGCTGCAACTTGTTGCGACTTGTTGCCGTCGATGTTGCCCCGTTTGGCCCGTTCCACCGCTGCGCGCCAGACAAGTTCAATGATTCTTCTAGCCGTGACTCAATCGCATTTGGCAACTCTTAAAAATTAGCTGCAAATGTTCAAATATTTTCTGTCTGTTTCGCTGAGTTTGTATTTATTTTTTCTTGCATGCCTCGTTCGCCTGTTCGCAAGTGTGAAATGCACCTTGACATTTGAGTGTATCTACTTCTTCTTTTCGTTTTCCCCTCTCTTCATAATTGTACCTCTTATTGATTACCGATCGCTATGAATTTGTTTTGGCGTGCTAATGCTAATGCCAGGCAATAACTTTTGTAAATTATGCATCATTTTGCAATTTTGATGTTCACTTGAGCGATGATCACGGCGACAAGACCTCTGACAATCGTTTCGATGTATGCCCCAAGCGTCCATTTAGCCAACAAATACTCGTTCTGGATTAATGGCTGGAAGTTAAAAACATTCCTTTTCGTATACTCTGTATACGTAAATTGTGTAAAAAGCGCGTTATACTTCGAGGCGAGGTGTTTGAGGGTAAAAGTAAATGCTGCAGACCCTTTAAAGATATACCTCACTTATTATTAAAGTTGAGCAGTTGCTCATCTGTATCAGTTTATTTTATAGTGCACTAAAGCTTAATTTTACTTTTTATCTAATTTACAAATTTACCAAAAATTAAATAAATATGAGTTTCTCATTATTTATAATGGGCATCTTCCAGTCGAACACTCCCGAGTAGCTAAGCCCAAAGTCCGCTTGGGCTTTTAAGAGCAACATATCTGTCTTCATTTCTGGGATGAACGCACTGCCTAATTGCTCGCTTCTGTTCTTTAATTTCAGTGATTAACAAGTCGCACCATAAGACAACATCAGAAACCACATACCACACACCGGACACACACCAGCCAGCACAATAAGACAAAGAGGAAAGACGGCGACCCTGGAGTATGTCTCGCATTTTCAGCATGATTCAACTGCAGACAAGACAAACGGCTAAATGAATCACTTGACGCGCAAAGAAAGTGAGCTTCATTAAGAAGTCTTCCAGAACAAGAGAGTCGCATTAAAACACTTGATTAAAACGGCCAATTAAAGTGGACTCTTAGCAGCCGCAACCGGACGGTCTCAAAGTGGATGTTACTGAACAGAATTAAGAACGGGATGGCACACTTTTGCTGGTATCATAAATTGGTATTTCTACTGTTGGTAAGTTATTTTAAAATTGATTGAAGTTTTGAAAAGGGAAGATTTGCGTTTGGAAGAAGTAAAATTTGTGAACAGAGGTTTTTTATCATAACATTCTTTTCATATATATATATATGAAGAATTCTACAATTTGTATTAATTTTTAAAAATTAAATTTAAATTTTTTTTATCTTCAATTCCTACTTGATTTTAATGCAGTCAATATTGAAATATTACAAAAAAAATTAGATATATTCAATAGCTTTGGGATATATTCTATACTTAAGTTTAAAAAATAGACATACACATAGACATAGGAGACATAAAAAATCATAGAGACATTATAATTTTTAATTAAATATTAGCTGTGATCTTTAAAATTAGAAAGAAACAAAAAGTATTTATACTCTTCAATATATATGTTTTATAAGATAGGTTCTATATAACCTATGATCACAACGTTTTCAGAAAGAGTTTTCTTTGTCTTATAAGCAGTTATCTTTGCATTATCGGGCATTAAAGAAGTCTTAAAGGTTACTTTATAAGCTCATACAAATGCCAAATATTAATTAATGAAGGGTGCATCTAGTTTTTACTATACTCCCATAGATCTTTATACTTGAATATGCGAACAGTTGTTGGCTAGCAATCCAACTAGTTTCACAGCTAGCTATTTATCCCAGGCAATGTCTACACGATTCTCGACATTGAACTTTAGAGATGGATGGTATGCGAGCTGCTGTCTGATTGTGCGGAATGATTTATTACGCATATGAGGCAAAAATTTATGCGGGAGCACATACATATACAGCTACGGTTGCCCAAAGCGCACCAAATCGATTCGTATTGGCCAACCCTTTTGAGTTAACACTCAGTCAAGTTGCATACAGCTGGCCATTTGGCATGGCTAACAGTCCCGTTGCGGCGCTGCCCGCTGCCTAATGCTGCGGTCATTAAATTGCAGTTGCAGTTGCAGTTGCAGTCGCAGTCGCAGTCGCAGTTGCACATGAGCTCAAATTGCTCACTTGGCCAATGCTTATACGAGAAATAAATGGATTAATTGTCGGCCGTAATGCTGTCTGTTTTCGGTCTGGCTTGCATTTATTGGCCCAAATCATCCACGATGCGAGTGCATTTTTATTATTAATTTGAGACCGGGTTGGTTAATGCTAATGCCTGTTGTGGCTGCAATGGACACAGCCACAAAGCGAACAGCTGATTGTGAGCAATGCAAACTAAAGTAAATCTGGCTAAAATAAACTAAGCTAAATAATTGCACGCGATTTGCGCGCGGTTATGCGAAACTGAAACTGAAAACTCAAAACTAAGGCAGCAATTGGCCGTCGCTGTCTCTGTCGCCGTCGCCGTTGCCGTTGCCGTTGCAGTCGCTGTCGATGACGCTGGCAATTTGCAAATTATGCGCAGCGGGCGGGACGTTGATTGAGGACGCGGCGAAGTGGGGTGCGGCGCGGCGTCGCGTGGTGCAACAACATTCTAAAGCCAGCTTCAGCTTTTCTTTCGCACAAGTAGTGCTTAGACGTGTGTCTGAGTGTGTGTGTGCGATATGCATATGACGATTAGTAAAAAATATATAGAATAGTGTAGCGCTGGCAGGAGTGTTTTTGTTGTGCTGTGTAATTAATAAATGTGTGTTATTATGACAGAGACAGAGAAACTGAGCGCTGCAATTGGGCTTGGTGGCATTGAGCGCCCTAATGTGGGGCCGAAGATCGATGGTTCGATAATGACAACACAGTCGGGCGGCCATTGGATGTCAGGCAACAAGTTGCAAGTGCCAACTTGCCAATTGCAACACAAAACATCAGTTGAGCGGCAGCGGGTGGTAGCTGCAATTAAACAATGGCCGCTTGGCAACAAACCTGGCTGACACATTCACATTGTCGGCAACTGTTGCTGCTACTGCGACTGCTGCTGCTGCTGCTGCTGCTGCTCCTTTCAACGGTGCAACGCCCACTGCAAATGCCGTGGGCCACAACCGTTACGGCCACACCACAAAATATATGCGGACAGGCCAATTCTTGTTGCCTGTTTTGACCAGCCGAATTTTGATAAAACTAAAAAGAAACTTTTCATTATTATAGCCTGGCGACTTTTTCCGTGTTTGGGGCTTTATGCAAATCTCTAAGCGCTCTGTGTGTGGCTAGTTCGTGTCTTGAGTCATTCGTTTTTTTTATGCAACCGACTCCCGTTTTACGCCACATCAATCATGCGGAGACGCCTAATTGATTAGCTGCTAGCTCTGAACCCGCAATGAGTGACTTTTTGTGTGTCCACTTCCGAAATTTGCATTTAAAATCAAACATAAAACGTAACATCAGCTGAAATAAGAATAAAATCGAAATTGACACTCAAATTGAAAGCGAAACGCAATTGAATTTGACAACCTTTTGAAGAAGGGGAGCAGCTGGTCATAAAAGCCAACTCATAAAAGAACACGTTTGCCTGTTCTTTTATGTACGCTGCACCCATTAATATGGACCGAATAGGGTATAATGATTTTGTGATGAGCAAGTATGTTCGAGTCGATCTAGCCATGTCCGCCTACCTGTTACTGTTCCTAATTAAGATTTTTGTTGATTATTATTATTTACAACTCGTCCCGTTTTCATATTATTTATAAATATCGGAAATGTAGGTTCTTTTATACTGAACACAAGTGGAGAATTTTATAAGTAACAAAAACATATTTCAACATGTATTGTCATGTCCTTTGGCATAAACACACATTTTAATGCCACATTCAATCCCTGCATTCCATTAAGATTCTGCAACAAACATCAAAGTTATTCAGAAATGAATTTTCCAAAATTTGGCGTTGCGTAAAGAAGTTTATGTACATATATGAAGGATGTACGAAATTATGTTACGACTGCTCAAAGGTTGGCGCAGAGTATCTCCTAGTCGATCACTCTCAACTAGAACACTCTTGAGTTTCTTTCCTTTTGGTGGATGCTTGTGGCTAATTAAAATCGAAGTTTTGAAGCGGCACTTGAAAGCCAATTGAGCTGCCGTGCGACACGTTAGACTGGAGTACACTGAGAGCGCTCATTAAGGCGTGATTATTGCTTAATTGTTCGATGTATAACAACAGGTCTTTTGATTTGGCTAAGGCGGATATCTCATTGAGTTTCACCGACAGCTGAAACGATACGCGCAAGCGTTTAGAATTTCAAAAGACCAATTTAAGCGCCCGTTTTGATTAGTATCAACGTGGCGTAAAAAAAAGAATAAAATATAAAAAAAGGCGTTTGACACTTCCGCTAAGTTGACAGCCGTGAAAATTGTCAACGCTGTTGTGAAAGGAGCAACAATTGAATGATAAATGATAAACTATTAACGATTAACTGGCCAGCAGCGCATGCCAGCTAAGTGCAAAAGAATGTCTAACAGGATTAGCATTTTGGCAATTGTCAGGCCAAATCACAGCGCCTGATAAATCAATCAAGATTAAGCTTAATAATTGCCTATCTATTTTTGGTCCAAGCGCATTTCATTCATTAAACTCGCAGTGGCACTGACCAGTCGGTTCAAGTAACTCGCCACAATGGAAAGGAATGCCACAAATACAACAAAGTTGTCTTTTTTTATATTTTTAGAACGTTTTGGTGTCCGTTTGGGTAACCAAATATTATGCGACACTGTTAATGCGCGCTGAGCGCCCTTTTGGGTCCATTGTTCTTAGCTGCTCGCATTGTTATTAACTTTCAGCAATTTGTGTGTCAATGTTAAACGCTCATTCACTGCCCGCAGCAGCAGTTACTTCTGCAATTTTAGACATAAAAGGCAAGGCGAGCCGCCTCACTGGTGACTAACCGCCAACTGGCAACTGGCAACTGGGTTACTGGCAACCGGGGTAACTGGCCAGTCGCCCATTTGCTGCCTGCGCCTGTTTACTCTGTAATTTTAGCACATGTGCGAAGGTGTTTTGCTTGCTCTAATGCTGCCTGGCTGCCAACAATAGTTAGATTGAATCGCTTAAATATGATCTAGAAATGTTTAGTTTTAAGCCACAACAACAAAAGTAACGACGGGCGACAGTCGCCTAGCGTACGGCGCCCACACAATTCCATTTGTTGTCGCTCTTGTTGTTGTCGTTGTTGTTGTTGCACATCGCTGCGCTGTCAAGCCGTTTGCATTTATGCTCGAAAAGCTGCCGGATGTTGTAGTTGTTGTCATTACTGCCGCTTATTTTTTATATATATACATATATAGTATATTATATAATATAATTATGCTATTATTTGATCAATTATTCTGCATGCAAAAAACTACATTGAATTTATTTATTTTTTTTATTTAATATTTTTTTTTTCAATTTACGCCTTTCCAATCGCATTAATTTTGTATGACCCATAGCAGTGTTTTATGTGATTTATCTCGATTACAATTAGCTATGCTGATTTTGCCAAATGCAATAAATATGTTTTATTCACAATTTGTGTGCTTATGGCCGTTGCAGGGCAAGTTCGTGTCCTAAGTCTTTTGTTTTTTTTGGGGCGTTAAACGTCTGTGAGGGGCGGAATTTAATGCTGCATTGATTTGATTTATACCAATTTTGAACTGAACACCTAGTTCAAGCACACAGTGTGCATGAGCCGAGTTCATTGAAAGCAAAACTGTGGGTAAAGGGAAGGTCAAGACTGAATTGTTAATAGCTAATGATTGTGACCTAATAACTGAGCTTTATAGATCTACCACAAATGTTTGTATAGACACAATTTATACATATATGTCCTTTATAAGCAGTCAAGCTACAATTCAGCTGTTGCTCATATTCTTGACCTTTATGCTTGGGTTTTTCCAAAAACTCATCTTTTATATTCAGAATGAAAGTTGACTTCTAGGTAACGAAATCTGAGTCGGGATATGAGTCACGAAAATATGATATTTTATAATTAAACGAATTTAATTTGAATGCATAATTAAAATTAATGAAGTTAAGATTGCAGGATTTTAAGGATTTGGTAGATGTTTGTTTGTATTTGAGATTGTGCAAGTGATTCTTCTTTATATCTTATATCTAACTATCTATTGCCTTGAGCTGAAGAGCTAAAAATCCAACGGCAATCCCGACTGCAATGAAATTAACATACTTAGATCTTAAAGCGATTAACAGATGAAGTGTAAACCATTTACATTTAGCCTTTATTAGCTGCCTTTACTACTTGCACCCACTTCAATATACCATTTGTCAGTTAATTATGACACCGTCCAGCTGTTAACATGCACCACAAGCCACAAGCACTTCAAACGCAGCCGCAGCATTCCATTGATGTCTTAATAGACCCAATACATTATTATTCAAATGTCATAGCTGGAGAGCATGGCCGACTGGCAAGAAGACATTCGTGGCACACATAAATGACTCTCCGTTGAACGAATGATGTTTTAATTACGCAAATTTATAAATAGATCGCTGAGATAAGCGGGGCGAAGTCGGGCAAATGCATCATGCGGCACCTGATTTGCATAAAAATCGCATTCAGCGAAATGCGAGGCAATTGACACGAACATAACTAAATCATTTCCATTTTCAACTTGCAGATGTTGTGCTGCGGCTATTCGCGGCCAGCCCCAGCCCCGGCCCCGGCACCGATTGCCTCTCCCGCGACTGCGGCCCGGCAGAGTGAGCTCATTGCGGGCAATGAGTTTCTCAAGCTGTTCCTCGATCACGACGAACAGCAGCGCAGCCTGCACAGCGACGAGGAGTTCGAGGGACCCGGTGCCGGTCGAGTGAACAGCGCCAGAAGCTTGGAGCACAAGACGCGCTACCGCAACGCCAATGCGCAGCATCAGACGGATGCCGAGGGCAAGCAGGTCGTCAAGCTGGTGACCACAGGCAGCAAGATTGTCTTTCTGGAGGATGCGCCCGCAGCGTCAACCACCAAACCAAAGTCCAGCGACGAGGTCAAGGTGGTCGCTGTCAGCGTTAGCTCATCCAGCAAGCGTGGCGGCCGCATTAGCCGCACCCAGCCGCCCGCCTTCACGCCCGCCGCTGCCGCCCAGTCCCACAGAAGCAGTGCGCCCAGCGCGGCCGGCGTTGATTTTGTGAATCGGTCGCACAAGAGCGAGCTGTCCATTGAGGAGACAGAGCCACGCTTGGCTGCCGATGTCATGGACGTGGAGAGCGATTCGCTGAACAGTGCCTCGAATATACAAAACGTTTTGGCGGCGCCATTGCTAACGGCAGCCGCCTCCAGCCGCTCCAGTTCGGTGGCGTTCCGCGGCGCTGCCGGGCCCGGACTCGGGCGAAATGCCACGCGCATAAATCAGAGAGCGAGCGATGAGGAGGCGGTGTCGGAGGCAAACACTCATGAGTCGGTCGGCGATGACAAATTGCTGCCGTTCCAGACTGTGATCTATCACGACACGAAGCAGGGTCACGGACCCCAGTCAAGATCAATATCGTACAGCTCCATATCGCAGAACGTGGACGATCTCCATGTGCCCGGTGGCTGGCATCAGTCGGCCGGCATCTTGGCCGAGGCGCAGCGCAACGTGAGCGACAGTCTGAAGCCCATGCCGCGCATTGCCTCCGAGCCGTCCAAATTCTATTCCGTGCCGGCCAAAATGTACAGTGTGCCGTCCAAGTTCTACTCGGAGCCAGCGAAAGTCTACTCCGAGCCGGCCAAGATGTACGGCCAGCCGGAGAAAGTGTATTCCGAGCCGGCCAAAGTCTATGGACAGCCGTCCAAATTTTACTCGGAGCCGGCGAAAGTTTACTCGCAGCCATCTAAGGTCTATGGTGAGCCCGCCAAGACCTACTGGCCGCAAACAGTTACAACCGGTACCGGTACCGTTACCGGTGTCAGTCTCAGCACGACCAGCTCGCCCACAACAACGACAGCTAGAGCGACAACAACAGGAGCAGCTTTGGCAATCGCAACAACAGCAACGGCGGTAACTGTGCCACCGGGCGCTGCCCCCACCACCTTTGTGCCCTCGCGCCGGCCAGCAATTGTCTCGCGGATTGCATTCGGCGAGGCGCAGACAACGACGAGCAGATCCATGGAATCCCAGACGGCAACAAGCGGCACGTTGCCCACCGTTAGGCCAAGCACTTGGCAGCACCATTATCACAGTGGTCACAATCATCAACTGCACCACCACCACCACCAGCACCACCAGCAGCAACAACAACAACAACAACAGCAGACGGACAATTCGCAGCCGCGTCGTGTACTCTTCAATTTGGATAAATTACCTTATGATTTATTGAATGCACCGCAACCGCAGCCAGCGCGCCATCTATTGGAGCCAATTTTATCAAAGAGTCCACGTCCAAGCGACTACCAGCAACAGCAACAGCAACAGCAGCAGCAGCAGCCGCAGCAGCATCTGCAACATCATCGTCCATGTTGGGAGCAGCAACAACAACAACAACAACAACAACGCCAGCATTCATCACTGTCGCTTCAACATTCTAATCAAAATGCCAAAGGATTGCCCAATAGAGGTGAGTCTCGGCCCAAGCAAATTACACTGTGCTGCATGGTTTTTATTGTTGGGCGGTTTTGGAGCAGCAACTATTTAAATGGGCGTTTCATTGGCTCGCTGCATGATGGCATAATTTATGAATCCACAATTAGTCTAACGGCTAGTTGGAGCACCTCTTGACCCCAGACCCCAGCAAGTCTGCAGCGCAGTGTAATTATGCGAAGCCTAACTAATCTTGAACTTATCAAACCTCTCACTTGTCTCCCCCCCTCTCTCTCTCTCTCTCTCTCTCTCTCTCTATTTTGCTGCTGGCAGATCTAGTCAAGTGTGTTTCCAAATTCGCACACCAACATGCTGCGCCCGCAGCAGCGTCCGGCATTAGCGCCTATTCATACAGTTCCAGCTCGAGCAGCTCATCATCCTCATCCTCCGCGGGCTCCTCAGTTGGCGATGCGACCATGTTGCCACACTTTACAACCGAACGCGCCGAGCTCTACACACCGACCCCAGAGCAAAATTACGAAATTGAAGAGTCCGTAAGTGTTATGACAAACGGACGAGCCCATGGACTGCAAGGTGGCAGCAGCAGCGGCGGCGGCGGCAGCGCACTGGTCACAGCCACAACACCAGCCAGTCCAGCAACCACAACACTGGCAACAGCAACAGCAACAGCAACGGCAACGGCAACGGCAACGGCAACGGCAACAACGGCAACGGCAACAACAACGCAACGTGGTCGCAATCGTGGCATAGACCGGGGACGTGGTTCGGTGGTGTACAACGCCAACGCAAATGCCAACGACTACGATGATAGTGGCGGCGGCGGCGGCGGCGATGAAGATGCTGAGGGCAGGGGCAGCGCAGATGAGTCAGATGAAGATAAAGTCGCCTATGTGGTAGAGGGACGCAACTATCGCAAGTACCGCGTCGAGGAGAAAACCGACGACGGCTTCATCGTTGGCGAATATGGCGTCGTGGACCACAACGACGGCAACCTAAGCGGTGTGCGTTACACCGCCGACTCGACCATCGATCGCAGTTTGATACAAAAGGCGTTGTTGACATTTCTGAAGCTCAAGTAGTTGCACTCGCAGCTGTACTGCGGCGACTCTCGACCTGCCAGAGCTGCCCGAGCTGCCCCAGCTGGCCGAGCTGCCTAAGCTGCCCAGTTGCCGCCTCAGCTGCCTCAGCTGCCACAGCTGCAGCGGCAATTCATTTCATACACATGTGATCCAAGTCGTATTGTAGTTAGCGTAGCTTAAATTAATATAAACTAGCCTTCATTTACACAATCACAATGACACGAGCTGAAAGTGGCAATCGCATAATCGATTGATTTTGGGTGATTAGCAAGATATTGCGAAATTCTGTTCGAGCTAAAGGGAAATCATTCTTTAAGCTTTAACTGGAGCTTACAGCTTTAATTAATTGCTCTGTTAGCTGTCAGCTGTAGGCATTCACCAATTAATCTGATTTTCTACTCTAGCTTATTTAGCTCTCTACCAACTACTTCAACGTTCAGCTTAAAATGGCACTTGTTGAAAGCCTTAAAGTTATTGCAGCCGTTCAATGAGCTTTCCGATTAAAGTACAATTGATTGAAGTTTCCATTAGTCGCATGAACGTAAAGCTTTCAGGCAGAAAGCATGAGCTATTATTTGAAAGCTGCTCGATGTAGTTTTTGACGCGCGTTCAATTGCTCTGTTTTCAAAGATTACGCTCCTATTTGAATGCCACTTTCAGCGAGTGTCATTGGAACATAAGTATTCATAGTTAGATTGTCAACCCACGGCCACGACTCTCTGTCCTACTTTATCCTACAGCCCCCCATTGCCCCTACAGCAAGTGTGCGTGTATTCTGAGTTCTGTGTGTGCGTGTGTGTGTATGCGTGTGTGTAAACGAATTTGTTTAATGTTTAGTTAATGTTTTAATTAATTTATTGTAGTTGTTGGTATTATAATTTAATATAATTTTATTTAAATTATACAGTTAACTCAAACGAAGCACAAAATTTTACCTAGCAACTTGCCATAATTTACTCATATTACAACTTGGCCAAGTTCTTGCGGCTTGGCCCAAAAGCACGTACGCACCTAAATGCATAAACTATCCTAACTAGAGCCTAAGTAACTTGCAATGTGAAAAATTACGACAAAAATATTAAGTAAGAGTAATCGAGTAAATTAATAAAGAACACTAAACTGAAAACGTAGTCGCAATAATAAATGTGGATGCCCCACAGGGGGGATGTATGCAACAAAGAGGCAAACAGGTCCCGAAAAGTAAATAGCCATTAAAAATTGATTAAAAACATGCAGCCAACGGCGATCGGTAACTGACACAAGCGACATTATCATTAAACTTTAATTGATATAAACAAGTGACAAAGGGCTGATGCTCCACAAAAGCAGCAGCAGCAGCAGCAACAACAGCAGCAAAAGCAGCAACAATGGGGCTATCAGTTTCGACAGCGAAATGCGGAAACGGCTCAGCTCAGGATAAGAGAGTACCAGATGAGAAGGGGATGCTCAGACATTTATAGATGCATTTGGTCAATTAAGAGCCAGTCGGCAGAAGATGCTCGTTAACAGATCTGTTTCAATACAAGGCAAAGCGCGGCATGCGAGCAGATAATGTTGATCATGATGATGTAGTTGCTGGCAACACGGGCCCATAAATGCAGAACAGGACCTGAACCTGCATCTGGAGCTGTAAATGCATTCTGAAGGTCGCTGAACGGCCTTGCTTGCGGTCGGCCGGACATCTTTGGCGTCTGCGTGTCGTCATTTGGTTTTTATTGCCACTGAGGGATTGCGAATTGCAAATGGTTGGCAAAAAAAAAAACAAAAAAAATATTCCACTGATTGCATGCGCCAAGCCGTTGCTATTTATAAATGTTGTACCGAAGACAATCCGGGTGAGCGTAGAGCAGCTTTGGTATGTCATCTTATCGCTGGGCAGCAATCAGGGCCTCTGGACCGGTGCCCCAGCATCGAAGACGCAATCTGTGTGAAATACTATGCATGCTGTGCCCATAAACTTGGCGAAAAGAGAATGTGCCGCACAGATTTTGTTTTAATGCGAAATGCCTGAGACAGGGGCAGACACCGGAGTAAACGTTAAGATGATGCTGATGCTGATGCTGGTGCCGTGCCCTCTGCGGTCAGCTGCCTGATGGACAGCTAAAAGGAACTGGTTCTAGTTATACCGTTGCAGCCCCAGTCTCTCACTGTGTCCAACTGTGGCAATTACTGCTGCCCGCCCCCCCCCCCACTCTTCCCTGCTCCTGGCAGGCAAGAGTAAACAGTTCTGCTGCGAAAATAATTTACAGTGCGGCAGAACAGTGCCTAAAAGTGTCTGTGGCATGATGAACGTTAAGCGAACACGTTCGCCTCGGGGGCCAGTTTCGGTGGGGATATCTGCTGCGGATCTGTGTTGGGGGCGTGCGGCAGTGCGTGTCGGCCATAAATTTGAAAACTACACGATTGTTTCTGGCTCTGCGGACTGACAGGTTGAATGACGCTGGCAGCACGCCCGCACGTCCTTTTTAGTTGCTTTTTAATGTGGTGGGCGTGGCGCGCAGATTGCCATTCTGACAGCTCTCCGTAGCCAGTGCTTGGCTTCATTAAATTGACTTCAGGCTTCTTGCCTTGAGCTGTTAATATTGCTGCACTCGAAATTTTTGCTTATCCCGTTCCGGGACAAGTGTCCTGTTTGCATCGTGGTTAATTACGCCTGGAGTTCCTTAACTGCAGCGTTGTTGCTCCCCATATTTAATATAGTTGCCCCGTCTGCATTCATTTTTCATAATTTACGAGCACTTTTATTCAATATTCCAGTCATTGGCATGATCGATCGTGCTTTGGAAATTTACGACATGACATTATAATTGACCGATTTGTCATTATAATTAGTGAACACGATCTGCAGGCGTGCAAGCTGGTCGTCTGGCCTAGGCAAATGGCTTCTACAGGAACTCCGAGGGTTTTGTATAAAATATTCATATGCAGTGGACTATTTTTAGACTGGATGTTGTAGAACCATGGAAAAATTAACAAACTTTAGCTACGCATATGCATAACATAATTTATTATTCATTAAAAAATTCCATATGGTGCTTTATATGAAAACTGATTACAGTTCAGTTTTAAGTAGATATTAATACATATGTGAAGCACATAATTATGAATTATTAGGTTGCAGGCTCAAGCCACATTGCATATTGCATATTCTTAATTTTACGCATTACTCGAGTAAGAAAATTGTTTCATATTTTTCGGTTTTGGTTTAATATTTTTCGAGCCTGCTCACTTCGTGCATATGGTTACCGCCATCTATTGTTAGTTGGCGGCAGCTTCAATTAAAAATGTATGCCTCGAAGTATGCAATGGTTTCTTCAATGATTTTTTTAATGATGTCAATGAGCATAAAACTGTTTTGTGTTTCCAGTGACTGTTAGACTCTAATACATGTTCTAGGCCTGCGATTTATAGTTTTTAAAAAAACATTGTTGGGATTTGTTTTACAGTAAAAGAGAAAAACAAGAATTGTATAAATATCTGAACGGAAGGGAAAGCATTCACAGTTGAGATAGAATGTGATAATGTTTGTTTAAATCCCTTTTGTCCTGTATATCTATTATGTATATCTATTAGCATTGATTCTAACAAAAATGACAGACTGGATGGCACCACATATATCCTAGTTAATTCTACAATCCCATTAAACGCTCTGGAAAACTCTCCACACTTTCCACAAGCAGCATTTATAATTTTACTTGGAAGAGGTTGCGCCCAAATACCGTACCGGAAATGCGAACTAAAATTACCAAAAGTCATGAATCAAGCAAAAAGTTAATTCAAGAAAAAGTAAAAATTAAAATACACGGGACACACGTGCAAATGAACAAAAAGAATGCAAATCATGGCATGTCCTTCGAGCCCGGACACTGCAACTGCAGCCCGGTTCAAGTGGCATACGACGGACATCGAATATATGTATATGGAGCAGAACTAATTGTGGCCAAAGCAATTAGCAGGAAATATATTTAAGACTCAACACTTTACTAATCTGCAAGTGTCAAGCGGCGCGTTCCAGCCGCCAGGACATCGATGAGCAACCGCACAATCATAATGGTGGTAAAGGAGTTGACATGGGCAGACCGTCCGGCTGCCTGACTGGCTGGCTGGCTGGCTGTCTGGCCGACTGGCATTCGGGGTTGAAGTGTGCGTTCTGAGTAAAAAAAAAAAAACGAAGCACCAGCATAGAGCACACGGCTGCAATCAGAATTCGCTTGAACTGCAAGGGGTTGACTCAGACAGGGGACAGGGAACAGGAACAGGGGCAGCGACAGGGCACAGGGTCCTGGTCGGCGCGATGACAACAGGTCCCTGTCTATCAACAGGCACTGGCTCAACAATGTGTATTTCTTGGGCTCTCCTTTTGTGTGCTACCTTTTCGCATAATGAAATATAAGTACCATAAGACGTTTGATATCAAAGGACATTCGATCGGGCATGCAACATGCGCTCATTGCTGCGCCTTCACCATTGTCTACCCGTTGTCGTTGTTGTTGTCATTTTGTTAAGCGTTTTCTCGTATTTATGCCAAAGATTACATGTTGATCTCGCATATCTTTCATCTTGACGGTAGTTGGAGCCGGGTCGTGCGTGCTTCCCACGTCGCCGACATCCGATACGAACTGAATACAGAATTGAAAATCAAAATGCCGTCAGTCAGTAGCGCAGCGAAAGTCATGACAATGCATTAATTAAACCGAACTATGAACTAGCCAAATGGAATATTAATTCATAGAGCGTGGAGTATGTGCCAAGATAGATCCTGGCCAAAATCTAGATAATGCTGTTGACAAGTTTACCCCGCTTCTTTGGTAGTCTGAAAAAAACGTTGTCTATTGTGCCCACGCATGATGCTAAAATGGCGATAAGCCATGCCCAGAACTGTTCCATTCATTCAATTCACCCGATCAGGCAGTTAGCGCTCTTGATGAGGGTTCATTCCATAATTGAAACAAAAAACATATTGCGCATGCACACTCCACTTTCAAAAACATTCGAGATTGATCGCAACTCCACTCACTTGTTCGATTCAAGAAGAAGGCCATAGAAATAGAAACCCTTTTTTGCCAACCTGTACCATTTTTTTTTTTTACATTTTCGCTGAAAAGAACATTTCGTGGAAGTTAATTCTACTATTTTTGCTATTTATTCAAAACTGAACTGAGTTTTCAATTTATTGTATTCGCCTTTTTTGTTGGAAATATCCCAAAATATCTCCCGCATGATCGCTTCGAACGGTTGAATCACTTGTCTAGCGCCCCCATTTGATCCATGTTTTTGTGCCCCCTGCCTTTTGGGGCAACTCAAGTGTGGAATCAATTGTTATATTTAGTTGGCAGTTAGCGCATCAGGTGCCGTCATATTATTCTGTAGGATAATGCGCCTTGAATTGCTTTAGTTTTGTATTCAATTTCAATCAGCCATGTATCCTTGAGTGGATACTTACATTGGCATTGGCCTTCCCACGGCCAAATTAATTGTTGAATGATGAGTATCAAAGGATATCTAAGGGTGAAGGTTAATAATCTTTTTCAATTGGAGAGCGTTGAACTCGATTTGCTGTTGAGAGGGGCAGTTATACAGTTTAATTGTATATATATATATATGTAAGAAATGCAATTGAAATCAGATTTGTTGTGGACATATATATATAGTAGTATAGTAAAGAACAAACAACATGAGTTACCAAAAAAAAAACACTTAATTTTCCAACTGAAGCTCTGCAATTACATTTAATTATATATATTTATATATATCTTTGTTTGTATAATTTATTTACTTATGTCGACAAAAAGTTATGTCGATATATATAAATATATATGTATATAATATAATAAATTCTATTTAATACTTATGAACTAAAGGTAAGAACATCAAAAAATAAACAAATTTTATTACAAATTTTAATAATCTAAACCAGAAAGTTTTGTTTAAACAATTGAAATATATAAATTGCAGGTAAATATTTTCAAATTTCAAATTCCAGATGATAAATAATATATAAAATTATATTATAATTTTAAACTTCAGATATTGGATTTAAATTTAAACCCCGGGTTTTCTTTAGATGTATGTATGTATGTTGTCGATCAAAATGAAAATTTTTTAAGATATAATGTTGTTATCTGGTACTTCGGTTAAATAAAACTTAACCAAAATTTGATGATCTATGATCTATGCTAAGTTTAAGTATCTAAGGTTAGTGTCTGTTACCTTACCTTATATATGTCTTAATATCAATGAAGTTTGCCGACTTCCTGCTTTAGGCCCACCTTTTCTTATGTTAATCTAATCAAAGCAAGTTACCGCTGCAAATGCAACTATCTGAAGATCTAGGGATCTCTCCAAAAACCAAACGTAAACTAGTTTTTGCGACACTTTTAGCTGGAAAGCTGGTTCGAGTAATGGTAGATGTTTATCGTCGCTGGCCAAGTGAAAATACAAACACATTTTGCTGAGGATGTTTGCAGGAAATGTGTAAAATGTCGTTAATCGTTAGTTGAAATCGGAAACTCCTTCGGGACGAGGCGCAGGCGTGAGAAATGCAACGCAATGGAATCGTCTATCGATGGCTGCAAATCAAATAATCTGCGCATGACATAATCTTTGGGCTTAGTACATGCAAACGACTTAGCCAAGAAACAAAAAAGGCAACCAGAGGCGGGCAGCAGAAACAGGACATCCTACTTACGGCTAAAGCAACAACAACAACAGCAACAGCAATGAGAGAGAGCGAAAAAAATGCAATTCTAAAAAAGGCAAACAAAAAGTCCTTAAGTTATGTTGTGCGTCATTTCGGCTGGCAAATGGATCGAAGACAAAGGAACCAGAGCGAGCTGCAGAGCGCGAAGCTGCCAAAAGGACGCAGCACAAAGGGACTGGCACTTATGCAAACCTCCTTGTTGGAACCAGGACACAACAATCAATTGAAATGGAAGCAGCGACTTCATCACTTGTTTCCTCTGCGCGCGCTGCTCCTGTTGCATAAATTGCGACCATTCAAATGAAAGAGGACACGCTCAGATATCAGGTTAACAACGGGTCGGGAACGAATCCCATCCAAGACCTGGCTTGATGAGGACGATGCGCTCATATGATCTTGGAGGTGTGTCCCATTGTTTGGTCGCGCTTCCGTGCCAGCCATATGAAACTTATCTCAGCGGATGCCTTTACTCTGCTCTCGTTTATATGTATATATCCCATTTTTTTTTTTTGCACGTGCAACTCTGGGAACCGCGTCCTGGCAGTGCTCCTACTCCTCTGTCTGTTTGTCAAACCCGACAAAAGTTGCTCAACTTTCTGCCGTCATCCTTCGGCTCCTACTTTACGCAATTTCGGGTCGACATTTGAGCACTTTAATTTCATGTTTTCGTGAATTGTTCAAATGATTTCTCAAGATCAGATTGCCTATCTGTCAGCTACCTCGTCCCTGTTCCCTGTGCTGTCCTGATTCAATTTGTACGCTGTGTAATTATTGCGCTTTTTTGTAGTTGTTGTTCCTTTCGGTTTTTTTTTTTTTGCCTCTAATAGTTTACTTCCTGGGTTCCATCCATGTTAAAGAACGAACTTGGTCGCTTAGCCGCTTTGACGTGATTTCTGAGTCGCTTCCTGTTGATGTCGCAGTCGCAGTCCCTCAATCCTTTTGTCTGCCCTTTGGAGACGTGTCTGTTTGTACTTTTCGGTTGACATGCTTTTTGCTTTTATGAACTTTGCTTTAGCTGCGGAGTTGCATTGATTTCTCGTTTGAACGGAAGTTACCCGAAACGGTTTTTCATTTCCGCACATTGGATGCATATTTTTCAAAAAGATATTTACATAATATGGGCGCCAAAAATACGAATATAATAATGATTTGTCATAAAAATTTCAATAAATTTTGCGCGCCAAGAAAACAGGAAATGCTACAAAATCAGAGGGAAGAAGATGGAGAATGAAAATAAATAGGATAAATAAAAATAAATAGGAACAGTAATAAAGGTTTATATACTTTTTCAAGACATCAATAAATATCTGAAAATAATTTATTGCTAAAATATCTTAATATAAAGGGAGTATTATCTTGGTGAAATGTATTATCTTATGTCTTAGCCCATTGATATTATTAATTTAGGTTCATGGTACATAACGAAATTAAATGATAAATATTTAAATAGTATATAGAGAGCTCAATCTCATTAAAGCAAGCGACAAGGATTGGGTTTTTTTTTTGAAATCTCACACAATTGAATAACAGATATTTGATTTTAAGGGATTGTTTCGGAAGTAAATATCGCGCTCTGCTTTTCGACCAGGCAAGGTCTAACATTCGGAAAGCGCTTCAAAACAAAAACAAATATTCCTTATCGAAAAAAGTGATCTACAAACAGAGTAACTCGTAAAGACACGTACAATGCTTTCTGCCAAGCCATAAACGGAATACAAAACGTTCACCTAATGACATTTCGGGACTTTCCCATCAAAAGTCTGGCACGATTCATAATGATGGGCGAGGGTGAGGGAACAGCCGACGACGGTTAGCGCTGCTCAATGAACGGTGGCAACTTTTCGGCCATAAACTGTGAAATACAAAATACAACATTTTCCACATTGCGCCAAAACAAATGAAGAAAATTTCCCAAATGCCTTAACCCTTTCGGTTCGGCCGAAGTGTCATTAGGACTGTGGCGTCGTCAGACGCCTGACAACAATGTCACGAGTCTATGTAGTTTCACCGATTTGGGTGCATGTTTATGAGGCTTAACCCTTTCGGCCACTATCGCTGGCGATTCATAAAAATGCAGCGAAAGTGCCAATGAAGCCCATAAAAATCTGCAGCCCAAAGGTACTTGCTACCTGACAGCCATTCTTGGCATTCTTCGAAGACAAAAAGGTGCTAACTACAGTGTTTCATTATCATCATTAGCCTCAGCTCCGGCCGGGCGACCACGGGTCGGCTACAGTCGTGACACCCTTCCAATCCTTTCGCTTTCGTAAGGCGCAAGGCAGCCGCCCAACCTGCCGTCCTTTAGGAATTTTGATAAAAAGTCATATGCTGTGCGCTTTTTCTCGGAATCGGTTTATTCACTTTTTGAGTTGACCTTCGAACGGGTGTGGCCATATGCCTACCTGAGGCCCTACCTGCGACCTGGCTGCCTGTGCGCGACTGCTGTTTAAAGTCTTGTGGTGGATTTAGCGTTAATCCGCAGGGATTAGCGGAATTAGCAGCTTGCCGGCGTTACGATTTTTCATTAAGTAATGGAGCTGTACTTAAAATGAATGAAATGCGTACTCGGAGTTTTCCTGCAAATTTTCCCTTAGGTAAATGCAACGGCAAGTGGAGCAATTTGTGGGAAAGTTTCTGAAAGGACAGCAGCTGTCAGCTTTAGCAGCTACAGCATCAACTGAAGCACACAGCATGCATATTCATGAGTTCCCACGGTAAGCCCTACGCTAGTTGCCTCATTCGCATCCCATCATTCAAATTGACCGATGGTCACAAAACAGTACACTTAAATTTGATATGTCATCGTCATCTGGTTTACTAGAGCATCATAATCAACAGTAGTCGACCAGTCTTTCTCCACATCTCCGTGGGCTAATGATCTGCATCGTTACTGGAATAACACCACACGCAAGCGCATTCCCATGCTGCACACCTGAGGGCCCCGAGTGAGTGACTGTTCCCTGTGCGGTGGTGGGTGTGGGTGTCCACGACACATGCTCATCGCACCCAATCTAAACACCAGCGAAGTGAACCACCCTCAGCATCAGCAGCATACTGCAACTGGCCAACTCGAGGGGTTGCTATTCTAATTAGACCCTTTTATTTGTTGCTGTTGTTGCTATCATCGCAAGCATTTTATTGATCAAGTTACGCATCCGTAATATGAATCGAAATATGTAATTGCTCTTTTTAAGTTGTCTGTCATAGTCGTATATCAATGCGTACGCATTTGCATGTCGCACCCGGGTTCCCACAGCGGCAGGGACGGATTGACAACCCCTCGGGCCAGGGATCGACACGCTAGGCGTTCGAGTTTTAATCGCACCAGACTTACGGGATCTTGCTTAACATTTATTAAGTACAATATTTTTCGCCCGAATTCTATAATGCCAGCAGTTGCTGCCGTCGCTGATCCTTTTGTTGAGTTTTTGCCTCTGCGAAAAGCTTGCTTTAAATTATTTGCCCTTGGCTGATCTTGATCTTTGTCGTCGTGGTCTTGGCCCTGGTCCCGGCCATCGTCTCTAATCTGCTTAAGCGGCACGCGATTAGGCCACACTGGCTGTTGGTTTAGTTAAGCGCGGGGCGATTAAAATGATGCCACTTGAATTTAATTTGAGCTGCCCTCTGCAAAGGCATACGCTAAGCTGGCTTATTTAGGGCTAAGAAAGAGAGCGTGCCGGCGATTCAGCTGGGCATGAGTGGCAGGTTTGAGTCGATGGATGCCACAAAGTGTTTGATATTTGCCCAATCAATCGAAGAGTCCGCTTATAACACAATTGCATCATAAAAGTTCATTTGGCTCAATCGATGAATGAAAACGATTACAATAAAAGCACCCCGCACTGTCCGCGAACAACCCTTGCACAGTGGTTCGGGTGGTGCGGCAGAGACAATGCGACGTGTACCCACAGGTACTTCACACAAATCACACAAAGCGGCAACAATGGCCAGCGCCATAAACGGCCAGCCATGAGTCCTGATGAGGATGTGCCTGCTCATACTATTAACAACTGTCACACAACAGGCCTGCTCTCCCAAATCAAAGAGAGCGAGAGAGAGGCAGAGGGAGAGCGCCCGCGAGCAGGTACTCGCTCAGAGCGAACCTCAACGGAAAAAGGCCATAAAACCCCAGAGGCGAAAAGTTGAGAATGAGCGCAGGCGACGGCTGCTCAATGAATTTTCGCAATGGCAGCCGCTGCCTGCAGGATCATAAATCGCTGCCAGCCAGCCCGTTAGAGGCAGGGTGCGCGAGCGAGCGCGCGATAGCTGGCCAACCCTCTCTGGCGAGCCGGCGCAACGACCAATGAACGCGCCCGGCCGCTACCTAGGGGTGATCGACTGTTCGCTGAATGGCACGGCGGCAGGATTTGTGAGCGGCAGGACTATTAAAACAGGAGCTGGGTGGTGAGCAGACAACACAATCATCCGTGATCTCAACGAGTCCACTTCGCTCGTCCCCGTCGCGTCGTGCGCTCAACTGAAACTAAATAAAGTCGAACTGAAATTCGAAAGCAATTTGTGAATTGCTAAAGTGCCAAGTGTGTGTTATTATCCTGTCCAAGTTGTGCCTTCAAAAACGCCAAAATTACGCCCCACATCGGTATGCAATCGTCGGAGGGTTCGCCAGACATGATGGATCAAAAATACAACAGCGTACGGCTGTCGCCAGCCGCATCGAGTAAGTATTTGTCCCGGCTAACCGACTCCAAGAGCTCCCCTTGGTTGCAGCGCCAAGCAAGAACATGTCGCTAATGAAATCCCTTGCCGCTCTGCCACTTTCAGGTCGTATACTGTACCATGTGCCGTGCAAGGTCTGCCGGGATCACAGCTCCGGCAAGCATTACGGCATCTATGCGTGCGACGGCTGCGCGGGCTTCTTCAAGCGCAGCATCCGCCGCTCCCGCCAGTACGTGTGCAAGTCCCAGAAGCAGGGCCTCTGCGTCGTGGACAAGACGCACCGCAATCAGTGTCGCGCCTGCCGGCTGCGCAAGTGCTTTGAGGTGGGCATGAACAAGGATGCAGTGCAGCATGAGCGCGGACCACGCAACTCAACGCTGCGCCGCCACATGGCCATGTACAAGGATGCGATGATGGGCGCCGCGGAGATGCCGCAGATACCGCCGGAGATACTCATGAATACGGCGGCGCTGACTGGTTTTCCGGGCATGCCCATGCCCATTCCGGGCGTGCAGCGTGGCCACCACCATGCCGCACTGAGCGCCGCCTTCCAGCCACCACCGCCCGCCGCCGTGCTCGACCTGTCCGTGCCGCGTGTGCCCCACCATCCGGTGCACCAGGGCCACCACGGCTTCTTCTCGCCCACCGCCGCCTACATGAACGCGCTGGCCACTCGGGCGCTGCCGCCGACACCGCCGCTGATGGCCGCCGAGCATATCAAGGAGACGGCCGCGGAGCATCTGTTCAAGAACGTGAACTGGATCAAGAGCGTGCGCGCGTTCACCGAGCTGCCGATGCCCGACCAGCTGCTGCTGCTGGAGGAGTCCTGGAAGGAGTTCTTCATTCTGGCCATGGCCCAGTACCTCATGCCCATGAACTTTGCCCAGCTGCTGTTTGTGTACGAGTCGGAGAACGCCAATCGGGAGATTGTCACCATAGTTGCCCGCGAGGTGCACGCGTTCCAGGACGTGCTCAACCAGCTGTGCCATCTGAATGTCGACAGCACCGAGTACGAGTGCCTGCGCGCCATCTCCCTGTTCCGCAAGTCGCCGCCGGCGGCTAGCTCCACGGAGGATCTGGCCAACAGCTCCATTCTGACCGGCAGCGGCAGCCCCAACTCCAGCGCCTCGGCCGAGTCGCGCGGCCTGCTGGAGTCCAGCAAGGTGGCGGCCATGCACAACGATGCCCGCAACGCGCTCCACAACTACATCTCGCGCACACATCCCAACCAGCCGCTGCGCTTCCAGACGCTGCTCGGCGTCGTCTCGCTGATGCACAAGGTGTCCAGCTTCACCATCGAGGAGCTGTTCTTCCGCAAGACCATCGGCGACATAACCATCGTCCGTCTCATTTCGGACATGTACAGTCAGCGTAAGATCTGACTCCAAGGCGGACTCGAATTGCCGTCGGCAAGTCCGCGTCCGCGCACTTGAAGTGCCTTCGTAGTGCTGGAAACTGTGATATCTGGTGTTGAGTTGGAGTTGGTGTTGGAGTTGGAGTTGGAGTGTTACCCACTGGCCGAGACGGTGACAGTAACAGTGACTGTGACAGTGACGGTGACCATTGGACAATATTTCAACAGTGAACTGCTGCAAACAGCGAGAAATCTCTCGGAGCTGCGCCTTAAAACATACTCGTTATACGTAAATCTATTCACAACGTGATTCAAATTGCATTCAGAAAAGTTGAAACTTTTTGTTGTCTAGCCCTAAGTTGCATAGCTAAGAGTCTTGTACAGTTAAGCACATATCATATGTTTAATGAAATTAGCATAAAAACGCAAAAAACAATATATTCAAATATACATATAGCTAAAGCTGCTTAAAACAAAAATTATTGGATAATTATTCAACGGGTAAAGGGATGCGAGTGAGCTCTATATTATGTTCCTGCTCAATATAGCTGTTAACAAATTTTGGATATTTATTAAACTCGTTCACAAACTGAAAAGAGTATATTGGTTTTGTGCAACATCTTGAATCTTGATCTCAACGATTGCGACCTGGCCACGCCCACTAAAACATCCCCGGCATCCCCACCTTACAAAATAGGATATAGCTAATTTCCCACAGTTTTTGAGCATTTTTGGAATATATAAAAGCTCCTCCATTTCAGTTTATAGACAATATCGCAATTTAGAGGTAAAAACGGGAACAGTTGTGTATTTAAATTATTATATCTAAAACAAATAACATAGTATATTCTTTACATTATTATATTATTTTCAAAATTAAGAGGCAAGGTTGATGTTTTTGAAAATTAATTATTTTTATTTTACCTGTATCTTTTAGTTACAAACTAACAATCAAATAGCAGGTAATACAATAACTTAATACCATATGAGATATTTCGTCAGACCTATAGTAATAAAATGACTAATTGAATATATGTATGATATATAATTTATCTATTCTGATAACAGCTTTTCTATCGCATCAATGCACATTTAAAATAAAAAAATATTTCGTGGCTTTCTTTCAGCCAAGAAATTTAAGCTTTTTAGCGACAACAACATATATTTAAAACATATTAGGTATAAGTGACCTCTTTGGGGGCTAACAAAACATCTGAGGATCAACCGCAGTGTTCGTCCAGGTAATCGAAAATGCATTATGCAAATCCTCTAACAAAAGATCTGATGCATTTGGCATTGAAATCAAACAAATTAGCATAGTTTTTCCACATCAGCAAACCAAAGTCGGGATTAATTTGGAATGGCAGTTGGTTTTAAAATGGCCGCTGCCCCTCGGCCGACCCGATCTCCCTCAGTCTATACATCTCGATGGGCACAAAACTGAATTCAAAAAGTTAAAAAGCAAAAATTCACTTTTGCTGACTTTGTCGAGCGGCGTTGGATCGTTGAAGGTTGCAGTTGCTGTTGTTGTTGGATCGCTGCTGCGTCTATGGCAGACAACGACAATTGAATCCTTTGACAATAGCAAATGGAACCGAGCATGCCAAAATGTAGTATCCTTTGGCAAGGCTGAACAAACATGGCAGGAGGAAAACAGTTGCCAATCGTTTAGCAGGCTGCGGCAAAATTGTTGAAATTGCGTTGGCCAAAGTAAATAGAAACGATGAATGCATCAATATAGGTATATAAACATATATATATATGTGTGTTTATATGTATGAGTGTCTATGCCACTGACACACATTCACATCGAGGAGCACGGTGCAAAACCTACCCTAACCCGCAGCACCCATAGCTCAATGCTTGCGGGGATTTGGAATTAAATATGCTTCGTTGCTGCTGCCATTTCGACTTTGCGAAGGTCCAGGCTCAACTCAGCTTGGATGCTGCTATAGTTGTTGTTGCTGTTGTCTCTGAGGGCACAAAGCGTTTCGACTGCTGCCGCTGGGTTGTTGAGCCCTTTTAAGTCCTAATGGCCCTTTATTATCTGCCTTTAGACTTTTAATAGACTCATAGGCGACGCTGATGCTGTGTGTGTGTGTGTCTGTGTGTGTGCCAATGTATGTCTGCATCTATGCAATTGTGGTTGTTGCCCTGAGTCCTGGCTGTGCGCCTGTGTTGGTTTAATCCTCATCATTCTGTCATCAGTGACGTTTTTCTGCACATTGTTGGCTTTGCATTGTTTAGGTCTTAATTTTTAGTTTTCCCTTTTTCGCATTCGCAATAAAAAGAAATTTCTCACTTTTTGATTTCCTTTGGCAAAATGTGGAGCAAGCCCTAATTGAGCCTTTGGCTCTGATTGAAATCCCTGCCTGAGCCAGATACCAATCAGGGACTAACTTGTGCCACAAGTGCTTGAAATCAGCTCGACTCTGAGCTTCAACTCCCACCCAGCGTTGGGTTTGTGGGCTTGTGGGCTGTTAAGCCCGAGCCGGAATCTCTTCAGCTGAAGTGGTTGCCTGAAGTTCGCCGGAATCTGGCCAGAAGCTGGCGGATTTCCAGTAACACTTTTAATTCATAGATTTTCGATGATTAAGTAATCCGCGTTCTCAATGAAGGCCGCATGATTAACGCAATTCGCGTAAGCGAGTGCCGCAGATCCGGCGACCTGCTCTCGTGGCAGGTGTGGAAATATACGTGTTCCTGCTGCGGCAGGTTTTGGCTTAGCCCGGGCCACAGGTCTCGACTTGGCTTGAACCGAGTCCGTCTCCGATTCGGAGTCTCAGTGGCTCATTGCGTTGGCTGGCTGGTTATCCAGGCGCAATTACCTAGCGAAACAAAAATATGAGTATGCAAATAGATTTTAATGGGCTGGATTACCCTTTTGCTAAACACTCAAATCCTGGCCGGGCGGTCGACCGGGCCGCACCGTTGCCCATTGTTTTCAAATGTAATGAGAATGTCTCTAAGCCAAAATATTAAACATCCGTTTGATCCTGGCCAGCAAGCCGCAAGCTGCAAATCCGGCTTCCGTTTGCCTCATTGTTGTACCTGAAGTCACTCGCTGGCCGAGTCCTCCCGAACGCCCGAACGTCCGACGGAGCTGCAGCCAGTAAAAGTCAAAGCGGTACCAAGCGGGCGGCGTTGTTTTTGTAAATTGAGTAGCTCGATTTATCGCCAGATCAATTTTCTATATCTGCCGCACAGATAAGCGAGTGAGCGAGTCAGAGAGAGATAATGCCCGTACGCTTCTCTAAGTATTCTAATTGTTGTGTGGCTTACGGACGGGCGACTAAGCCCTGCCCCGGCCCCTGCCCCTGCCTCTGCCCCTGCCTCTGCCCTGCCTGCGCTGCAGCTTAACTTACTTTAGTGGGCAAATGGCAGGTTTTCTGTGGAAAATTCGATTTTCGATTTTGCATAGAGCCTAAAGCAATGGCATTGTTTTCAGCGCTTAGCTAGTTAATTTGACATTTGGCCGTATCTAATGATGTTCATTAGCCGAACTAGTTCAATCAAAGCAGCTGCTCCGCCCGGGAATCACCCGATCATCAGATCAGATTCACAGAGGTGAGGCGACAATTAAAATCAGTGAAGCGTCCGCTAATTGCAAGTACTTGGCACATTGGCACATCCTAGCGTCTTTTATGCTCCTAAGTACTTGATGCCCGAGTCTAAGTCTGCGTAAATCCTCAGTTTTTTATTGTTGCAATCTGCGTAGGGGCACAATGGGCCCCGAGGGCAGCTGATGAGTGGACCTCCTGGAGGTGAGAAAAATATTGAGGGCACATTGCGATGCTGCCGTTCAACGGGGACTCGGTACTCAAGCGCTCAAGAGCAACTTGCGTTTAACCTCAAGAAAGTTGCAATTGCCCGCATTTTCGGGCAGATCCTTTGTCAAGGATTCGCTCGAATTTCACGTTGAATATTGACAGGCTAACAAGTGTTATGCGATCAGCGACGACAGTTTTACCCGGGCCTGTCGAGGATTATTACTTTTTGATGCCCCGATCAAAAGCTGTGCGTTGCAGGACCACCGGGACGACAGAACGTTGTGTGTGTTCCGTTATACACGACCTCTCGGCCATAGGGGCCAAGCATGGGAAACTTGCTTGCATTTGAGAGTAGGAAGTTCTGGCTGCAGGAAGCTGTTCCTCTGTGGCCGCCTCGGGGCAACTGATGACGTCGCAGCCTAATTGAATTTGTTGCCTTTTCATTTGATGTTGTCTTTAGATTTGCTTTTTTGTTAGCATTAGCAGGCGCCCGCGGCGCTTGGCGAGTGCGCAGATACTTTATTAGGGTTACTGGCAATCTGTCTGTAAAAAGAAGAACAAAAAAAAACTCATCCTCTACTGTCAAAATGGCGACGCCAGCTGCCTTGAAGTACTTATTATGTATGTATGTAGCTGGGTATGCACTTATGTGAATACAAACTATTATTTAAGTCAGCGGCACATTTCGTTTAATTAAGCTGTCACACGAGGCCCCCACCCGCCGCACAGCCCCAACCCAGGGCGCTGTGCCCGCAGCCCTCGTTGGTCACGTAAAGTTTGAAACTTTTCAACTTCCGGTCAATAAAGCAGGTGGCCATCAGGTGCGTGGCGCATCCGTGAATGAAGCTATTATCGCATCACGCAAGTCCAATCGGAGTCCTGGGAACTTGGCCCAAGTTGACCGGCAACGCTAAAAAGTGAAAAGCAGTCGCGTCATCATTGCAGCTCGGAGCTCAGCGACTGCGGCTTGCACCACCGGCCTCACCTTTGGCCGGGAGCGTCATCAACATCATCAATAGGGCCATATGTCAAAATAACGAGGCCCGAGCCACCCCAGGCCGTAACGGTAACTCGGCCGTACCAATGCAACCCTGCGCTGCATTCCAAAGCAGGAGCCGGCCGTATACCAAGTGCATCGCAAATATTGAAAGCGCGTAAGAGGGCGGGGTACGGGGCACGGGGTACGGGCAACAGTAACGGACTCGGCACTTCAGAATGTAACAAATCGACTTTGACAAAGCTTCTGACCCGGCAGCGGCACACACGGCGTATGGGAAAGCTGTCGTTACTGTTATGGGGCGGGGTTGGCACTTCAGAACACCCAAGTGGGCACTCTCACACCACGCAGCCGCAACTCGAGACCGAAGAAACGAAATACGAACGTATTAGTTTTGCATTTGCGCTCCCAGGATATGGAGTACAGAGAGAGAGCGATTCCTAAAACAAAAGGGTTGGTTTCTGTGCGGATATTGGCAAACCAATTTTGGAGAGCCTTTGTTTCGCTGAACGCCGCGAGTAAGCCACAAAGGATCAACAATGCTCGAGAATTATTTTGTAGAGCCAGCAAGCGAGCCACTTGGCGAGCTGCTGTTCGCAAAATTAATTTCGCATAGAGGCAACTTTGTTTCCAACTCTCGAGTGCCCATTGGCAGTGCAACTGGCGACAACGATCGTTCCCGAGAGCTGTTCGTGCTGCCACGTTTGGGCTTGGCTACTGAAGTGCAGCAAGAGTTGGGAATGCGAATGCGTTTCACCTTCGAGCCAAATATCGGCAGCTGTCAGTTTGCGGCAACAACAAAATCAACTTCAATTTTACGATAATGTACTACACACACACACACAAGAGCACACACTCTAGCTTATTTTATTTTTTTATCGAAGCCATTTTGTCAAATAAAAGGGATTTGTCGAATAATCCGCAAATGGGACGCGAAATAAAACTGTCAGGGAGTCTGCGGCTGCGGCAAGCTGGTGACAAACACTAAAAGATACGCTCAAAAGGCGGGGCGCCTGATTTCTGACATCACAATTGACAAGAGCCGCAACAACAGCTGGTTAACTGACTGCCTTTGACAATGACAGTGAAAAAAAATATTGAAAAAATCCGAACAAACGCTTTCCATTTGCTCCAGCACAGAGATTAGAGAGAGCTAGGGCGAGAGAGGTGCGTGTTCCCCGGAACTGAGCGCAATTTAAGCGCTTACATGGGAACTAATTTCTGAAGTGCTCTCAAACACTTCATAAAATATTTGCATCAGTTTGCGGCAAGCGCGCGACAGCCCGCTGCGGGGATTAGCCGTACAGCAAATATGGCGACAGTCACAAAAAACAGGAGAAGAGAAGAGTGTGCCGAAGATTGAATGCCCTTGCAGAGAAAATGTTTACCAATACTTAACAAGCGTCTTGCTAATATATATATGCAGGAGTATTGAGCGGACATTTCATTTTTAAAATTTTTAAATAAAAATAGTTTAGTTTTTAACTAAAAACGCATAATTTATTTTAAATTTATTTATAAATTTAACGCTTGAATATACAAAAAATTCTAGAATTTTGGAAAGAAATTCATGTGTTTTGAATTTAATTTTTACTATTTTTGAATATGTAAATTAAAATCAAAATAAATAAAACTCAACATTAAAACAATATAAATTCAATTGTAACATATAAAATAAGATATATCTGTATATCTTCTTTTATCCACACTTCATGACTACATTGTAAAGCCCTGCTGGAAGGGTATTAGAGCCCAAACTCAAGCTGAAACTCGTATCTAACGGATCGCGTTAGGTGGCACTGACTTGGCGTGGCTTGTCAGCTTCATGTGGGCTGCTTCTGCTGCTGACACAGCCTTGGGGTGGCAATCAAATGTAAACAAGGATGCGCCGAACGAAACTTGCGCGTGCTGCGACTGAGCTGCTTAAAAAACTAACTGTGACCCGTCACTGTTTACCATACGGATCACACTCGAGAGCCAGGCAGTTGACAAAATTGTCGAGCGCCGCTGTCAACTGGCGAGCTGCGCTACATCGGGCTTATGGATGGATAGACCGCGTTCTGTCTACTTTTGCAGGGCGCTGAACAGTTGCCCCGAGCCGGGCCAAAAATGCTTTGTGCGCTGGCTCGTTTAATTTTAATGAGTAGCTGTCTGACTGACTGGCGGCTTCGTCTGCCCGATGAGCCGCTGACCCTGCGCAACTGTTTCAGTTTTGGACTGGTTTCAATTGTCTTTATGTGCATATATATTTAGGGGTGGCTCTCGGTACCCCCGTGTGCACCCCACGATTTGTAACTGCGCTATGTAAATTGTCACATTATTGTCATAATTCTCAGGCTGGTGAAAATGGGAAAATCGTCAACACGAAAATGCTTATGACATAATTTGTGCTTTGTTGTGGTTAATTGCCACAGTTTGCCTATTTATGGGGCGTGAGATTAATGACGAACCAACAATAGCGGCAATTGTTTTAAGCACTCATGTCAAATCTAAAGTATATTTGAGAAAGCTGTTTAATATACGGCAACTGGTAAGGTAAGAAAATTCTTTGTATTTTATTAACAAATATATGCAAAATAATAACTAAATGAATTTATTGCAAAATTGTCTGATTTTATTTTATACAAAATTATATGCAAAGAAAAAAACACACTGAAATAAGCTATAATTATTATGATTGCAATCACAGTTAAGGAATATGATATGAAAACAAGTTATACAGAAGTGCAATAGAACATTTTAAATTTTTTATATTTTTTAGCGAGTATTAGGGAACTTCTTGGAAATCATTGTATATGCTTTTCTCATGAAAATCAAACATCTCGATCATCTTGAAGTTCTTCAGTGGTCTCAGCCAATTAACTGCAATTCAATGAGCCGTAAAATCGCGCAATGCAAAAGCCGCATCTGTGGAACCGACATAGGCAGAAATCTGCTACCATATCATCCTAACAAGTATCTGACGCATCTCTTTGGTGTCTGCTCGCAAACCCGAAATAATTGAAACCAATTAGTTTCGAAAAACCTTTTAATTGTGTTTTCAATGCCCGTCGGAGCATGTGTAAATATTTTCATAGCCAGTGAGAAACCAGGAGCACAAAGCGCACAAAGCCAAACGTAAAGAAAAATGGAAAATGGAAAATAGTAACAGGCAACATGTGAGAACATGGCAATGACCAAAATAATCCAGTACACATAAAAGGAAAAATCGAATGCAGTTTCAGTTGAAAAACGAAAGAAATTGCCAAATAATTGCAGGCGGCTAGAAAAACTGGCAAGAAGAATGCAAAACAAAAGCGAGGCAAAGAAAAGCAAAGCGAGGCATAAAGACAAAAAATCAACCACAGGCTTTTGTTTAGCGTAGAGAAAGGAAAACTGTTGCCAACTGTCGATGGGCTGTCAAAACTGATGTCGATTGAGCTGCTGACTGAGCCAAGAGCTGATAGCCGGTAGCTGGTTCTCCCACTGTTTACTTCGGGCTAATGTTGGCTAATATTGCGCAGGCGCAGGAAATATTAACGGCACTTTAGGCCATTATATAAGCCGCACTGAGAGTATTTCATTTTCTATTTCTATATTTCTGTTCATTGTTGATTTATTTACTTTTTGATTTTATGTCGGTCGCAGTTAATTGGCCCCGTTTTGTTGTCGTAGCCGGGCTAAGGCTGCGGCTCAGTAAACAAATTAACAGTCTTTTGACTCAAGATTGCGACATTGCTCGTGTAATCAGGATGTGATTAGCTGCAGTTGGCCGGCAGTTGGGCTTGGCATATCTTTGGGAAATCTCTTCAGCACACAGTTCTCTCGAAGACCTTGCATACCTTGCACCTTTGCCCCAAATTCCACTGCCATTATTAGCTGGCCGAATTTTGAATACAATTCAATTAGATATGCTTCGATTTGGATTTCAAAATCCGTAAAGTTTTTCGCTAATGCCACTTTAAATGAAATCAATAAGCAGCTGTGCTCGGCATGCTAATTATGATTGGCATATCATTACCGCAAACAGACCGTCGCGTAGCCAACAACATCAACTATTTGGCTAATTAAGCAGTGGCGGTGGCAGTTGAAGTCGCCGCTAGCCACTAATCACCTGTGAAAAAGGTTGAAGACAAAAATAAAAACAAGAAAACAACAACAACTTAAAAGAGGTTGGCAGTTAGGAGCTGGCGAGACCTCACTCGAAAGACCGAAATAAACACTTGAGCCGAGTTAAGGTCTAAAATATCAAATCGATTACAACTGAGCAATTGGATGATGTTGATTTATTGTCATGTCATGCGCCGACAATGTTGAGTGGAGCGGAACTGGAACTGGAGCTGGAACTGGCACTGGCACTGCCTCCAACCGTTGTCTTGTTTGTCTTTTCTTTCGCTTATGATTGTCATTGCCTGTCAAATTCTTGCACTTTGACTTGCCACAGCAGCTCCGGCACACACACACACACACACACTCACTCACACACACGCAACTAGACCACATCACAATGGTCTACAATTACCCGCATTTATTGGCCATTTGTCGCCGCTGTTGCTGATGCTGATGCAATTAATAGTTCACTTGTTGGCATGTCACACACAGATCGAATCCGCTGACATTGAAAATGTGATTAAATTGAACATGACATGAAAATTAAAATAATGTTGTACTACCCTGTGACCATAAAGTTGCTAAAATGCATATTATAAGTTTGGTTGTTAGATTATAAAATTAAATAAATAATTATATTAATAAAATTTCCGGCCACGCACATGATGCACAGGACAAACCATGAAAGAAATGACATCAAACATGAAAATCGGGTCAGTTTTGAGAAAGTTATGGGCGTTTGAAATATTGGAGCTATGGGTCCGAGAGCTTTACATGTCAAAATTTAGTTTTTTATACTAATTGTGATAACCAGAATCGATTAAAAATGTTAATTTGCATTTCTAAATTTTGAAAAAAAAAAATTTTCGAAAATGAGTGGGGGGAGAAATGAATTTTTTCAAAAAATACAAAAAAATTTATTTTCAATAATGAATATATTTGAAATGTAGAATCAATCTAGAGGATACCCCATGAAAGAAAGTACATCAAACATGAAAATCGGTTCAGTTTTGACAAAGTTATGGGCGTTTGAAATATTGGAGCTATGGGTCCGGGAGCTTTACATGCCAAAATTTTTGCCAATTAATGCATGATTTTTGAGAAAAAATTTGACCCCCTCAGAATCGGTTTCAAGATTGGATACTATTTGTGACATCCACAATCGATTAAAAATATAAATTTTCAATTCTTAATTTTGAAAAAAAATTTCCAAAATGAGTAACTACTGTGTACTGTGAACGAGTATTACGCATTCGGCTACGTCCGACTGCAGCATTCTTACTTGTTCTGCATCTAATAATAATGACAATATCTCTAATAACCTTGTACTTAGATATAAATCTATATATATTTACATATATACTGGTATACTCATACACGAAGTGATAAGGGGTATATTGCGTCGAATCCATATTGCATCTCATAATTCAAAATACCACTATGTCAATAAATTAATTCTGGATTTAAAATATATGCATTATTCAAAACAAACAATTGTTGAATTTCAATAAAAAAAATTTCCGAAAAAATATGTTTTGGTAATGTCAATCAAAACTGTAAATGAGTATTGCGCTGTCGGGTACACCGGTTCTAACTGGTTCTAGTTAAGTGTTAAAAAATATGAGTTAGAGTCTGTATTAAGGCAGCTAAGATGTAAGTACGGAGTGACTACTAGTCGAGTATTTTTAGCTGATGTAATACTTGTCTTTTATCGAATTTCGTTAGCTTGGGGTAATTAAAAAATAAACCGCTTTCAATTAATGAGTTAGTTGGTCAATGACATCGATGTGACACATTTGAAGCCCCTATTTTGTTGACCTTCTTTTCAATGTTGGAGTTTAAGCGATGATCGTTTGATTTGTATCCCAAAAAGCACATGTCATTTAATTATTTTGACAGCAGCAGCTTAAAACGTTTACTGCACATATAATCTAGTAATTGTTTAAGCCGCTTATGCTGAACAATTTCCAGCTCTATGTAAATACTTAAGTTGTGCTAGTAAATCTCGGCGTACTATCTGCTGGATCGACATGAGAATGCCTCTATGGTTGGGTTCAATGCACGTGCCCAGCCTCTCAAGGCTGCCAATTTGGTGGCTGCTGAAACAACTTTCGAAGTGCAACTGGACACTGAGCTGATTGTGTGCAGCAGTCAAGGCCGGGAAGATCGTTTGCCCGAAGATGATGGTGGCCACTATCGCAGATTTAACTGCGACCTGGCCGGCAACAGTCCCCAGCCTGGCAGCCTGGCAGCTCACTTCCAGTTTTTCCAATCAACGTCAGCGACATGCGGAAGTCTGCAATGCGAAAACCGCTACGCATGCGCCAGAAACTCGTTTCTGGCCAGGCCCAGACACGCACTTGGCTCGGAACGCAGCTCCAGCGGAGGCCTACGGGGCGGCAACACGTTATTGACCTTGATCTCGTGTATATAGCTGCAGCGGTAACGGGCGGGAAACTGGTCCAGTGACACTAAAAGCCTCGTTAACATTATTGCGGCAATTGATATGGAGAGAATTGTGAGTGGGGCTAAGCCGTGGCGAAAGCAAAGTCAAAAGTATCATAATAGCATTAAGACCCAAGTGAAATGGAAACCTTTACGAAAATTGGAAAATCTGGCAGATGCGCAGTTAGCGCGCACTTACACATATCCCATTCTCATTCGCATTCGCAGTCGTAGATATAAACGCGTAATTATTCATCCTTCTGTGTCTGTCTCTCAAATTACACAAATTATCGAAAGCCGTTGTGACTTTTGAGGAAATCGCTGCTGGGTCATTTATGAGTCAGTCACTTGGCTATCGAATCACCATCTAGAGCCTGTAAGTCCTGTGAAGCACTCGGGCTTATCCTGTCTATCGCTCTCTCTATATATGTTATGGGCATATCGTATTTCCTTTAGCGCTCTCAACAAGTTTAGCGAGTTTCAGTTTGACTTCTGGGCGATCATTCGGCTCTGATAAGCGTTTAGCATTCAATTTCTGCGAGCTGAGAATGTCGGCGGACAAAAGAATAGATTGTTAACCTTCTAACATCGATGTGGGGTTGGGGAAATATACGTGTGTGTGTGTGTGTGTGTGTGTGTGTCACAATGCGAAAGAGTCGACATCGGCGTTGACTCGCTCGCATTTTTCAAACGCTCGACTGCATCTTAAATTACAAATAATCGCAATTGTCTATGCCTCTGGCTGGGGAGCGGCATTCATGGGTTTGGTTTTGGATTTGGACTCGGGTGGTGGCAGCAGCTGAAATAATTGAGAGACAACGCAAAATTAAGAGAGATGATATGTGCTGCTGCTGCTGCCGTGTTGTTGTTGTTGGTGTGTGTTTTGCATGCAATTTGTTCAAAATGGATGGGCAGCAACCCCTCAACCTCGCAACCCTCATTATCTTTGTGATTAACTCGCCAGAAGTGAAAGCATCAAAATAAAAGCGTTGCGATGCGCACAATAAAAACAACAACGAACCAAAAAAAAAAAAAAAAAAAACAACAAAATTCGAATACCAAAATCGAGACACAGCCGTTGTTGCCCTGGGTGGCAGTATCGTCACATCAGCATTAGGCAAACGCCTCGAAATCAAAAAGGCAGCCAAACGCAGCCGCTCAAGGAACTTGCAATAGTTTTGATCGGGCCAGGGCAGCCCGGGGTAAACAACCCTCCCAGCGACACACATACACATACATACATATATATGAATTGCTGCACCCTCTATGGCTAATCCAAATGAACAGAAAGAAACGCTGAAGCGTTCCTGCCCAGTTCCTGGCCTTCATCAACGCCATTTGCTGCTGCTCTTGCTGTTGTTGTTGTTGGTGTTGTTGTTGCTGTTGTTTGTCAACTGATTTAATTTCCTGAACTGCCGCCGCTGCCACTTTCAGAGAGCGTTATCCCGCCCGCCCGCTGCGAGAGGGCGTGCACTGTTTCTGGTGTGTGTTTCTGGTCACACTAATGACAACAACAACAACGATGGCGACTTGCAAAAGGGCAAATGCTGTAAATTGAAATGTTTCTACTTGAAACTTTAACAGACCACATGCGGCTGCTTAGTGCCGGCCAAACGGTTTGGGCCTATGCGTATGCAAAGGCCGCCTCATTAAAATATGTAAAACGGTTTTAGATCGCGTAATTATCGCTAAGTACTAACACATATGCACGTGTCGCCAACAAGGGGCCCAATACCGCGCTGTGGGCCATAAATTATGCAAAAGCTGGCGTGGCGTGGGTGGGCGCTCCAAATGCAACACACACAATCAACAGCAACAACGAAAACAACAGCAAATGTAGCCAGCTGTTGGCCATAAAGCAGCTCAAACAATGCCTTTTACTGACGGCATTTCAAACAACAATAAATTATTGAAGCCAAGCGCAAAGTCAAACAAGTCAAAGACATTGCGCCAACTACAACAACAACAATAACAGCTTCAACTACAACTTAAAGTATTTTATAGACTGCTCAGAACTGTTGCCAAGCGCTGACCACACCACAAAACAAAACTTGTACAAAGACTTAGCTCATGATATAAATCAGCATTGCGATTGTTAATGCCTATTTATAATACTTACCAGCAAATGCAAGTACAACACCAACAACAGCCACAACTGAGCAACACCCGCGCTTATTGCATCTAGTTGCAAATTTCTTAATCCTAATCCGACTTGCGGCAGCGTTCATCAAATATCCCAACAGTTTTGCTCTGCAATTAGAATACCCTAGCAAAATCAAAATCAATATATGTCCATTTGTCATCGCGCTGGTTACATCTCCTTAAATAATAAAAAATTATAAATTTATTTAAAATATACTTAACCCTTTTCGTTTATATGGCTGACGAACTCTGTCAAGTACAAAGTAAATAATTAGAGCTTTGACTTCAATTATATTTATATTTGTGTAAAGTCTGGAGCCAATTTAAAATTAAGATTCCAATTAGGTCGTATATTAGTTGTTCTATTTTTATTAATATTTATTTTACTTAAAAGTATCTATCAGATTATAATCCGTTATTATGTGACCTGTAATGAATAAATACATTACAATTTGAATGATGATGACCAGAAAGAGCATATCAACTTCAGCATATAAAATACATAATTTTCCAAAGTTTTGTTTGTAGTTTCTTTTTCTTACTTTGGGCTGGTCATGTGCAATCGGTTGGTTGGTGGAGCCAATTTGATTGGCCAAATAAAATGATTGCCACAAAATTGCATCATGCCGAGCGCAGAACATCGCGCAGGGATATTAATTGCCCCAACTCTTGGTTTTGGTTATTTTTCATGTGCGACTGCTACAGTTCAGGCTTAAGCTTAAATGTAAAAATAATTAAAAAATAGTTTAGCTCCAGCATAGAAAGCAAAAGTTGACGCTAAAAGCGAAAGAGCGCAAAACTGGTAAAACAGCTTGCCACAGCAGCAGCAGCAGCAACAACAACAACAACGAGAGTTGACTTATTGGAGCACTTAGCTCAATTCTTGTTATTGTTACTGTTAATAATACCAACACAAGCAGCCGCAATTACAACAACAAGTCAGCCAAGCCAGCTACCGCCTAGGCGGGCCATGAGTTAAGCCCGTAGCTGTCGTTCCAAGGTTTTCCCAGCTCGCTGGCGCTATAAAAGCTTGGGCGGCACCATTGCGGAAGGCAGTTCACTTACAAATCCCATTGCCGTCGGTCTGCCACTCCACTGGTGTCGTACTCGATCGATCAACTCCTTGCTAACGGACTATATAACGTAAAGGCGCCATATCGCGTGTGATATCCAAACCGATTCTCAGAGAGTGCAGTTTACGTAGTAGCTTTTCAAGGATAACAACAACAAAATGTTTCGCTTTGTGAGTTGATGCGCTTTTGAGTGTGTGCGTGTCGGACTAATTGCTGTTTGTTTGCTTTTGATTTTCCGCTGCTGCAGCTCGCAGTAACCACACTCGTGACCCTGGCTGTTGGCCAGAACTATCACCAGGACCCCAAAACGGCGGCCATCATCAGCGAGCAGCGCTATCTGTCCGGCGATGGTAAATTCGGAGCCGCCTACACACAGGAGGATGGCATCAACTTCAAAGAGGAAACGGACGCCGATGGCACGCGTCACGGCAGCTACAGCTATGTGGATCCCTCCGGACAGCGTCGCACCATCTCCTACACCGCGGGCAAGAATGGGTAGGTGCTCGAGCAGCGGCGCAGCAGAAGGTGGATTACTATAATGGTTGACTCTTGTTTCGACAGCTTCCAAGCGTCTGGCGATCACCTGCCAGTGGCACCACCCGCACCACCACAGCCCGTGCCCACCGCCGGCTACCAGCCACAGTCGCAGTACCAGCCCCAGCAGTACCAGGCGCCAGCGCCACAGTCCTCGTTCCGCAGCAATGACTACGACGACGGTTCCTACGATCCTCGCTACAACGATCCCTCCTTTGGCCAGCAGCAGCAGTCGTACCAGCAGCCGGCCCCTCAGCAGCAGTACCGTCCCGCGCCGGCGCCCGTGCAGCCCGCCTACAATCCGGCCCCGCAGCCCGCCTACCAGCAGCCCGCCCCGCAGCCGCAGTACCAGCCGCAGCAGCAGGCATACTACACCACGACCACGCCCAACCCACACCGCTTCTCGCCACCCGGCAAGCTGTCGCTGAACCGCACGCCCGACGGCTTCACCTACTCCTTCAACAAGGTCTAAGCGGCGGAGAGAGAATCACATAGATTGAGCTTGTTTCTATTGTACTATTACGTAATCTTTCATTTATTCACACCCAACGCGAAACACTCCCTGTAGCTCCTATGTCTATCTCCCTCTCGTTCTCTAACTCTTTCCCCGTCTCTCTCTCTCGCTCTTTCTCCAGTTCTTACCTTCATCAAAACTCTTTTGTGATATGTTCAAGAAAAGAAAGTAAAAGAAGAAAGCCTATATATCTATATATGTCGTGCCTCCTATCTACGATCTTGTATGTAGTATGTCTAGCAGTTATTTGTTTGTAATTTATAATACTCCTCAACGCTGTTAAATCCAATTCTACTCTCCTAATGTGAAGCGAAACCAATAAATTTGTAAGTGTGTGCGGTCGAAGAAGACGTTGATCAAATGAATTTCACAGTTTTTTCAATGCTAGACCGTAATACCAGCACGCCAGGCCATGGGACGTATACGCAATATAAGAATATTGTATCATAAACAATTTGTATAGACTTTTAAGCAATACACGATATTTTATACGTACCGCCAGCAATTGATTATCTTTTTGGCTCGCAAAAAACAAGAACACGTTTTGCTTTGTTGTTTTTTTTACTTATTTGGCCGTGTGGCGTTTACGAGTAATTTAATTTTTTAACAGATTTATCTAAACACCTTGCCCGGTAAACGCCCCCATGCACGTTGCACAACCAACTTTTCGCATACATAATAATACGAACACACACACTTACACTGGCAAACAAGTTTTGGGGCTGTGTTCGATTTGATCCGATCCGATCCGATTCTATGCAACAAACAAGGAAAGACACGAAACAGGTTTCCTGTTGGCCAATTGTGCAAAATAGAAAAAAGACCAGCTGAATTCCAATGAAAATGAAATCAAGTACCTCCCACACCCACTCCCGCGCCCGAGTGCAAAGCGGCCAAAGAACCGGCAATGTAACAATTGGCATGTGGGTTTGAGCCGGAAAGCTATATATAGAATTGATGCTGGACCATATTTGAAATTGGCAACTATATGTAGATACTGTAATTGATGGACAAACTATATGTGGATTGTAATCTGTATATATGGAGATGTGCTAGTGTATTATTTCTTATGCAAACACTGTTCAGTTTAAATCGCGTACTATCAGTACAATTAATCAAAAATGAGTCATATATATAAATATATATATTTCAATTAGTATTGAATTCGAATCATAATTCACATATTTGTCATTTTTAGTTAGAGTCAATTAATAGCTAACTTAATTGCTTAATTGTATGTAAATATACATAATACTTACATAACAATCTAAAACAATTTACATATTTTATTTCAGTTCTTAGCTATTTGCAGATACCTGTAATTCTATATCATATAAAACCTTACTATCTACATTATTTGCCATTCGATTTGTTACGCTTCAGTGGTTTTATTGTAATTCTTTAAGTATGCGCTAATATTTTGAGCTGTTTGCTCAATTATATGCCATGTCGAATTGCAGTTACCCCTCCTTCCCCCTGCTCCCCCCTTTCCCCCTTCCAACCAGCGTCCGTCAACAGGTGTTGACCATAGCCAAGTTAACTTTCCACTTCTGTTGCGCGCATTCTTTGCACCACCTCGTGGGTCTCGCACTCGGATTTGCTTTCAAGGTCAGCTTTGTTGTTGCTGCGCCCCGGACTCCGGTACTACGAGTACGGCTGTTGAAATTGTTCAGTCAATTAAGAAAATCAATTTTGTTGCTTTGTTTTTGTGTTTTTTTGTTGATTTTTTTTGTATATTTTGCACCCACTTTTGTTATTATTGTTGTTATTGCTGTGGCAATCGTGTGGTTTGCTCAATTGCGGATTTTCGAGCAGATTTGCGAAAGAGGTAAAAGCCAAGAATTTGTTGTGGCCACTTTGGGATAAGTTGTGATTGAGTATGTCGCATTTAAATAAGTGTCTTGTTTTCGTTTAAGGCTATTTTTATGAGTTGAACCAGTTGAATTGAATTAATAAACACAATTCGGTGCGGCCGAGTGGTACTTAACACAAGCTTGAGTGTGTCGAACCCACAAGCGGTCTATAATAATTAAATCCATCTGGCTTTACGATTTCTAAAGCCATAAATTTCAAAATGAAGTCAAGATCGTTTCTATCATTAACTGGCGCCATCTAGCGTTGGCCAGTAATTAGTATACAAACTGTAGGCCAATAGATGGCGCAGTAAGTAACTAGCGTTGCCACTACAATAGTAAAGACAACAACCATAACAGTTTCATAGTTTCAACAATTCATAGTTCAACAATTATCCAATTGATGGCCTTTCAATATTTCTAAAATCTATTGGGGACCAATTTCTATAAAATGCTATATTTACAGAATTAACATAACACATTAAAATACATATTTAAATTAGTAAATCCTACAGCCTAAACCTCGCCTTCATTGCCGTCTCACACGTTGATCACCAACGCCGTGGACCTAAACTTTCTTTTCGGCTTGATGATGTGACTCAATTTCGGGGATCGCTTCAGCTCGACGCCGGGCGGACGCCTGTGTGGCCGACTGCCCTTGGGTGGCGACAGCGGCGGATGCTCCCCGCTGAAATTGTTGTTGTGCAGGGGACCAGGGCCGGAGAAGTTTGGCGGAAAGGTTTCAAAGTCCTCGAGGTCCAGATCGGGTCGAGGCTCGTGCGCGTTAGACTTCAAGAATTTTTGTAGCTTCGGATTGTTGATCAGCTGCAGCTTGATGGCCTCGTCGAGCAGCTTCTGCTGGTCTTCCAGAAAGGCCTCGATCTGTTTCTTGGACGCAACGCTCTTATAGCGATCGTGGTTCTTCGATCGCGTGGGCGCCTCATACTCCTCGTGATCCGATTCGAAGACTCTATAGGAGTGACCGGAGGCAGCCGCGGCCTTGGGCGGTGGCACCAAATGGAAGGGATCCGCCTCGGATTCATACTGCGCCGGCGTCCACTTGGAGCGCTTGGATGGCGGTTCAACCGGGTGTTCCTCGCCAGAGCTGATATAGACGTCCCGTCCGTTGCTCTTGTAGGGCGTGATGGGCGCAAATTTGTGCTGCTTGGAGTACGTGGAGCTGGGGCTGGCCTTCTTGGGCACCGTGATGGGATGCTGCACTCGTATCTGGGTGCCTATGGTATACTCGCGACTGTCCTGCACGGCTTCGCCCGAGTATTCGCCCGAGTAGCGCTCGCTGGAATAGTCGTCCTCCTCCTGAAAGGAAGAGTCTGTTAGTTGGGGTACTGGGGTACGAGGGTATTCCTCTGTGCCGGACTGACCGATGTGTACGGCCTGTAGTGTGTCTTCTTCGGATACTTCTTGGTCACATCGCGTCGCTTGCTCTCATTGGTCTGCAGATCGGCGTGGTAGCCAGGCGCCAAGCGCACAGGTCCTGGCGGACCCACCGCGCTGTAGTAGCTGCGCCGGTAGAAGGATCTGGGCGGCCTCAGGCCGGACGTGAGTGAGCTCAGCAGCAGCGCTGCGCCCAGCAGCTGCAAGTGAATAAAGAACCGATTAGGGTGCCACTTTGGCACTTAGGGAGGCCAACGCTTACGTTCCAGCAGAATCGCATTTTGTGTGGGCTTAGGAGTTTGCACTTGAACTTCACTCGGAGCGATGCACTATCTGTTTAAATTTAGCTGGCGCGTTCTCGCAATTTCGAAATAGCTCTTGAGTCTGGTGCGCGTCTTGAGCAGCCGCGTGGCCTAAACGAAACTGAAAGTTTTAGCAATCGACGCAACGGTTTTATGCCAACTTCCTTCCCACTCTAGCGGGCCAACGCGCTGGCGCAACGTGTTTTGCAACCTGCCCGAAGACGACAACTGTGGCCTACGACGAAGAGCGCTAGCGATTGAAATCTGCGCATGGTCCAACCGCTCACGTTTCACGCACTGGCCTGGCCAAGCACTGGGAGGAAGCTGCGGCCCCAAACGACGCCAGCCAGCTGGGCCAGCAGCAACATTTGCATATCCAGTAGGAAGTGGAGCACGCGGAATAAATAAAATGTTGTTTATGGCCATAATTGCAAGTAACGATTACCATTTGTTACAACGAGACGTGGAGGGGGAATTGTTTTGGTATGCGAGTCTTATTAGCTGGCCAAATAAATAGAGGGAGGCTCCGGTCTAGCCGGCCGCGAGTAGATGGCTCTATCGGGGCTCTTAGATCTGAGCGCAGTTTCGCTTTTTCGTTAACTGGTTTGCAGATGTACTTAGCTGGCTTCGCAACTGTTACCCAATAACAGTTGATACTTCCACTTGCACTTTTTTGGCAGCTGGCTTGGCTGGCTGGCCTGAAGTTCAGGTTCAGCTATGGCAGGAAATGCCGCCAATACACGTCGTGGCCTTTTGGCGCGCATGCTTGGACTACTTTCTAGCACGGCAGGATGCACGGGAACAGCCGCAATGCGGAAGATGTAGTTGTTTCAATTTTTCTTTTTCTTTTGCCTTTTGTCTTGGCTGTTGTCTCGACCTGTCTTGTCTGTTTGGAGTCGGTAGGTGGAAGTGGATTTGGAATTGGCCAGTGTTCAATTGCATAACATTTCATCACGCGCCATTTGCACAGCTATTGGCCAATCTTTTCCGTTACGCTTATCCTGTTCGCCGCTTTTGCTGTTCAATGTTTTGTATTCATTTCTATTTTCAAACGCTTAAATACGTGCCCCTAATTAAATTGTTGCTTAATGGCATTTTGATTGATGTATTTGCTGTTGCATGCATAATTGCCCAATTATTGCTGGCTTTATTCAGCATGTTCGCCCATTTTCCAGCAAGGTCAAGCTCAAGTTCAAGTCGGTTGACAATTGCAACAAAAGGCGCTGCCAACATTATTCGCCTGTCACAATTTCCGCTTTCCTTGTGAAAAACAACTGGCCGGCACAGCTGAGCCTGAGCTGGTTTAAGTTCCGTTAACAATACAAGTTCAGTCAACGGATTTTGGTGAAATGTGCATTCGGTGAAAGGCTTTCCAGCAGAGAGAGCCGCCTCTGGCAATCCCTGACTGCCTTCAGCAATGCGACATTAAAGTGTATTTGTATTCAACTATAAATTACACTAAAGTGCACTAAAACTAATTTACACTCTTTAGTTTTTATGATTTTTTAGCCAATTATTTATTACCTGAACTTTTCTCTGTAAGGTCAATCACTTGTGTTCGAATATATGGAAATAACTCGGAGTGTTAATATAATTATAATATAATGGCCTGAATTACTGACTCGAGGTTGCAATGGAGATGACAAGCCATGAACATATGGAAATCGACTAAGTTTCGACGAAGTTGAATTATTCAACATTAATTTAAATGTACTTTTGTTCATGGCTTAATACCTGATATCTGATATATACAGAGGCGTAGGAAGGATTTTTAAGGGGGGAAATAAATACTTTTGTAATATGAGAATATTGAAAGATTGCTGCTTTGTTTCGAAAAATATATTTAGAGGGGGGACTTAGCCGCCAAAACCTCCATCTCTGCCTACGCTTCTGTATATATAAAAATATATAGAAATCTCTCAACTAAAATTCCGATTTCAGATTTTTAATTAAGATTGCAAACCATGACTGAAAAGGGCTTATGTAGGGTACAAAATAAACAATTTTGTGTGTGCGTATGTATGTATAAACTTGTATAGCATCGCAGCTAGGTTTTAGTAGGGCATTCTTGGCAAGAGCACTTTAAATTGTTTTTTTTTTTTAATTTGTTGTGTGCATAGTGAAATAATAAATAGAAATTCATTGATTAATGTTTGCGAATTTGAAAACACAAACGTGAAAACCGGAATACGTCGATCTACATTCATGTTAAATTTTATACAGAAGATTAGCTCTCGAAAACTAACGAACGGTTTCTTTAATAGCCAAAATCTAGTTAATTAAATGTGAAATGCGAATTTGGAATTCTCATTATGTTACCATTGTCTTTGATTAGCATTTTTATTATTACTTTTGTTTTAGGGCACTTAAGAAACTAAATGAATACATTTGGACTGGCCAATAGCAGAAGGCAACAACAACTAACAGTAGTATATAGTAATTTAAAGAGATTTGTTGCTCGCGTATTAGGCAAGATCATTAGCACTAGGTACAATTTATGTTCATCGTTGCTGACGGTGTTTAATTTGGTGCGTTGTGGGTGAAGTCGACGACAACTGCGAAAAAAACAAGTCATAAAATGGTCGCTGTCGGCGTCGCAGTCGCCGCGGCAGCTTGTGCATTCAATTAACATGACACGACGCCAACGTCGAGCTGCATTCAATAAACACAAATAATAGATATCTATGTATATATGGTATATATGTGTGTGCTTGAGTCGCTGCTTCAGTCTGGCAGGCCGACGCTGACGCGCTGCCCGGCCGAACTGCGACGCGCCAGCGCCACAGCCGACGTCGACTGCGACGCAGCACCCACATCCACGACCAAAGCGTCGCCGTTGAAGCAGAGGCTGCTGCGCAGGTGTTTGCGTGGGTCAGAGGGAGATGGCAGCTCCGCCAACGACGCCTCCGCAGCGTCAGCAGCAACTGTTGCTGCTGTGTTTGCTAATGTTGCTCGTGTGTCATCAAAGCCTCGAGCTCTCGTTGTTCTCGTTGCTGTTGTTGTTGTTGTTGATGGCTCGGGCAATTTGGGCAAGATTTTCCGTGAGCGTAAGCCGCTGCTGTTGTTGTTGTAGTTGCTGCTGCTGTTATTGTATTCGTTATAATTATTATGACTGTTTTTATTATAGTTATTTAATGATTTTGTCTCGCGACCAGTTTCCACATATGGACCTGCCCGCGATTGTTGCTGCTGCTGTTGATGTTGTTGGTGTTGCTGTTGGCCACTTCCTGTGCGCATATTTGGCTGCGACTGCCGGAGCTGGCGACCCCCGTCTGGCTCCAAGCCATCATCATAGTAGGCATACTCGGCCGCCTCCTCGTTGTAGGTGACGTGCTTTTTAGAGGGCGCCGGACTGCGCAGCCGCAGCTGACGCACGCCATTGTCCACGTAGTCCAGCAGGGAGTCATCGAAGTCCTCAATCCAGGGCGGCTGCTGCTTCAGTATTTTCCTGGGCAGCAGCCCGGCCGGCCGTTGCACTGGCTCGTATTGCTCCTGCCCCCAATTGTGGCCATCGTTGAGCGGCTTCTTGGTCACCGTGCGCAGCGACGGCGTCGTCGGCTGCGGATCCCGCTCCACGCTCAGGTGACGCACATTGTGCTTCACCTGCAGCTTGGGGCTGTTCTTGGAGTTGAGCTCCATGTCGCGCTTGTTGTTCATGTCCATTTTGGGGCGGCGCGCATTGTTCTGCGTGGCGTCCGCTTCATTGGTGTTGACGTAATCGTAGAACTGTATCTTGGAGCTGTAGGCTTGCTTCCGTCTGGCCGCGCTGGGGTCGACCTCATCCACAGCCTGAACTGGTGGCAGTCGCTGAACGTCCGTCAGCTTGGGCGTCACCTCGCGGCGTGTTCTGTTCAGCAAACGGGACTTGTTGTCGCTGCTGCTGCTGCTGCTGCTGGGCTGCAGATTGTCGTAGAATTGTATGGAGGACTTGGCAAACTCCTTGTGGAACATTTGGCGCGTGTCCACGCCCGCTGGTGCCTCATCTGGCACTAAGCTCAGTCGCTGGACGGCGGCCGGACGTGGCCGCTCCGCGCCCGCCCCCAGCTGGAGGCTGTTGCGTCGCTTGACGCGCGTCTCCACGGCGCTGTCGACGCGCGTGTCGTCGGGCCAGAAGAAGTGCGACTCCTGACGATTGGATCCAGTGGCGCACTGGCGCTCCACCATCTTGGGGGGCAGGCCCGTATAGAATTTTCCATTGAGCATTTTCAGACGTGACCGCTCGGCTGCAAAATCCGACTCAAACTGATGCAAAGAACTAAAACAATCAAGCGACACTTGGCAGCTGTCTCCGCTGCCGCTGCCGCCGTCGACGTCGTCATCTTCGTGTAGGTGTTCATGTCGACTGCGACGCAGCGCTGGCTTCGCCATCAGCTTAACTAATTTGCAATTCTTGCGAAAAACAACATAAACAACAAGCAACAACAAAAAAAAACACATTAAAACATTTGAAGTATTGAATTTATTAGCGACAGCGACGCCAACGGCGACTGCAACGACGAGTTTCCGTTTAAGGTCAACTTGCCGCATTTTTCAGACGAACGAAAAGTTGTTTTTCGTGCGCCGCGTTGACCAAATAAATGTTTTGGGCTTTAAGATGTCAGATTCAGCGTCTCACAATGTGCCGCCAGCCAGTCTTGGCAATTAAGTCAAAAACAACTTCGACTGAGCCGCTAAGCAAAAAAGTGGCTCAATTCTGCGCAATGGCTGAGAACAGCTGCCAATTATTGGCCGCTCAGAATGGGAGTAAAGTTCGGATTTGGCATTGCGTGTGATTGACAACAAGTGTTTGTATGTCAGCAGCAGTTAGATATGGCCAACAGGTCGTATACGTTTCAGAAAAGCTTCGATTGACAAGCAGCTAAGCTAGCTAAATGAATACCCTGTAGATGGACACTTGGGTTCAGGTACTTTCAGTGTTTGGAATAGAAAAAGAGAACAAAGTTTGGATATCTGAAAAATATCTTACAACATCTCCGATAATGACTATGGTAGCTATATGATATAGTATTCAATTTATATAAGAAGTATAATATAAGTTTGTTTAAGATCGATATTCCTATTATATGGACCAAATTCCATCATTCATATCATGTTAACATGAAATTTAAACGTAGATTAATATATCAATATATAATATATCAATTGGTCTTTTAGACTAATCAAAAATTAAGATACTTCAACCCTTCAAAAAGACATCTGCACCTAAAACCTATGAAAAAAATTAAAGATTAGGGAAAAACAACTAAATGCATTTATAAAAGCATTTTGACTACACTTATACTAATATACACTTATACACTTAACTATATCATTTTTGTTGTCTTGCTAACTGTATCATATTTATGGCTTAAGTTTGTTGACACAACTTTTTGTTATCTTTCTATTTAGGGGTCTCATTGATCCCCAAAGAAAACAACACACAGCCAATCAAAATTTGTTAGAATTTATTGCATTTAATATATCATCAATCATTTTTCACACTGTTGCTGTAGTATTTTTGAATGTGACTATCATTGACGGACACTACTAAACTACTTACATTATTACATAGGTAATATCTGGTTTTCTGCTTTTTCCTTTGGTTTATTTTAAGACATAAATATTGTATTTGTGTTAGCATAATTATAAACAATTGATTTAAACGCATACTATTATACAAATACATTCATACACATCGAAATTGGAGCTGACTTTTGATTTTCTTCTTATGCTGAACCTAAGATGATTTAAACCAAAAATTCGAAAATGTTTGAAATAAGCAAATAATATCTCAGTTTTATGGCTGTTTTTTGTTGTTTTGGGTATTGTTTGTTTGTTGTAGTTTTCTTTAACTTTTACATTTTTAATGGATATGTAAAATGACTTAGACTACATAGTTAATGGTGTTTACATTTCAATTTTTTTGTTTCACATAAACATTATCAATATTTGTGTTTGCTTAGTTGTGGATTTCGAAAACACATCATTTAAAAAACGATTTGTGATTCAATTGAAAAAAGCATTACATGCGAAAACTATTGGAAAACAACTCTCGGCTGGCATATCGTATGGTTTTTTTGTTTGGTTTTATCTCTTAGAATTAAACATATACTTAAGTGTTCTTAGAATTCATTTTTTCTTTTTGCTTGTTTTTTAAAAACTTTATTTACAGTTTGTATTTATAGCTGCTTGCGAGCTGAGGCTAATTGCAAACTTGAAGACGGATCCTGAGGCTGCGCACTTTCTTAGCCATTTGCGGGCTGCCTTTCTCCCATCGCCAAATGTCAGTTATGAGGCGCCATTAAGTGCCGATATTCGATATCCGATATCGAAATTCAGGGGCCTGGCTAATGAGGGAACGCCAGGAAAGCCTGTGGCAATGCCCGCTTAAATTTTCCGCCTCATTGTCTCAGTGCTTAATTTGCAAATCACGACGAGCTTCGTTTACTGCTGCTGCTGTTGTTGCTTTGTTGTTGTTGTTGTTGCGGGGGCAGCATCGGCGACATTACAATAATGTTGGCGGTGGTGGCCTGGCCATAGTCCAGTGGCAGCGCCTGCTTCTGCATGGCAATCGCATCCGACTCCGGGGCACGGGTGATTACACAATACTGATTGCCATTGTAGGTGACGATGGGCATGTTCATGTTGCCAGCATCGCCGACGTTGACGCCGACGCCGACGGTGTTGCCGGCGTGCAGGCCGCTCAGTTGTGCCTGCATGTAAGTGGCTGCTGTCGGTGAGTTAGCAATGATGTGCGAGACGGGCACTGACACCTGGTCGGAAGAGGGATGAAGGGATACAGATACAAAGATACATAGATACAAATTGAGTGAAAGTGACAAAATTGATCATGCTGATGGCGTGTGCTGTTGCGTGTTGTTGTTTATTGGTGTAGTTGTAGTTGTAGATGTCTTTGTTGTTGTTACTGTTGTTGTTGTTGTTGTTAATAGTTAGTTACTTCGTGTCCCTGATGAGTGCCGCTGTTGGTGGTGTTGTTGTTGTTGTTGTTATTATTGTTATTGTACATAGGCGCGCTGGTCTGTGCTTGTTGTTGCTGCTGCTGTTGCTGCTGCTGCAACTGCTGCTGCTGCTGCTGCTGCTGCTGCTGCTGTTGCTGCTGCTGTTGCTGCTGCTGCTGCTGCTGCTGCTGTTGTTGGTGGTGGTGCTTTCTGGCCGCTTTCTTGCCGCCAGCAACATGTTGCTGCTGATGGCTGGCATTGAGGATCATCTGATTTTGTATGATTATCTTCTGGCTGCGTGCTTGCGCCTCCATTTGCGGGCTGTTGTTGAGTACTTGGTTTTGGTTTGCATCAATTTGATAGCCGCGGTTATTGTTGTTCTGGTTGCTGCTGCTACTGTTGTTGTTGTTGCTGCTGTTGCTGCTGCTGCTGCTAGTGCTCTTAGCGATGGCGGCTGCTGGTTTTGTGGACTCTACGACTAACCGTTCCTGTTGTCAATACTGCAAGGATCAGAGAAGGCCAGTTTAGAGCCGCCCGGGAACTTCTGCGCGTGCTGCCCTAGGCCCCGCTGGCCGGTAGGCTCAACCGACATTTGCTCACCTCCAGATGACTCTTGGCATGGATGGACCACTCGTCCCGGCTCGAGAACATGCGGCCGCACAGCTCGCACGTCCAGGACAACTGCTGCTGGTGGTGCGGTATTATGATGCCCGGAATCGCCGTCGGCGCCCCCTGCGCCGACTGCACGATGATATTCTGGGCGGCCACCTGTACGGCCTGCTGCTGCAGCTGCAGCTCCAGGCTCTGCTTATTGTCCTCCGGCGGCGGATCCGGCTGCTCCTTCTTCTTAACCATATTGTTCAGCCGCTTGCCCAGCGGCGCTATATTTGTGGGCGTCACGTGCTTGAACTTGTTCATGTGGATGACGAGCTTGTCCCGGCGTGCGAACGCCTTGTTGCACACCTGAAATGGATGGGATTGCAGCAGATTAGTAGCTGTGGCCAGTGCTCGGGGCATTTAGCCGGAGATTCGAGGGCTGCTTATACTTCACAAATATAGGGCTTCTCGCCAGTGTGGATGCGCATGTGGATGGTCAGCTTGTCCTTGCGCGCCAGCCCCTTGCCGCAGACGGTGCACTCGAACGCCTTGTTGGTGGCTGTTAAAAGATCGATGGGAGTCAGTGAATGTGGAGCGTGCAGCTGCTGCAGTTACTCACTCTTTGAGGGATTCGTTTTGCGCACGCCGGAGGAGGCCTGTTGCACCTGTTGCAGCGCTTTGAGCCGGCTGGCCGGGTGCATGGAGCCGCCCTCCACATATGGCTCGGTGAAGGGTATCAGATTCGGTTTTGGTATGTTGTACGTGAGCTGCTCCGCCGCCGACCAGGTGCCCAGGCTCTGCAGCACGCGCACGCCGCCCTCGAAGCCCATGCCGTCGTCTGGCACGGTGAAGGTGCTGTCGCCCGCGGCGCCCGCAGCGCCGCCTGCCGAGCTGGAGGAACTGATCTGTGGCACTTTAATGGTGGCCGCGTAATGTTGCTGCTGTTGTTGTTGCTGCTGCTGCTGCTGTTGCTGCTGTTGTTGTTGTTGCTGTTGCTGCTGCTGCTGCTGTTGCTGTTGCTGCTGCTGCTGCATGTTGCCGTTCTGGCTGCTGTTGTTGTTGGTCGTCGGCGAGCTCTGCTGCTGCTGCTGCTGCTGCACGGAGCTCTGCTGCTGCTGCTTGAATTGGATGGCCGCCTGCGCCATTTGCTGCTGCACGGCCATGTGCGCCTCCAGATATGCGTTCTTCTGGGCCACCGTCATCTTGTCCATGTTAACGGTGCCGTCCTGTGAGAGAAGAAATGGCAATGGAACATTGAGTCTGTTTCGTTTCGATTCGTTTCACTTCGTTTGCCACCCCTAAAAGGCGCGCAAGTGCTGCGAAATTTCGCCAACCGCCACCCCCAGAGGAAACGCGCTCAAAACTCGCAAAAAAAACTGCCTGCCCTTGCGCAAAATGTTGCGACTTGAGCTTTTGCTCGGGCTGATTTTGTGCTTCTGCTTCTGGTGCTGCTGCTGCTGCTGCTGCTGCTGCTGCTGCTGCTGTCCCTGTTCCTGCCCCTGATCCTGCCCCTGCTGAAGCCGTGCGTGTGTGTATGCCGGCCGTGCTCCCTTTGGCGGCGTTTCTTGGTTTGAGGCTTTTCCGTGTCTGCCTGAATTTATTTTAAGCGCGCCACGAAAAGTTAAGCAAGATCTTCCATAGCCAGCACATTTTTTGGCAGTTCAGTTGGCCTGCAAGAATATTGCCCGCTTTTCACAGTCGAGCCAGCCCCATACCGCGCACACTATTGACATTTTCATTGGCTCAGTTGTTCGCTTTTCTTTGCCTGCAATATATTTTCTTTTTTTTTGCAATGTTGCTCTGGCGCTTACCACAATTGAAAATCAATAAAAAAAACGGCCGCCGCGCGAAGCGTTGGATTTTGTACACGAATTTCGGTCGATTTCTCTCACTTAATGTTTTGTTGTTGTTGTTGTTGTGCAGCCAGCAATTTGGGATATATTAGAAAATGATAGGCTAGTGCAATGCGAGTTTTATTTTTAGTTGATGCTGCCGTCGCCGTTTACTTCCTCGAGCCAGTGCCCAGCGCCTTTTGTTTGTGTATGTATTGCGAAACTGATTTGGAGTCGACTTCGGCGCTCGCTCGCTCAGTCGCAGTCGCCGCTGCCGTCGCAGTCGCCGTCGCGGCGACAACGAGCACAATTTGAGTAATTATTTGTTATTCTTGAACGCGAAGCAGGAACAGAACAGACGACGATGACGACAACGACCACGACGAAGGTAGCTACAGAGTCCGAGTCCGAGTCCGAATCCGAGTCCGAGTCCGAGTCGGAGGCAGAGGCAGACAGATACTGAAGCGCCTGAACTTGAGCGAGGAAGGCGGAAGCGTAGCGTAATATGAAAAGGTATTGCATACCACTCGGCGCGGCAGCTGAGAGCTTATTGCTGCGCGCCCTCTCTCTCTCTCTCTCTCGCTCTCTTACGCTCTTTCACTCCCCCGCTTGGTGGTGGTTGCTGGGCCGGGGAACGACTTGGCATTGAAACAGCGCCGCCAGCGTAACTTTGACAATGGCAGTCGCGGAGGCCGCTTATCAGCAGCAGCGGTGTCTCAGTTCAGTGCACTCACCTGAAAGTCTATCGTGGCTCGGACGGCGTGCATGGAGGCGGCGTAATTTCGGAGCATATGCTCGTTACGCATGCAAGTCTGGCGCCATTCGTACAAGTGCTCCAAGCGGCCCAGGCACAGCTCGCATATGTGCTTGGGCAGGAAGTCGTCCTTGGTTATCTTAAAGGGTGTGGGACAATCACATTAATATATGCATTCAGAGAAAAACCGAAAAGAATTGGTATTTCATTGACAAATGCCGGCCAAGTATGAAATTTCTTACATTTGCCACATTTTAACAATTCCCAAATTTATAAATATGAGAAAGCAAACTATAAATTCCCCTTTTATAAAATAGATACGTTACCAAAAAATGCGAGTAAAAAATATATTTTTTACTATAAATAAACCTAAGAATACAATAAACAATAAAATATGGATAAAAAAAATAATATCAGAAATTCATTAACATAAAGGCTGATTTTGCCTAAGATTATTCTGCAATGGACAGCAAAGAGCTTATGAAATCAAAAATGATTCATGCTTAGTTAAAAAATGATTGACATTTGATATTTTAAATTCAGGCTTCGTACTTGTACTTAGAACAGCTGTCTTCTTTAAGTGTACAAGTGTAAATGAAATATTTAGAAAATATAGTTTGCTAAAATAAAACAGAAATAAGAAAATGATACCAAAAAAAAAAAGTAATCAATAAGTAATAATAAATCATATAAATTAGTTTAAAAACCACAGCACACTCACGCACACCTACTTACATTCGCCTGCAGCAGAGTGCGCAGCTTGTAGAGCAGTTGCCGCTGCTCCGCCTGCGGCTCAAAGATGTGCAGCTTGCTGGGTCCGTGGTGGATGGCGCAGAGGCGGCATAGTTCAGCAAAGCTGCCAAAGTTTAGATCCACATGGTTGGCTTCGTTGCGGTCCTGCTGCTCCTCCGCCTCCTCGTAGATGTGGCTGCCATGTGTTGCGCCTGCAGCGTCAAGAATGTGTTGCTGCTGCTGCCGCTGCTGTTGCAGTTCCAGTTGCTGTGCTGCTGACGTGTGTTGTATGTGCGACTGTCGGTTGCTGATGCTCAACATAACGAATTGCGCGCGCTTTTAGCTTCGGTTCAAGGCAAATATTTGCTGGTTTATGTTGTTGCTGCTGTTATTCTGTTGCTGCTGTACCTACATATTCGCTGCAATATGTTGTTGTTGCAGTTACATACACACACTCACACACACAAATTCATAATTTGTATACCTATTGGTGTGCCTAGGTGACCAACCGCCCACCTGATGTGTATGGGAAAAATCGATTGCAATTGCAATTTAATTGACTCACAACAGCAAAAATTGCCGTTAACAAAGTGGTTGCCAATTAGCGTTCGATTCTGCCCTTAACCACTGTGCGCTCGAACGGCCATATTTTAATTCAATATAATTGACATACATTCAAATACACACACGCACACACACATACACACACACACACACATACGCACACACACATATGGCATGCAACACATATGATAACAATTGTTTTTTTTTTCTATATTCTCTTTTTTATTGAATGAATTTATTGAATGTGGACAGGACGAAAAAAAACTCCGACTCACGCTTTGGCAAAATCCTGGCGCGAACTGTAATCGCATTCTGTGTGTTGCTGCTGCTGTTGCTCTTCCTGTTGCACTGCCACTTTGCCACTGCCACAAGCCGCTGCGAGTGTGAGTGCAACGCTGGTGAGTGAAAAGTGCAGGGTGCGAGGCACGCAGCGCGGCCACGGCGAGTGCGCATTGCAGGACCTGTGGGTGGCGTCCAGCAACTGGGCGAATGTGGGCCACTGAATATGCTTGGGTTGGGTTGTTTGTCCTTTTTCTCTACACCACCAATTTTTCTCGACTTTGTTTTGTTGAACAGTTGCAATAAAAACGAAATGTTTGTCAAAGCATAAACAGCGCGGGCAACAGGTGTTAATTATTCCGCGGCGACTGCTTCTTCCGCGGGCGGCTCTTCGGCAGCTGGTGGCGCCTCCTCGGCTGGCGCTTCTGCTGGTGGAGCCTCATCTGCAGCTGGTGGTGGGGCTTCTTCAGCGGGCGGAGCTTCTCCAGCTGACGGAGCTTCTGCACCTGGTGGAGCTTCTGCAGCTGCCTCGCCATCTCCTGGTGCTGGCGCTTCACCATCTCCATCTTCTGGCTCCCCCTCATCATCCGCAGATTCAACTTCCACCGGGGGCGCCTCAGGCGGTTTACAATCGGATAACGAACTGCTACCCTCTCGTATATCATCTTCCCCGAACATATCATCAAAATCTTGTGGCTCCGGCTCCTCCTCCTCCTCGGGCACGACTTCCTCATAGACAATGATCTCCTTCCAGATAATCTCCTCATCGAGACACACGGGCTCATCGCTCTGCGGCTCCACACGCTTGTTCAGATCCAGCTCCGATATGCACGGCTCGGTGTGATCGAAGCCGCCACAAGTCACGCAGGAGGATGTGGTTAGCAGCAATGAGGAGTGGGGTGTGGTGCTCGACAGCACGGAGGTGGTGGTGGAAGACTTCTCCTTGGGCTTGGCGGCCTTGTCCGGTGATTTGAACGTCACGGTCGTCTGCTGCGACTTCTCCTGCGTGCTCAGATCGGGCAGCAACTGGCACTGATTGGTGATCAGTGGCATGCTGGGATTGCTGCTCATCAAGTAGTCAGCCACACGCCGCTTCCAATCCTCCTGGCTGCAGTCAACGTTTTGCATAATATTGTAAATTTCGGCAATCAGCGGCTTTATCATAGGCCGATTACAGAATCGATTCGCGTCGAAGATTTCAATGGGCTCGTGGATATCTGGGCAATAGAACCAACCGATAGGTATTTAAAAATAAAGGCTAATTAATACAATAGATGTGCAGACCCCCCGCCCCACTCACAGTTAGGGAATATAAAAGTTATTTCCCGGGCCACGCTGTCTTGATGCTTGGTAACGTGAATGTTCCGCTCCAGCTCCGAGGCGGAGCCACTGTGGGGCAACTGTGAATAGATATTCCACTTGGGTTTAACCGACTTACAAATAGCATATCATAGTGTTGAGCAGATCCTGCACTCCGTTCTCCTTGGTCAATATAAAAGCCTCCGAGATGCCCTTCGATAGCAATATAACCTCCAGCATGAATCCCTTCTCATCTGCAAAGTCGGCATAGAACTCGGCTGCCAGCTCGGGCGAAAAGCTCAGCCTGCGACTCCCCAGTATCTGAAATCCGCAGGAGAGCAACTTCAGCAGCACCGGACGCCGCTTGTGCAAATAATCCGGCTTCATGATGAGCAGCGTATCCTCAAACATGCTTAATAAATAATATAAATTAGAGTGTACTTCACAAAAAGTTTCCAGAAATTTAAAATACGTGTGCCGCTTTAAATGTTTTATGATTTATTTATCAGATTTAATTCTCGTTTTCATGTTTTACACTTGTTGGCGTCTTATGCTACACACACACTTTGCTATTTAGTAAAACGAATTTGAAGGAATTCTCGCAGCCTGTTCCGGTCTTTCGTTTCATATGATATATTTTCTCTTAGGATCTCAGCAAAAACAGTATAAAGTGCTTTCATATATTTAAGTGGCATATAATAAAGTACATAACCGGAATGAGCGTGTTTCTGTTTACTTTAAGCCCGTATCGCATTCGCTTACAAAATTCAATCAGTTTTAGTTTCATTCGCATATAAACTATCATCCACAGTTCCTTTCTCGAAAAAAGCGCAATACAAAGTGATCAAAAATTATATAGAAAAAAATAAAGGTGCAGAATAAGTAGTTTTCGATAATTTACAGTCACAATGAATTACAGAATGTAAACAGATAAGTAAAGATATATATATATATAAATCGTGACGCCCCTTTGCGACACATCACAAGGCGGTGGCGTGAACTGCCCACCACAACATCTTAAGCTGTAATTAAATAATTAAACTAGTTTTAACAACCATATATGAGACTTTCATAAAAGCTTTCACGAACCTGAAATTCTGGCAAAGGCCAGCGCGGACTTCTCGCTGTCGAAGCATTTGCCAATCTCAGCGCAGACGTGCGACTGATCGACATAAGGACGCTCGGCCAGGTGCATAATGCTGATGCCATAAATGGAGATCATTTCCGAGCACTGTAATAAACACAATAACATATTAGTTAAATATACATTAAGCGAAAGCGAGGGCATCTTAGCTTACAATAGTATAGTACTTGGCTGGCAAGTTCTCGCAGGCCTTTGAGATCATGTCCTGTACGCTGAGTTTGTCATGCTCCTTTTGCCCACGGAAAAATGGCAACAAGGCCTGTGAAACGCCATGGCAGACGCCGCACTCGACGACCTCATCGTTGACGGCCTGGCTAAAGCACAGCTGCAGCTTCTGGCACACCTCCTTGGGCGGCACTTTGGTCAGCAGGCTGATAATAGCCGAGGCATAACCGTCGACAAAGGTGTCGCATTGCTTGCGAATGGTGGACGGAAGGCGCTCGCAGACCGCGCGTATGGCCTTCTTGATCTCATCCTGCTCGGTTTTGTTCTGCAGATCCGCTTCCAGCTTGGTCATGACGAACTCGCACAGCACACAGGTGGGTGGTTCGTCGACCTTGGATGACTCCAAACGTGCCAGCTTATTGTCCTGATGCTTGGGCAGCACAACTACATCGTACTTTAGGGCCTCATCGATTTCAACTGGCAATTGAGAGGAGGCCATTAGTTTTATATTTCAATTGACAGGGTATTCTTTGTACTTACGATCGTCCTGTTCGCCGCCCAGGCACATGCCCAGCTCTGCGCATATCAATTTGGGTGACATCTCCTTCAGCAGCAGATCGGCAATCTGATCGCCGTGCTTGTCAATGAAGGTGTGGCACTTCTTGGCCAGCGGCTTTTTCAGTTTGTCGCAGAAGTGCTCCAGGGCATTCTTGATTTCAGGCTTGGTCGCATGCTTGCCAATCTTCTTCTCGACCGTTTTGACCACCTCCTCGCAGAGCAAGCAGTTGGGTCCCAGGCTGAGGTCCTTATCAATGGATATCTCAATGGGCAGCTCATCGCTGGAATCGATTTCATTCTCGGCAATCTCCGCACTGCTGGACGATGTGTCGCTGTCAGCGCTATCCAATAGGCTGATGCCCATTTCATCCAGATAATCTCTGGTCTTGGGGCACAGCTTCAGCTGCACGCAAATCTCCTCCGGCTTGAAGTCCGTAATGAGCATGTCGATTAGCTCATTGGAGTAGGTTTCAACAAAGTCAACGCACTCGGTACGCAGCTTGCTGGGCAGATGCGAGCACAGACCGTCGAGAACCTTCTTGATGTTCTCCTTGGACTTGTTGTCACGTATCTTTATCTGAGCCTGCTCAACGGCAAACAAACAGAGTGGACAAGTTGGCTTGTCCTGTTGATCGCTGGATACCGCTGCTGGGAGGAACACCTCTATGTCCTCGTAACGCTCAATGTTACGCGGACACATTTGCATCATAGGACAAATGCTGCGCGGATTTAGGCCTTGGACAAGCAACGAAATGACCGCATCGCCGTACATTTCCACAAAATTGCGGCACTGAGAGGCCACGCCCCCTGGCAGCTTGGTGCAAATGTTCTCAACCGTATGTTTTATCTCATCGTCGGTGGCGGGCGTAGCCAGCGTCTCCTGTATGAAGTGCAGCAGGTATTCGCAAATGGTGCACAGTTCGCCGCCCTCCACCAGCTGGCCGGGATTGGCGGCGCCCATCAAATGATCAATGGGCAGCTGCATGTCCATGATTTCTTTCTGGCTGAACTTGGGCTCGTTGGCGCCCAGCTTCTTGATAGTCACTTGCACCTCGGCCGGCGCAACGGCGGGCAGCAATGGCATAATGGGTGCATCGAAGCCAAGGTCCAGACCCTTGGGGCAAACGCCGATAAGGAAACAGGTGCCGTTGGCATCCAGATTGTTCACCAGGGTGCTGTAGATCACATGGTAGTACTGATCCACAATGCTGATGCACTCGTCCTTGAAGCCACGCGACTGCTTGCAGAAGCCCTCCAGCACCTGCTTGAACTCGGTTTCTGTGGTGTTGGCCACCAGCACGTCACGCAAGTGCTTCACCAGCTGCTCGCACAGAGCACAGGGAATATCATCGCCGACACCCTCCAGAGTGGTCAGCGCCTCGGGCTCCTTAACATCGTCCTCGTGCTGATGGTAACGGGCCGCACACACGCCAGACAGATGGCACAGACCATCCGACTTCAAATGCTGCTGCACATGGTCGTACATATCGTTGAAATAGGTCAACACCAGGTTGGCGCAGGCATCCGAGAAGCTGGACATGGTGCCGCACCAGTGCAGCAGCTGCTCAACCATATTATCGCGATTGGTCGACTCAAATTTGCGCTGAATATGGCCGGAGAGCAGGTTGCAGTTGCCACAGGACAGCTGCAGCTGCGCCGGGCCAGTCTCCTTCTTGTCCACTGGCTCCTCCTTGAGCGTATCATCCAGAGCCGCCTGATAGCCTTCAAACATCATCTTATCGATTTCGGCGTTGTTACACAAGCCGGCCACGGAACAAACTTGCTGCAAATGCATTGGGATTAATGTAATTGAATAGGTCTGTCTTCTATCTTTCGGTCACTCACATCGGGATTCATTTGCGAGGACAGCGCCTCGATTAGGTCGGGTATAAAGTTGTCGGCCAGTGTGATGCACTCCTTCCGCACCAGCTTAATGGGTATAAGTTTGCAGGAGCCCTCAAAGACTTCCTTCATCTCCTCCTCGGTTTGATTGCTGCGCAGCTGATCGCGCGCCTGCGTGACCATATCCTTGCATATCTGACAAATCGAATCATCGTCCACGGGCACCAGTCGCTTCTCCCACACAGTCTGAATGCAGTGGCGCGTCGCTCTGCATTCCTTTGCTTTGCTATTGGCCAAAAATCGAAAAGAACCAATATTTATTTAACTAAAGTTAGCAATAAAACTGCTGCGTCTGCAGCTGGGCGAAACAAACGCCTCAAATGACCCGCATTCCTAATCGTCTTTCACTGGGAGCCAAGAGCCAAGTCAGCAAAGATCAGAGTCCAAAGCATTGAATGAACCCTCGCATCATGCGCTAGTTGAATGCACCCGCGGCAAATACACACATAAATACATATGTATATGCATGCATATATCTTTAACAGACAGCGGGATTTATGTTTAACCCCCTATCATTTGAAACATTAATCTGATATTGTTGTGAATAAATACATTACGAATTTTATACGACGACATTTACAGTACTGTGCTGTGTGGGGAGGGGGCACAGCAAAGTGCTAATTTTTGTTAAACAAACATATATTGCATATATATATATATATATTGCAGATAAGCACGGACGTATAGACATATGCGCTATATATGTATTTGCGACTTCTCATTGCAAAAATTTGCGACGTTTTATTATGTCTACAATTTGGGCTTTTAACGGAAAACAAAGAAGACTTAAGGAGACTTTGTGATCGTAAATAAATTAATAAACAAAGAAATGAATAGCTAAATGAAAAATACAAAGTAATTTAAGTTTTCATAAACAAAACAGTAACAGCCGCAGGTACAGCGCTATTTATATAACTAGTTACTAATAAAGCAATCATTTGTTTGCACCAAATCAACCTAGTTGTAATGGGTTCCATCGGAATTACTCAGAAATCGGGGGGTCTTGTCGATAAGAAAGTGCAGTGTGAGCCATATCAAGTTTCCTCTACGAAGAATGCTGAGCTGAGATACTTGAGACAAAGCGTTTGAAATCTCAGTTGTAGGCGAAAGGCGGACAAAGCGCAGCCCTAAGACGAGCCCAAGCTGTTGAGTCATTTGTATATATAATATATACATACATATACATGTATATATATACATGTATACATGTGCAAGTTTTTTGTTAATTGAATTTAAAACGGAAACAACAACACGCAACTCAATATATACAAAACTAGCAACAGAAAGAGACGGAGAGAGTGAGAGGGCGGAAGAGCGCAAAGCTCACACAAATAACAAGTGTGCAAATAGAGCAAATGAGCGCTAAAAAAAATTAGAGCAACTGTTAAGGCAATAACAAAGGTTATCGATGGGAGAAACAGAATGGCGGCTCTGACTCGGACGCTTGCCTGATTACCAGAGATTGTCTTATCAAGCGGTTTCTTGGGCGCGACAACAATGGAAACAGATGAAGAAAGCCAACGGGTTAACAACTGCGTAGTGACCATTGTTTTCAGTTATTTTTACTCTTTTTAATGTACATATGTATGCTTGCAGGGGACGCGCGCAATAGCGGGCGTTGTCCAATTTTTCGCCGATGACAATGCATTTTTCCATTTTGTTCTAGACTCACCTGAGATTTTCGCACCAGTAGGTTGGGCCCCAGGTGCATTTGCTGGCACCAACCAGCGGCTGCTCAGCTATTGGCGTTGATGAAACGCAAACGCCTGAAACGGGACAAAATACACACAAAGGCATTACACATGCCATAAATAAATATATATTGTCAGTTCGTGCAAAACAGATACGCAATAATCCATTATCGACGTCACAACTTACCGCAGACAAAAACAGCCACAATGGCCAAAAGGCCTGCGTTACGCATTTTGTTGTTGTGGGTGTATGTTTTTTTTTATCAGATTCCACTTGTATATATTTACACAAATTGTAGTTATAATTGCTCTTATAAGACTCCAACCGAAACTGCAACTGCACCGAATGAATATTTGATGATTAATGAAGAAAACGATATGCGTTTGCTTTGCTTTTGTTATTTTTCAGTGTGACCAGCAACTCTGAGTTCTATCGATATACCAGACGAACAAGCAAGCCGATTGTTTCGCTGCTGGAGGTTCTAAAATTTCGGATTATTTAATTGTATTTTTATGCATGACAACACAAACAAATTTTGATTGAATTATTCTAAATTATGTTTTTAAACTAGTTTTGCTTTACTTTCAAATTACACATATATGCGGAAACTTAAATCATATTTAGTATATTTTTGAAACAGTATTTTTCGGTTACAAAATGCTCTTTTAAAGGTTTCAATAATTGAGGTAATATATTTATATACTTTTTAGCTATAAAATATAAAGCACAAGATTTTTTCGTTTTCGTTTAATAAATTTAGCTAAAGTTATATGACATAAATATACAAACATGGTGCCATGCTGTCAGAAAATGTTTACTGGCGCTGCCATATCAATGAAATAAGTGACACCTCAATGAGAAGGCATATATATAGCCCCGAGTTCAAGCCCCCCCAGATGCAAAATAAAAAATTTAATTTTTTGTTTAATATTAATAAATTTGATTGTTATTGTTTTATTTTTTAAATTATTATATAGGAAACTTTTTTCAGATAAGTTGAAATTAGCCCATTGAAATCTCAATAAATATGCAAGTCAAGTACGGGTATTGATTTCATTGATATATATTTTTTATTTGTCATTTAAATGTAGCCTTTCTATGAAAATCGCTGTCATATCAGTCATTCTTTTAATTATGTTTTTATTGTTTTTAAATGGCTGACTAAACTATGGCAATAACCATCAGAGAGTGTTCTTGACCTCTTGCTCAAGTGATTAGCTCTCGTAAATGTTTAGCCAAACACTTTGTTATAGCCCAGCAGCGTTCAAACGTGCATACAAATTCAATTGTAATTATAGCCAACAGAATTCTAATATTTGATTGATGTTGATATAAGCGTCACTCAGTGCGCACAATGATCTCAGGCAGATCTGGTCCCCGGGCCTGCTTTTGTTGTAAGCTTTTCTTGTGTTTAAAGTATCTTGGGAAAATGCATTTTAATTAACAAAATTGTTAGCACAATGAAAATAAACAAATCTTTGTTGTGATGCCTATCAAAATGCAATTTTTTCATTAATTTTGTAAGCAAATTTTCATTTGTGTGTGGGAGCTTTAGGCAGTCAAGAATGTTTGGGGCATTCTCATTAGCAGCTGTCGTCGTTATTGAGGCTCAGCTGAAAGTCGAGGTCAGCTAGTGGCTGCTGGTGATTGACTTTGCAACCGAAATGCCAAATGCAGCAGCAGCCGCCGCCGCCGCAGCCGCAGCCACAGCTACCGATCTGACCAATTTGGCAATAATCTGTGTCAAGTCGCCGAAGGAAACTTGAAACTCGTCTTGGCGTGGCCAAGGTGGCCAGCTGGTAGCCGTGGTATTTGGTTCTTTACCAGATTTAATTGCAGTGGCACCAAATTAACAATGCACTTGACCATTGAAAATGATTTGTGTGAAAACAATTGGCCAGGCTTAAAGAATTTGACTTTTTTGGCGCCCCCACATTCAAGTTCAAATGTAATTCAAGTTCATTTCCAACGAATGATTTTCACTGGACACAAATTAAAATCGCATAGAAACTTGGGGCCTATCTCTGTTCACACGGTGAGAGACCATTGTCAAAGCGTAGTTGGGTTTTGAGATTCGGTTTCAGTTTCAGTTTTGGTTTTGGTTTTGGTTTTGGTTTTAGATGGCTCGTTGCGTGACATACTTAGTTGGCGACGGGTAGAGAGATTGTACACTTGTAACCCTAATTACGTGCGTAATTACGTGTGGCTGCAACCAGGCAAAGAGGCAGAGAAACTTAGAGTGCGTCACATACACTTCCATCTAATTTGGAATTGTTTTATTGCCCCTCGTTTGTGCCGGGCTGTAAACTTGGGCAACTTCCTTGACATGGAATGGTATAACTGCTGGGACTGCAACTTGGGGCGGCTACCTCAGCTGAGTGCTAAATGACTGTTATTGCCGATCATTCTTTAGCTTTGACTGCTGCCCTGAGACCAAGATCAGCGCCATGCGGAAATGAACTTGACCTTATCGGTGCCAGCCCCACAGCACTGCTGCTGCTTAGCGGTTGTTGCGAATGGCGTAAAACAAAACTTGAGATAATAAATTCAGCAGCAACAATAACAACTAAGCCTCGGATTTCTCGATATTTGTGAGTCAAAATCGTTGCTAATGATAATAAACCAACGGAATCGCTCCACTAAACAAAGGCCAGGAACCAACAGTAACAGCCTCAACTACAAAACGCAGACAAAGGCTTCGTCTTCTTCCGCAAACTCGCTCTGCAAGAAGATCAAGTTCAAGAGGTTTTTATAGAAGTTGAAAACTAGAAGAGTTGCATAGACAACAACCGCTATTCATTGCTGTGTGCGCAGACCAGCACAGGTTTGCTTTGACCCAGTGAAACGCTTCTGACACTCACATATATTATAAATCACCAAATTAAGCTGAGTGTTTATATCTCCGTATCAATATCTACAAATTTATTTATAAATTCGGGACGGCGCGAACGCCATTCCCGGCTACCAAAAATTACACGCACGAGTTATTCACATTAGGAATAATCGCAGAGGTCAACTCAGCCGAATGTGCAATGGCCAAGCCTCGCTCCGGAGGAACCGCCTTCGTGATCACGGTTAACCTCTACGCCAGGTAAGTATGCTTTCCTCCGCTCTGGAACAGGCACACCAATCCGGCTGCGTTAGAACTGTTTGAGAATTATAGTGCACGCGCATGTTAAATTTCCTACAGCACGCAGAACTGGCAAAGCATGCCATGCCAACAGTTGTGTATGTGTATGTGTGCGTGTGAGTGTGTGTGAAGTGGCAGGAAAACCATTTCACATCGATACGAGGGATGTTGGAAATGCAGACAACATTATAGCTAAATTCTTGAAAAAGTAAAACAGTACGAGTTAAGATACATTTGCTTATTAATATAAATTTGTTTAATATATGCGATGCATATTGTCCATAATAAGCAATAACTGGACTCAATCGATTGAAAAGTGTTAATTTTTTTTTTCTTTAAATTTATTATCGCCTGAGCCTTGAACTTGTGATAAGCAGTTATATATAATTGATATATAATAATAAATATTCATCTAGCTGATAGTCCGTATATAGTTTTATTTATCAGTTATATACAATAATGCTAGTTCTTTTTCTAATAATCTTAACATAATTTCGCAGAGTTTATGTAATAGATTGATAGATAGATTATTATATTTTCTGATTTTTATGTTCTAGTCAAATCGTATATAGTGTACATATGTTCAAATAGTACTGACCAAATGAAACTCGGAACCTCTATTAAAATACATTTATAATACCAGCAGGGCTATAACAACCAACATAAGCCCGTATGCATTTCAACCCCTGAAATCGACTCTGCTTGCCTGGCCACATTGCACATCCAGTTGGCTGTGTTGCTTTCACTTGTGTAGAATATTTCACTTTATAATTCTCAAACAGTTCTAACGCCTCCGGATTGGTGTGCCTTTTCCAGAGCGGAGAAAAGCATACTTACCTGGCGTAGAGGTTAACCGTGATCACGAAGGCGGTTCCTCCGGAGCGAGGCTTGGCCATTGCACATTCGGCTGAGTTGACCTCTGCGATTATTCCTAATGTGAATAACTCGTGCGTGTAATTTTTGGTAGCCGGGAATGGCGTTCGCGCCGTCCCGAATTTATAAATAAATATTAAGTTAAATTGATAATTAAGCGGTTAAGGTTTTTCGGTGCGTACGTGACTAGTGCCTGCCGCAAAATGGCGTTTGTCTAGGTCACAACAGATTTACCAAAGAGCCAAGTTTTTAGTACTTGTAAACAAGAATTTTGGAGTGGAAATTAGTTAAACAAAAATAGAAGTAAATTTTTTAGTTTTAGATACTTATTACGGGGAAGTCCCAAAACATGCAACGCTCTTTTTCGAGCATAATACGTCAATGAGCCAATCGGCTTATTCAATTGTCCAGAACCATATGGCCCGTAAATGTTGTTCATAAAGATGAAAACGTAAAAATAAACGATAATACAGTAAAGGATTACTGTCTTAAGTGGAAGTGTTGAACACACGGTGACTTGCGTGTTTTGCAGAACTGCTTTTTATTAGAGAAGCTGTTAATTTGTATCTAATTAAAGAACGATTCACGGGCCAGTGGTTACTTCCTAGACAGATGTAAACAAAGACTTTATGTCCGCAACGTGATGGAATAATTACGGATTGGTGAAGTGTGCATAAAACAGTTTATAGACTGAGACCATAAAAATATGTTTCTATTCACAGGTTGTTTTGGGATGATGTCTTTGATAATTTGGAAGGGCATTGAAACTTTGATTTCGTAGCATATAGATAAAAGATATTTTTTCTTGATTAATGTGTATAAAATGTATTCTCTATCTTCTCTATCTTTGGGCGTCGCCAATTTAACTTGTAAATAAATTTACATCTTATTATTCAAAAAATGTTGCTTGATTTTATTATTCAAAATATATTAAATTCCCGGTTTTTTTTTTTATAACATTCACAGGTTCTTTTGAACCTACTGATGCATAATTAATGAGCTTATATTTAAGAATATTTATTTATTTGTTTTGACGAAAGCACAAGAAAGGTTTTTTTTTAAGGTTTCTGGCCGTTGAACAGGTTCTGTTGAACGCCGACAACAAATTTTTGGATAAAATCAAGTTTTCAAGACAAATAAATAAAGCTTAGAAAACAAGCCATAAAAATGAATTCAGCTCTAACAAATTTATGAAAATTTGAAGAATCAGAGATAAACATTAATACCGTAAAGTAATGTGTGCCGAAACATGTAGTGCAACTAACGACCTGTCTTTTGGCCTAATACAGGGTATAAAAACGAAACCTCAAGCTCAAGTCGAATTGAATGCTATCTATTTAATTCTTAAACTAAGAACACGACTTGGACATCTACATAAATTGATTGGTTTAATAGGTAAGCATCCGTTGATATGTTATTGAATTCTATAGAATACCAGAATACCAGTCTATGGAACCAGTTATGTATATAATGATTTTAGAGCCCACATCCCTGACCATGAAAAGTTTTCCAGTTATATAAAACAGCTGCCAAAATATTTTGAATTAGAAGAATTGGTCTTGACCTTGGTGCAAAAAATCTTAAGAAATTTCGTTTAACATGCGAGTGATAATTCTAAAGCACTATTCTAATTGCAAATTAGGAATCGGTTCACAATCGTTTAATATGTTGCTGTTCAATGAAGACTTCGAAGAGAAACAAGCGAGTTATGAAATTCTGACCACTCGAATTAAACGGTCCAATTTTAGCGACGCTTGTGGCAGCGGACATGACACGGTAAAGTTGTTTTAATTGCACTCATATAATGAAATGTGTACCTACACTTTACTACCTGACGAAGTTTTATTAGAATCAAGCGATTTCATCCTAAACACTTGCTAATTGCGCTCAAAGGCCACTGCGGTTGCCCCTGCAATATATGAACGCCATAATACGGGAGTTGGAGCCGGAGTCAGAGTCGGAGTCGGTGCCAGTTGTCGGAGTAGGCCCAGCAGAACTGTCAAGCAATTGTCTACACAATTAACTGCATATGAGTTTTTGAGATACAAATACAAGGGCAACAATCAAAGCTTTGAAAAAATCTGTGCCTTTAAGCCATATAGTGTATTGCCACAAATGGCAGCAGCAACAAAAACAGTCGCAAAACGCCGACTCATGTTGAACATAAAATGCACATAACAATACAACTACAGATACCACTACACACAAGAGTGTGGCCCGAGTGGTAGTAGATTTTCTACTGCGTTTTCACAGTGTTACCGCGATCGGCTTCATCTCTGGCTAACACACACACGCACACACACACACAGTTAAAGCGCAAGCCGAGCTGAGCGACGAAACCGAAAACCCGAAACGCCAGCCGAAAATTTAGCACTTCTTTTTAAATTTTTATGCAAACTCGAACTTTTTGTTAGTTGTGTGTCGGAGTTCGCAGCGTTTGTGTCGAGCAGAGAGAGTTCAAATTCGATCGTGAAGTGCAACAGCAGCCGGGTCCGGGTCAAAATTAATTAAGGCTCATTTCGATTTGTGTGTGTTTTAAGGATATGCGTACGGCTATTGGCCAAGTGTAGAACTGTTCGCAAGATGTCCTCGAAAGTATTTAGTTCACTGATGGCCGAGAGCATATTGCTCTCGAAAGCCGCTCAGATCATATCGGGCTATTCGCCAATAACCATTTTTCTGGTGGCCACTATCAGCATCTTCCTAGTGGTCTATAATAAAAGACGCGCGCGTTGGGTTAAATATATCGAAAAGATACCAGGACCTGCTGCACTACCCTTTCTGGGAAATGCCATCGAAATGAACGTTGATCATGATGGTGAGTTGATCAAGTGCTGATTGTGCATGTTCTATAAGTATTTTGTTATGTTGACCCTGAATCAACTGACTCGACTGCTCCTAATAGATTGATCTGATTGAAAAAGCCAACACAACTTGTAGTAAATAAAGTATAGATACACTCGCTTTTAGGTGCTAATTTACGATTAAACAGCCAGCCAATATGCCAACGGTTGAACATTTATACCAAGTATATCCGTCGTCTACGCCCGCCTTGTTTGGCATTTATTTTGGTCAAATGTTAATGAACTTTATATTACTTTCAATTTCACTTTCATTGCTCGAAATTTCATAAGAACTGATCTATTTAGAAACTAAACATTACGTGACCAAACTAACGTCAGGTTCATAATGAATATAATCAAGATGTGCTAATTGACATATTGATGATATTCGAGTTCGACTTTGAATAGAACATAATGAAACAATTGTTCGCATTATTTGAGTTCAAATTTTGTTAATTTGTGTCTGCTCTTAAGTTGTTTTGAATTTAAGCAAACTTGTGCATTTGTAAGACCCATAATTAAATTAACAATATTATTAAAATTAACACACAATAAACAATAAAAAGGCAGCCGACAAATGCGACATAAAATTATGAACATAAAATTTAAATCTAAATAGGTGGTGCATAGTAAGCAGTTCAGTTCACAGTTCACTATTATATTTAAAAATTGTATATAATTTTTTTACACAAAAATTTGTATTTGTGTAAAACTTTTATTTATTTTTTAATTTTACCATAAATGCAATCTTAAGTTGTAACGAGACCTTCAGCTAAGTTGCACAATAAAACACAAATACCCTTAAATAGTGTGAATCACAAATTTATTTTAATTTTATTTGCTAGAGTGCCAAATTTGTTGATTTGTGGCAATCGGTTACAAACTTTCACGCTAAAAAAAAAATACATAAAAAAATCATAAAAGGGGTTTTTTTGCGAAAATGCGGAAATGTGACAATTGTTATTTGAAATGAAATTAGCTTTAAAACAATATTAAGCATCTTTATCAAGGAGTGAAGCTCATATAAAAACAGTAGCTGCTCATAAATGGTTAAATAACGAACAAACGGTCATAAACTTCTTTCGCTCACGTAACTACGAAAAGGTCCAAATCTGAGCCGGACGTGCGCTTGAATTGATCTTGATCTTGATCTTGACATTCAAAAACAGCTAAAAACAGTCTACGCTGCTTGTGCAGCTGATAAATGGAGAGCCATTTAGAAAAGCCCCAGAGCCGAGCATTCAATAAATTTTGGAATGATTAATTCACAAGCTAATCTAATAGTTCCGCAGCAAGTTCGAAAAATCAAAACATAGACCAATTAACATACATACACACACACACACACACACACTTCTATCAATGCGGAAACGCAGCAAAAAACACAGATAAATATGTAGATACATAGATACATGCGAGTATCTAAATTCAAGCACATGCTATTTGGGCTGCAGCTTCTTCAGTCGGCCAAGTTCAGTTCGAGATGCTAATCGTGTAAGATATATGTATATTTGATTTCTGGTGCTATACGGCGTTGGAGCATTTAAAACTAATGAAAAATTTCCATTTGATACTTATTATTATTATGCTTTGGGGCGTTCATTTTGAGATTTGATATCCGTGTTGTTCTTTGTTCTTTGTCTACAACGTCTTGAAATTGCTGCGTTGTGTGCTGAAGTGGTTTTTCTGGCTAGATGAGTTTTGGGTTTGAGGTGGCACTGCTTTTGGCCTGACTTCAAAGTTCTCAAGCAGTTGGAGTTGTCGGAAGTCAACCGCCTTCAGGGCAAGCTGTCAGTTTTGGCAGCAGGTTTTATTTTTGTTTTTCACGTATTTGCATTCAAATTGTGGTTTTCATTCGCACTAATAAGTTTTAATGCTAATGCAAGAAATTAGCGATTGATGGCAACAGATAGACCCAACACCAGGGAAGTTAACCATTAAAACAGCTTGGCTTAATACTTAAAAATAAACAAATCTAATGATATAATATTGTGACATTTTCAAAAGTTATTAACAGTCCACCCAAGAACCCAAGAAAAAATTTATTTCAATTTGGCCATTAACAAGCGTTTTTAAGCTGCTATGAAAGTTTGAATACTTTTTGAATGTATCTTTTTCTTGTCAATTTATGCAAATATAAAACTTGTTAAGAATAAAAAAAGTATTATATGCTCATGGCTTTTGCTTTTTACCGCCCGCAGATGTATCTGCAGTTTAGTTCAAGGCAATCAAGGAACCTGTTGAAGCAATGGTTCATTTATTCTATCTGTCTAAGCAAGCTTCGATTGGCGCTGCCCCTGCAGCAACAACAGAAACAGCAACAAAAACAACAACAACAATAACTTGCGCTGAAGCGAATTATTATTTAATTTAGGAATGACTTAAGAGCAAATCAAGCAAGCCAACAGTAGCATCCACAGATGATGTTGCAACAAATCAGCTGCCCAAGGTCACTCGGTGGCCCAAGTGCCAGAGATTTTAATTCATAATTATCTATAAGCCCCTAGAGACTAGCTACATTTGAAGTGTACAGATACCAAGGCCGGCGCCGGTTTTGAATTCGAGTTCTAATGTTAAGAACATTCGGCAGTCAGTGCCAACTTGTCTGGGTCTCGGCTATCGGAGTCTGAGTTTGAGTCTCTGCGGCTGTTGCTGCCGCTGCTGCTGCCGCTGCTGTGGGTGCTTGCGGCTTGGCATTGAAAGCCAGCTAGATTGACATCAACATCAGCGTTAGCAACGACATAAACATCAACTGTTGCGGCTATTCGTTAATGATTTTTATAATACCCTTTATGGAGGCTACGCTGCGTAACGCATGGAGACATTGCTGACATCATAAAGATATATGAATATTAATAAAACTGTCTGCTGAGAATATGATTTTTTGAAGAATGCATTGCTGGAAGAGTATTAGATAATCGGCAACTCGCACAGAGCATTTTCTTATTATTTAATGTGCCACAATTTGGCCCAATGACAAATTGTTGCAAGTTGTAAAGCAGCACATAAATTATTTCAAATTGTTAACGCAATTTCAAGCATTTTGTTGTTGTTTTTTGTCGAGTTTGTCAACAAGCTGGTCAGCAAAATTCATAGCAACAACAACAATAACAAAAGCAACCCACAAAGCGAAAATCATAATAGATACTGAGCGCCGGTAAAAATATTTGAGATGCGTTTTGTTTTGTTTCGTTTCATCTTGTTTTGTTTCGCATTTAGTTTTTTATATATTTTTTTTAAGTTTTGCTCGTCGGCAATTTGATTGTTACCTTTTTGCCGCGTTAAACATGCAAACTTCCGACGAGCGGGATGGTCCCAAAAGAGGCAAGCAGAAGAGGAAGAAGAAGACATACCGGGACCCGGTGAACCAGAGACAGGGCCGCAACCGCCCCGTGTCTTTTTTCTTACAATTCGTGTTGACGGTTGAGTTTTGGGTTACATAAAATCATTATTAGACATCGCTGAAAGATAGCGCCAACAAGTGATGAATGTGTGTGTGAGTGTGTTCGTGTGTGTGTCATCGTTTTAATTAATGCAACAAATGACCAGAGACTTCGCCGCTGAGCAACGTGCGCCGGCGCAGGTTTCTGGCTGTAATCAACAAAAAAAAACCCCAAGAAGCCTAGACAGAGCAGCTTATTTATGTTTACCGACGTGATAAACAAGTGTAACATATTAAAATTAACACAAACCTTTTACATGATGACGGCCTTGATTGTTTTCTCACATGTGAGCACACACAGATATTGTAAGTTTTTTCTTTAATTGATGTCGCAAGCAATTTTCACACGTGAACTGGCTCCCCATATCGAAATCGCCCCCTGCAGCTGACAACAGCTGAAATTTTAACTGAAAACAAGTAGAAACGATTTGGACATGGATGCCAGACTGGCTGTGGCTCTGGGAACTGATCAGAAGTTAGGGATATCGAGATAATAAATACCCAACATACATATGTATACCTTCCAATCATCGTACTTTATACTGAATACCTTTCCCGAGATGATGCACAAAATAATTTTAGTGTTAGTGACATTGGATTAAGTGTTGTAATGTTTAAATTAATTGTAATTTTTTTTATATTGATATTCTGATTTTTTTCGATTTTCAAATCATAATTTTATAATATACATTCACATGAATTTTTGAATATGGTTTTTTTGGTCTGGAAGCAATTTACTTTTTCTCCATTTCACCAATATTCTGTTTTTTACTTTATTTTGGCACATATCTATTGAGTAAAATGTGAATGTGAATTATATAATTAATTGTTTTAACAGCCTTTTTTACCCTATTTAAAAATATATTCAGTATGAACAGCCGGTGGAATGAGAGAACATCGCATGCTCCTAACATATATCAAAATATTAAACTACTAAATCAAATCATCTTTTATAAAATAATCGGGCAAAATGAGTTTTACTGTGAAAAGATAAATGGATAGATATACTGAGCCATGCATATCTAGATCTAGCTCAGCTTCTTGCTGGCACAGGGTATCAAAATCAAGCTGGTAGCCATCTGGTAGTCCAAACAATGACCGCAACGTCACAACAAATTTACTTTGTGTCATTTATTTATTATTTATGTGTACTTAAACGCTCGTTAACTGTCTGTCACTTAGACAGAGCGACAATGTGCAAGAGCCACGGCTTGAGACAAATTAGTAACTGGTTTTCTTTGTTCTTTGTCATTTATTTTATTTTATTGCTGTTTTCTTATGTCCTCTGCAGAGCTCTTCAATCGTGTTATAGGCATGCAAAAACTTTGGGGCACACGCATCGGCATCAATCGCGTCTGGCAGGGCACATCGCCGCGCGTGCTGCTCTTCGAGCCGGAAACGGTGGAGGTAAGTGATTGTTGCTAATGCCAGCTGTCCGTAACTGGCGCATAACAGTCATTACTATCTCGCAGCCCATACTGAACAGCCAGAAGTTTGTGAACAAGAGCCACGACTATGACTATCTGCATCCCTGGCTGGGCACGGGTCTGCTCACCAGCACCGATCGCAAATGGCATTCCCGCAGAAAGGTGAGCTTTTAGATACTAAATATAAATATACAAAATTTATTTTTATCTATATACATTATTTGTTTTATTTATATATACATCTCATTTGCAGATTCTGACGCCCGCCTTTCATTTCAAAATTTTGGATGATTTTATTGACGTCTTCAATGAGCAGAGCGCCGTCTTGGCCCGCAAACTGGCCGTGGAGCTGGGCAGCGAGGCGTTCAACATTTTCCCCTACGTCACACTCTGCACTTTGGACATTGTATGCGGTGAGTGTCAATGTTATATATGTTATGCATTGTAAGTACATATATCAAATAACCTGTTGCTAATTGCATCACAGAAACTGCCATGGGTCGCAAAATCTATGCACAAAGCAACAGCGAGTCGGAATACGTGAAGGCGGTCTATGGGTAAGTGCAGAAAATACTACAAAATACTTAAATACCAAAAACTAAATTGGAGAACTAGAATTCAATTGTACAAGTTATGGGCGAAAGGTTATCAACATTTTTGGGGACTGTCGTTGTGGGGATTGGGCAGTTGTGTAATATTGAGAGCTGTCAGTGCAACTGACAGTGGGCGAAACACTTTCTCACACACGCCCAATTCACATTATGGTGGCCTTTGTGTGTGTGTGTGTTTTGGGGTGTTGCCTGCTCAAGCGCAAAATATGCGAGATTAAGATGTCAATGGCTGCTGCTGCTGCTGCTGCTGCTGATAACATGGCTCATAAAGCACACAAATACTCGGACAGACAGAGCGACTGACAGAGAGCCAGCAAACACTTGACTAACTTTCAATTTAATGCAACACTTTCCCATCTATTTGACGCCCTCCCTCCCAGTATTGGCTCCATTGTGCAGAGTCGTCAGGCCAAGATCTGGCTGCAGAGCGATTTGCTTTTCCGCCTCACCGAGGATTACAAGACGCATCAGAGCTACATTAATACGCTCCATGGCTTCTCCAATATGGTGATACGTGAGCGCAAAAGCGAGCTGGCTAACAACAACAATAACAACAACAACAACGAGATGCCCGACGCCTACGACGATCTGGGCAAGAAAAAGCGTTTGGCATTCCTCGACCTGCTGATCGATGCCTCCAAAGAGGGCACCGTTCTGTCCAATGTAAGTATGTACTTTGAAGGTACTTTTAAAGATATTTTATTTGAAAATAGGTAAAAATAAATACATAAAAATAAAACTTGTAATAATCTATCCGTTAAACTTACAAATTATTTGACTTGTAGGAGGATATACGCGAGGAGGTGGACACATTTATGTTTGAGGGTCACGACACAACGTCAGCCGCCATTTCCTGGACTTTGTTCTTGCTGGGCGCTAATCCAGAGTATCAGGAGCGCGTTGTGGAGGAACTTGAGTCCATATTTGGCGATGATATCGAGACGCCAGCAACAATGAAAAATCTGTTGGATATGCGTTATTTGGAGTGCTGCATCAAGGATGCCCTACGATTGTTTCCCAGCGTGCCAATGATGGCACGCATGGTGGGCGAGGATGTGACCATCGGTAAGTGCTCCGCCCGGCAACAAAGTGGCCTTGTCTCTTAACAATATCATTTGCTCAGGTGGCAAGCTGGTGCCCGCCGGCACGCAGGCGATTATCATGACCTATGCGCTGCATCGCAATCCGCGCGTCTTTCCCAAGCCCGAGCAGTTCAATCCGGACAACTTTCTGCCCGAGAACTGCGCCGGCCGCCATCCCTTTGCGTATATACCCTTCAGTGCTGGTCCGCGCAACTGCATCGGACAGAAGTTTGCCATTTTGGAGGAGAAGGCGGTCATCTCGACAGTGCTGCGCAAATACAAGATCGAGTCGGTCGACCGTCGGGAGGACCTGACGCTGCTGGGCGAACTGATCCTGCGTCCCAAGGACGGCCTTAGAGTAAAGATCACGCCACGCCATTGAGCAGAACTGCGGCAACTGATCCAAAGTATTCAATCTGTATATATTTAGTCTAAGTCGAATCTTAAGCAAAGATATGCTAAATTAGCAAATAAGCCTTTGACCTCTGCGGCGTATGTAATCGTTGTGTAAGCATAAAACTCAGTGAACCAATATTGTTTAGTACGTAAACATATTTTAAATAAAAAAAAAACAATATTAATAAATTAAAATACATAACTTTGGTCTTGAAACTAAAGAAATCGTTTAAAATGTATGTAAATCTGGGTTTTTCAAGTATAGAATTTCAATATTAGCTTTGAGCTGCAGTTGGGTTTTAAATGCCAGATTCATAAAGATGCCAAAACTTGTTTTAATTGGTTTTTTTTGGACACAGTTTTAATCATACCTATATGACCAGATTTGACTAAAATATGAATTGGAATTGTGTGACGAATTAACAAGTACTTTACTTCAGCTCTATTTACTTATCTTATCTAAGCCAACTGAATATTGATCGTTCATTCACAGATTCACTTTATGGAACTTGTAATCTTATATATACTCGATGTACCAAATTCTCTGCTAGTTGGTACAGTTTAGCAAAGACAACAACCGGTTACTAAGATCAACAAGTCAGCGGGCATAACAAACGCTCAATAGATGGCGCCACTAGTGCCATTAGCTAGTTTGCAGTAGTAATTAGCATTTTGTTCACGATCCGCTTTACCGGTGCACTCGACACGTTTCTGCTGACGGTACTTTGGAATACTACATGGAAAATGGACAATTATCAAGTCATCAAGAAACGGCGCCATTTAGCTGTTGGCTGCGCGAACGTGTATGTGTGTGTGTGCTCGAGTGTGTGCTGATGTGGCTGTGGCCCGTTTCCTTTTCGCAATTGGAGCGGCGCCAGGGCTTAAAAGCAACTTAAGTGCGCTTACGCTGTGTAATGCACAAATAAATGCGTCCCACGAACCAAGGGCAAGGGATGGCGAGGGGGGACCTGGGCCGGCGATTGGCTATATCTAAATGGATATTATGAGCATATGTATATCGAAGCGAAGGCGGGACGTGCGCGTTCAGCAACTCCTACTGGAGCCCGCGGTCGGGCTGGAATAGATAGCTAGATCGATGGTTACCCAGAGACAGATAAGCAGAGGTGGCCCCGGAGAAGGAGGCGACGGAGGAGCTGTTGCCGGTGCTGGCGGCGAATGGGCAAACAATCAATTAGAATGGCAAAATCTTGCTAAATAGTTGTAATCCGCAAAACGCAAAAGGGTCTTAAAATGTAATTCCCCAGCGAGACAAGAAATACGTAAAATGCGCGATTGAAAAATGGCAAAATTTGCTTTCACAAAACTGAGGAAATGCACCCGGCCGAGAGCCACAAATTGTGCATAAGAATCGACCATGGTCACTGGCACAAAACGAATCACACGAATGTTGGCAATTGACGCTTGGCACTTAACACTTGGTCAATTGTCGTAATAAATCGATTGCCAATTGCAGTTGCAGTTCCAGTTGCAGTTGCTTTATTAATTTATGAATTTACAATATAAACGACGATTATTTATTTTAGTTTACTGGCGGGGTTAAAAACCAATCGATCAAACTTGGTTTGATTGCCATTGAGTGAATGAGTAGAGTGAATGTGTCACTCTGCAACCATAACTGGATACTAACAAGACCATATGCTGTCTACCACCAAAGGTTCCAAATATGTTCCTGCTCAGGGGCGACTGAATAGACATATGATATATATATATATATTAGGTTTGGTTTGCGTTGGGTTAAGTAAGCGCCATCAAATATTTAACTCTGGGTCTTCGAGTAGATACTGACAAGGGCATATAATTCCTGTACTAGAAAAGGATTCAAAATTTGTCCCTGCTCGGGCGCCAACAAATGAAATGTTTACTTTGAAAAGTTTTTTTTCTTTTTGTTTCATACGAATTGTTTTGTTTAAACATGATTTTAAATATGCTTTTTATGAATTTCCTTTATTTTCGCTATAAATTCTCAAATTAATTAGATTAATATAAAGTTGTTTTGTATTGATTTTTACATGAATCCTTTTACACGAATGGGATCATATCTCCCGTGTATAAAGAGAATTAGGTCTATAAGCAGTCAGAAGCATATGCTTTGCCCACTAGCCAAGTTCTCCAATGTGTCCCTGCTCGGGCGCCACGAAAACCACATCACAGGCAAAAACAAAAAAACTCCCAGCACACGCCGGCAGGCAAAAGAGCAGAAGTAATTATGCGAGCCGTAGGCATTGTCAGCGCTGTCTTTGAACCCACACCCGGACGTCACTTAAACGGATTGCGCCTGGCACATCAAAACAAATTGCACTCCCCTGTGTATAGCACACAAATCTGATTAGAAAAACATTTACAAACGCAAATCGCAAGTTAGCACTAGGAGGGAATGAGGAATGAGGAATGGCAGCCACCCCTGTAAAGTATTTGATGTGTGAACTTTGGCACGGGCAGGCGAACGCGCGGCTCTGGCCAAGGCCAGTCTAATTTGATTGACGTTGACGTCAACGCGGCGGCAAAATGTGGGAACAGAGCACAAAAATGCTGTTAGCTTCGAGCGAGGCCAGTGAAAGTGGCTTTGGCAGTGGCTTTTGGGCAGGTAGCCAAAGCGGGCAAAAAAGGACGCCGACAAAATGTTGGCGGGCCCAACAAGAAGCGGCCCGGCAAATGATATCCAAACGAACTCAATTTGGTTGGCTGCCAGCGCGCGTTTGATAGATTAGCAGCGGGAACGAAAGAGGCGCGTCGACGACACGTGGCCGGGCCCAGGCGTCTGACGTTAACTGGTCCGGGCGGAGGCCGGCAACCAGAGCGGGGCGTGCGCAATGTCAAATTCGTTTTCCGTTTGGATGCCCGGCAATGGGCGAGCATACAAAATTGATTTGCTCAACGCGCAAGGAAAATATTTGCCATTGCCACTGTCTACATTAAACAGCTGGTGCTTCGGCAATGCAGGACGAGCACAGGCCAGCACAGGAGAGGACACGTGCCTGTGCCTGCACTTGCACTTGCCGCCGCTGCCCGGCGACACGTGACATCCCGGCAAATTAAACAAACCCCCACACAAATACGAGCGACAAAAGAAACAAAAAGTTTAACAATGCAGAAAATTGAAAAACAATCTGAACGCAACCGCAGCGACTGAGGGTCCGAAGGAAACCGATGCTGTTGTTAAAGTTAAGTGCTGGCATCCTGTGTGGCATGCCACACAGTTCTCTCCCACTGCTGTGTGTCTGCTGTGTTTGCTCAGAGCGCGCGTTTCAATTCGTGCCGCTTTATTTGGCCATAATTAGCTTAATGCGCGAGGCAAACAACCAGGACATATAGCAGGACACGGCCATAGCACACGGCGCCCAGGATACTCGTCAACTGCTACCGTGCGTGTCCTTGCTGCCAAATTGCCACGCCAATGGCAAAGCAAACAAACGTCCGGCAACGCAACAGCTACGTCAACCAAATTGCCTGAAAAAATAAGACAATTTTTTCGCCTGGAACGAAACCTAAATACTCTATATAAATTTAAATATTTAAATTCTCTTCTTATTTATTTATTTTATTCATTTCTTGGCATTACCAATTTGTTATTTACTTTTATATTTCTTTAAATACAAATACTAATCGTTTCAGATTTGAGTAAACAATATTCGTTAAGCATTACCATTTTTGTTTTCAAAATTTATCTGTGATTGCAACTATTGGCATTAAGAAACGTTATCCCAAAATAAGATTCAAGTACTAAATCAGTATTGTTCTAGGTCTATCTATATTTAGCTGACCTAAAAGCTTAAATATTAAAACACTTTTACCTCATTTTTCTTAAAGAATAAGAGTTTAAATATTTGCTAATACATTTTTCTATCTTCAACTTTATTCTATTCTTTGTAAATAAATTCTTTCTATATAAATATCTTTGAAAGCTGATAAAAATGCAAATTGATCGCTTAGTATATTAGTGTCCGTTAAAATGCCTGATAAATGGCGTATACCCGTATACTACCCTTCCCAAGCAACAAAGTGCACCGAAAAAAAGTTAAAATCATGAATCCCTTAAAAGGTTCTTAATCTGCGGCTGCTGTTGCTGAATTTTGTTGCTTCATTTGCTGCGCACTGGAGGGGGCTCCCCCTGCGGGGCCATTACTCATCCGCCGCGTTGCCGTTGTCTGGAATCTAAGGTGCTCGCTGTTCTATCAGCCAGACGCGAGGTGCAAAGTAAGCTTACTTTTTGCGAGATTCGCAGCGGCTGTCAGTGAAGTGTCCAGCGGCTGTCAGTGGAATGAGACATCATCATATGACCGCCAATCAGCTGCCAAATTGATTTGTGGTGAGGCCACCGAATGCCATAATGATTTTTCGGACTGGACTGTTATTATTGATTTGGTCAGTGGAAGTGCAACTGGTGACTGCAGACTTGTGGCTGGTGAGTGCCAACCGCTGACCCTGTCAGACGCAACAGTTGAGCCCAGGGGCCCTCCAGACGGCGACGTCAGCGCCCGTGGGTCATAAATTGAACAAACATTTTTCTGACTGTTGCGTTGTTGGCGCTGTCGCTGTCGCTGTCGCTGTCGCTGTCGTTGTCGCTGTCGATTGCGTGCAATGCAATGCAAGTTTTATGGCACTCTCCATGATAGCGGGCACTGTTCGAAGGCAAACAAGAGCGCTTTATGACAGCAGCAGCAGCAACAACAACAATGGCAAACAGTGGGCTACCTTTGGCCATGCAACTGCAAAATATATTTTGCGAGCAGCGGACAACACGACCGGCGCAATAAGCAAAATGTAAATAATTTCGCTGGCTGGTTGGCAGCGGGAGAGGCGCACACAGAAAAACCTGACGCAAATAAAATAATAAATTTTATACAAAATTGACAAGCTGGCTTAGCCGCAGCCTGTTGCTGCTGATAGCGGACGGGCAACAATTGGACGCCAGCTCCATGGAATCAGTTGCGGGCAATGCGAACGAGCACACAGTAGCCAAATTGGTAGTTAGTGGCCGGCTTAGGCCGGGGCTGTAAAGTTAAGCACATAATTGCGAAATTAAAGACAGCTGACGCTTTGCCGTGAATGTCTCTCCATCTCTCTCTTTCTCTCTCTCTGTCTCTCTTTTTCTCTGTTTTGAAGTTGGCAATTCCCACGCCTCGTTGTCTGCCTATTGTTTATGCAAAAATCAAAATGAAAACAATGGCAGAAACGTATGTTTCATTTCTAAAAACAACTACGCTTGCCAGTTGCCAAGTGTCTGCCCCCAACGCGGCTAAAAACAACAACGAATTTAAATTGAAATTATTTATTTTTGCATTTTGAAAGCGCCCGCGCGTGTCAAGGATTCACACGCACACGGGCCACACTGGCAACCCCCAAGGCAATAACAGCACCGAGCACCGAGCTCCGAACCCCCACCCCCTCCCCGCCCAACCCTCGCCAATTGTGTGACAACAAAGCCGCTCGCCTTTGCTTTTATAATTTGAAAATATAAAAATAACAAAGTGCCGTCGCACTGGTAAGCATTTCTGAGCTGATTTTCAAATGTCAAAGTACCAGAGAAACTCCCCTTCCAAACATTTATGCATATACATATATATATAACCTACCTCCTACTGATTCCTTTTTATTTGCAGTATCTGTCTCGGTTGAGTTCTTGTGAATCAGCTTAAGCTGTGCCGAGACTCCGGTTCATAGCAAAATATACTAATAGGAAATGTTAATGTTAAATGTTTCGATATTTCGTTTGGAGTTTATAGCAAATCTTTTGTTAATATTATATATATTTAGTTGTATAAATATTTTCTTTATCAGTTCATAAACAGGTCACCATTATTTCTGATTTCAACAAATTCTTGCATTCTCTTTTATAATATTATAAATACATATATATTATATACTAATAAAACACAAAATCATAGTTGTGCTGTTTTTATTTAGTCAAAATAAAATAATTTTGTACTATCAAAAAAATTATAATTTAGAAATTGGTAGAATTCTTTTATTTATTATTTATAAACTCTTTAAACAAACATTCTTGTTATCAGAACTTTTTTGGTTTTCTTGAGACCTTGTTAGCACTTTCTGATTGCTTCCCACGCCCACCGCTGCCTAATCCAAAGTAAATGCAGTAGTTAACTTAAAACATGATCCATAATCCGAAACCACACACGACGGTAAGCTAAACAAACAAGCTGGTCGCCCCACCCCGTGAGAATGTGAAGGAACACTTTCACCTGCCTAACCATAACCCGAATGCATATGGAAATACTTGATTGGGAAATCTTCATATTTGTATATGTATTTGCTCAGACGTACATGCATCAGTGTCGGAGACCACCTTGCGCCGGCTACCCCTCACGGAAAATGGCGTTTTGATCTGGCCAAAGCCCAGGAGGCTTACCCAGTTGAACCACTGGACTAAGTCGGCCTAATATTTCTCACGTTCCGGGCATGCAGCGATAAATCGAACACATGCTCGCTGCACAACGCACGGAACTGGAACTGGCACTGGCGATAGGAATGGGCCCTGGGATTTGGGATCTTCGGCTGGGACAAAACTGTCGCTATATATATATGCTGATACTCGGAGACAGTCAGAGTCAGTCAGTTGTAGTTCCTATGGCTGTGGTTGTGTCTGCTGTCTTTGGTGCGCTATAAATCATAAGCAAACATTTTGATATTGTAATCCCCATTTTAATTCGAGCGCATAAAAAGTCGAAAATCAAACTTTTCGACATTGGTGGCGGCCTCTTTGATGTGCGGCTGGAGCTAGTTTTTTTTTTCGCTTGTATCGAAAATTGATGGATTACTCGATGCCGCAGCCCCTCCAACCTCTCCCTTGCTCCACCGAAAATGCTACCAATTTCATGGCAGCCATTTCGGCTGATAACTGATAAGAACACACATAATTTTTGTTTTCTTTTGTTTTTTTCGCTGCTGCTGATGACGAATTTAATTGTTAACTGGCAAATGCATACATTTGTTGTTGTTCGCTTGATTTATTAATTAATTACACACGGAAACTGCGACCAAGCAAACATGAACAAACATTAGGCGGCTGCTCTGTAATAGTTTATAGAAATCGTTACCGAAAATTGGAAATAACCTAGATAAGTATCGGCGATATATTTTCAACGTATGTGCTTACATGTGTATGTAAGCACTTAATAACGGATGAGAGATCCATTTGGCGGCAACTGTTGAAAGTAGTTTTTGACTTTTACTCTTTGCGCGCTTCGTTTGAAGTTCGTTTTTTCTGTTGTTTTTCGGGTGGTGCTTGGGTGGGTGGGCGCTAGCCTAGGTCAGCTTTGAAGTGGTGCCGCCACTGCTGAGCAATGGTTGCAATAATTAGAGTGCTAAATGGTGTGGAAAGTTATAGTTTGTGGACTTCTAAATCTAAAAAAAAAATATTGATTTTTATTTTCAGTAATAATCTGTTATTTAGTTAATCTAATCATATTTTTTCATTTTAAATTTATAAAGTTTGTCTTTATTGCTATTTTTTTATGCAAATGTTGTCTAGATCTTTGGTAATCAAAGTCAACTACAAATATTACTTATATAAATAAAGAGAATGTCAAATATTTTCAAGGAATCATTAAAAAATTTACTCACTTTGTTTACTTTTTAGATTCCTTTCACCTGGTGGGATATTTACTATATATCAGAAAATTGAAGTATTTGCTCTCCAGTGCTTATCATATTTTAAGATATTTAAATTATATGCCACCAGTTAGTGTCATCAATTTCTGTTGCGTTTTCATCCCCTTTTCCCCCCTCTTTTCTGGTGTTGCCAACTCTCCAGCAATGCTGCTATCAAAACAATCCCAAACAGCTGTTCGGCTGCTGTTGAACACAAAAATCCAATCTTGGAACGCGCCACTCGTCGCTCCGCTAGACAGGGAAATGGAAATGCAACAGCCAGAGAGCGGCACGCACGCACATTTCCACGGAAAAGCGCATCCTGAGTGCCCGTCGCGGGCTGGGGAAATCTGCGCACTCCGGCGAGACCTTTGCGCACGCACCAAACCCCGGCCAGGCCACACCCCCAAGACGCAACGCTCCCTGGGCGTGGCCAAAAAGCAGCGAGTGGCGAGAGTGCAGCCAATCAGCGCGGCGCAGCGCAGCGGCGAGTGCGTTGGCCATGGAATGGCTGGAGATAAGGTGGCTGAAGGCAAGGAGTGTGCGTGCGTGTGTGTGTGCGTAAGATGACGATGTGGTATAGGCAGAGCGACACAGGGTCCTGCAGACGCAGCAGCAGTATCCGCGGCAGCGCGAGCATCACAAATGGAAATTTCACACACACCACGTGCCGCGCATAAATTGGCCAACAATCGATGTAACTTTTGGCCAGCGTTTCGTGTCCGCCAGAAGGAAATGTCATCATATTTTCACTGGTCCACACACACGCACACACACACAGTTCCTACTGCCGCTTTGTTACTTCCGCCGGCGTCCACACCGATGTGTGTGACGCTTAATTTGTTTGGCCCTTTGCCTGACCGCTGCCCTTGCCTCCGCCTGCAATGGCAGCTCTTGTCCGAGACCCGCTTTTGGCCCTTTATTTTGGTTTTGTTGTATTTCTTTCTTGGTGGCGCGTCCGGCATATGTATGCGACATCATGACACCGGGGACTTTGTTACAAGTACTTTACGGTAATGGAGGATTTTCGCTTGAGCATCCCTCTAACAAAAATTAATTTAAATCGATATGCTGCCGCAAGAGAACGTGGCTGCCACGGCTGCCTGCTGCCTGCCTCGTGCTGCCCCCTCCCTATTTGCCACTTGCCACAGCTGCTTGGACCGCAGTTTATTGAAGCTGTTCTTTTTTGCTGCCTTTTGCGCTTATTAATTAGTAGAGCAATTTGCTTGGCTGCCGGATGTTGATTGAACTGCAGTTCTGCTTCGATCGGTGGCTCCGTCCCCGGTTACGGCTCCAACTTCCTAGGGAGACAAAGAAAATCGCATTCGGGTGCAACATATTTTCACTGATTTTTTAGCTGCCACTTTGCAGGGCGTTGCTTGAGCTAGCAGAGAGCTGGCAATGTCAACAAGGACATGCCACGCACACTAAGACAAACAAGCGGCGAAGACACTCACAGGATAGGGAAAAGGCAACTGGGGAGGTGGCATCCATGTGTGTGTGTGTGTGCGTATAGTTTATTGACTGCTTGCGGGAAGTGCTTTTCGCAGAGATCTCTGGTAAAGAATGTAAGGCTGGCCAACAAAGCCGTTCGCAAATCCTGAAAATTGACTTCGCTGGCAGGCGGGCAGGAAATCAATGCCGCCATTTTGTGAAAGAGTTGCCCACTTCGAGAACGGGAACGGGAATGGGTGTGGGTATGGTTATGGGAGTGGGAACGGCAACTCTGGCGCCGCGCATCTCATAAGGCATACAAAATTAGTTCAGGGCTGAGCCGAGCCGAGCCATAAGTAAGTACGTCCACGGGGGGAATATAGGGGCGACATTTACAGCCAGCGACATCTTCAGCGCTCCCTACGCACCATCGTATTTCATTTCGTCATGTTTCGGGATTAGGCGGGATTAGTTGGCGACTGAGCAATGGCTCTGAACTTTGCAACGACTGCTGTGAACTTTTTGGTAGTTGCTTAAAAAGGGAAATGTGACAACAACAAGGGCGCGGACGTGGATGTGGACGCGGATGTGAACGTGGATGTGCATGTAGATGCTAGCTGCTGTATATGTATATATATATATATATGTGTGTGTGTGTGCGTGCGTTAGGTGTAGATTTGTGGCACTTTTGGCCGCCTTCAAATACTTTGCATATCAATTTTGTGTGTGCGTGCGACTTCACGAATGTTGAGCATTAAGTTTTGTTGTTCGGTCATCAAAGGATACACGACTTTCAAGCACTTGACATATCACGCTGAAAGTACACGGTTAAAAAAAAGGCAGAATACAAACTAAATATAGATGTTAAGTTTCGTTAGCTATGCGAAAGTCAAACTATAAATTCGGTGTAATATATTTCCCACATGATATCCAAGTATGAGTAAGAATTGTACTCTTGTTAACCAAAGCGTACATAGTTCATGGCACGTAGCCCTCATTCGTAGGGCCGCCATTTTGTTGTGAGGCATTCCGATTGCCAGATAACAAACTATGCATATGGCCACCGTTAAGGCCCCTTTTGCGCGTTGGCCCGTCCCCACAGATATCAGGAAAGTCGAAAGTCTAATTTTGTTTTTCTCTTATAATTGAAATGTGCCTGGGTAAATCCCACAGCGCTGTTCCCCAAATAGATATCATGTCATCAATGGAAAAGTTGCCTTTGCCATTTGCCATTTACCGTTTGCCCTGCATTGATTATGTTTGATAAAATGGGCTTTAACCGGACCAGCTTCTGTTGGTGCTGGCGACGCAAATGTAATTACAGGACAAAACAACAACATCCCCAAAAAGCATATAACCCTTTTGTTCAATGTTATCGTCATAAAACAGACAAAAGTCAGGTTTGCATTTGCACAACGGCAAAATGAACATGACAGGTGTTATTCACCGGGGACTTTCCCTATTTGAACCCTGCACCACAGAAGTCATTTTCCAAATGATTACCCCTGTAAATGGGCTATATTGGCTGCGATATATCTGAAGTAGCGCCATACGCAAGCACTTCAGCTGCCTGCCGTAGCAATTGGCGCTCCACTGAGTGGTCGGCTCGACTCAAACTTATCGAAAGTTGTGTTCGCTTTATATAAGTTCAAAGCCCATTTGCCGCCTGCCAACTCGACAACGTCTAAAGAGTGCTAAAGTGGACAATTTTTGAGAGCGTCTGCTTGTAGAGATTACAAGGTTGCACTGCCATTCTATCTGGTTGTCAAGGCTCTAATCTATTGAAGTTTTTCAAATGGTTTCTCAGTTGCAAATCGAATGGATTCGATTGAATACGGAAAAGCATTCAAGAAAATAACACAATATAGTTCAAATGTGACTTAATATTAACGAAATATTTAATTAACTATGATATCAATTCAACATCTCAGAAGTGTGCAATTTCTTCATTTCCATTTAGTGGTGAATAATAAAAGTCTGATAACAGTAAATACTATAATTGACAGAATATTCATTGACAAAAATAACATTTAGCCAGGCTCTAAGCAATCCACGCCCCTCCCCGGCGCCCCCAGCCCTGCTCTAATACTCCGCTCACGCAGCACAAAAACAAAATATAATAAAAACTCAGGCAGGCAAATGCGAAATAAAAACGAAAATTATGAACTGCACAAAAGCTGTTGTGAATTTTAATAAATTTCGTTTGTTCCAAGCGTTTTGGCAAAAAGTATCTGCCAACTGCGCCGGAGTGAGCAAATCAAACAGGCAATGCCGGGGTGGGGAGGGGTCGCAGGGGTAGCTAAGTCAGGAAGAAGACAACGGAATACAAGGCAACGAGTATACGTCAAAAAGAACAGTTATTTATTTATTTGTGCGCAATCGAGAGCACAGCTCGGCAGAGTCAGGGAACAGGCGGGACAGCAGGGAGGGGCAGGGGTAGAGCTCGGAGTCGAAACCGAGGGGCGCACACAGTACCGCCTCAAGCGGCAAGGAGCAGGCCAACAATGGCGGCTAACGGAGAATAATGGGATAACAAAACGCCCTTGACACCCAGTAAAAAGACAGCCAGCCCTCAAAAGTGTACGATAGAAGTAGCCTTATTATTATGAACATTGTGGAATCGGGCTCGGGCACGTACCAAACGGCAGCGGTAACGGTTTTTGTTGCCCGGGCAATGTCAGGCAAGGGGGGAGGCCAGCAAAAGCTGGCACAAAGGACCCACAAAGTGCAAATACAAATCAAACCCTTGAGAGCGCCTCACAACAGCAGCCAAATAATAAACAGAAGCAGTTCCAAGCAGCAAAAGAGAGAGAGAGAGAGTGAGAGAGAGAGCGCGAGGTGCGCGAGGAATGCGGGGGAGGGGAAATCGCCGGCACGGCGCGAGGTGCGCGCGCGCAGGGAAGCTGAGCTGAGGCGCGGGCAGAAGCCAAAAGAGAAACAGCAACAGAACTGGAGCAATGGCGCTCTGTAAACATTGGTGTGAGAGAGAGAGAGAAAGGGCGAGCGTGAGAGTGGGAGAGGTAGCGAGAGAGAGTGCGTGTGTGTGCGATAAACTGACAGTGGCAACGGCTTTTGGGGTGTGTCTTGGCTGCCTGCACAGCGCATTGCCTCTCGCTCGCACACAGCAGCCGCTATGGCACTCGCTACTCGCCGGCAGGCGTGCTCTCGCTCGCGCTCACAGCCGTTTTCGCTAGCTGGGCCCGTGGACAGATAAGATACCAGCCGTGGTATCTGTCGGCGAGGCCATGTGAATGCGAGGCGTTTGCGTTCGCGTTCGCGTTGCGTGCGAGTTAGTTGGTGAAATCAAATTCCGCTATTCAGTTGACGTTGCCACTCAGTCGTCGCCGCTGCTAACCGTTCGTTTGTCGTGACTCCGGGCAGCCACTCGCCGAGTGCTCGCCGTGTACTCGCTGCTGTTTCTCTGTGCGTGTGTGTGTGTGTGTGTTGCGTGTGCAAGTTGCAGGCCAACAGGCGAACTGCTGAACTGCCAACCCTCCCGCCCCACAAACCCACAGCAACAACTGCCGCCGTCGCTGCCCGCACGCACTCGCTGCTGCTGTCGCTGTCGCTGCCGTTGCCGTTGCCGTAGCCGTAGCCGCCGCCGCTGCGACATATCCAACAGATACTTTTGCGTGTGCTTTTGAATTCGTTTTCAATTCAGCCACGTCCTGTTACGGGTGCAGACGCGTTGTGTTTCCGTTTTGTGTTTTGCGTGCTGCTGCTTCCGTCAGCCAATCAAACATTTGAGCTACTTCATATATACTTACCCTAATTACGCGCTGGATTAAATTATTAAAACAGCAAAGCCGACGCGGATTTAGAATCAACAGCCGAATATACCGACACCGACACCGCCATCGCCACCGACTGATTATTTCTGTGTGTGTGCTAAAAAAGCACCGCAATTGCTTTTTGTGCGCGCACGTGTGTGTGTCTGTGTGTTGTGTGTGTGCTTGTCTGTGAGGCTATAACAGCAACGAGCTGGCATCAAAGTCGCATTAAAAACATATCCATGAGTTACTTAAAATTAATCACTAACATAATCACTGTGATTTTTATTTGAGCCCGAGCTGCCGTCTCGCTCTCACGCGTGTGCAACAACAACAATAATAACAACAACAACAACAAACGATGCCAATTGTGTGCAAACTATAAAAAGCGTTTAAATATTTTAGCCTTTGATTAGCCATCGAAAGTCATAAAAATAAAAACAGCACACAAATCTGTTGCAATCTGACAACATCAACAACAATAATAATAAAGCGCCGTGAAATTCTGGTATCTCTCATTTATCAATAAATTCCCGACAATTTCTCAAAGATTCCAAAGATTTATAGCCGACGCAACCCACGCGACATTTCACGCGTTCACGTTCAACGATCTAAGATCCAGAGAGAATTTTCTTGATTTTCGCGTCAACCAACAAATGAAATTCAAATGAAAGCAAATTGATTTATTGCAAAGTGCATAACATTTGGCCCACATTAAAGTGCTATCCACTAAAATAAAGAGCGAAGTTCAAAACGAAGCTGAAACCGAAACCAAAACCAAAATCGAAACCTCACCTCTGGTGATCCGACTTGGAGCATTTTCTAGCAGTCGAATTGACGGCGCTAGCAAGTGGATTAATTTAAATTTCTTTCCGTAAATTGGAGGTGAGTGTTCGTTCGCTAGATTAGCAAACAGACCAAATATTATTCTTAATGTTTAGCTGCAATAAATTAGGAAGAATTTGGTAAATCTAAAATAAGCTATAAATAACTTAAGACAAAAAAGTTAGCTTGACATTCTGATAGATTAAGGAATTGTAATTTGTAAAATAAATTATATGCATAGTATATTTTATAGTACACAGAAATCTAAGAGAGAAAAATTGATAAACGAAATCATATGAGCTGTAAATTATGATTAATAAATGAAAATAAGAATTGAGAAATTACATTACAAGATATTGTGGGCTTATATTTGGTTAATTGATAACCACGCTCTTCTAAGAATAGAAGCGGCTATTACAATTTGAATTGCTGTCACTCTATTAAGAAACTTTCAACGATGTTTACTATTCAAACAGTGTTAGGACAGGCCCTGTCTGCTTAGCAAAATAACAACGCCAAAGGCTCCCGAAAATCGCAAAAGCTGGCCATAAAAACTTGTTGAACTGCGGCTTAAATGGGTTTTACATTTTTGCTGCACTCTCGAGCCAATTATAAATCAACGGCTATATCTGCGATTCATAATCGTAAGACAGTGCAACCATAAACTGTCTAGCATTCATAGAAGATTCTACAGGGGGCGTGGGTCAGAGCGGAACCCAAAAAGATGTAGACGCCAACTGCCATTGACGTCACTTAAACAATTAGATGCGAATTTGTGTTTCGGATGGAAAAAACCGAAGTACACAAACAAAGTTATCCCAAAAGGGAGCCAAATGTTTAAATTTAATTTAAATAAATGTATAAAATTAAATAGAAATGCCAACACGTCGGAAAACCTTGGCAAAACATTGAAATCTTGGCACCTTTGGCTACAACTATTTGCTCTAGCTGCCCGATAACAACCAATGCATGGGGCAGCTGTGTTCTTGCCGCATGGCAGCACCGACAACCGAAAAAACGTTGTTGTTCTTCTTTATTTTTTATTTTTTGGAAGAACAACAGCCAAAGCTGCGGCAATAAAGTGGCATAAAATAATTTCTGGCATTCTTTGTCTTAGAAAATCATTATGTAAATAAATTCTCACTTCTGAAATAAAATGACTTGACAAAAAAATAAAATAAAATAAATGCGTTCGTGGAAGGAAAAAAAACTGAAAGAATATTTATAAGCACTGTGGCAAATAAATATGCCACAAATGATGCCACACAAATTGACAACAATATTTCAATGCATAACCGTAACAATAATAAATGCAAAACTTTTCATCTCCAGCGACACATCAAAACACAAAAAAAAAATTATGAAAAAACACAACAAAAAATTCGTGTGGCCATAAATAAACAAAACGTTGGGGCACGTTGCTATATAAATCTGTTTAATGTGAAATTATGTTTATTATTGTTATTAAAACAACCGCAAGGCAATTTAATATTACAGCCGCACTAATCCACTAGGGATCAAGTGCAGATCAAGCGGCATTATCAAGTATAAATTTTCAATTTGAGGCGAAATCGAAATCGAAAGTGACAAATCAATTTGAAATTTAATAATTTAAAAAAAAGCGCACAATAATTTAAAGCAGGCGCCCCGCAACAAGCAAATATTTTCATGATTACATTAGAGGTTTCTTTTTTGGGATTTATGACTGGAAAGTTGAGGGGTTTTGTTTAATGTTCTGTGTTTAGTTCTTTTTATTTCAGCTTGTTGCTCACTACGTATAATTTATTAAATTTTTTACAACTATTCATTTAATTCTTTTTTTCATTTCTTTTTTTTTTTTTTTGTTTTTTGAATGCTTTTATTTTTGTTATGATTGAGATTAGATAAGAATTTATTGCAACGCGCGCTTTGTTTGGCTTCGTTGATAGCGCAGAAATGTGCCAGGCGCGAAAAGGCGAAACGCGAACAGCGCTGAACCAGGCCGAATTGCGAATAGAGTTTACTCAGGGCAATGCCATCTATTTCTGAATGGTTCGAGTCACAATTGCAACAGCTAATTGATTTACGAACATTTATGGCTATTTTTGGGCTACTGTCAGTAGTTTTCTACTTGTTGTTGTTAGTTAAGAATTTATTCTTAACGAATTTATCGAGCGCTGAGTTTATTTCCCAGTAGCAGCCAAACCCCCAACAAGCCAGTGGTTGCCAAATTCGACACGACATCTGTGTGTAGCTGTGGCGTTTGCAGCAGCAATAAAAATAAGGAGAAAAAATATATAAATTCACAGAAATGTAAATATTGTTACATTGATAAGCAGCAGCTTGTTATCTTTGCAAGCTCTGTGCAGTGCTCGCGCTTTCGCTCTCACTCTCTCTCTCTCTCTCTCGTTTTATACTTTTTTGTAGACTGATAAGAACGTAGGTGTAGGAATCTCTGTGTCTGGCTCTGCCATGTCGTGGCCTGCGCTGTCAACTTAAGTCGCAAACGTCTCGCAACGCGCGGCACTCGCCACCGGCACCCAACAACGATTTACGATTGCCCCAACTCCGGAGTCGCATCGCATCACATTAGCATGGCCGTGAGCAGCCGATTACAAGGCCCAGCATCGGCATCGCCATCGGCATCTGGTCGCAGAGTGTTGTTGCTGATGTGGTATTAACCCCTTGACGTCTTTGGTGTTAAGTTGCCGTGCTTGGTGTTTGGGTTAAGCTCCCTGTTTGCCTCGATGTGATAAAAGCGTTTGCTTTGCCAGGTAGCCGGGCAGGTAGAGATATAGATACAGATACAGATACGTAAAGATAGAGCTACAGCGAAAGTAATTGTGATAATGAAAACAATGAATATACTATGAATATCTGCTAACCACATTTTGTACTCAACTCTCGTTCACTTGCAGCATCGCAGCGCGCTTCGCAGCCGCCGCGAGCTCAGATACAGCTGCAACTTGGATCTGCTTTCGCCACAGTTGGAAGATACCAGCCTCAAGACGACGACACTCTTGCAACACTTTAAGGACGTCGTCACGACGAAGTTCAACGGGCGAGATCACCATTTTCCGCCACTGCACCCGGCGCATCCGGCGCACCAGCAGTCCGCGCTGCATCATCACCATCAGCCGCACCAGGCTGTCGCCCAGAGCTTCTCCACCATTTTTCCAACGTATCTAGGCATGGACCGCGCCGCCGCCGGCGGCTGTGGTGCGGCTGGTGGCGGCTTGGGCGTGGTCACCAGCTCGGCCACCGCCCTCGGTCCGGGCGGCATTGCTGGCGGCGGTGGTGGCGGCGGCATTGTCAGCGGTGCGCTCAACGGCTTGGAGGCCATGTCCGCCGAATCCACTGGGCTCTGCCTGCAGGATCTGGTCAGCGCCGGCACAGCGAATGGCGCCGGGTCGGCGGGATCGGCGGAGAGCGCAACCACCACAAGCACAGCGCTGAGCAGTGGCAGTTCCACAGTCAATGGCGGCGGCAGCAGTGCCTCCGGTGCGGACCATCTGCACAGCCATCACAGTCTACACGACTCCAGCTCCTCGGTCAGCATCTCACCCGCCATCTCGAGCCTGATGCCCATCAGCAGTCTCAGTCACTTGCATCACACGGCCGCCGGCCAGGATTTGGTCGGCAGCTATCCACAGCATCCCCATCATGCCGTTGTGCCGCCGCACACACCGAAGCACGAGCCGCTCGAGAAACTCAGAAGTAAGTACCGAATAGAGGCGATTCTCATCATTTTCGTACACTTTATGGGGCCAGCTGGGCGAGGCCTGGCAGCCAAGTCAATTTCTTGGCCAATTTGTTCTTCAATTTATTTGTCTGGAATTGGGGTCTGTCCCCCCCAACAACAAAAACAAAAAAAAAACAAAGTCAGCTGCTCGCTGAGCATCTAACAAATTTACAAGTAATTAATGCGGCCATATTTCACGCAGCGTCGCAGTTATGCGGTGCGTATGCGTGATATTTTGTATGCCTGAGTGTCTCATCGTATATTTATGTATGTGTGTGTATATGTTTTTTTGAACGCATCTTCAACAAGTGTCAACATTCACACTGCCTTGCACTCATGCCCATACTCATATTCATACTCGTATTCATCGCATATTTTTGCAACTGTCAGCAACAGCTGTCGGCATTTCAATATTCATTCGTTACAGCAATCATTCACGCTCCCAATACTTGTACTCCATCATTCATGCGCTGCTCGTAAATTTCTAAACAATGTGCAAAAATTCCTGCCTGGCCACTTGTCCGTCCTCCCCAGCCCCCTTCCCTTGCCCGAGTACTGTGACAACATCCACGCCTCATGCATATTCATAATCATTGTGTAATCATTAGCGCATAATCTTCGTAAGAGCGTAACAAAGGCGAACAACAACAACAAAAAACAGGGACAGAAAAAATGGGGAACAACAAAGAAGAAGAAGAACTAAACAAATTTCACTTTTGCTGCGCATGTCACGGCTAATTGAGCACCCTTCTCGCGTAGTGCCGAAGGCAACACTGTTCCCAATTCCCATTCCCCACTCCCATTTCTCGCTCACATTCCCAATTCCGTCCGCCAGTGCTTTGATGCTGCGGAGTCAGTTTGGAGGGTCGCTCGAGTTGGATGAAATGCGATATGTGCATTGTAGTCAAGTGTTTGTTGTTCCGTTTAGGCTAATTGTTATGGGAATTTGAAGGCGGAAAGACATTCAATATGTTGCGTAGGTGTGTGCTTGAGATGATCGCTCTAGTGCTTGAGGACTTCACATTGACGCAGTGCGGGCTACAAAAAAAGAATAGTCTGAATTGATAACTTATAAAGCACTTTGAGTACTCATGGCACACGCTGAAAATAAAATAATAATAATAACATATATGATGGTCTGCCAGCAGCTTCAGAAAGTACCTTGAGAGTTTCTTTAATGAATATGATATAAAATTCCTATCTCTAAAATAAAGGAGCAAAGCTCAGTTTACTAATACTTTAAAAACCAGTTCCTTTTCAAGTCCGTAGTCCAAGAACCAACATCTATAAATGCTACGAGCATTGCACAAGTATTTGTCTGCGTTAGCTGAGAGATTTGTTAGCTGTCTCCTTTGAACCTACGCCCTAAGCACCTGCTCTGTCGGGTTAACAGCCTTACAAACTTTGCACTCTGCTGCGAACCAAAAGTGCGGTTGGAGCGGGTGAGATGAGGGTAGCTGCTCTTCTGGCCGCAGCTGTCTGGGCATTTATTTGCGTGCCAAAACAATTTAACACAAAAATTGTGCGCATTTAAAATATGCACGAGTGCAGTTATCCTTTGACATACACAACAGGACACACTCTAACACACACATAGAGCACAGCAGGCAGACAGTTGAAGTTGAGGCTTTAGCTGCAGGTGCGGACCACAGGCAACAAATTCCACTCCGGCTGTTCGTTGTTGTTGTTGTTGTTGTTGATGTCGTTATTGTTTACGCTCTTGTTTAAATAATGGTCGCACAACGTGCCTGCTGCTTGGACTGTTGCACATTGCAATTGGATTTTCAATTATTGGCCAATTTAATGGTTAGTCACCCCCCACCCCCTCAGCCTGCACACAAAATCAAGCCACCTACACAGCCATTTGTTTCTGTTATAAAAAATTTAAGTTTTATTTGTGCGAGTATTTATATGTGTGTGGCAATGCTTTTTATTGTTGCAGTTTTTTATGAGCCACACACACCTCTGAGTTGGTTTAGTTGCTTGTTTATACATATACATATATACCCCTATATATATTTTTTGGAACATTATTTTATGGCTTCTGTGCGTGTTTTTATTTCGAATTTTGCGCTCAAAGGATTTCAAGTTCACGTACACTAATTTCCCCCGACAACAGTCGGTTTTATACATTTTTATTATGTATGCACGATGCAGCGTGTAAAACAATAAAAAGTTAATGCTTTTTAATGCCCCGGACTACAACTCTTTAATGTCTCTGGCTGTCCCAGCTCGCCTGGCAGCTGGCCATGTTTGTCTACCGGCTGAATTATGTTGTCACCAGCTGCCATCGCGACTGCTCAAGAGCTTTTCCCATATAAACACGTTCCAATTGTGCTAATTTTTTATATAGTCCACCTGATTCGAAGCCCAATCCTGCGACCTTGCACTGTATCTTTCACTTTTTACAGCAATTAGCCACCTATCTGGCTGCATCCAGGCTGTATCTGTGTATCTATGTATCTATTTGGTTGCGCATGCACAAAAAGATCTACACTGTTTGCCCCGAGCAAAGCCATAGACTAACAAAAACCTCGAAAGCACATAACAAACCAAATCAGAGCAGTTTACATTTTGGTTGCTGTGCAAATAATACAAATATCATACTTGTTATTCTCTTCTTCTTCGTTTTTATTTTTGTTCTATTATTACGAGTCCTTTGCGTGTTTGCCAAGTTGTTACAGATACAGATACTCACATAGATATGGTAGAACTATTTGCCTTCGACAATGTTTGCCGTTTGTAGCCCTTGATAAAATATGAAATTGCCGGCTGTATCTAAGTGTAGCTCTAGCTACATTTGTTTATGTATCTGTATCTGTAACTGCGAGAATTTTCTGCTCGACTTCTCTGATGAAATCTTGTTATCTACTGTGCTTGCTGCTGATACACATACATACACATATATGTAGATTAATGCCCGCACTTACATCTGTAGCATTTCACTTGGCCCAGCTTGTTGTTTTAGTGGTTGTTTATTTGGCTAGTGCTCGGCATAAAGTGTTAATGGCACGTGCAGCTCGAAAGCCGCTGTTGGGCCTATAAACCGCAAAGACAGCACGTAAAGAAAGCAGTTTCAGCATTGACTACACTTGAGCTCATAGGTTTTCAATTTCATGAAAATTCCCTTCACAGAAATTAGCTTTAAGAGAAGAAATTATATCGCAACAGAAAAATTATTCGAAGAAATCAGCTACAAAATTCTAAGAGTATAGATAATTTGCAAGATTTATCTCAAATGCGAAAACTCTTCTATCGCAAAATACCTTACAAACCGCATAATAATAGAGCTAAGCTGAGACGTCTGTGAGCGCGACAGAGCGCACATGCGACACGGCGTGGCTCCAGATACAGATACAAAGCTACATAACCTCACTCTGGCCATGGATGTGCGGCTCGTCAGCTACTTTAAATTCAACGTGTGGCATGTCTCAAAATTTCTTTATGAATATAAATTCATTTTATCGATTTTTTTGTGTTCGCAGCCATTTTGTAATTTGTATCTTTAAAGAAGCTGCTGTTGGCACTTTAAGCAATTTTCCGAGCAGTGCATTTTCCTTGGCAAATCTCTGGAAAATTGCGCACATATGTCAGTGCTGCAGTGGCAACTCAATTTCCAAGGCAGCCGCAAAAACAAAGATCGCAGTGCAATTGCCAAGCAAACACCCCATAAAATATGTACGTGGGGGGGGGGGGCGGGGGAGTTGAGACCGGACCCAATGATAATCACCCATTGGTGACGCCCACTTCTGGTTTTTGCCTCGCTGCTGAAGTGCTGCAACTTGTAAGGACATGGCAAAAACTGCCCATATATCAATCCCGGCGCGCAGACGGAGACATGTGACTCGGTCTATCCCTCTTTCTCTCTCTCTCTCTCTCTCTCTCTCTCTCTCTCTCTCTCTTCAGATGGCACTGATTTCGTTTATATAAATTATAATGTCATTATGGCAAGCAAGCAGCTTCCCCTCTGACGGGGGATGGTTGGGGGCATCGCCAAGCGGCTGCCACAACTCGACCACGACCGCAATTACGTCGCAGCTCACTGGAAAACTTCGTTGCGAAAGTTTGGGTTACGATTACGGGTTCCTGGTGGTGCTCCAGTGCCGCCTCTTTCTCATTATCCGTATCGTGCAATTTCGTAAAAATGTCGCATTAGAGATTATCTGAGGCAACAAACTTGCAGGAACTGTCCCGGCGATGCCGGCAGCTTCTGGCTGCCACTGGCAAACGAACAAACGGACGGACGGACGAACGGACAAATGGGCAGATGGGCAAATGACCCAACGACATCAACTGGAGCCAAAATTTGAGCTGACAGTCGAGAAAATTACGGAAAAAGGCATTGCAGTGGAAAACTACAACAGAACGGAAGCCAACTCAGGCAGCCCGTCCGGGCGGGGGCCAAGGCAGAGTGGAGCACGGCAACGACAGCTGTTGGGGTCTGCATGTCTTATCCTTATCTGCAGGACGGTCGACTAATGAGCTCGCCTGGCTGGACTGTCTGGCCGGGATTCGTTCTGCTCCGAGGGTTGCTTGGTCTTCGGTGGGGGCCATGTCAATGTTATTGCAGTGATTTTTATGTGTGTGGCAGTGGCCCAGCCAAGCTCATTATATGGCCATAACGTATGTCCTGGCGCGGCACACGTTCGGCCATTGTCATTGTCTGACTTGCACAGAAGCAACTATAAAGGATTAACTTTGTAGATTGTTGTGACACACCCGTTCTTGGCTTGAATAGCATATAAAAATGTAGTTTTTCCCATTGCTCCCCCCACGAACTTAATTTTTACAGCACTTCCAGCTAATTTTTGGCAGTAGCCCAAGGGGTTACCTTCTCTGCCATCTCGATGACCGTTTGGCATAGACAATGTCAACATATGGCCCAAAAACCTGTCGCATATTAACACTTTCTGTTTGGCCACGGCAAATGTAGCGTGAAATTGGAAAAATATATATATATACACATAAATATATTTTTGTGGCAAGCAACCGCAGCGTTTAACCCTTTTAGATCCCCCCTCAGCCGAGTGGTTTAATTTTGGAGAACAATAAAAGCAACTAACTTGTCAAAATAACAGGGACAAAAGGGGCTAGCGTCCTGGCCTAAGGATTTCCATTTCGATTCCTGCTTATGGCTGTATCTCTGTTTGTTTGTTTGTCTGCGCATCCCAATTCAACTGTCACATTAATCGTTTGTTTTTGGTCACAAAATGCTACAAGTAAACGTTGCTTATGGCTGGCATTTTCCTCCTTTTTTTTTGGGCTGAGCTTCGTGTCAAAGGACGCGCTCTCGGGGCGTACGTTTTGTCCAGCTTCCCATATAGATATATAACCACAGCCAGCCCAAGGCTCGAGCCTTTGTTTGTTTGTTTTGGTCTTGGTTTGGCTGTGTGTATCCTCTGTATCCTGTGCCCGGGTACTGTAGGGTTTGACAGTGCACAGGCCAGGATAATTTATAGCTGCTGCTGTGTCGTGTGTCAAAGTTTTTGTGGAAATGTGGAAAATGTTTATGAATGAATGCGACAAATGGGCAAATGCCTCTGCATGTGTGCGTGTGTGTGTGTGCAGGATATAAAAATCAAAATCATTGCTTAGGTAAACATTTATTTCCCATTTTTCTGCACTTTCATATTTGCAGCATGATTAATAGTTGCGCCCTTAGTTAGGGGTGAGTTGACTTTTGTTGCCAAGTTATGAGTTTTTGCCCGGCTATTGCTCATTTGTTTGTCTAAACGCCTCTGCAAAATGGCCGACGATAATGTGGCTAGCGGCGACGCTGACACTTGTTGTCACAGCGCACTCTTGACATGGCCAAAATGTACGGGCAACGCCCACAGACACTTGGCCAGCGATTCGTATTGACACTTGCCACTCACACATGCCACACATGCGAACCTTGAAAAACAGTGTAAACCTCTCGCGACAACTGCGCCGACACGACGTCAACGTCAACGCCAACTGACAGACGACAACGATTTGAATTTGAGAAAAAATCAAATTCAAATTAGTCGGAAAATAGGAAAATTTGTACGAAATATTTAAACAAATAAAAAACGCTGCGGTACGTGCTTTTCTCCGCGTTTTTTAGAGCGCGCCGTTAAGAAAATATTTTTACATTTCTCCCACTCAACGAAGGTGTCAAGGCGCAGTGTGCGGGGGGTGGGGAGGGGACTATAGTTTAAGCGTATGGCACAGATGACGCTGGCGACCCATTTAGCGGCTCATGCTCAGGTTGAAATTGGGCACAACATGAACAACAACAACAACAACAACAACAACAAAAACAACAACAACAGCAGCAGCAGCATCAGCATCAACAGTAGCGGGGGCTATTAAGAATCATTTCGGTATTTAGGGACAGCGGAATCATTAAAAAACTTGCTTTAAGAATGACAACTGCACATGCTACACCCATTGAGTAATCAAGAAATATATATCTCAAAACAGAAATACAAAAAAAAATATCAGTTCTTAACTAAGAAAATATGAGATAACGTAACATGTCTGTCTATGAACTTGAGATAATAGCTTCTTAGAACCGGACTAAAGCTGACTTCACAATTACTAAATATATATATAAATGATATATATTGTTCTTCACCGTTTTGCAGTTATTTAGTAATTATTTCACTATAACAAAATAAAGTAAAGTATGTCCAAATATATTAAATATCATTACATTTTTAAACTTTTGCAGATATAATCTCGCACATTAAAATAATTTCGCTTAAATTCCACCCCAAAAATGTTCCCATATGCGACTCAAGCCAATTGACAGATCCTAATGGACAATTATAATACATAAATGCCGAATAATATAGAATTATGTGCTTGTCACTATGCGCACCCTGGGGTATATACGTAGAATGATTTGCTAAAAATATCAATTAATATATTTAACCTATTGATATATTTTCCCGTATATACAATAGTTAGAACGTTTAAAGCGCAAGTGAAGACGCTGTGAACGGCATAAATTATAGAAAAAATTATAGCTAGTAGAGCTATAGACACTTGCCTGAGAGCTGATCTTTAGGATCCGGAGCTAAAATGTCGCTTAACATCCCCTCGAGTTTCACACCAACAAATGAGCTAATTGTTTCTCAAAAATGTCGCAGCGGGTGTTTGCAGGCACTTTAAAAACCACATAAAACCGACAACATGTGAAAAGGCCATAAATTATGGACCGAGCAGCGCCTGGAAGTCCATAAGATTTAGGAGCATCGGCCAGGAAGTCGAGACCTATGCCATATGGGCACACACCTTGAGGCTGGCAGCCCCAAACGAATATCAATTGTCTGGCCATAAATCTGCATTGGGTAAATGTCAAAGTCTGACTAATTAATATGAAATTCAGCGTGACTAACTGGGGTAATTACGACAATTATTATGGGGTAGCCACACTCATGGCTCATTTGAGTTCGATTTATTGGGGGGTCTTGGTTATTTTTTCCGCTTTTCTCTTACTCCCATATAAAGCCGTATGGCCTTAAGTTTTCATAATGTTGCCTCTTTCGTGCAATTAATGGACGTAGTCTTGGTCTGCTCTCAGCTCGGAATCCCAGACACTCGTGTCCTTAATCGAGCTAACCAAAAGCCCATTTAAAAACTGTTTCAGTGGCGTCCAGGCCATAAATCCTTTTATGATGCGCCTTTTTATGGGCTTTTAAGGAGCCGCATCTTGTGCGCCGCATTGTGAACACTATGGCCTTTAATAGTACCTTTAAAACATTATGTTAAAACATTAATTTTTTGTATATTTTTGTGCCCTTTGCTGGTTTATTCTTTTCAGTTTGGGCCGAAACCGGTGATTTTCGTGATAGTCATAGCTCCATGACCGCCGTAGCAAATAGTTTGGATAGCACACATTTAAATAACTTTCAAACTTCGTCATCATCCAATCTAACGAATCGAAGTCGGGATCGCAAAGATGGTAAGTTAACCGCAATTGAATTAAACAAAAGAATTTTAGAGATTAGTTAGATTAATATTTGAGATAAAGTTAATTCACAAAATCTAAGGGGAGACTAAAGTAAAGAGTTAAGATACATTTATCAATTATTTTAATATTATTAGTATCCGTCTATTGTTTTCCAAGAACTCTTTAACTATCTTGACAAAACTTGGGATAGACCATGTATTAGTCAAAAACAGGCCGAAATGGTAACCATTCTATATATACAACTATCGGACAGATTTTGGGATTATCAGTTTTGGCATGAAATCTTTTACCTGTTAAGAAAAAATTAAATAAATACCCAAAGCAATCGCTGATTAAAGGAAGGCTTTTAGAAAGCATTTAAAATTAGAAATTTTAGTGATTTATTTTGTTTATAACATGAATAACAGTTATTTTGGATCGTTACGACTAATCGGATGATGTCGTTCGGAATAAGCGTGGAACAGTAGACGCTCAAAGTGCCTCGTTATTGATTTTTTACGTGCGAGCGTATGAGATAAGAAACATAATTTATAATAATTTTGTGAAGCATGGCCAATGGGTGACGCGTAGGGGCGGCTTGGAGGGGGGAGGGGGTGTGCGAGGGTGCGGGGGTGCATGCCTCTTGGCCTTTGTCGGCGAAAATTTACTCACTCGCGTCCGTTTAGTTTTCGATTAGACTGCTTTGATTTGCGACATGATGACGACGTTGTCGGGCCACCGAAACTGATATTTCATATGGCCAGTCACTAAGTTTATTTGATTAAGTTTCGGTGCTCGGCAGTCCATGCCAGCGACAACAACGACAACAAAGACAACAACAGAGAAGGCACGCCGCCATGATCGATGACATGCTCGGAACACACATTAACGGGTTGTAAATCTGGTAGCAGCCAAAAACTAGGCTAGCTCTGCCGGCGGCCCACGTTTGAAGTTGTGCCCAATGGGCGGTAGTTGGGGCTGGCTGGATTGGGGCTTGGCGTCATTTGAAGGTTGCACGGCAATTAGTAACGGCAACGGGGCGCGTTGAATTAGTAGCCCTTAGGCCAGCGCCTGGAGAGCTGCTTCAGCAGGCGTGCCTATCAAATGCAAACTAGATAAGCCCTAGAACGCCAAGGCAGACGCCATAAAGCAACGCAAATACATTTTAATGAGCCGTCAAGCATTTCAATCTCAATAAAAGCCGTTTTCTTTTTTGCCAGCAGGAAATCGCAGCGTGAATGAGACAACAATCAAAACGGAGAACATATCAAATTCCGGACACGATGAGCCGATGACAACCAGCGCCGATGAGCCGAAGAATGATAAAAAGAACAAGCGCCAGCGGCGGCAGCGCACCCACTTCACCTCCCAGCAGCTGCAGGAGCTGGAGCACACGTTCAGCCGCAATCGGTATCCGGACATGTCGACGCGCGAGGAGATTGCCATGTGGACCAATCTAACCGAGGCCAGAGTTCGGGTGAGCATTCGTTTCATATCATATTAATTGCACAGTCGCAGCCGCAAATTGTAAACGGCAGCGGCAGCCACATCAATTGTGTGTGTGTGTGCGAGTGTGTGTGTGCTGTGCAATTATGCGGCAATTACTGCGGCGACCGCTGCCTTGTCCACTGGGCCAAAATGACCGCAATGCAACCGCAGCACGTAGCTGACGCCAATACAAATGCAAACAGCAACAAACACAGGCACATACACACACACACACACACACAAAATGCAAGCGCCAACTCGTAAATATGCTGTGTTCAGCCCCCTTTTGGCCAGCCCAAATTGCCGTTTGAATTCGCGCGGCTTAAGCGCTCGCTGACCAAAAAACCGTCGCCATTTTGTGCTGTGCAGCGTAAATTTATGTGGTGCAGCCAGAGCGGGGCGGTGGTTGGGTTTTTTGGGTGGTGCAGCGGTGTCCGGGCTTAGCCGATTGCAGTGGCAACGGCGCAAAGTTGCCATAAATTGCCGCCTCGATTGCGGCTAAAACTTTGGCGCAGTTTGCAGCAGGCACGGCTGCAGTGCAGCGCAGCTTTTTATGGCCCTCTGTGTAAACTGGGCCGAGAACGCGAGCTTATCAAATGCCCCCCAGCTGTTTGAACATACCACGCCAATTGCCAACAGCTATTGACAGCCTCAAGCATTTGTATGGCCAAGCAACTTGAGATAGCCAGGGAGCGGGAGTTATTGTGTGTGGTATCTACACAGACAACACACACGCACAACAGTTGTAATTGTTTGTAAACGATAGTTGGTAAACAATTGAAGAAGTTGTGTATGCTCATAAGTGGCGCCAAGCGACAAATATGCGTGGCAAATATAAACCCGACCGATAACTCCAGTATCTATATAGATATCTATTTGTTGTGGCCAGTCTGTCAGTCAGTCAAGACAGCGACAGCGACAGCGACACGACACGATACACTCCAGATATGATTATGGGGCATACGTACGAGACAGCGCCTCGACTTGCCACAATTGATCGATTATGATCATAATGATGATGACGATCATTGGCGACATTCGCATTGCAACGAGTTCGACATTAATTGAACAAACAGCGGAAATGGGTAACGTTGCATACAACTGCAATATAAAAGCAAGAACGTTGCAATCGGGTGTAGCCGACTTGGCCATACTCGTTCACAGTATAATAATAGCTTAAACCAGTAGAAGAGATTATCAGAAAAGTATCTGCTTGCCCGCCCTCATATCTATAGATTTGATCGATTTGCATTTTAAACATTGTTTGTGCAATCTTTAGAGGAGGTCATCAGTAATCTGTCTGCAAGATTTTTTGAACCTAGCCTTAATCTGAGGGAGATATTTAGATTAAATGGAATTGCCACGCCCCCCCAGCGGTCTTACGGCCAGACGGATGGAGGAACAAGTTACGAACCCAATATACTCTTTTCACTTCGCGAACGAGTATTAACATCTGGCAGTACGAAAGTTACCGAAAACTGTTGACAAATTGCTGCCACCAAACATTTTTCATGGTTTTTCTATGCAAATTTGTATTTTTGGCGCATATGCGCACAATTTCTATGAAGCACTTGACGGCAACTATAAAGAAATTAGCTGCGGCCCAGAAACAAGTGCCTGGCACAGACAAAGGGGGTGGCAATTGGCAGCGGGAGGAGAAAGTCGGGAAATTATGTCAATCTAAACATGTGTTGCGCTCAATGCATAAAATATTGATACAGTTTGTTTTATGGTCCATTATATGATGACAAAAGGTTTGCCACTGCCCGGGGAAGGGACGGGGGGCTTGACTTTGGGGTGCAACCCTCCTAGCCCCCACCCCTCGATAAAATGCAAAACAATGCTGGGCAATTTGTCAGCAGCGTTTGGATGAATTTCAATGTTTCAGCAACGAGGGTTGTTTAATGAATTAGAAACCGCATGAGAATTAATGATCATGATCGTGCTGTCTCCGCGCACAGGGGTCGGGGAGGAGGGGTTGCTTGCCAAAGGCAAAATAACATTTGACTGCAATAATAGCGTAGGCAATAAAATTTATCAAATATACAAAAGGATTACAGCTCGCTCGGCGTGCATACATATATATAAATCTGGGTGGGTTTAAAATTGTCAAAAACAGAACAAAAAAAGAAAAAGAAAGAAAGTCGAAAAGAGCAGCCCCGTCTGGGCAAACAAAGCGTTGCAGTAGCTGGGCAGGAAATGTTGCCCCTTCTTGGACAACCCTGATAGCTACTAATCTGAGGATTTACATGCGCCGGCAATTATGGCAATATGTTCGCTTGTCTGCTTGCTGGCTTCTTCTATTTTTTAAAAACAACTCTGAAATTTAATTCAATTAACAGTCGTAAAAACATTTGTTGCTTCGCTTCAGTTTTCACAACAAATCGAGCGTCCAATGGGGCAGAGTATAAAAATTGCCACATTCGAATTGTTCTCTTCTTTTTATTTTTATGATGGTCAGGTGTTGCCAATGGCCTGGAAACAAACAGTCATTTGTGTCTGTCTATAGGAAAGCCATTGCAGTGGCGGCATAAAAAGAAATGGCCATAAAGGAGCCACAATATGAGCAGTTAAGAGTCGACAGCACTTGGTGCCGATGAGAGCATCAATTTTTGGTTGTAGCTGGTTTAAAAGCAAACATAGGGGAAAAGATGCCTTAAAAGAACTTTTTATCAGCTTGATAAACAAGCCAAAAAGCGACAAGTGAATTGTGTCAACAGTTGTTCGGGCTTTAATCTTGTGCCTTTATTAACTCTATAAAAGACGCTAATGACACTAGCCGAACATCTCATGAGATCCACAAACAGAACTGTATATTAATAAAAGCTTAAAGGCTAATTAAAGCATGAAGCGAACAGAATCCACAGTTGCGAGCTTTCGTTTAATATTAATATTTAATATAAATTCTAGGAAACTTTAATTCTAAATTCTACATTTAAGCTTTAATGTGCTTAAAGCTGCTTTGCTTGATTTTTGTGTAATATGGAACACTAAAAAAAGGAAACCCAAGAAATTAGCTATCATCACTTAACACCAGTTGTTAATTAAATTTAAAGAGCTGTCATGACAGATATGTCTTTCCATATTTCAAGCAATTTTGTCTACGAACTCTAAATAATTATCTTATGAAGGGTTTCTGCTTATAAGCAGGCAATCAACTGCGCTGCGCCTTTCGAGACTCGTTACGCTTATCAATATTGTTTGCAATCAAAATTTTCACTTCAATTTCAATTTCATGCTATCCAAGCGCAGCCCCGGAAGTGAGAGGACCCATAACAACAACGACAAGAATTAAGCAAATAAAAAACGTATTTAGCTGCAATTTGTGGCCATCAATCAAAATGGCAGCTCTTCACTCAAAAGACAAACCCTTAGAGCGACAAAAAAAAAAAAAACGGCCAGCTCAGCCCCGTAACTTTTGCCACATGGTCACATCGGGCCACTCATATACCAGAAGTTCGTCTTCTTCTATTTTTTTTTTAACAACTTTACCTGATGAAGCGTTGCAGCACCAGCATAAAACATAGCACCAAGCTGCAGAGAGCGGAGAAGTGCGGCAGGAGGTGTCATTGCTGCTTTCATCAAAACCAATTAGGATTTTCTGCTTGAGTCAGCGGGTGCTGGCTGAGTGGAAAATTGCGCTGGTTTTTCACACACACAGAATTCGTATTTTTTTTGTGCTGTTTTTTTCGCTCTCTCTCTGCAGTCACATCAATTTGCCATCATGCAAACGTTGCTATTTTCATTTTTTTTTTTTCGTTTTTGGCCCAAACTTCAACAACTTGCTAAATGATACGTGAAAATGACAGTTGACGAGATCGATGACGTTAGTTTTGCAAGCTGTAGCTCATGATGATGACGACGATGCTGATGATGATGATGATGATGATGATGATGATGATGATGATGATGTGGTTGTTGATGATGCTGCTTCGACTGAGCAATGTACCTTGACAAATTGACACATTGCTGCAGGGATATTGAAATTGGCCAGACTGTGATTTATGCCCTGGCCAAAAGTGGCTGCAACTTTTTAGTTCTATACTCGTAGCGTTTCTCACGCTCCCAACTTTTAGTTACAGCTCAATCAGCGAGAGCCTCATGCGATTTCAATTAACTGGCGCAACTAATTCGATTAAGGCAATTGCCGAGCAAATAAATGCGCATTAAATTGGCTCGTGGCAACCTTTTCCCTCCACTTGTTAGCTGCACAGTTTCCCACAAAAACAAACAAACGTTGCAGTCGAATGTTGCGGCTATTTAGGCCCAGTTTATGCATACGTGCGCGTGGCCAGATTTAGTTACGGGCCCGGACATAGACCGTAGCAGGCAGACAGCGCGGCAGGCCATAAATTGCAACCCCAGTGAATTGTGCGTTGATTTAAGTACAAACGTGGCAATGCGGCAACAAGCGCCAAAGCGTTGCATGAAATGCGCAAATTTGTAGCTGGTTTAATTACCTGAACATGCCAGTCGCACTGTTGGCTGGTGGGAAACTACCAAAAGAAAACAGTGCAACTTAAAGCGCAGGGCGAATCTTTAAAAAGGCAGAACAAATAAAATAAAATCTCATCAAAATGCTGGCAGCGTCTGTGCCTTTGTCATTTGTAGAGTCTGCCAGCAGCGCGGCATATCGTATGTATCCGTATCTGTGCGCTTGTAGTATCTGTATCTATAGCTGAGTATCTGTGTGCGCTGCGCAAACTTCAGCAATAAATTACAAAGTTGCCATTTTGTTTTTTATCTACTTGCTCTTCGCTTTTGTTTTCGCTTTTCTTTTTTTTTGCTTTGTGTACTTTTTGTTTGCAAAATAATTTTGATTTATTTTTTGGGTCCCTCGCGCTCCCCTCTGCCCCCCGTCCCCCCGTCCCCCCGTGCCGATCACCCGCACAACTTGCTTGCTGTATACTGGCTTTTTTTGGGGGTGGCACGACGAGTTTATTTATATAAAGCTCTCCATTAAAAAGAAAGGCAACACCAACAATAACAACAACAACAACAACAACCAGTATGGCAGCAGTATTTATGTATATTTGTATTTATAATTACTGCACATGCGTATTACGCAGCGCCCTTTGCGCCACGGCTGCTTAAGCTGAGAGCTGAGGGGGGCTGGGGGCTGCATTTTGGGGGAGTTTTTCGCACACGCGACACACAGACGGATACATAAATTTTCAAGTTGGCGGCAATATAATAAATTATGCGGCACGGCGACGCAATAAAAGAAAATGGCTGCCACTGCTGGCTGGGTCTGGCGCAAGCTTTTAAAACTTGAACTAACTTGCCACAAACTCGTGCTCTGTACTCACCCCTTGCCTCTACCTTTGCTTTGCCTTCGCAGGTGTGGTTCAAGAACCGACGGGCCAAGTGGCGCAAGCGCGAGCGGAACGCGATGAACGCGGCTGTCGCAGCGGCGGACTTCAAGTCGGGCTTTGGCACCCAGTTCATGCAGCCGTTTGCCGATGATTCGCTGTATTCGTCGTATCCGTATAACAATTGGACCAAGGTGCCGTCGCCGCTGGGCACCAAGCCGTTCCCCTGGCCGGTCAACCCGCTCGGCTCGATGGTGACCAGCAATCATCATCAGAACTCGGTCAACTGCTTCAATACGGGCGCCAGCGGGGTGGCGGTTAGCATGAACAATTCGATGCTGCCGGGCACAATGGGCTCCACGCTGACCAACACGAATGTGGGCGTGGGCGTGGGAGCTGCGCCCTGTCCGTACACAACACCCGCCAATCCGTATATGTATCGTGCCGCCGCCGAGCCCTGCATGAGCAGCAGCATGTCCTCGAGCATTGCCACATTGCGTTTGAAGGCGAAGCAGCATGCCACCGGCTTTGGCAGCCCCTATTCGGCGCCATCGCCCGTCTCGCGCTCGAACTCCGCCGGACTGTCCGCCTGCCAGTACGGCGTCACTGACGTTGTCTGAGAAAACGCACTCGGTGCTCTGCTCAATCAGCACCAGCACCACTTGCAGCACTTCTCCGGCCAGCACAATGGCAATGCCATGCAGCAGCATCTGACCGGCAACGGTGGCAACAACAACATGTTGCACGGTCACCACCACCATCACCACAACAACAACAACAACAACAACGGCTTGCTGCTGGATCACAGCGATTTGGGCTTGGGCACCACCGGAGGCGGCACCGACGACGGCGGCACAGTGTCCCATAACGATGACAACAACAAATCGCCGCTGGGCACCAATGGGTTAATGTCGGCTGCCGCAGCTGCTGGCGGCGCCTCCAGCGGTAATGACAACGGCGACGATGTGGACGAGGAGGTCATCGATTGAGCGATTGCTAACTAAGTATATGCAAAAATATAAATATATTTAAATCAAATATTTAAATCAACGTACTTATAACATAAATAATTAACGATTTGTTATTGTAAAACTGCATAAATCAGCAAAAACCCAAAAAAAAAAAATACCAAAAAAATTAGCATAAGGCGTATTTAATTAAATTTTAGATGAAAGAAAAAAACGCAAAAATAAGCAACAGCAAATAAAATACAACTTTTTTGAAGAACAATAATTACATTTATAAAAAAAAACAAATGAAAAAATTTCTGAAAGGCCGACTTTGTGTGCAGTTTTAATTAGTTGGCATTAAGCGCCAGTCAGAAAGGCAGCAAAATTAATTACAAATTGATAATTGTGTTTTATATTTTGCATTTCTGCATTGAGATTAAATGCCAATTATGTTCATTTAAATAAAACAAAAAACAAAAAAACAACAACGTAATGTATAATGTTAAGTGTTTTGTACATATAAAGCAAATATTTAGCTATAGGCAGCAAGCTATATTTATAAGAAATAGTTCGCTCTTCACTGACGAACTAATTAGCTATACTTACTAAATAGCAACAAGTTATAGTTCTCTGCAAGTACTTTCGAAACAGAAAAACTAAATCTTTGCCCACTGTGCAGCAGTTAAAACCAGATATAAGAAAAGTCCCAAAGAAAACTTCGCCTAAACTTTAACGAAATTCTTGTTTGGCAGCACATATACCAAATATTAATAAATTAATATATATATTTCCAAAAAAAAATATATATATATATAAAGAAAACGTATCAAGATCAAGTCAAAATGTATTGTAAACAAACTATATCAAAAGCCGTAGCAGTTTTTAAGGAGTTGTCTAGTCGTATAAACAACCAGAGATAAATCAACAAAAATAGATGAACAAAATGAAAAACTACTAAAATCAATATATAAATAAATATAAATATATTTAATAATTGTACACTTAACATTACTAGTTATAGAAATTAAATCAAACCAAAAAAAAAAAAATGAACAATAAAAATTATGGAAAACACATCTACTCAACGATTTTATTTGTCCAGCGTATATCTATTTATGCATAATTAATGATATAATACTTGCAGCTAACAAATGGGTTTTCGAAAATGCAAAATTAAAAAATCAAATTGTAATTTATGCACAAAACCTGTGGCCAAGTTATAATAGGCCACGGAACGCAAAGAGGGAATGAATCTATGCTTGGGCATTGGGCCCTGGAGACTGGCCTTGCGGTTGGCAAGTGTTTAATTTTGGCAGGAAGGTGGTGCGTGGACTGGTGCTGAATATACCATCCATCAATTTATTCATTACAATGAAATTATGTCGAATTTATATGCACCCCACCGACCGCCGACCGGTAAATGACAAACGCCCCCCAACCCCCGAGCCGAGCGGAGTTGGCCTTTTTGTGCGGCGGGGTGGCACAAAATCACCGCACAATAAAAATAATAATAAAAGGACATGCCACTGCTGCTGCTGTTGTTTCTGCTCTCATTCCTAGTCTTCTTGTTGTTGTTTTTGTTGTCCTATGCAAAATGCCCAAATGGCATTGTCAGCCATGGGGGGTGTTTGCTCGCCTTTGGCCCATCCTAGAGGGTGGGCATCAAATTTGAATTTCATATGCTGGCTGCCGCATCACTTGCCGCTGATTGAAGGCAGGCTAATAAAGTGCCAGGGGGGGATGGAGCGGAGACGCGGATGAAGAAAGAAACCCCGCTGCGTTAAGCGTCGTTCAATGCAGGCGGGCAGGGGGGATGCGAGGTGGTGCCAGGGGCTGCGGGGGGAGGGGGCAACCATTTGATTTATTTTATTTCCCTTTCTGCCCGCTGTTAATGTTTTAATAAGATTGATTTTATTGCGACCGCTCGTCGCCCTACGCGTGGGTGTCTCCGTGGCAAAGCCAAAGGGTTAATAAGTCGCCTGCCCGCTGTTTAAGAACTTTATTAGTGCCCTGGGCCCTAACCTCGGCCCCCTGCCCCGGGTCCATGGGCAATTGCAATTGCCATGCACGAAATTAGCAATTAAATTGCTTGAATACACAGTCCAACGGAGCATGGATAGTTAGGATGAGCAGCCGAAGAAGTGCTTAGGGTGTTTGCGCTGCTGTGCAGAGCCAAAGCTAAGCGCTGAGGAAGTTTCGGCAACTACTTCGAGCAGAGTGAAGCCTGGGAGCGTTATCACAAGCGCCACACTCGGCAACATGAATGAATGACATTATTCTTCGGCAATGCGTAATTAACTTTTTGGCGTAATTAATGCCAAGTCTAATTATTGTTAATCATGCTCAGCCTGGCACAAGCAGCAATATATACGAGCTGCAATTAAAATCAGCAACATGCCAACTCAAATGCGTTCATACATATTTACAGCGAACAATATTTGTGTGTGCGATTGACATCTAACTACAACGGTGAATGACACTAGCTGAAAATTAATCAAATCAATCTGACAGCTATCAAATATCACGTTTCAATGTAAATTCTAATGTTTTCTTTTCCAAATGACACAAAAAATAGCATATAGAATTAATTTACGGTGCACCTAAAAACCGAACAAGTGAAAATTTTTAAATATTTGTGCATCAAATTTGATACAATAATTGAGATCTTTTAGTATTTTCAAAACCATAACAGATAAATAGATAAAATGTTAAACTTTTTATGCCATCAGCATGAAAATGTATTTACTTTTGACTAAGTTATGGTAGTTTTATGCCTAAGAAACGTATTTAATGAGGTTTCAGGAACTTTACAAATGCATGTTTAATACCAGAAATCTATTAAAACTTGAGTCTTCACATTTAAAAATAAGAAATTTAGATATAAAAGAAAGTAGAGATGACGTTACACTTAAACACCAAGTATTTGAAAAAAGTTATTAGCTTAAAATATATGTACATATTACCTTCTACAAATAAAGTGTTGCTAAACTACAGCAAGAGCTTTTACAAACTTGCGAATTTCGCAAGCATAATGCAGTTAATCAAGCTTTCACTTTAAGTGATTTGAAGACAACTAAAGTTTAGCTGTGTTTCCGCTTAATTGTGCCGCTTTCAGCTAGTGTCATTGAACCACAGACGATGAATATTCATACGTATGTATATATATATTTTTGGCAGTATGTTTGTATGCATATGTTTGAAAGCTGCGCCATCTTGAAATATACTTAAGACAAGGCACGCACAACACAAAGCAACACCGAACGCTGTCAGCCATTATTTGCCTGGCAACCTTCTGATTCCAGTTTTTTACCCCAAGCCCCACGCTCTGCTCACTGAGCAATCAGACAACCAGGCAGATGGAGCTGGTTCAGCGTCAGCTTCAGGCTCGGCTCGTTGGCATCATTCTCCATCATTTAGTTTGTCAGTGTGCGGCAGCTTCATCATTATTATTCCTGTTTTCTGTTGTTGTTGTTGTTGTTGTTGCTTGTTTCGTTTTGTGTTGTACATAGAAACTCGTCATCGTCATGATGATATGAGGCGCGCCTGCTGTTGCTGTTGGTCTATTTTTCCCTTAGGTACTTGTCTTTCTTAACTCATTGCGTTGGCCATAAATCTTTGGCGCTCTTATCTTGCCACGCACTGTTTGGGTCCCTGACTTTGGCTTTGTGTTGCGCCTGCGACTAGGCCTGGTTAAATGTATGGCACCTGCTTAGCCAAGTCATTAGAAAGTTGCTATCTAATGAGCGCCCATCGCCAACTTGGCCAGCTGAAATTTCAATTTGCAACACTTTTTACGATCCATTGCAACAGAGGCTGTGGCAGCAACGGCTTTAGGGCTCATTAAATGCAAATGAAATATGAGCCAAAAGCCAAAATAATTCGCAACTTATAAACATGGGGCCCACATAAACGAACCGGGCCCAAGGAATTACGAACTGGAACTGGACCGGTCCGGTCTCCAAGCACATGGATATGTTGCCTTTTATGGCACAAAAAGGGCGCACATAAAACACGACACCATTTTGTTCTTGCTTATTGTTTGTTGCCTTTGCTATTCCGGGACCGCTTTATTTATTTCAAATTTACTTTTGGCCATTTTATGTTGGCAAATTTTGACCTAAAAATCATAAAAATTGTAATCAAAATGCAGCCGCGCACACAATTTATGGCCAGAGCAAGCAGAAAACAATGTGAAAGCGATAGACAGGGGGAGAGAAAGAGAGAGAGGTAACAAGAGGGGCAAGTTCTAATAACGTCTAAGCGCAAGTCCGGCCCGGAGGCAGCAGCTCGAAGCTTGCGGCTCAGCGCTTATGGCTTTTTAATGGTGCCGTGTGTCGGTTTTGTGGCAAATAAAATGGCGCACATTAAAAGCATGTTACGAGGAGCCGGCGCCAGGAACCGGGCACCATGTTAGACGGAACCAGGACCGTAGGAGCGAGCAATTGCATTGGCTGGCTGTGGGGCCCACTTGGCATGCTATATTGAGGTCATGCATGGCAGCATTGGGTAAATAAAAAATACATAAAAATATTTTACGAGTCGAGGCAAATGCTAAAGCAGGACTAAGTCAAGGAATTGCAATAAAAATGGCGGCAAAATAAAATTGACAATATTGTCATGTGCGCCAATTTAAGATAGAGAGAGAGAGAGAGAGAGAGAGAGAGGGAGACAGAGAGACAGAGCACCCGAAACGACAAACAAAATGACTAAATTTTAATTTACTTAAAAGGCATAAATAAAAATCATTTGAAAACGGCATTGCCATGTTACAGTCTACTCATCTAACCGAAACAGGAGGCGGCTCCCCGCCTGCCCCACTGACTGCTGCATGCTGAGTGTGGAGCCAATGATTATTCTGGGTTTTGTCATTTCAATTCGCATTATCCTTTGCACTTATTTTACTACTTTGTACGCGGCCCTCCTTCCTTGCCCCCTTTTGCTGTGCCATCCAATTTATACAGATCTAACTGTAGCTGTGTGTGTGTGTGTGTGTGTGTGTGTGTGGAGCTGGGGTGTGTTTGCGTAATGGCGGGTGTGTAGTCGTCGTCGTTGGCGTTGGCGTTGGCGTTGCCGTCTGCCGAGTAACTCGCATTGTCATTGTGCAAATAAAATATGTCACGACTCGCCCACTCCAGAGCTGCGTGCCCGCTGCCCTGACAGTGCTTTGTGGGCCGCCCCCCGCCGTACCGAAACTTAAACCGAAACACGCCCCTTGCTGTGTGCTTCTCTGTGTGTGTGTGTGTGTTTGTGTGTGTGTGGGTCTCTATCTAACCTTTTGTTGCCCATTGTACTCATTGTACACCACACACAATGAGCCACACTATCGGCTGGTTGCTTCTCTTCCTATATAGCAATGAAAATCGCTTTTATATAAACTTGAATGAATGAGCGCAGAGAATGGAAATGGGATAGAGAAATGGTTACATTTTAACATACACAGCGCGACCTCCAAATAAGCACAAGTATTGGAAAGCTATAATGCTGCAATAAAGATCGTTGCACGATTTACTATAAGACTGTCAGAAATATTTATCATAACAAGATTTCACCAGTTTTTAAAGAAAATATTTTTGTATGCCTTTTGCTTATATTTATAATTCAGATACAATCAGTTTAGTTATTGCTCACCTGAATTGCTCCCCATTTTTGAGCTTCACCTTTATTATTTCCATTTGGCATAACATTCGCTTTTCACCTTGCACCTAAAACTAAACAAAAGCTAAAATCCAAATCCATGATTTCAGCTACCAAATCCTTTTCAAAGCTGCAACCAGGTGAAAAATAACAAAATATGTTTTTATTTTCTTTCCTTGTTTTGCTTATTTCATATTGTACATTTTTATAAAATGTTTTGCGAAAACTAAACTGACACATACACACACACACTCGTGCATAAAATGGCATTTGGGGTAACTGTAAAAGACATTTTCCACTCGTCTGCTTGTAGGTGTGCCCGAGTTTGTGTGTGTGTGTGTGTGTATGTCGAGTGCTTTTGGCTAAATGCGAAATCGATTGGAAAACAATTTCCAATTTTTAAAGAATTATCGCCGCCATATTCGCGCGTGCTATACTAAATCACACATAAGCAACCTCTAAATCTGCTACCCAGCACTCACACACACACACACACACTCACACACACTGCAAACCTTTTGGCGCAGCTTTTCCTTTTTGGCTCGTTTATTTCTTTTTTATTTCGCTGCCTCTCTTGGCAATATTTTCCATTTCATTTTCTGCGCGGTTTGGCTTTGGCTGCACGGCTGACTGCGTCTCGATGTGTGTGTGTGTGTGTGTGTGTGTGTGTGCGTTATCTTTACCGCAATAGCAGCATTACATACCCCAGCGCACATACATATTCATATACACATTTTTATATATATACGTATATAGACATCCCGCAGCCATTTGCTTTTATGTTCCTTTGGGTTATTGCACCTTTGACTTTGAGTTGTTGCGAATTTTTTTCGGGCCACGTTTTTTGCTGTCACCCAGGACGACCTACCACCCCCCCCCCCCCATAATTTGCGCCGCCCACCCTCCGCCAAGCAGAAGCTAAGTAACCATTTCACATGTGCCATTTATTGTTATTTCTTTTTAACCAAGCGAGTGGCAAAGCTGAAAGCAGCCGCAAGTATTTCCTAATCAGGTTTTAACTACTATGTAATGGGATTCTGAGACTTTCGCATCGTTTTGTGCATGTGTCTGTTGTCGTCGTCGGGTTGTGTATGTGTGTGTGTGTGCGTGGCAGCAAGGTGCCAAATCGTAATTTACATGGATTTGGTTGAGATACCCAACGAATTGAATTGAAAGCCAGAGAAAAGCTACCGCTAATGTATTGTAGATTATAGCAAATCCCGCACAGTTTTTATGCCGCACGCATGTGCATTAACATCTGGATTGATGCCGCCGCGCTGCCACTTCAGATCCGTCCGACTGCCAACTAGCATCTACACGACGGTGCTGCTCGGACAGCTCCTGGGACTGAAGCGCACATACCTGGTCAGACGACGCTTGCGCAGGCACAGACGCACCTCGAAGGCGATATTCAGGAGCACAACGGCCGTCATCAGAGCTATTACAATGGCGGCAAAGATCACCAGGAACCAGTGAAAGTAGCACGACATGGTCACCGGCCGCTCCAGCCAGCCAATCCAGCTGGTCGTGCATTGCTCCTCCACACATTTCCCATCCGAATTCCGAACGCTGCCCTTGGGACAACATCCATTGGAACTAATCTTTTCACAGGCGGACAATTCCGTGCTCGGTTCGCTGCAGTTCAGTTCTTGCCCCAAAACGGGCAACACCAGCTGACCCAGCACCAAGGAAATCAACAGAAAGCCAAGCATAATGTCTGATCTAAGCTGCAAGCTGCTAAGTATTGCCAATAGGTTGTGGACAGACCTCCTCTCTTGGTATAGTTAACGAAGTAGTGTTATGTGGCTGGATTGGCTACTCAACCATCTTCAATTTAGAAGCAAACCGAAACGGAATATTTTGTACTAGTTTTAAAATACTAATACTATACAGTCAAGGCTGGCTAAAATAAATATACAACTGCTCCGAAAAATATATGCCTCTTCAACTGGCAGTTAAATCTGAAAACACAATTTTGTCTTAACATATTGAAAGTGTACGATAAAAAAAACCAACTGTCGAAATTCAAGCGATTTTTATTTACGTATGTACATACGTATATGTATGTTGGAAATATACCCAAAACCGGCCAATAGACCCTAGTCCCAACTTTAAAAAAACTCGAACGATTGTGATAATCACCTTTTTAATTAACATTAAGATCTATCTGGCCTTTAAAAAAAATTTCAGATCCAAATTCATTTTAAAATTTTATCCACATATTCCCACACTCATTCCTTGGCAACTAGACAAAGAATGAAAGTTTCCTTGTTTTGCATCTACATCAATCTAGCATTTAAATGTGCAGACACATCAAAATTCAGTATTGACTTGGTTAAAACATAAAACTACGAACATTTTGTCAAAAATTAATAAATTTTTCTTTATTATTTTCCAACTTAATCGCAGTTACTATCCACTTTACAGGGTACGAATGAAATCAGAATTTCGACACGCTTAGCTAAATATCCGAGACTAATATGGGAAGTGCGCAGCGAAGGAAAACCAAATCAACATTACAAAGTGATTTTAATGTAATTCGTGATTTCGCATAATTATGAAGTTAATAATTAAAATTTGTGTGCACAAAACCAAAATGAAAACATGAAAATTTAATGCCGCCCAACACTCGATGCCAGGTGCATTGGGCAATTACAGCTGGACTTATAGCTGCTTATATGCAGTCCCTTACCCTGCCCCTGCCCCTGCCCCTGCCCCTGTCGCTATCGCTAACCCTATGCCACCTGCAAATAACTAATGCGTAAATATTAGCAAATGGCCGAAATGTGGCGACCCCTCTCGACCCCTCCCCCTCGCCCACCCGCAATCGTGAAACATATAAATTTGAGTCACATATGCAACGTGTCCGACTGTGTTGTTGTTGTTGTTGTTGCTGTGTTTGTAATAAGCAATCAATTATTATTATTGAATTTAGGCGCGGTTTGTGGCAGGGGCGCGGCAGGTGTCTGGCCATCGGTTGGTCAGCGCTACTAATGCGCCTAATGAGAATTTAAGCATTTGCACCACCTTCCCCCCAATGCGAATGGATTTGTTAAGCACACATAACCTCACTTGCGCGCACACATAACCTCACTTATGCGAACGAGGTACAGTTGCGTAAACACCATTACATTTGAGCTCATTCAGCGAAGGTTTTTGGTTTAAAATTAGCTGAAAGTATATAAATCTGCGTTCCATCTGCGTGATGGTAAAGTACGGATTTAAGAGATAGAGTATATAGGAAAGTACGTTTGCATATTGTGTGATTATGTAATTTTCTATGTATGTTTTGAAAAGGGTAAACCGAGATTCTTTGGCGTCTTTTTAAGGAGCTGATATGAAATGAATTATAATAAAAACCATATAATATTAGTTAATAAGTTATAAGTGAGTTATTAACTAAGGTTCTTGCAAGTTTTATAAAATAAACTTTAAATTTCTCTCACCTATTTACAAAGAACAGTGCCGTTTTTAATAATAATATTATAATTTTTCAAATAGATGAGTTGTCTTTAAATAGTTAGTCTGATAGTTTATTACTATATGCTACTCTTTAAATAATAATAATAATAATTTCTTAGTTATTCGAAACCAGTTCTACAGATTAAACCAGAAACCGAAACTCGCAATTTGAGTTCCGTTAATGATAATTTAATTATTGCCCCGCCATTTGGGGGCTTAGACGCCTTACGCACTTTGCACACGGCTGTGGCGCGGCTAATTGCAGCAAATCTGCTTTGGGGTCAGTTAGCCAGTTCTGCGGATGGTTCTGCGGCCGCAGGGCGAACGCCAGTTGGCCAAAGGCTGCGCTTATTAACTGTTAATTGTGCAAATGAGCATCGGCTTTGCCGTGCTGGCGTTTGTCCGGGACAGGTAAGGATAGGATGGAATACGGCCCGGAATGGGGCCAGCGCTAAACACTCGTAATGAGGATATTTCATGGTATGTTAGGATCCTGAAAAGGGTTGTCGATTTGCGTACGGCTCAATAAATACGCAAACGCAATTTTCAATTGCAATACATTTTCAAGATAACACTAAAAAAATGCGCGCTGACAGCTTTTGCGATATGAACGTAGCTACAACAAAAGCAATAAATAAAACATGTATCAAAAAACAAAAAAAAAAGGAGAAATAAAAAATATATCAACAAAAAGTGTCAGGCAAATGTCGCATTGCGATCCGCCAGATGCCGATGCGGATATAGATACGAGTTATACGAAATCCATATTGAAAATTGATTTAAATTTTTAATAGGCCACGCCCCACCGCCCCGCCGCCCCTCTTTGGAGCGCTGGCTGTGCGAACGCTTTGATAAAAATGCAATGCACGCAACAATTGAAGGCTTACGGCAAAAGATATGAAGCGACGGGGCTCTAGTTAAATATGGAAACAATACCGAAATGCCAAAATGAAATCGGGCAGGCAGCGAGGTAAAAACTGTGGCGCCTCTTGCAAGAGCCACATGCCACAGATGCGATGTATGAATATAAATATATACTCTATATATATGTATGCATTTCTCATAGCTCGTAGCTGTCAAATCATATTTTAATCTGCTTTGATTGCTGACTTTTGTGCAAGGGATTTGTGCAACTGCAACTGCAACTGCAGCAGCAGCAGCAGCAGCGACAGCGACAGCTACAGCAAAAATGCGATGGAAAAATTGCATTTTATTTTATTTATGCAAAAAAAAAACTGCACCCAGTTGTAATATGTGTGTGTGAGTGTGTGTGCGCGCTTTCCATTTGCTTCATTTGTTGTTGCCAAAGTTAAGCAGTAAAATCCACTTTTTACGAGTACACGAGTTGCTTGTAATTCATATATGCATAAACGAGCACCCAAACCCAACAGGAATTTGTTATTAAAAGATTCCAAAACGCAGCTGAGATGAACCGAAATTTCACTGGAAAATCACGAGTAGAATAGATTTACGGAACGAAATATATAGTATATAATTGTGGAGGCTAAGATCTGTGAATATGTTAGCCGAGCTCTAGATTATAAACTTATCTATAAGTTAATATATATATTTAATGCTTACATTTATTTTATATTTATTCAAATATTCAAATAAATTTTAGTTATATATTATATATATATATATATTGCATTTACTTCAACAATGTGTTGATTAGAGATTCGAACCCAGGTACTCTTTTCTTATTTGCCACTCTATTTTTGCCTACTGACATACATCATTTGTTAAGTGATATATAGCTTCGAGCTCGAGCCAAGATATTTCCATTTTGGTTGGGTAATCAATTAAAAAATGTATATACCACTTAAATTCAGAACTAGACTGTGATTCGACCACGTATCTAGGAACCTACTTTATGTGCATGTAGAGGAGAGTAAATAAATATGTTCCTCATGTTTGTTCATCTCTAACACGCAGCTCCAACTGCTGCGGTTAGACCCCACCCCGCCCCCCTCCCCTCTCTGCCGCAGCGCCAACCGTCGCCTGGCTTTGTCCAGTGACTTAAATACACATAACCATAGATGGCGCCACTGTGCTAGCGACGGCGACGAGGCAGCTAGAGATTGTCAACATATTAGCTTCAAATTGCTAAAGTTCTGCGACTTTTGCTGTTGCCTCATTTTCTCTCGCACGCACACTCACACCCAAATGTGTGTGTGTGTGTGTGTGCCGCTGTTTAATGTGCTGTTGCCAACTATTTTAGCCAAAGCTCACACGGGTTGCCGCCAACGTTGCCGGGGTGCCCGGTGATTTGCTTGCTCAGCTTAACAGGGCCCAGACCAGACCACCACACCCCGCCCCCTCTATCGCCCTCTCCTTGCCCAGCCTGACCCGTCCCGCTGTTGCTGCTGAGCTACTTTGGTTGCGTTCGGTTGACATTCGTAAAATCTCAAAATCCCGAAGGTCGTTGCCAGGGATTTTCTCAGATTTTGTTAGATTTAAATGAATTAGTTGCGTGGCCGATTGATTTTTTGACCTTTTTTTCGTATATATATATATAAATTTTTTTTTTTTGGTTAGTTGCAGACAGCATGAGTAGGCCAAATTGCATATGCCAACAACCAACGGCCAACTGCCAATTGCAACTGCTGCCCAGGTTTTAGCCACAAATGAGTACAAATGTGGCCCACGACGGCAAATTGATGACGAAAAATATGCTTTTGGGGCTAAATGAAAAAAATTGTGCACTGCGTTTAGCGAGTAATTAAAATATGAGTCGAGCTCTGCCCGGATGAAATATACGTCCAAGTCAACAAAGGCCGGCAAGAGAGTAGAATAAATGTTGTTGCGGGGTGAGGCCGGGGGTGGAGCGCAAGGGACATCGCAGGACAGGCATAGGGCTTAAAATAGCATCAAATTTCATATTCAAAATGGCATTTTACATGTTGAGCATAATTTATAAATGCACGCAGCAACAGCAGCAACAACAAGGAGCAAGGACATGAAATGTGCTGCGGCTGCAATATTTTTGAAGCGACATTGTCGACACTGTGCGCAGAGTGCTCCGGACAACCATCGATGGGCAAGCTCTCTCCCTCTTTCTCTCTCTCTCTCTCTCCCTCTCACTTTATGCGGCGTTGTCATTGTCGTTGTCGTTGTCCATGTCGTCGCTGCGGACCAGCAAACAGCAAACAAGCCGCAGCCAAACCCCAGAGCCCAATACCTGTGCCTCTGCCTTTTAATGGTCCTCGCTGGCCCTGGCCCTGGCCAACATGTTGAAAGGATTGCCTAGAGCTATGTGCGCGTGTGTGTGTGTGCCACAGTTGATTGGCTGTTATTTTTGGTGCGCGAACTGGGCGCAGCACTGTTGAAATTTGCATATCAAAAACTCACACAGAGGCCATTCAGCCTGGCGGCTGGCCAAAGGACCTGGCCAGGGTCCGGGCCCGGGCCCATTGTGTGTGCAGATTGCCGTAATAGCCGTCCCCAAAATGTCCAAGTGCATGCCCAGTCCCGGGGGCGGGCGGCTCTATGAATTTATGAACATAATATAAATTTATTTTTGCAACTTCTCATGTTTTTGTTTGGGCCCCCAAAAATCTGCATGTGCGCTGCATGCACAAAAGCCCTTGGCCAGGAGGCGTGGCACAACAAAGGGATTGTAGTGTCAGTTTTTGTGTGTGTGTGTGTGTGGGTGTGGGTGTTGCATTTACTGTGCTCTCGAGCACGTTCAAGTTTATTTATGCGTATGCAGAATACTTAATGAAAATTTAAATGTAAAAGTTACTCGTAGATTGCAGCTGCAGCCGGACATGGAGGACATGGAGGTAGCTGCCTCACCGCCCGGCTCAACGAAAAGGCTGAAAAATTGTTAAGCGCATGCAATCAGAACAACGCAGGGTACAACGGCAACTATTCTACTTAAATAAATGAAAATTACGCATGCATGGGCAGCTGAAAACATTACGCAAAGTGCAATTCAAATGATCAAGCCAAGCTATAGCTAAATATATATAGTACACGTTTATCGGTAAATTAAAAGTATAATGTGCAGCAGTATTAATCAAGCCCTTCATCGCCGATCTTAACTCATAGTAGTTTCTAGATCTACTAAAGTATTCCTCATCGACAAAAGAGATCAAAATGTGTATAATATCAAGCAGGTTTTTTTCAGAATCCCAATGGAATCTCATTTAGCGAGAGCCATTTATAAAATAAGCACATTTTTAAACTGTGTTTGCTTAACTTATTTAACAAGTATTTTGGGCTCAATTTTTTCGAAATGAGTAGTGACATGATATTTTTTCAAATAATCCAAAAAAATTTATTTTCAATAATGAATACATTTGAAATGTAGAATCAATCTAGATGACAAACCATGAAAGAAATTCTATCAAACATGTAAATCGGTGCAGTTTTGACAAAGTTATGGGAGTTTGAAATGTGGGAGCTATGGATTCGAGAGCTTTACATGTCAAAATTTTGGTAAATTTTTGCATGATTTTTGACAAAAAATTTGACCCCCTCAGAAATGGTTTTAATGTTGTTTTTTATACTAATTGTGATAACCACAATCGAGTAAAAATATTAATTGGCATTTCTAAATTTTCGAAAAAAAATTTTTGCGAAAATGAGTAAGGGGGGAGTACATGCTTTTTTTGCCAAAAAATTCAACAAAATATTATTTTCAATAATGAACATTGAACATGAAAATCGGTTTAGTTTTGACAAAGTTATGGGTGTTTGAAACATACGAGGTATACATCCGAGAATTGTACATGTTAATATTTTTGTCAATTTTTATTTGTCAATAAAAATCCTATCACATTTAGCACAAGCCGATTACCCTTTACCTTCGTAAAAGGAATTATAATTTGCTCACAAACTGTCCAATACTTTGAAAGACATCTACGAACACGTGAAGTATAGTATTATTCTTAGCATTTTTGGAAAATTTTCGATTTGAAAATATGTCGTATATACAACGATTATCATCTCGATTCTCAGAAAATTGTGACTGATTCATTATCTAACTCCATTGCGTCGTCACGCAAATGCATTTCATTTCAAATGCAATTTGGTATACATTAAAACGATTTTCTTTGCGCCTTATGTTTAAGGCATTAAATAAATAAAATAAAGAAATTCCCATTGCGTGCAGATATAGAAAAAGGATATAAGAACTGTGCTTCTAAGCTGGCGCAGAGCCCCTGAGTCCAGTTGGGGCTTATTATGCAAATGGTAAATGCCTTGAGACGTTTTGCTACTCCTTTTAATGCGAATCGCCGTAAATGTTGCCCCCCCCCTCCCCCACACCCGCGCAGAACCAGAATCATTCGATTTAGATGCAAATTCATCATATAGCCGGGCATTATGCGCCGTCCGAAAGGAAACAATAAAAGAGATAAAACTGAAAACTGACCAACAAAACGCAATTCAGAATTGAAAATTCAACCTTTGGGTTTTCCATGCATAATGTAAAGCGCAGAAAACCTTCCCTTTAGAGTCTTTTTAGCAAAAGTTTAGTTGAATGAACAAACTGACTTCTAATACCCTTTCCCTCTGCACTGAAGTACAAAATGTAAATAACTCAAAAATCCAATTGCCATAAATAAAAGCAGCTTCCTAAAAAAGAAAGAAAGAAAAGTTTTGGCTGGCCTGGGGTACACGGGGGAGTTGGAAGGGGGGGGGGGTCTGGTTTTGGCCAACTCGGCTCGTAACTCCATCAAATGATGTACAACTTAACACATTTGCTGTATAAATCTTGTTCTCGCAACTCGAGTTATTCAAAAATCGCTTCTAAATTGGCTACAATGTGTTTTAGTTGTTGTTGTTTTTTGTGGCATGTTTTGTTTTGCAGTTTTTTGTGCAGCTTTCGATTCGTGTGTAGATTTTGTGCACATTTATCTTGGGGCAGCTTATGGGAAAAGTTATGAAATATGCGCACGAGCATCGCACAAATTGTCTAGGGCCTGAGCAGGGGGCCGGAACGGGGGGCAGGGGCAGGGGCAGGGACAGTGGCGAATGTGGCAAGTGGAAAGCCGTTACAAACTGAGACCGCTGTGGCACAAAGTTGGACCCAGCCAGTGGCACGGCCACAACAAATCGTCGGAAAAGCTGTTTTTTATGACTGGTCACAGTCATTCACAATCACATTCACACACTCATTCACATTCGCATTCACATTCTCGCAGTGACGTGCAAATGTACTTGAAAACGGTTTTTCACTCTTGAGAGCGCAGCGCAACTTGCCATTCCTCCTAATAATGGCCTTCAAGAAAAGTTGTAAATATTTGAATAAGCCCTCGCTTTGCCCCAACAGGATATAAAATCAGTATTAACTCTAGAATACGAGAACTCGAGTTGATGTGAAGTGCAAATCTGCAGCGAGTCAGCGTGATTTGTTACACAAATCAAGCAATTAGTTCTTTATATATCCTTTCTAATCTTTTTTTATTTATCCCTCTTGAAATGATCGAAAAATGAGTATTACGAAGTAATTCCGCTTTTACATATCGGATTTTCTCAAGAAAAACCTATCAATAATATTGCTGAAAATATTATCATAATTCTTAACCTATAACTAATTAATCCGGGATCGAATGCCATGATGATGATTTATATATATTCTAAAATAATATTATTCTTTTCATAAACTTAAAGTTGTCAATTAGTGATGAAATACGAAATAAATGCATTGTGTTAAATTCTCTCAAATAATCTCAAACCTTGGAATTCTAAATTGGCAAGACTTTTCACTTCTAAATAACTCAATTTGCACCGCTTACGTTTTGTAATTAGCCAAAAGTAATGCCAATTTTAAAGACACAGAAAAAATAGCTAAGACAACATTTTCTAGTGATAAACAACATTGTTGTACTACAAAGGGTGTGTGTTTGTGCATGTGTGTGTTAAAATTAAATAAAATAAAATTAAATGTATATAAAATTAGGTTAATGCTTGGAAGAAGCGAAAAAACGACATTCCAGCGGCCCCTTTTATTTTATTGTTATGTAGATGAGGCAACAACAGCAGCGGAAGCTGCGACAATGTCCTGCAGAATGAACGCACTTGCCACACGCAGCCAGCCACATACGTAAGCTGCCCCCGTTCCCCCTGCCCCGGCTCCAAAAACAGGCGACTTAAACAGGACTTATGGTTATCTGCGCATTTTATGCAAAGCGTTTTGGCCTGCTTTTCAATGTGCCACAAACACACACACACACACACACACTACGAACCCGTCACCCTGCCCCCTGCCGTGGCAGCCACAAAATAAATGAAGTTACTTGCCAACCATATGTTTGCTAAATGTTCTATGTAAATGTTAAGAAAGCACTTTAATTTCAGCGCCAGCCAGGAGCTGCCTGATCCAAGGACATTAACTGAACGAAAGTGAAAAGAATCACAGACACCCCGTAGAAGAAACGACCCTTGCAACACCCTTCCCACTGAACTTGAGTCGAATGCCAATTAAATGCGCGTAAAAGGCAGCGACAAAAATTATGAACTGCAACTGTGAAATGCAGCGAAATGTATCCCAAAATAGTTGCAGCAACAACAGCAGCAGCAGCACGAGCTAAGCCTAGTTAAGCCCATGTGCATGCTACATGCTGCATGCTGCATGTTGCATGTTGGGCATTCAACATAGAAACTAAAAACTGCTCCAGCGCCAACAACGTCGCGCCATTTGTCGCTCGAGCTAAGCCCTCTTAAGCCCTAAAAAACAGCAGCAGCAACAGCAGCAGCAGCAGCAGCAACGCAGCAGCAGCAGCAGCAGTAGTCGAGCGCCTGTTCGATTTGACTTATGGGTTCATTTGCTTAACTGTCAGTCCAGGCGGCCTCTATTTATAGCTGGGCAGTTGAGGCGGGCATCTGTAAAATATGATCTACAAAAAAGGCAGCAGCAATTGCACTTGAAGTTCCTGTGCCTGGCAGGTTGTGCCACAAGTTTCTCTACTCGTTCACGAACTGGAAAGAGTGTATTGGGTTTGTGCACTGTCCGTCCGTTTGTCTGTTTAAATGCTAATGGGTAAGTCAGGATATAATGCTTTTGTGCAAATGTATCTAAAGGCAGAAGGAGGCATCTCCGATCCCATAAAGTATACATATATATTCTTTATCAGGACATGGCTAGATGTCCGTCTATCCATCTGTCCGTTCGAATGAATTTTTTCGTCACTTATATCTCCCTCAGTTTTAAATCTAGATAAATCAAATATTTAAATACAGATTACCGATGACCTCCTCTAAAGATCGCACAAGTATTTTTTTATACGCCCACTGGGGGCGTGGCAAATCGATGAAATCTACATATCTTGGAAGCGGGTAAGCCGCTAAAATCCATATCTGCCACAATTTTACACCTAGAGATGACGTCCTTCAAAATCGTATTTTTGCAAAATAACAATAATAATTAAGACCCTTTTCGACTGTTTTAAGCTGTGATCAGGCATTGCGCAGTCGGTTACACCCAACTGCAACATTCATACTCGTTTTTGCTCTTTCCGCGTGGAAAGTATTAGCTGGCTGCCACCTAATTGACAGCAATTTCATGCGCTGGCAGGCAGCGCGTGTCGCTCAATTGTTTCAGCTAAAATATGATCAAAATGATAGGAGAAATGTTTCGAGAAAATATCCGCGAGAGTGAGAGAATTTTTGGTTTTTTTTTCTTCTTTTCAATTTTGGTGCACAATTGAGGCGTGACGGCAAGCAAATTGCCGCGTGAGCTGCCTCATTACGTCACTGAGTTGTAGCTGCGTTGCATGCAACGTAATTAGATGTGAAAGTGGATGTGGATGCCCCGTGCTGGATGCTAGTGCCCAGTCCCAAATGGGATTAGGGGCAGCTGAAGCAGCGCTCGTATTCAAATCGACTCGGGGTAGTTCATATTTGTTGTCTTAGAGCACGCTTTGAGTGCAAACAGATATTATAATGGAGGTACATATATTGGTATAAAAAAAAAAATGAAAATAATTCTCTATGCTGGAACTACGCCTGAGTGCATAGAACGTGAGCTGCGCTTAGAAAAGATACAAGTTCTGCAGACATGGAGTCTCCACAGCAGCTGTGGCAGTTGAACCTTAAAGGATTTGTATACGAACAGATTGTTAGTCAAAATATTGTAGTAATTATAGGGAACACTCAGTATGCTCAATCCACCATGATTAAACTCTGAAAAAATATAATTTGTATAAAAATAAATTTTGGAAACATTTTTTCCCCAAAATAAATAAAAGGGGTACATGATTTTTTACAAAAAAAAAAATTTTTTTTAAAATTCAATCCAAGGTACAAAATGCCATAAAAATCGGTTTAGTTTTGACAAAGTTACGGGAGTTTCAAATATGAAAGCTATGGATCGGAAACGTTGACAGGTCAAAACTGTGGCAATTCTCACGCCCCCAAAAATTTAGGGTGTCATATTTTGATTACTAATATTTTCGACTTTTCACAGTATCCATATATTTAAAACATATTCATATAATAAACTTTTAAATGAAGAATAAAAATAACTAAGAGAAAAATACAAGTAGCTGGCGAATCTTGAAACCTCTTAGCAAAAATCTCGAGTGGCGCCCATTAAAACGGCATTCGCTGCGCCATTTTGTTGCTGTTGCTGGTGGTGAACAATAACAGGAACGGCAACCACCAGCGTTGTGCGTACACCCACCCAACTAGTCAAACACACCCAGGCACCCACACACCCCTTTAATTATGATTCAGTGCACACAAACTTTTGTTGCGTGCCTTACGCTTTGTGCTTAGTTGTTGTTGTTGTTGTTGTTGTCCTTTTGTGCTAACTTTTCAATTCCTAATTATAATTAGAGAATCGGTTGTGTTCATAAATATTAAAAAGGGTCGCTACTAGTAGCACGGTGCTTCACTTGTTTGTTGCTGTTGCTGCTGCTGTTGTTGTTGTTCGTGTTGTTCGTGTTGTTGCTCAACTGCTGGCAACGACATTCCATGAATAATTAACTCAAGTCCTTATGGGGTAACCCCCGCCACCCACACCGCCAACTGGGCGCCCATTTGCCATTCGCCATCTTGTTTGGCAACAACAGCAACAGCAACAACAACAACAACAACAACAACAATGTTGCTTCACAAGACGTGCGGCGGCGACATGTCATGAATTTACTTATGAATATTTGCATTTTTAATGTAATTTGTGCGATGCGCTTAGCTTCGATGGGTCCAAAGTGTTGGAAATAAACCGTAAATGGGGCCTACTTTATGCTACAAGTGCTAGAATCTCAGCTGAGCAATGAGTTCTGTGAGATATTTAATTATTTTTCGCAAAGTTAATTAAACACAAAAAACTGATGAGCAATTATTTAATTACTCTAGTGAATACACGAACCTTCGATGCATTCGTGCATTTTATGTTCGTGTATAATAGTTAAGCCCTAAACCTAAGGAATGTCACTGTATAACAGTTGTGACATGAACCCTTTCGTTAAATAGTAGTGGAGTTACATACCCATTTACAGAGTATTACAGCAGAGACAAAATACCACGAAGCTTGCATCTATAGGAAAGGTGTGTGTCTTGGATAAAAGCAAATGGAAACAAAGCAATATTTGGGCAGAACGAAGATTAAATACCCTATTAATAAAATGTGGAACTCTAGTCAATTTTAGAATTAGACTAAGTGCCAACAAAATATTTGGAATAATTTAGTGTTTTTGTACTTTAATATATTTGTATAAAATAGTTTTAACCAGATTCATATTTCTTCATGGCCATAATAAAAAACCAGCTTCACAATTCACTCGATTATGGTATTAAAGTAGACTAAGAGGATACCCTAACAGCACACAGTTCTGTGTGTGTCTGTGTGTGTGTCTGTGTACATAAATTAACAATATCTCTCAACAACTACAACTAAATATTAGTTAAAAACCTTAGTGCGTCTAAACTATTTACAATCGACAATAACAGAGCAGCTCAGGCGAGCACCGGGCCGCTGCAGCCGTTGTTCAGGCGGTACTCGGCGTAGACGAGGCCCGTGTTGTGCCAGTGGTAGAAGGCGGCCACGATGATCAGATGCCACCAGTTGTGCGAGTGGCCCACGAAGTCCACCTTGCCGGTGAGCCAGCGTTCGGGTATCTTGGCCGCGTAGAACACAAAGGCCACCAGGCAGAGCAGGTACATGACGACAATGCGCGGCACCATCAGCCCAACCAGCTCGTTCTCCAGCCCGCCCATGGCCACTGCCCAGTGGCCCAGCGGCAGGATGCCGTACGCGGACCACAGCAGCAGCACGGCCACCTTCCCATTCATCGAGACATTCAGACGGGGTATCTGCACGGCGATGGCCAGGCCAAACATGCCCAGCGCGATTGTCGAGTACAGGGTTCTCAGAAACTGAAATGGACGAAAGTACTGTTAGTCGGGTGGCGCGAATATAGATAGATATAGGTGTATACCGTATGGCACCAGAAGGCATAGTACATGCCACTTATGTAGATGGCCACCAGCGAGAGGGAAATGCCCAGAAAGTCCACCGATAGAAACAGCTCGTAATGCTCTTCCGATTTGCAGGAGAATATGTGATATATGGCCGACAGCAGCATGCACAGACAGAAGCAGACGAGCAAGCAGACCACAAGCACCTGATCCTCAATCTCTGCATGCTGGCGCAGAAATTGAAAGTCAAAGATGGTCAGCCCAATGAAGAGTATGCAGCCAGCCAGATGACTCCAGATGTTGATCTGTTATAGAGCAAGAAGAAAAATATATATATATATTTTAGCAAAACAGCCATTAAAAACAAGTCAGATCAATTCTCTTTACAGCTTAAAACAGTTGAAAAAGGTCTTCCTTATTTTGGAAAAATATAAATTTTTGTAATTTGGAAAAGGTCAGAAATGTGTTGCTAAAATTTGGTGGCTTTAACCCTGAGAAAGATAGACTTTTTTAACTTTGTCACGCTCCCACTGGGCGTATCCGAAAAATCTTAACAATTTATCTGACGCGGGTGTACACGAGTATATATCCGAAAATTCAAGTATCTGGCTTCAATAGCGGCAAAAGAAATTAAATTCTTACGAACAGACTGAAGGGTATTGTAGAAACCCAAAATACTATGCTTTAACTATAAATATTTAAGACAACTTTTAGCTTAAAGTTAAAAAAATTAAATTAAAATACATTTGACATTATATAAAAAAGTCAATTGTTTGAGCTTTCATCAACTAAGCTCACTTAAAGCTCATTTAATCGTTCACAATTAAATAAAATAAAATAGAATGATAATATAATAAAGCTTAAGTTAAAGCTCAACTTGAAATGATTAATCTGAAGCTGCTTGGTGGTATATTTATTTAGTGACTTATAGATTCAGCTTACCGTCTCGTTGGTCCACCAGAAAATGCTCTGCAGGCACAGCTTGTTGGACAGGAATGTGCGGTAGCCGCGGCGTATGTACGGATTGAACTTCAAGTGAGTTGGCGCCTGTGGCAAAGAAAAGATCAAAGACCCGTTATTTTTTATGGTCTTGCATGGTCAAGCCAAACATCAAATGCATTTTGAATAAACAACATTGAAAAGCAACACTGACAGACAAAAAAAAAAACAACAGAGGCAGAAACCTTTGGTTCGTTGGCCACGCGCCAAATTTAAATGGCCAAAGTCTCAATTACGCAAACGTTAAACAAATGAATTAAATGTTTATCAACCAGCACATGTCTGCAAATTGTTATTACCAGCTAAGCAAAGCTGATATACCCTTCAAAAAGGGGTTCAACATTGATTGAAAACTTGGCCAATTTTTGATTTTTTAATTTTATTTAACTAGCCACAATAAAGTGTAAAAATGCTAAAGAAGCTAAAGTAAGCTGCATTTTATAATATTTTTAATATATCCTTTTTACGAAATGAGATTTTAGATATATATCCTTTTTACGAAATGAGATTTTAGATATATGTTTCCTTTATATAGCTCAGCGAATAGCGGTTATTGTAATTTTTAAATTTCGAAATAATAATAATTTATCAGTTTCTATATTTACCCATGAATTTAATTACTTTTTTAACTTTAATTAATTTCTTAGCCAAAACTGCAAGTTGGACTTAAAACGGATGCGTTCGAACATAGATTTCAAATTTTAATAGATTACATATTTAAAAAAAATAATACTGTAACATATTTTTGTGATTGGAAAAGAGCCAAAATCTCGAATCTTAGAAACACAAAAGCTTGAAATTGGTTCAAACTGTAAACCGAACTAGCTAAAATGTTGTTTGCATTTTAATAGGAAGTCTTTGCCAATTTATAAAGAGAAAACGAAAAAGAGAAATAAATTAAAAAAATGATAAATGGAAAAGTTTATATGTATGTATGCATATATAGAAATCATACATTTATAAGAGTACTATGAAAATGCAGCGTCTTCTTTTGTTTAGCTGTTGTTGGGCGGGTTTTCCTCTCTCTCTCCCTCTCTCCCTCTCTATCTTTTTTCTTGTTAGTGTTGGCTTTTGGTTAATAATAAAATCGACCTTGATTTAGTTTGCTGCGGCTGTTGTTGTTATTTTGTTATGTTGTCGCTTTCGTGCCTATTTGTATTACGGCCATTTGGCAATTGTTGCCACGTTTTGCATTTTTCGGCGTTTCGGGCATTTACAACACGCACTCGCAAATAGTTAACGCACACATCAAAAATGAAGCTAGCTAGGTGTAGATACAAACACAGCTGTATCTGGCAATGATGATAAATCAAAGAGTTGAATACATGTATATTGAATGCCAAGAAAAAAGTATTTTGCTCGCCTTTTGGCCTTTACAGCGCGTCCCTGAGGCGGTGCGGTGCGCGGGGGTGAATCGGGTGTGGGGGGCAGGGGGCGGGGCGTGCTTTGTCAATGTGCCAAAAAGCACAAATTGCGCTCAATTAAAAGGGTGGCGAACAATTGGCATCTGAATTGATAGTTGAGCAGCCAGAAGGCTTGAGGCACTGAAAGACTTCCATGCAGCACAGCACTCACATCATCAAAGTTGCACAGCCATTTGAATTTGGACAATTTGTCATCGAACTTGGGGCCATGTCCCAGCACATTTGGCTCCTCATTAGCCGGAAACTGATGAACGGCGTCCGTAGTTGGTTCCGTAGTTAGTTGGCCATCGAGCTGAAAGAGCAGAAAAAGAGACAAGATTAGCCATGGTTCAAAGTTAACAAAATCAAAAATAAAAAACCAAAAATAAAAGCGCAATTTGCATTTAGCGAAAACTTCCGTCTTTATTTCCCCCGCTAGAAATTATTTGTCTTTGCCGCACTATCGGCTAATTCAAAGGCTGCCAATAATAAAGTAATTACTACAAAAAAGAAAAATAGTTGCACTGACAAAAACAACAACAACAGCGACGAGCCCCATAAAAAGGCACAATAACAGCTCGGGGGGCTTGACTGTAATTTGTTTATCCAGTTTCTAATGCATAACAGAGCCAAAGACAAAAACAACAGCAACAACAATACAACTGCAAGTGCAATCACACGTACGTGTGTGTGTGTGTGTGTGTGTGTGCTTTTCTCAGTACACGTGCATGCGTGTGTGAGTGCAAGCGTGCGCTTTAACAGGTTGATGACGTTTTGTTTACATTTACAAATTTTGTTTTTGTTGCATTCTTGCATTCTCGAAATGCTTTGGAAAGCTTTTTGCTGTTTGCTTTTCGCACTTGTTTACGCGTAAGTTGAGACGACACGAGCCTGTAAACTGTTTGGATATTACACCCCCGAAGTGAAATGTTAGTACAGTCAGCTGTTAAATTGCAGATCTACGCTGGAAATGCCTAAAGGAAGCTCGAGTTACACTTCAGTTTTATATTTCCGCAAATCGAAGTAAAGGATAAATTAAATAAAATGTTACTTTCAACTAAAGTATACATTATATATTTTTAAGCTCTTCTAGCTAAACATTATATAAATGTATTATTGTCTAGTTTATAACATGCTCAGGTTTCAGTATATTTCTTACTAATTTGTTGTATTAACAATTATTTGTGCGTCTGTGCTCACGCCTGTTTTCCAGGTAAACACAACAGCAGCTGATTGAGTAGCTTTTCAAAGTGCAATATCAAATATTTTAACAGAAGCAAACGAATTGCGAAAAATCAAAAACAAATTTAAAGTTAAAATCGTTGCACTTTTGCTTTGTTGACAGGGTAAATAGATTTTAATGGCAAGTCATCGATCAACAGGATGTGCTATTAAAATAGACATTGACGTACGTAGTTTCGTAATGTTTGCTAAATCTAAATGCACTACGTTTTTTTTTCTTTTTCTATTGTATTTATCAGTTTTAATTTTTATTTAAGTATCTTACATTTTTCTTTTTTTTGGTGCCCCCATTGCGCTTCAATTCTGTTGTGGTTGTTGTAGTGGTTGTTATAACTGTGGTTTCCATTTTCAATAACTCTTGGAAAAAGATCACAATCGTACAAATTTTGTTTATATACTCTGCCAAAAATCTAAATTTTTCCTAAATTTGATTTTGGTTTATTTTATGTTTATTTAAACTAGTTTAAAAAACTAAACTAGTCGTCTAGTTTAAATTTCGAAACTTGTGTCCAAATTCAAAATTGTATTGCTCGGCTTTAGATAACAGATTTTTATCAACTGTTTCGTCGAGAAACTTGAACGAAACTAAAACTAACCAAATCCAATGCACACCAAGTTATCCAATAAAGCTTTCCGCGAAAGCTCACAAGTGCAACAGCTGCGCTAGCAAGAGTAACGGCGAGAGAGAGAGAGAGAGAGAGCAATTGCAAAATGCTCTCTGCATAAAAAGCTGAATCCGCTCATTTAGGCTTGAGCAACTCTTTGAACTGAGAGTGGTGCGAAATTTTGTTGAGCCGGCTTTGGCTTTCATTTGTTGTGCAAGATTTTCGGTCAAGCCGCCTCCCCAGTTACATAAGCTACCGCAACAGGTGCGTAACGCGCTGAGAACTGCGTGAAATTTCATGGCTGTTTGTCGACGCGCCTTTGCTTTGTCTATGCAACAACAAAAGGCGAATGGCATGTAATGCAACATAAGCAAAAAGCCCAAAAAACCAGTTTCAAGTTCGAGTGAGCTTCAGGTGGAGTGTGAGTGGAACTTTCGCAATGCCCTCGAGCGAATTGTACATACATACATATTTATATGCATATGTATGCATTATGTAAGCAATATGAAGACACCCATAATTGACCTTGACTCCATTTGTAAGCTCAACTCGTCTGCAGGTTAAGCTCTCTCCTTGCGCATTTCGCTTTGCTCACAAAATTCGCACTTCACGTGCGCCATTATCAACGGTCTATGCGCCTCGGCTCTTATCAGCTGCGTCGGCTACTCACCCAGTTATCACCATCCTTTGGCACTTTAGCGCGATTATAACATGTTGTTGTGCTGCTCAGCTCCAGATCGGCCAAACTCTCATGCGGACGTGGACTCATTTTGGTGCAAGCTAACAGATAAGGGGGAAATAAAAAAAAACGGGTTCAATAGTTTATTTGAGGGCTGGACAACTGGCTTGAGACCGACTGCGCCTCTGTCTCCAACCCGGTTCGCGGTAAAGTGCGAAAATCGAGGCGGGCCTCTAAACAACAGTTTTCGACATGCTAACTGACGCTTTTGGGACTATAAAAAATCAGTTGCCAAGTGAGGCTAGAAAGAAAGCACTTTAGCCGTTTCTTCACGCATGCAAATCTTAACCCCCTGATCCTATGAACTGCCTTTAAATGAGCCCAATAATACACTAAATTATCCAATGCAAATACACACACAATTATTTAGGCAATTGGATATTCCTGAATTCATCATTTGGCTATATAAAAATAACAACAACAAAACCAATACACGTGCGCAAAGCCATCAACATAAATTTCTCTCTTCTTATTGGACTTGTTTGCATAACCAAATTTTATATGGCAATTTTTTTTTAGCCATTCAAGTATCTAGTTTTTTAGGCACGTGCGAGATCAAAAACACTTCTTAATTAAAAATAAAATTAAAGAAAAAAATTGATTTTCTTTATTTTGTTGTCAATCACTTGGCGAACTTTAATTGATTTTGATTTACATGTATGTGCATGTATGTATGTATTTACTTATGTATTCAGTCGAGCACACATACTTTCTGTTCTCGCTGCTGGCCCCACAGAACGAAATTTCACTCTGCGATATTTTCACGAGCCACTCGCGCGGCGGCTGAAAGTCAACTGAAGACTGCAGCGAGGCAACTGGGGCAGGCGAGTCGCCAAAGACTGGGCACCCAAACACCGGTTGAAAGCGACAAAAAACGAAGAAGAGAGAGCCGGGCGCGAGATGAAACGTGTGCGCGAGAGGTGCAAAAACGCTGCTGCTGCGATCGTCGCCATGGTCTGCAGAGAGCGCATTTCACATTTCCGCGTCTCGTGCGAATGAGAGTAGAAAACGAGCGCGAGCGTGACGTCACAATTGTTGCCGTTTGCATGGCCAAGTTAAATGGTGTGACGTAAGCCATATAGCAGGCGAAATTGTGAACTACCCATATATTTATGCATATTGCTGTATCGTGAATCGGTAATATGAAAGTGACAAAAAAAAGCTTCTCAAAATGTTGCCGCTGCCGCGCAATCAACGTCAACGGCGGCTTCGACGTCCATAGCTGTTTATTAATTGAGGCTCTGAATTTATTAAATGTTTATTTAACATGCTGTACCCGTTTTGCCAGCTTCTGAAAATACATAAATACATACATAAACAGAGGTACCTCCGTGTGCGTGTGCGTGTGTTCACCGTCTGTCGTTTAAGCCATTGTCTAAAGTTCTTTCCTACCTGTCCTTTCTACGTGTCGTGCAAACTCTAATGCCCTTCACATTGACCGATTTACCCTTGCGGAGGGTATTATAAGTTTGACACGCAGTACGTAACGCATCAAGGGATGTATCTTTGACCCCATATATTTGATAATTGTCAATCGCCAAGTCGATGAACTCATATCTGTCAGTTTCGATTTACGCCAGGTTTAAGCTTTAAAGCAATTTTGATTAAGCTTAAATAAACCCGACTTTTTTTTATCAAAATACTGGATCGCATTGTAGTATCGTAGCGGCTTTAGAACTTTCGGTCATAAAGTATTTTTATGAAACACTTCTTTAGGTTTGATTTCATGATAATACTCTTGATTTATGACATTATGATACGTATAATGATCTAAATCTTATCAACAACAAATTGCCATTTCATAAAGTTGTCCTAGATAAAACTTTTTTTCATTTTTTCATTTTCACAAATCTTAACAAAACTTACCAAATGCAAGATTTTTGCTAAAAATAAATGACAACTGTATCATTTAGCGCCCATGGGAACAAGCGACCGAAAATGATTGTCGAAAATATATATGTATATTCAGTGGTGTTGGCAGGGGGATTTTTGGGGCTTATGTATTGTTATAAGAAATTATCCCTTCTTTACATTTTTTTTGTGAACCCCTCCCCAAAACAAAATCTTGCCTACGCCACTGTGTATATTATGTATACATATATATTGGAGCTACATGGTACAGTATATATTTAGGTATATATACATATCGCAAATCTGATACATCCCTGCCAGATTTACTACGCTCTCCAAACTTAACCAAACTTAGAAAAATATATCTCCCAAACTCACGAATTATCATTCCATTTGTGATGCTAACATAAAAAAAATTGATTATACCACATTATTGGGCTCCACAGGCAAAATGGGTCGACTATAAAGTTCACCTTATTAGAAATTTCAAACAATCTCACCAATTATAAACGTAATTATGCACCTAACATATTAACCTATCAAACTTATCTATATCGGACAACAATATCATAAAGCTTTCAAATTAACAATTCGTCGTGAATTGAGTTGTTGAACAATATGTGCCTTAGATTAGTTTACTATAACATATATACAACATGTTCGACAAGGCAAAGATACAGGTTATTTTTCAATTGCCTATGATTTTGAATATTTTTATAGCGCCCTACTTAGTTATTAAATGTTCTAGGTCTTGTATACCCAAAGATATAAAAACATATGATATCAGAAAATATATGATATAAAAGCGCTCAACTAATTAAAATTAGATTTGCGTGTATAAAATAATGCATTTATGCGTTTCAATGGACTTTCGTAGAAATAACAAAAAATTCTTATTGTCCAAATTACAACTACTATTCAACTCTTTCCCACAGCGTCGCATTAAAATAACCAATAACCAGTTATATCCTTAATTCTAATATCAGCTGCTGTCGTTTGTTATTTTGCAGAAATTTCATTCTATTATAATTTCACTTTAATTGTAATCGTAATAATAGATGGAGTTTATGAAGGGTCTGGACAAATTGGAAACATATTTTCGATACTGGGTTGTGTGACGTTACGTTGTTTGCGAGACTTACATCGGTGATAGATAATTGAATTTTTGTAATTTTTATTTTCCGGTTCTTTAAATATAATATAATAATAATAATAATTTTCCAGCTGATCTTTATTTGTAGTTTTGTTTTTAAACTTATTATGTGTGGGATGCTGTGTAGCTATCTCGCTTTAAATGTATATGCTTACATAATTCTTTTTTTTTTTCAGTAATTATTATTAAATTATTTTCTCTTTATGCTGCTGCTGCTGCTGCGGCTGCGGTTTTCGGTCAAATAAACTTGATGCCAATTTGACAGTTGCTGTTGCTGTTACTGATGTTACTGTTGCTTTAACTGCTGTTGTTGTTGCTGTTGCTGTTGGTACCTTGCCTCCGTTCCACTCGTGGCTGCTGCTGCTGATGATGATGCCGCTGATGCTGTTGTTGTTGCAGCCGCAGCTCCTTTTGATATTTTTGTTGCCGTTCTTGTTGGAGCTGGAGCTGGAGCTGATCCTGGGGAGAGTGCAGCTGTAACTATTGTTTAATGTTATCTTTGTTGTTGATGATGTTGCTGTTGTGTTTGCTTTTGCTTTTGCTATTGTTGCTGTTGATGTTTTATTTGCTTTTGCTGTTGCTAATTTTGTTGTTGTTGTTGTTGTTGGACTGTTATTGCTGCAATCTGGAACGCATCACATAGCATACTTTCTAGTCCACTCCCGTGCCAGCTCATTGTATTTTTCCCGATCGGTTTTATATATTCTGGCAATCTCTGGAACAAGTGGATCATCTGGATTGGGATCACAGAGTAGAGAGCAAATTGATAATAAGACTGCAATCGAGAGAGAGAGAGAATGGAAAACAAATTAGTTACTTCCGACTGATTTAATTAATGCCATAAATTACCTTTTGAAATAGTTAATGCTGGCGACCACTGAGATCTTAATATATCGAGGCAAATAGATCCATTGCTGTTAATGTTTGGATGGTATATGCGTGTTGTAAAGGCCACTTTGGGTGGCTTAAAAGGATAGTCTGTTGGAAAATGTATAGTTAAGAAAAATACACCTCCTTGGTAAGGGCTGTCCGGCTGCAAATATAACGAACATCCACAGGGATTAGTTTAAATATAATCCAAAATTAAATAAACATCTAATTTCAGTTGAGTCTGCTTTAGTTGGATGAGTTACACACGAGTTTCAAACAAGGTAAGTTTTATAATCTTTAAAAATTGTATAGTAGAATAACTTTTAAATCTTATGTTGCGATTGCATTTTTTAATGGGAATAGTTAAGAGGTTATGATTAGACTTTAGCGACCTCTTGCGTATGTATAAAAATATTAAAAAGGCAAAACAAATTGGGTTTTTTTTGTATACAATAAATATAATAAAGGACGCGAAACAGTTTCAGTTTGCCTTTAATAGTGTCTCTAATTACACTCACATTTTGACATGTAATGTGTAAAGCATTGAAGAAGAATTATGCGAATGCATAAAATACGATATATGTATATTCTTGATCACATAGCAATATTCGGTTGTCTGGTTGAATCTAGGTAAACTAGTTAAAGTTTACATCTTAATAAAACAGTAGTTTTAGGCAGAACATAGGTCGGAGTCGAATGTTTCGAATCACTATCATATATCTAAGTAACTCGCTTTTAACGAAATCTAGTATATAGTATATCTTAATACTACGATATCAAAGAACTTCCATGAGAATGATTAATTGTTAACTAATTATGCCAACAACATAGATACGTTTATAAATATCAGACTACTATTGGCTGGAGGCTAAATCATCATTGTGAGGCTAAGTATAAAAGTCTTATGCACATCTACTAAGTGTCTGTAAGGGTATTTAAACTTGAGCATTCGTAATCCTTGATTTCATCATGAGAAATTTGTCTAGACTAGTAGAGCGCTGCCAGAATAAAGTAAACTGTTTTGTTTTTGATACTGCCATAGATATAATTCAAAGATTCTTCGACAAATAGATGAAGAGTTCCCCTCTTAGAGTTTGCCTCGTTGGGAACTCGAACTCCATCCAACTCTGCGCACAGGCTCTCAACTGCAAAAACGGAAACAAGAAATATTAATCCTGGGACAAATAGCTGTCATCTTACCGGGCCCATTATTGTAGCTTGCCAGTGAAATACTGTAAATAGAAAGAAGAGAGAGTTTATAATAAGTAACAATTGTTAATTATGCAAAACATAAAAATACAGCTCTGGCTGCGCGTGTAGAGAGGAGTTTATTACAGCTCTAAAATGCAATGCTCAATTCCCCAATTTCGGTTCTCGTTCTCTCTCTCAGCGATTACTTACAGACAACTCGAGTCACCCTGTTCCCCGCCCCGTTCAAGAGTTAACCGAAAAGAACAAAAACAAACAATTGCCAAAGAGCCTTGGCACCGACTGTTGGCAGCGACGCTGGCAGCTGACGCTGGCAGCACAGACAACTTGCCTAGCATGCCGCCATCTCGCTCGCACCCACTGGCCAAGGCTATTGCCGAGCTACTTGCTCAATGTCACACACAGCCCGGCCCGAGCAGCTTTTGGGGCTGAGAACTGGGCCGCCCCATAGCTTGCCGAGGGAGGGAGCGGGGCGTGGGAGCGGTCGCGGCGTGGGGGTGCCCAGTTGCCACACTCTGTGTGAGTGTGCGTGTGTGGTTCTGAGTGTGTGTAATATAATTACAAATATTTTATTTTAGCATCGAGTTGGAGTTTCGCCGCAGAATGAATCGCACGCAAAGGCAGCATATATAAATATACATACATCGTATATATATAATATATACATATATTTTATAAATCTATCAATTATCGATAACAATTGTGGGCCGCAAATGTCTTTTAATTACATTTATGGAAAATGTGAACTTTTTTGTTTTGGGGTTTGGTTTCGCTGTGTGTGTGCATGCTTATTGTTTGAAGCGTCGCACTGCAATTGGTTATCGCCACGTAATTTCTTATGGCTAGTATTAACTGTTCCACAGCTGATAAAACAGCGCTGATAAGAAGCGAAACAGCGGAAGCGCAGCGTTTAACTGCTCATGACATGGATGGGTCCGCTTTATAACAAATAAACACATAATATATTCGCATACATGTGCATAACACTAAATGAGTTATCTTTTTATCTCTGCTAATAATGCTGATTAGGCATGTAGATCAACTCCTAATGCAGCTTTAATTTAGTTATCAAAACTGGATAAGCGTGAAAATATCTGGGAATTCTTAAAGTAAAATATGCCAACTAAATAGATCTTAGAAGTCAATAAAGAGAGCTAGCTATATTATTTATTGATGTTCTAATCGATCGCCAATTAAAACGTTTTGCTTTCAACATTCTGCCAAAAGCTTAATTTCATGTATTCCAAAATTGCACTAAAACAAATAATTATAAAATTTAATACATTAAAGTAATGTATTTTCGAAATTCCACATAAAAAAGAAAAACCATACATTTGTTCACAAATAAAACAGTCGAGTAAAGGTACATTTAAAAATAATCGCATTTTGCATTAAATTATATAAAATATATAAATAGCCTTCAAAAACAATAAAACACTATTTCTTAAAAAAAATTATAGTCAATGTTTAATCTGAAGAATTCTAAGTTTACAGTAACAAACGTACTATATTTTATATTTAATGATTTTTAAAGACAAATTCCAAATGTTTTCAAAATTATTCTCTTTGTGTATAAAACAAATTTCCATAGTAAGTACTTAAAAAAAGATATCATAACTTCTTTTTTTTTTCATTTCCGCGTGAGATCTGTTTAAATTGTTTTACTAAAATATCCGGTTTTATCTCGCGTCATTCAAGAAAAATTGCATTTCTGATTTTGACTTCACCGCGTATTTAAAATGTGGTTACTAATTTATTTTTTATGAATATTCTATGACAAGTATAATCATAAAATGCTCAATAAGGTATTTTATTTCTATAATTCCATGCATCTATACACACGATGTATAGCTTAAATTACATAGTTTTTCATACAAATAAATAGCTTGCAGTCCGCGGAATGCTTCTACAAACAATTGATTCACATTACTGCTTAACTGGTGCCTTAACATGAAACTCGAATGCAATTCTAGAAAATCAATTTGAAGACCAAAATTTAACTCTCTGTATTACTCACGCGTCTGCCCGGGCGAAGGCGAGCCCAAAACTAAAAAAAAACCAACTTTAATTACACGATTTCACTTTTAAGTGACGTCATTTAGGTGACCTCCATAGCAAACGAAGGCTTGAACAGACACACACATATGCAGCTGACCTATGTATGTGTGTATGTGCGTATGCAGCATTAACTGTTAAACGCACACGTTAACGTGTAATTGAAATCAGTAATTGCAAATTTTTAGCTGCACCACAAAACGAGTCAGAAAGATCATAAATTGAGACACGACGTGATGGAAATCATACTGTGGTTATTCGCAAGAGAACTTCAGGGAAATTACAATTGTTTATAAATAAGAATCGCGATATTCAATATATGTACATATATCAGGCAGGTAGAGTTTTACATTTCTAGAAACAGGTTTTTATTTCTTTATCGTTTTCTTTTTTTGATAGATTTATAGAGAATTCACTATATATAAAATATAACTTTAAGATATATTTTGAATCAGGAAAATTAACATTTTTCTTTTGTATTTGAATAGTTTAAACTCGTTTTAGCCGTTCAGATAATAGAAAAGGTTTTTTGCGATTTTTAAACATTTTTCTTTTGGTTGAGAAAACTTTGGAAATGCCTTGAAATTCTTCTACGCATAAAAATTTTAACTTTTACTGTTTACAAATTAGTATTTTCTAAATCGAACATTTCCATTTTCCATTACCTTTTCTTCCAGCTATAAATCATTTTAAAAAAAACTTAGTTTTCCACAATACCGGAATCAGGGTTTTGGTTAAAATCTTGGGTTGCCATATTAATTTATATTTGATATTAGTATATCATATTATTTACAGAAAAATATTTTGTTTGTTTCATTATTAATTTTTAATTATGCTAGAATTTTTTTTAGCGAGTTTTCAATTATGAAAACGGTTTGGTACAAACCCGGTTTTCAGTCTTGCTTTTAATTTTCCATATTTTGTTGCTTTACAAAGCATTGATAAGTATGTATAATATATACATATATTATCTGCCTAGTCACGTTCTGCAAGCCAAGACGTGTCGAATCAGATCAAAAGCTAACTTCCCCATACAGAGAGATGTGTGGCCTATTTATAGAAAGCTCCCGGAAAGATAGAATACGAGAGAGATGAAGAAGAGGGCAGACACAGTTATATAAGGCAGAGTGTCGATATCATATGAGGACGATGATCGATGAGGCGATGGCGATGCGATGCGGGGTCTGGCTGGGGATGTTGTAAACTGATGTTTGTTGTACTCACAATCATCTCCAACTGGTCCAGCTGAACATTGTGCAGGTGGATCTCTGCCCAGATCTTGCAGTTCCTGTGAAAAGTAAAATGAAAATAAATTAATAATATGAATAATATTTATGCGCATTTACACGAATATCAAAGTATTATTTAATTGAAAATCATGTCTTAAATAGAACAGACTTCTTCCGTTTTTGATATTTTTTTTAAACACATTTGCATATTATATATTATTCTATATATGTGCGTTTGAAATTGATGTGCATTTAAAATGCACAAGTATTAAACAGAATTTTAAAACAGAAATATGAAAATAATAAGTAGCGACCAGCGGCTAATGCGAGTGATGCGAAAATCAAGTTCGTTGGCCCGAACCAAAAGGCAACACACATCAGCACACGCTGCTCGCTCTCACACTCGCACTCGCACTCGCACTCGCTCTCTCTCACGCACACAGCTGAGCGACAGTTTCCCCTGTGCCTGCCCACTCCTCCCCACACACCCAAGCAGCACAGCTGCCAGCTTGGGGCGTACAAATAGGTGTAAAGTAAACCGGCAAAAAAAAAAAGAACATAAAAAAAAGATGAGCTGTGCAAACGGTAGCACAAAACGGAGAGCCTTGGCACAAAATATACTAAAGGGAGCGAGAGAGGGTTGTTGAGGTAGAAGCTTTAAAGCAGCTCAATGCATGAAAGCGAACGGCTGACTGGCTCTGTCGCTGCCTCAGTCAACGTCGCAGTCGCAGCATCAGCTTTTGTTGTTGTTGTCGTTGGCTGGGGTTCTCTTAGTGACGTTTGCAGTCCCAACAAGAAAAAGAACATAGGTAAAAATAAAATAAAATATTTCATTTAAAATCGCATCGACGAACAGAAGTAAGAAGAAATAAGAAAAATATGCGAGACGCATTTCAAAAATAGCTGCAAAACCAAAAAGAAAAAATAAAAAGAAAAATTGAAAACCAAGAGAAAAACTTGAGACAGATTTGCTTCATTTTTTTTTTTTTGTTTTGGCACATGCTACGCACTTTTCGACTTGTACCTGTTGAGCAAAAATAATTACAACAACAATGAAAATATCGAGAAGAGAAAACATGGTATAAGGAAACTGTTACAAGAGGAACGGCAAATGCGAGCGCCAAGTTCGAGGGGACTTTCAATGCGGCCGCCGACGGCATGACTCATGTGTCTGCCACAAAGGCGACGGCGACGACGAGCGTTTTGCTTTATGATTCAAATAAAAACAAACTAACGGTCGTTCGCACACAAATAAATGTGCACAACAACACATGGCTTGATCGGCGAGAGAGAGCCCGGCTCAAGCAGCCTGCATCTTTTCTTTTCTTTCTGTTTTCATTGTATTTGTTCAATTCATTTTTGGCGATTCAGGCCAATACGACCAGCAATAATAATAATAACAACAACAACAACAACAAACAGCTCAATCAGCGAAACCTTGGCTATGCTACAAAGAGCGAGAGCGAGAGGGGAAACCAAAACAGTTGCTAATTGCAAGTTGTTGGGTGTAAGAAGGGGGACAATAGATTACATAAAAACACAAAAACAAATAAATAAAATTAACATTAATTCATTTGGCATTACTGGCTGGCGCTTCCTCAATTTCACTAGCATTTCGTTTTCATCTCATTTATATAGTTGTAAGAGTTTATAAGAAAAACAGCAACAGCTAAGGAAAAATTCAATGGCCATGACGCTCGAGCTTCGTGACGCTGCTTTGGTGCTGCCGACTTCAACGTCAGCGTCGCTGCTTTTGTTGCTCGAACAGTCAGTCAGCAGATCCCCCTACTTAACACGAAGGCAGGCACACATACATGGCTTATTAGCCATAATTTACATATTTTAACTGTCCCATACATTATTCAAAGTAAAATTATATTTTTTTAAAGTAATTATTGGTCCTCTACATTCCGCAACGTTTTGCAACACTACATTTAGTTGCCATCGCACACACACACACTCACACACTTATACACATGTACGCACACACATAAACCCTCTTTGGCACTGCCCCATTAGCTTTACTTAAGCGCGTAAGAGAGAGCCAAACATTGTGCATGGCCAGACGTGACAGCAGCTGCCGCCGATTTTAACCAGTGCTCTTTGGGCGTCTCATGGGGTTGTGGAAGCGAGACGGCCGCTGTAAACTGGCTGTGACTGTGCAAAGACCATATACGTGTGTATATGCGAGTGTGTGTGTGTTGATGGGGGCTATGACGGTGAACCGGCCCGCAACTCAAATCGAACTGTAATTTTCGAGCTACATACATATTTAAGCGCTTATAATGTACTTTTTAATAGAGACCCAGTTTCAAGAAGTTAATGCTCGAAACGTTTAAACGTTAAATAGCAAGCGATTGAGAGCGAAAAGGGCGATTCACCTCAAGTTCCCTCTTCGAGAGCGAGCGAGCCAGAGAAACTAACAAAACACGACGGAGACGGACAAAAAGAATTCCAATAAAAATTAACAAGCGACTGTAAAATGCACTTTAGATTTTGCTTGCAGGAGTCAGGGATTTTACAGCTGTTAGTCACTCCGCAGAAAAATTTATTGAAATTAACTCGCTTTCACAAACACACATACACATGCACATGCACGCAGCACATTATTGCAATGTGCATACATACACATATATTTATATACGTATATGCATATATACATATATGATAGGCAGCACTATTTCTGAATTATCAGCGGAAAAAGTAAGGTTAGGTTTACTTTTTATACGCTTTTGCTTCATGTATTCGCCGTGTTTAATTTTTTGCTGGATCTTTCTGTGGCGCTGGCACCAACAACACACACACATACCAGTGCAAGTGCCCTGCTACACACATATAAGTCATATATACATATATGTATATATACAACAGCGTGTATTGGGTAACACAGCGGAGACTCTGTTGGCCAAAAAGCTGCACAGATGACCAGGTGCCCGGCTTGCTTGCTTGCTTGCATGCACACACACACACACACACGCACACAACCACCCGCACAACTGCACTCGGACACACACGCACGGACGCAATTACCGTGTAACGGAAACAACGGCTAATACAAATGGCCGTACACGTTGTCCAGTGCACACACATTGACACAGGAGGAGAGCGATGTGATGTCCATCTAGTTCTAATTAGAATCCCACATAAAAAGCTTAAGCTTAAAACTAAGCCTAAACTTGTTTTTCTCTTTTTAGTTTTCAGTTGTAATTAATGCACGTCGTCATCGCCCATTTTTCTTTAGCTTCTTTTGCTGCTTTTTGCACGTTTTTCTTTCGCTCCCGTATTCGGTTCGTTTTTTTTTTTTTCTTTTCTTTTTGTCTCTCTTCTCTTTGTCGGTTCCTACGTTTCACATTTCTTGCATAAATTTTTTTTGTCGCACAAGAAATTTCTATTCACATTTTTTTTGCAGTTCGATTCGAAACTTTTGCACTTTTTAAAATGCAAAATGTAAACCACAACATGATTTGTACAATTTGATTTGATTATTTTCATTTCGGTTTTCATTATTTTTTTCACATACCTTATTGATTCTTTTTAACGCCATTTTCTGATTGAAATTTGATTTTCTTGTGTGTGTGTTTGTGTTTGTGAGTGTGTATTAGTTGTACGTTTCTCTACTTTTCGATTACTTTTTGTTCTTTGTCGATTTACACGAAACGAGAAATTGCAATTGATTGTTAACTTTTGTGAAAAATGCTATAGAAAAACCAAACGAAACACAAAAGCTGCGGTAGGCTTTATATATATTTTTCCCTGTGTTCTGGCTATTTTCTGCTCAGCTCTTCTCCGAGTTACAGTCTAGAAATATTGCAGCACTGCGAGTAGAACGGCGCCCCGACGACAACTACGGCTGCGATATTTTTTGCTGGCCAAAGCGCCGAGCGGAAGTGAGAGAGACCGACACGATGACGAACAGCGGACAAAACGAACGACGTTTTAAAGTGCGCGAGTGTGACGGAGACGAGTATTTAGTGTTCAAGTGTCCCAGGTGTTGTAAAACGTGCGATAATTTCCAACACTTGTCAACAGAGCAGCACGACTATATATGAATTGCAGTTTACTGACTGGCCAGATCGATATTATCTGCAATAGAGGAGACGGCTATTTAATCCATGTGGCAACTCGAGATAGGCGTAATTTACTTTTTTTTTTTTAATAAATAATGAACTTACGTTGTATGACAGCAGCAGCAGATTACCGGCGAGGTGTATGTGTGCGTGTGTGTATGGAAATTTAGCAATCGAAAATCAGAGCGTCAGCTGTAAGCGAAGGCACAGCGAAAATTCCAACCAACAAAAACTGTTTCAAGCCGGCGGCGACGCAATTGTGTTTGTCCGCTGCGTTTGCTGTCTGCGCGCACTAAATGCTGTTAATTAATTGTTTTTATGAGCACACAACGTGTTGCTTGCTGCCGGAATGTTTTTACTGATGAATTTTGATGGAGTTGTCCTATGTATATGATAATGTTTGAACAGCTACTCTGTTTGAAATTTCGATTGTGGAAGTGTGAGAATCATGCTAACTTTTAGTATTTTCCGATAGATAATGGTATTATTTGAACAGAATGTACATGTTGGTGCTGCCAGATGGTTTATTTTTATTTCGGTATTTTTAGCAAACCATATTTGGGACATTTGGTGGCTTGTGAAACTTGGCCACACTCAGCCGTCTGCAAATTTAAACAAAAAAGGAATTAGCAAGCGAACTTTACACAAATAAATCAATTCGGTCAATTATTTAATAAACGCAACGCGTCAGTTTTGCACGTTTCAAAGCGACAGCACGTTTCGTAGGCAATCAATTGTTGTGGAGTTGCGCCTGCACAAGTTTTTACAGTTGTTGTTGCTGCCGATTTGCGAAGCGACAAAGTGCTCGTGTGTGTGTGCGTCTGTAAATTTGTGTGCATGTGTATGTGTATGTAGTGAAGGTAATTTAGTTAGAGGTCATTTCTATGCGTAAGCATTTGCAACATGCGGCAGCCAGCTGATGATAGCGGGACCCTCGTCAGCCACAACAAGAAAGGACGCTCGCACGCCCACGTCCACGCCCACTGCAAAGCGCGCAGCAGTAGCAGCAGCAGCAGCGACGCCAGCTTTGTTTTATAGTACGCGCAGTCATGCCAACAACAACAACAACAACAGCAGCAGCAACAAAGACCACAGCAGAAGAGGAAGAGAATTGCGATACGCCAATGGCGTCCACAACAGTAACAGAAACGAGAACAACGCCAATAACAACAACAACTACATCAGCGTCGCAGTCGAAGTCCGCTTCTGATGCAACGCAAACGGCAGCTGCGCGGCCAACGTCAACGCCAACGCCCACGCTGCTGCCGCTGCTGGCTTCGGCGGCCGCTTGCAATAAACAGTTGTTGTTCTGCCGGCGTTTTAAGGACGCGTCCGCTGGCGCAGTCGACGGGGCTGGCTTTTTACGTAATTTCAACTCGCTTCCGTTGTTTGTCTACGCGACGTCAGCGTCGACGCACGCCACCTCTGCCGATGGCGTCGGCGTCGCCAAGGAAGCTGCAGCCGCAGCTGCGACGGCGTTCAGTCAAAAGGTAAGTTGAGCTTTCATTTTCTCTCTCTCTCGCTCTCTTTGTTCTTCTGAATAGCATAATTGAGCATTTCCGTTGCATTGCAAGGGGTGGGCGAGGGTGCGTTTGCCGCAAGAGAGAGGGGGAGGCGTTTGCATTGATCGTGCCGTATCTGCTTTTTATAATTTATTATTATCTGTTTTACGCTGTGCGTTCTGCTCGGCTGGCGTTGTCGGCGTCTCTGCACTTGTCTCTGTTGCACCCTCTCACCCACAGTCTGATGCTCTGTCGTTGTTATACCCTGTTCCCATTGAAAATGGTTAATATGTATGAGACTGAAGGTTGTCGACTATCGATAAAAATCGATTGCAGGACTAGAGCTACCAAATTTGGTATGTATCTTCTCAAATAGCAGACATAAAGTGTTGGATATTTTTGGAAATTTCCTATAGATGTGACAATAGACTTGAATGTAAGTTAAGAACATTTTTTAATAGTCTGGAACCATAGACATCCAATATAATTTAGGCAGCTCGTAGCCAGCTATGGGGTATCGCCTAGTACGGCAAACCAAACTTGAGCACTCTTACGTGTTTTTTTGTTGCGTCGGCTGCGTTTGCGCGGAAATGGCTTTTCGCAGTTGTTCTTGTTGTTGTTGTGCGATATCTAACCGCTGCACAGTTGGCTCCCTATTAATGTTGAATTCGTGGCCAACAAAATATGCGTTTTTAATGTTAATAATAAAATTGTTTTCGTTGTTTATTTTTTCTTCATTATCGTTGTTGTTGTGGTTGGTGATCGCTCAGACGTGGCGAGCCGTCGTCATTAATGAACCCCACAGCAGTCAGCCTGAGCGTAACTGTGCTTTTGAGGTGGGCGAGGGGGTGGGGTGGGTGCGGGGCTGCGGGGGTGTGCGTGCAATATGCTATGAATGTGCTGCTTACAGGTGCAGCCATTGGACTGGGCTTCGTGCTTGGTCTCCTTTTGTTTTTGGATTGCGGTTGTGTTCTCCCGATCTCTCGATCTTTCACTCTCCTTCTCGCTCTCGGCTTGTGCAACGCTTCACTTATGCTGCGCTGGTTGTTGTTATTATTCAGTGACTTGTGACGTGCGCGCGCTGCTGCTCATAAGCTTCATTAACAGAAAAACAGCGCAAAGGCTTTTGCCAATCGGCCGCCATTTTGTGTGCGCGCTCTCACAGCGTCGGCTTGCATACTGTTTACCGAAATTTGTAGAGCTTTCTGTGATCTCACATTTGTTTCTTTTCTCCCTCATTTTTTTTTTTTTTTGATACTTTCTACGGCGACCCAAGCAGCGCCCTAATTGGATGTGACATGTGGGCGGCTTGCTCTCGAGTCTAGCTCTCATGCTCTCTCTCACTCTCACTCACGCTCTCGCACTCGATGCAATTACACAGCATTCGGTCTACCCTGGCGGGCGTTGTTTATATTTCAAATTTAAATCAATTTCGTTTCTGATTGCGATTTAAGTGGCATGCTACAAGCGTTCGCTGTCGCCCAACCCTTGTCACAACATATTTTTTTATTGTTTTCATTTTTGTTCCTATCAACTCTTGTTTATGTTTATTGCAACCATATGTGTGTGTGTGTCGTCTTCTCAAATTCTCATTGCGCATTCGAAATGGATATGAATCGGAATTTCAATGTATTTTTATAGCCCACGTTGTGTGAGCAGCATCAATTGCTGTGTGCACTTTCTTTGTATTGTGGATCATTTGATATGTTTGCGCCTAACAGCGGCTGCACCCTGGGGGCACCACCCCTTTCCCACGCCCGTTAAGCCGTTCTGTTTACATTTGCTTTACGATCAATATTTGTAGATGAGGCATCCGATTGTAGTTGGCTATTGACCTGCAAGTAGTGAAATAATCACGCGGTTAGGAATAGGTTTATTTTCAGTGAGTTCGAAGAAAATGTGTTTATTAATGTGCTTTCTTTTGAGAGTTAAATAAATTTATAATAAAATACGTATATTTGATATTTTGATATTTTTTTAATGCATATTCACTTTCATATTTCTCTTGAAAGCTCTTGGAATTATATTATTCAAAGAAAAGCGTCGCTTTAAAACATTATTTATTTTAATATTAGTATTTTGTATAATGATTTTAAAGTATTTAATGCCTTTAAAAGTTCTGGACATATGAAAATAATCGTAGATTTCGTCTTTAATGTTCCTCTATCATGAATTAAGCTTTTACGGTTACGATGAAACTCTGGCAAAGCTCTCTCATCTGCCATTAAATTTGTACATATATTAAAGCTTTACGTGAAAAGTTTATTTTTCCATTAAAAGTATTTTAAAGTTTAAGCGACGTATTGAAGCTGCCTTAGAGTCTTAAAGATTTTTTATAAGTTCTATAGCTTCTTTTCTGTCTCTAAAGTTGTCCTTTAATTTGCTTTTGATTTGAAAAGGGTTTGATTTTTGGTAACATATTAACTATGAAAGCTGAGCAAGTTTTCGGTTTTATTTGTCTCCCGGCTGAGGTAACTTGTTTTTTTTGTAAGTTTATTGATAATTATAATACATAGAATGCAATAAAAGTGCTTAAATGTCTTGCCATGCTGCTTGGCTTATCAAATTTCCATAAATATCAAACGAAATGCGTGCCATTAAATGCTAGAACTAACTGCCTTTTCCCCCCTGGATTCGAGCCTCAACCCCGGGCCAGGTCATTGATTAAACGTTCTAGAGCTTTGCGTTGGCAGCGACGGCGACGTCATGGTAACTGAATGTTGTTTGTGTTGTGCCCCTCACGTGTCCCACTCGCACTAATGGCGCTGCCCCTCACTCTTTCTCTCCATCTATCCGTCTCGCTCTTTAGTTGCGTGTAATTAAGCAGCAAGAGATAAGAACCAAGTGGACAGTGGGTCACTTGGGTGTCTCCGTTCGCTGCTCGCTTCTCATTTGTCTCCATTTGTTGTTGTTTCTGTTGTCTAGACGAGGCGTCTGTCTATTGTGGCATTTGTTGTGCTTTGCTGCACTTGTTGTCGCTTCTTTTGGAGTTGCAGTTAGAAACTAGCCTGCTAGTTGGTCAGTTTGTTTTGTTTTTGTTTCGGTTCTACGGCCAGTGCATTACCCTTTGCCACATTTTGTGGCAGCGCGTCGCCTCGTTTGATTTCTTCTGAAAGCACTTAATTACCCAGCTAATTGATGAGCGTGTGCTGCGTAATTGTTTGCGGCATTTGTTTACCTACAAATTAGATGCGGAGACGCATAAACAAATAACAATAAACACGGTAGCAATTGAAGCATTACAAGAACTTTTTCCCGGCAGCTGCCAAAAGATACAAATGCATCTGCTGGATGCATTTGTTGTTGCTGCTGTTAACGTGAATGTTAATGTTATTGTTTTGCTCTCTCTTGCATTCAGTGCTTTGCGCTCAATCTAGCCGCTCCAGCTGTGGCTCAATAGACCTTGCAGAACTTCTAGCTGTTAAGTGAACAAACCACTCAAGCTAGCTAGCTCTGTTTCATTCGCTCTATCGCTATCCCTCTGGCTGTTAACTCACCCAGTCTGTTGCCTAGTTGTGAGTCATGCTCAGCGCTAGCTTTGGCTAGCCTTTATTCCACTCAATGTTACACTCGCTGCAGTGCTCTCGCGATCTCTCAGCTGTCTGTGTGCGTTAACAGTGAGCGCCAATGTTAACAGTTGCCATTTTGAGTATAACAGCGGCGAAAACGTAGTGTGGACAACAATTTGACAGCTGTTGTTGTATTTGTATTGTTAAATTTGCCGTTGAAGCGTGCGGTTCGGTTTGCGTTGCGTGCGCGCTTCGTTTTAGTTTCGATTGCACTTGAGACGTATCTCTCAGATACACGCGTCTTCAAATTGGGTGCTGTTCTGCTTACTGTGTGTCCGTGTGTGTGTACGTGTGCAGCCGCCACAAAAAGTGCCCCAAACAGTTGCTGCTCTTGTGTTTTTTTTCTTTGCTGCTTCCTTGGGCATTTGTTTGACAACTCTGCCACTGAATCACCAGCGTCTTTCTCGCTGACGACGCTCGTTCAAATTCGTCGAATTGAAGTCGTGCTTCGATCGTGTTCTACATAGCGCAGACGAAATAAATTAACCTTTTACTCAGAATCAAACACACACCCCATGCAGATAAATATATATGCACATATGTATACATCTTTGTATATACGCACGTAAAGCGTAACAAAAAATCCCTTTGGGTTTTCGCAATTCTGTTTTCAATATTTGTTAATGTGCATATTATGAAATACCCAACCGCAAAACCGGTCAACTATAATCTATTGATTACCTAAAGTGGAAAAAAAAGAAGAAAAGTGAAATTTTTGTGAATTTGTTATGCAAATCGAATGCGAAATATTTGCAAGTGCCGATGTGACTTGTGACCATATCTCAGATACAAAAAAGCCAAACCATAACATATCCAACAATAACAACAGCAAAAAATAACTCAGCCAAGCTCTGCTTTCATTTGGATTAATTGAATTTTTTTTTGTTGGGTACCCCCACCCTACTGAGGCCCGTTTTAAATGAGATCAACTAGATAAATGGTGCGTATCTTGAACTAAACTAAATCAAAACACATTGCCCCAACACAAACTCTCCCTCCCATTCGGGTATCGTAACGTATCTGAGACGATAATAAATTGAACATTTTTCACGTAATTTGCGACGCTGCAGCGGAAGTTGAAAGTTGATAAATAGCTTTGGAAACCAGAATCTATATGGAGTAGTAGAGCTTGAGTTGACTGGAGCTGTGATAATACCTTAACTGATTTCATTATCATAAATGGTGTGTCCAAGAAGAAGAAAGCAAAAGAGTTTTAGTGGTAGAGTAGTGTAGTTCAGCTTGATTGTTGAATGTAGCTCTGATAATACTTAACTGATTTCATTATCATAAACGCTGTGTCCAAGAATAAGAAAAAGAAAAAGTTTATTTGTATTGATAAATTAAATTATCTTAAAATTAAATGAATTGAATTTCATGCTTGAAAATGAACTTAAACGAAACTAATCTGGTTATATTAGGTAAAAAAATGTTGGGCTGTAGGGGCTTATTTTAATCATGCCCACGAAAATATTCTCGTTAGTTCAGTTTACGTCGTTGGTTTTTTTTAACCAATATTTAATGAAATAATTGAATTAATTATATTAATAATGTCTAGAACATTTTTATTAATGCTGTCTCTGGGTTCAACAAATATAAATTTAAGTCCACAGTTGATAGTTTTCAAATATGGTTGGAAAAAAGCTCAGCCATGCATTTATTAAAGTTAAAATAAAGTAGAATTTTGCAATTTGCAGGCTTTTTTCAATTTCATGAGTTTTGTTTTTAATATTAAATTAATTTTAAACTACAAAATTCATTTAAAATGATATTTATAATTTTTGGTAAAACTGGAAATATTCTCATTTCTACTTTAATATATTATATAAATGTATATTAATCTATATTGATCTTTACCAAAATTTCAAATAAATAATTAAAATAAATTTCACTTTAATGTAAGTAAGTTTACCTAATTCATGTTCAACAATTTGAATTTCTAGGTGCAGTCTGAAAAATTAGTTTGAGTTCAGTTACCTTTCATATATGTATCTATATATATATATATATATATATATATACCCCGCATTGCTGTAACCTAACCCAACGTAACCCAAGCAACCCTGGCAGTTGTCTCATTTGTCGCTATCCTCTGGACACCTCGTTGCATTTTAACTAATTACACACTGAAAAGAGCTTTGCAACAGTTTAAATGTCTGTACGTTGACATGCAAAACCATTAAATGGCCAAGGCGACTTAAATAAATGCCCTTCCTTCTAGCTCTCTCTCTCTTTTTCTCTCCATTTTGGACTCGCTTTGTTTATCTTGGTAATTAAGCAACAACTAACTACTGGTTAATTTTTAATTGTTAGTTCGTAATCATTTGTTTGTCGTTGTTTCGTGTTCTTCGTTGACTCCTCTTCGTTTTGCTTGGTCATTTAGTGTGAGTGTGTTATTATCTCTCTTTGTACGCCACTCTTTTTGCCTCTCTTTTTGTTCTGTTGTGTGTGTTTGTCACTTTATTCTCCATTGGGATTGATTATGCACGCTCTTAACTCGCTGCATGTCATTTCCATGCGGGCCTCGCGTTTCGAAAGCGAACAACGAGAAACTGCTCCCCTCCCCCTCCCTGGTCCGCTCCTCCCGCGCCTCTTGTTACAAGGCAATTAATGTATAAATATATGTATACGCGTTTGAGTGTATTTGAGTATCTATGAGTACTCGGTCTCTTGTGCACATTGTTGGCATATTTAACAACAACAATTTTTTGTTTCTTCTTTATTATTATTTTTTTGTCTTTGTTTGAGTCTTGCACTGCTCCGTTGGCATTTTTAATTGTTGTTATTGTTGTGTTGTTGCCTTTCCGAAATGCGTCTCTTTTCTCTTTCCACTTTATTTTTGCTACAACTGATTGTTTAACAATTCAGCAATTTCATTTTTTTTTTCTCCTTTTTTTTATTATTATTTTGGCCCAATTCAATTGTCGCCAAAATGGTCAGTCATGGGTTCTCTCTTCTGTTTTCTGTCTTATCTATCGCCCCGCTTGCTAACTTTTTAAACATTAGTTAATTAGGCACTCGAACTAAAATACTCGCCTTTCCATTTTTCTCTTGAAGCCTTAACTTTTGTTTTCTGCGTTTGCTAATTGCTTTGAAAAAAAATACGACTGAAAACAAAATTGAGAGCGAAACTAATTGAAAATTGCTGTACCTTAGAGATACGGAGATTTGTGTATGTGTGTGTGTGCTTGTAATGCGTGAATAGAGCGGGGAAAGGTTGCGCAGTCGGCAGGTGGCATGTGCCACTTTTCAGAAAAAAATACTTTAAGTATATTTCAATTTGTTAAGTTTATAAAATTACGATTAAATTCCCTCACTCAACTTTTGTTATGTTTTCTAATCGTTTTTATTGAATTTACTTGCATTTGTTTTTATTACGCAAAACAATATTCGTGTTTTTGTTTACAAATCTTCCAGCTATTCTCAGTTTGTATCAGCTGTTTTAAGTTTTTTTTTGCTGCGCTCTGAGTCAGAGCGTTTTGCACAAATCAAATTATAATATGAGCTTTGTTTGGTTTGGAATTTTTTTCTATTCATATTAATCTAATCTGCATGCAAACTGTTTCGACAGCTGCCTGGGCCGAGGGAAATACTCAAAAATACAAGTGCACAAAGCCATTATATGCATATGTGTGTGTGTGTTTATGTATATGAGTATATTGCTCTTTCAGGTCGGCCACATTGAGCTTTAACCTTGACGTCGAACACGTCCAACAAAAAACGAAATACAGAAATTGTTTGTGTTGGAATCGTTACAGCGTCAGATTACACTGTGCAACACATAAGAAAATATAGTATTACTAATTTACTGAAGTTTGCAGAATACTTTAAATCGATATATCGATAAATAGGACTTCATGTTTGCCATACAATTTTTTCTAAACTAAAAACTGTTAAATTGCAGTAGCAATAGTTTATAGGTTTGTTATCAGTTAAACGTTTACGAAAGGGACAGAAAACAGAATTCAATTATATAATAGAAAGAAAACTATTTTTGTTTTTTGTTTTGGGTAAAGATAAAGTAAATGGCATTAATATGCAAAAGCTTCAAATGTGATTTTTATTTGGAAAAATTTTTAAATTGTAAATATTTTATACACAAAAATAAAAAAAGGTTGTTATAGACATTATTTTCAAATTCTATGATAAAATTCAAGTTCTACTTTATTTTTGAAAGCTCTCATTGCCGAGCAGTAACTGTATTTGAGCTTATCTTACAATCTCTTGCAAAAATCTGAGTATATACAAAGTAAATATATTTCTTCTGAAATTGTTGTTTAGTGTTCTTATTGTTCTGGTTTTTTTCCGGTGTTGTTTTTGTTGACTTGAGTTAAACTTGTGAAATTTCACACATTTTCAACGCCTTCGCCCACAACACAGCTCCAGTCCCGTCGGGGTCTCCTCTCGTCCCCCGCCTGTGAACTGGCACAGTTGGCGAATATAATGCACATTTTATATATGATTAGCTTAATTTATTTTTATTTATTTGCAAATTTTTTGTGTGGCTTATATTATTATTATTATAATTTGCAATTGTCATGTGATTTTCGTTCATTTCTATCACTTAGCTTTTGTTTGTTGTTTGGGTGTCTTTTGTTATTGTCGTTCTACTTTCTATGGGCGCGTGGGTAGTTCAAAGAGTTAGCACACAAATCACCATAATTTTGTAACAATTTCATTTAGAGCATAATTGCCATAACTAAGCCCCAAATCATAATCAATGCACACGCGCACGAGCCACCAATTGCCAATTGGCAATTGGCAATTGCCAGTGGCCAAGTCGAGGCATAAATTGCGCTATAAAGCGCACAATTAAAGTTGCAGTCAGTCAACAACAGGCAACGGCAACAACGGCGACAGCAGCTCGGCAAATTGGCAACACTTTCCAATTGAAAACGACTAGTAAAAGTGCTCTAGTCAGCAACTGATCAACATGGAGATACCCTGTATAAATCTGTATATCGTTACGAACCTTTAAAGCAATCGATAGATGCTAAAAAATCGAAAGCGACATTTAATGCTTTGTAATTTTTAGGGTGTTGGCTATATCAAAATCGTTATATAATCTTTAATTGTAAATGGAATATGAGAACATTCATACAAAACGTTTTAACTTCAATTGTTTATGCTTTTTGGCATACAGTATACATTGTTTGTGTCTTATGACATATTTTGTATATATAATATATACATTTTTGATAGCATATCTTATATGGATGTCCTTTATATTTTAGCACCCATCTTTCCATATTTACAGGATATATCCAAACGAGTTAAAGTCATCGCTGGCTTGTTAATTCTGCACACTCAGCTCTCTCGATTGTAATCGCGATCATTCAATGATTTTGCAATATTCGCAAAGTAATTCCCAAAGTAAAATTTGGGTTGGATGAGCGGGCTATTATTATTGAGAGGCGCCTTCGCCCCTGCTGCTTTCTATCAAATGCGTTCGCCTGAATTCGCCGCTCTGGTCGTCCCAATCGCTTGCGGCGAATTTGTCAAATGTGTTTGGCGCTCTGCATGCGCGGAATGCGGAAATATTGTTTGCTGTTTGTTTGTCTATTGCCTTGTTGTTGTTGTTGTCGCTTCTGCTGCTGCTGCTGCGGCTGCTACGTGTTGCCATTTGTTGCTTTTCTTTTTTCATTTTAGTTGCCTTCTGTTTTGTATCTTTTTCGTTTTGCTTTTCAGCAGCTCGTAGATGCGTCGGCATTTTCTTTGGTGCATGACATTAAAGTTTTAAATTTAACTGCAAGACTGCAAGTCGTCTGCCGCCCCCCTCCCCCTTCCCCCTCTCTTTCATAACCCCTTAATGGCACTTAACCCTTGTGCGCACAATTGAACTTTAGCAAGTGCGTTGAATTGTTTGCAAAAGTCGCGCCCTACTTTTCAATTGTTTTTTTTTTTTTTTTTTCTTTTGAAGCTAAAGACAGTCAATCCTCGTTACGATGAACTATGGTTTCACTTAACTGTTTGTTTGTCATATGGAGTGTTCACTGCGCCCAGCTGCTGTACTTTTTCATCATCTGCTCGATTGCCACCCACTTGAGTGTTAAAAACGCGCATACGCCGCGTGGTACCGGAAAAGTTGAATTGCATTTGCCGCCATTTCATTTGCCACATGCGAGTTGCTTTTCGGCGATCGCGTGCCGTCTCACTGACAGCTGCAACGCCAACAACGAGCTGCAGCAACAACAACAAGCGACGCACTGCCTACAGCAACGGTCACAGTTTTAATACCCTTCATAAAAATGAAAGCAGAATCGTTTAAAATAAGAAATATTTTATGATAAAGATACATTTGTGAATTTACTAGCTCAGCAACTGAAACTCTTTTCTATCTCAAAGTTTCCCTATCCTTTGTATTTTTGTGTATACCAAAATCTGTGTCGATTTGTCGTTTCGTGCAAATGTCAAAAGTGTGACAGAGATTTTAATGACGAATTGCACTGTGACATGATTTCAGCCAAAGACAACAGCGGCACATGGTTGACCCACTTGCAAAGTGGTTGGTTCAGCTCTTCTGGCTCTGTGGTTCATCATTAACATCAACAATTGTCAGTATCTGCCAGCTTTGCCCTTTTCCTGCAGTTCAGTTCAGTTCTGTTCAGCACGCTTTTAGCTACTTTTTATGCGCTGTTTTCACGCTAGAAGAAGGGCATATTAATTGTTGTGTATCTAAAGTATGGGTGTCCAAACATGCTGGAGTAATCGCTTGGTAATTAAAACTTTTCGATATAGAAAATTTCTTTAAAATAAATATCAGTTTTTTTTTTATAATTTTGTTCCACCCTCAATTATCAAGCATTCTTAAACTATTTGACAGAGTATTCTTCAGTCCGGTTCTTTCGATTGGCAACGTTCTGACTTGTTTAGTTCATGCTTTGCCTCGAGTTTGGCATCCTCAATTCTGGTGTGTTTGTTGGTTGGGCACGATTTACGTCCATATTTGGCTTTAAACTTGAAAATTTGATTTCGTTGTTGTTTTTGGAGTTGGGAGCGTTTTACAGGTTTTCCAGCAACCTGCTGTGCTACGTGGGAAGCTTGAAAATGGCTTGCCCCATGTGCAGAGAGGAAATGTTTGTTGCCTTGAAAAGTGCAACAAGTTGTCGTTGTTGTTGCTGTTGTTTGCTAGCTTGTTTGATTGATTGATTGTTAAGCTGAAACTGCAATTCGGCAATTAAGTTGCTGAATTAAGGAAACAGCGTTTATACATAGCTTAGATACATATTTACAACACACACATACACATACCGAAAAGTATCTACAAATTTGTATTTGAACACTTGTCGACATGCGCCACATATCTGTAGCTTTGTATCTACATAACACTGCCTCTTAGCCTGTTGTTGGCCAACTTAAACGCGTTCAGAAAACAAGCGAAAAAAAAAACAGATGAAAAAAAAGAAAAGAAAACCACCTTGCGCACAGTTAGTCATTCATGGCACACACAGATACTCGCACTTGCAGATACACAAACACACACACAGATACAGATACAGACACAGACACAGACACAACAGATACGGATATCTGGCCGGCAGACAACAGTTAACCAACACAACTGCCAATTGTTAACCCAAATGTGCTGCCAAGTGAGTTACGTGCCAAGGGGGTGTAAGCTGCGGGAGGAGGGGAGGAGAAGGGGCACACACGAGTGATTGGCGCGCCTGCGCGCAGCGCGTTGCCAACTGATTTGTTGCGCATTGATTGAAGGGTAAATTACAGGTTGCCACATGCGATTCGATGCGTTGCCGTTGGCTTTTCGCTTTGCTTGGCAAATACATGTATCTACCAGATGCACAAATACCGCTACATGTGCACTGTTATTTTGCTACTTTATTATGTATTAATTTGTAGAATTTTTATGCGAAAATATATATATTTTCATTTTATTTGTTCACAACTTTGTGTAAATTGCGTCAGCTGTGAAATTTGGTTTGGCTTTAGTATTTAAATATATTTTATATTTTAGGAGCCATGTTTGGGTTTACCCCCAAGCAAATGGATTTGTGTGTATCTGTGTCATTCGTGAGCATGCGCGTGTGTGTGTGTGTGCTAATAACTGCATATTAAATTCGATTTCAATGCTGACAGCACACCGTCACGTAATTAAACTCACATAAGCATATGGATTGCTATTATTGTTTATTTTTGGCATAGTTTCTGGATACGCTTTGGCATTTCGAGAGTGCTGGAAATAGTTTGAACTGTAGTTACCGGCAAACGCGTCAGCTGTGACGCACCTGACGTCCTAATTGAACTGGTTCGACCAGCTGAAACTCATTTTTGAGCTCAACTCTTAATGCCAACTCAACTCTTAATATTTCGATGAGGTTTTAAGTGGAAATTTTTTCACGTGCTCAGCTTGTTATTTATAGAACAGCTTTGAAATGCAATTTCATTTGAATTATGTTTAGGTAATTAGTTTTATTTTATTCCATTATTATAGATCAGAAACATTAAAAAATGGGGTTTTAATCGTTATCAGTAACTAGTTCAAGTTTTTATTAGAATCCATTTACTTGTGAATTTTTAGTGCGTTGATGTATCAACATTTATTTGCAATTACATTTATAATTTTGTTTTGTTTTACATCTTTCTAAAAATAATTAAAACGGTCGCTTAACTATTTTTAAATACATAATTTAAAGTACTATATTACATAGATAGAAGTATATAGAGATAATAAACTGAAACCCGTTTATTTGCATTTCTCAGTTTTGAAATAAATACAAAATAGAATGTTTATTAAATAATGTCTATATATATTTTATAAAACTAAAGTATACTAATTTTCATTTAGTTTTTACGGGTATTAAGTTATTTGCACATTCACCACATACATTAGGAAGTTAATGAAGTTTTTATGTTCTGTTGCTTTTAGGGTTTTTGTGCTTATTAAGTAATAAATTGACAAGTTATATTAAATGTCTTTGCTTCATTAAAACTTTTATAGCAGAGCTTAAGTTGTAATATACTTGAGGCCGCGCCTCTCATTCTTATCTTGGATACTCTTTACTAGTTTATTCCTTGAGCCACCCGTTTTTTTTCACTCTGATATCCTTATTAGGTATGCCGTGCAATTTGTGGCAAAAGCTTTTTCAAATTCTTTAAGTGATTTTCGCTGTTCTTGCTTTTTTTTTATTTAACACTCGTTAAATAGTTTCGTGACTCGTTTTATTTTTAGCATTCATAATTTTGTTAAAAATTCTAAAGAAACTATTAAAATAGGATTAGTACTCATTAGACTTGCACTTTCCCAGGCTACTCCTTTAAGTTGAGCATACCCATGGGATTCTATGAATGTATTAACTACCATACTAGTTGAAGAGGGGTTCGTGTTTATACAAAAGAACAGACAACTAATGATTCACCTTTATTTTTAACGACAACCAAACGAACAAACCAAGCAGCAACTAAACAAACTGTGAACATTTCCTTTTAATTAATAACTATCTTGCTCGCTAGCTCGTTTGTTTTGTATCGCTTCTAAAGCCTTTGGCGGTCGGTGCCAATAAAAAGTAAAAACTTTATGGCACTCCATGGCGTGGTTCATCATAAAATACTAAATTGCGAGTACAAAAAAAAAAGAATAACAAAAACAAAGACAACGACGCGGATATGATGACCTCATTTGGCATAATGTTGTGGCCGGGCCAAAACAGCGCCGGCTAATTGAAGAGAACCAAGTTAAGCCAAGTCTGTCGCTGGTCTGTGTTCTGGGGTCTGACTTCCAAGATCCCCTTTTGATTACATATAATTCGCTCGTTAAGAGAATTAAACTACATATACACAAAAAAAAAAAAAATAATCAGTTGCGAATTTGGCCAACACATTTTCTAATTTGGCCGATTGGCTGAGTGTATTTTTATTTTTAAATAATTGTTGCAATCAAATATAATTACAAATGCTACGAAATTGTCCATTTGTGTTTCCTTTTTGCATAGCAATTGCATAAAACTCAACACACACAAAAAAAGAGCTCAATTATTATTGCAACTTGCAATGGGTAACAAAAAAAACAGTAAAAAATCTTCATATCTGCCACGTCGCACGATGCGGTAACATGGCTCAATTTTGGGTTGCCGAACATTATTATTATTACGACTATTTCGCATTTTGCGAACAATATTCGTACTCATTTGTTTTTAGTTTTTGTTGGCCATATAGCAAAAACAACAATAGCATCAATTGATCATTTGCTGCTGGCCAGAAAAATGAAACGTTCAAATCTTGTTATGAAAACACTAGAGTGGAAAATGCTGGAAAACCTGTCGAAACTTGAATGCTCTTTAAAATACAATTTTTTATTATTAAACTGCCTTATATTTGTTATTATCTTAAATAGATATTTTTAGATTTTTTCCATCAATCGGCGACTTTTGATCTTACTTAGAAAACACAGTAAATATTCTTGTGTTCACTGGTAACTTATTTGAAAATCGCCTGCAATCAACGTCACAAACTTGAGCTAACCTTTTGTTCGGTGAGGGCATGAGAGAGACAAGCCGCCAACAGTAAACAAGTCTAGAGACTCCAACTGCAATCGGGCCAATTGTGCGCTGTGCTAGATGGAGTGCAGCCCCCCTCCGCTCCCTTCACGTGCTTTGTCTGACACGCCGACTGGGTGACTGCTTAAAAACCCATCATCAATGGACGCTGCGGCGTCTCGACTAACTGTAATGTCGTCAGCGTTTCTTGGCCGACTGTTGGCTGTGGCCTGTTGACTGGCTGACGACGCCATTATGAAATTGCCAGGCGGTGGGAGGTTGCAGCTGGTGGTGGGCGGCAAACGAAAGGAAGCTGAAAAACAGATGCAAAGTTTGTTTTGCTTGTCCCAAAGACTTTTCACCTGCCATGCAAATAGAAGTCACCCACAACAGCCACCCTGCGTCCGCCCTCTGGCTGCTTGCAACACAGAGCGCTGTCAAGCAACTGCAATCTGGCCCGGCTGCCTCGCTGTAGGTGGGGGGCAATTCTCGTCCAGCAGCTGTTGCCACTAGTGTTGAATGTTTGCACTTTCGGTTTAAGCTGAAGCCCAGTTGACGCGTTGCTTGCATTTTGGTTTCCAACTCGAAATTTGCTTTTCAATTTCGGATTTCGATGTGCGCGCAATTATTGTGAAATTAAGATGTTTGCCGTTGTTGTTTGTTTTTGCGCTGTTGCCTTTGCAATAATCGCGCTATGTGGCATGATAATAGCAAAAGAAAATAGAAAAATAGAAAAAAAAAAATAGCTATCTGTGGACACATGCGATTAACTTTCTATGGCTCGCCATTGTTAGTTTAGTGCACACAATTTGATATTCTGTGTGTGTGAATTATTTGCCGTGATAAGATATGACTTTGAGCTAATTATGGCTAGAAATTTTCAAGTTTTCAACAGCGACTGACACACAAAAATGGAGGAAAACAAAAAACATAATAATAAAATAACCACATGAAGCTGTCACTTTTTCCAAGCCAGCCGCACGCCAAGAAAAATCTGTAACAAATGCGCAGCTGCTGCGGCAGCCGTTGCGGCTGTAGAACAAACTTTCACCCGAAAAAGCGACAAGCAGCAGCACCAAGAAGAAGAAGAAGCAATAGCAGCAGCAACAACATGCGCAACGGGCCACATGTTGCAACTGTTTAATGGCTGGAAATTCACACTCTTAATTGCCAAGCTGAGACCTAAAAGTGCCGCAGCACATTTAAGCTGCATGCTGCATGCGTGTATCTTATAGATACATGTACACGCGCACACGCATAGATACACACACGTGTGTGTGATATTTAACTGCTGAACTGAAGCGTAACTGAAGCCGCCCCAGAGCTGGCAATTTAATGCGTTTCTACGCATCTCTAGACAAACAAGTACCCCTACTTGCGCTCGAACTATTCATAGAACGATTGCAGCCGACTTGGCCAAGAGCAAAACAATGAAAGAGAAAATTAATAACCCGATTGCAGTTGCACTGGGGCAGCCTGCAGCTTAATTAAACACATTAGCAGCCCATCAACGCAGCTGCAGCAACAAATACGGAATTAACTGCACTTCGAATGGGTTATAATCGTTCTATGGTTATCATAAAGGCACTCAATTGGCGCCTGATTTATACGATTTACTGCTTGCATAGTTCTCTAGAAAGCGTAGTTATTATACTCGATCACGACGTGAAAAGAGTATATTACGTCCGTCCCTGTATTCGTATGTAGCTGGAGATTTGAAACTTAGAATATATACTCGTGTATACCCGCGTCAGATAGTGTTTAGATTTTTATTTGCCCATTTAAGTTTGACAAAAAGCTTTCGGATCCATAGCTCCCATATTTCATACTCCCATAATTTTCTCAAAGCTGGACCATATCTGATGGCATTTAGGTCATGATTTCTCCTCTAATTTGGTTCTGCATTTGAAATTTACGCATTAAAAGAAAACTTTTTTTATTTTACATTTCTTGTTAAAGAAATCATTTGTTATTATCATTATCACAATTAGTACACTGTTAATTGAACCGTCGGTTACACCCGACTGCAACGTTCTTACTTGTTTTAATCTGTGTGTACTTATTATCTGGTAGTTCTTATTACGCCTTAATTCACAACTCATAACGTAGTGCAGAGCTACGATTTCAGATAAAGCATAAGTATATATGGGATTTATCGATCGGCTGCGAAGAAAACCAGCTTAACAGGCTATGATTTGTCAGCAGCAGAAATTGCCTGTTTTGCACGCTGGAGATTTCCAATTATTATTCTGACAGACTGCTTTGCGTAGGACAAAAATATGAATTAGTGGATCTTAGAAAACATATCTTCGTACTTGATGATACTATATATATTTATTGTTGTTATTTCATACATTTTAAAAGATATATAATGCAGCCTAAGATACCACATAAGAGAAATCCCGAAGAATATGTTCCTAAGTAGAGATTACTATGGAAATTTCCTAACTTAAAAAAAAATGTTGTAATGTTTGATAATGTTTATACTCGGAATCGGAAATGGGAATATCTACTAATAGAAAGCTCCCCAAACATTACTGAAAAATTTCCCAGCCACGCCTCGTACATAATAGATAAATGCCATCAAACATAAAAATCGGTTTAGTTTTGACAAAGTTATGGGCGTTTGAAATAATGAAATAAAATCAACTGTTCTTAGTTAGGTTGTCACTCTGTCTCTCTCTCTCTTTCTAGTACAGTTAAGTTCCATCTGTAAGCCTAGCCTTACTGTTCGCTCACGTACGCAACACGCAAATAGCAGGCGCTTCACAAGCTTCAAGCTTAGCAAACGAAAGCACACGAATACAAGCGCAATTAAAATAAAAGAAAAAGAAATACACTTGCACAACTGTGCGTCAATAATTTACAAGCTGTCTCTTAGGGTGCAATCGTTTGTGAACTATTTACGTTCATAACGTAACTTTCAAAGTTGCTTTGCATTAAAAAACGCAAAGCGTTGTTAATTTTACGCTTGATTATAGTATTCAAATGACTGTCAATACTTTTTAGCGGCTTTTGTTTTCCCCCTTCCCTTTTCCTAACCAATCAGTCACAGCTGGAAGTGCGTTCATGAGCCAGTTTTAGGTTTCGCGGTTGCTCGATCAGCGCGCATTCGCAATTGGAGCTGCAACAGTGACAACAAAAAGTACAACACCCACTTGCGGTTGTCAACCACACATCAGCGCATACACAGAGCTACAAACCGAATGCAGGGGTTGAGAGAGAAAGAGGGAAGATAATTTTCTAGCTTTTACGCTTAAGTAGGAAAAGCGCTCGTGAGTGTAAATTGTGTTAAGTTCTTTTTGGCTTTCTCGACGCTCGGCTGCTGGCTTTCTATTTTCCACCTTTGTTGTTGTTGCCGGTGCCTCAGTTCTGACTAATGACATTTTGGCCCGAGAGTTGCCATTTTATACACGAGTTGTTGTAGGAGGAAGTTGGCCGGTGACCTGCTCTGTAGCTTATTTCATTTGTCTGTTTTGTCCGGCAGTTTCTTTTACAAATTCTGGAACGTCATATTTCGTTTACTACTACAGCACAAAAAAAAAAGAAGAAAATTACACACACTAATGATAATTAGTGGCATTATTTTCCCATTATTCTTTTCAAAGTTTTTCCACATTTAACATTTTGTGCCGACCACGGCATTTCAGTTAGCGCAATTAAAGCGTCTTTTAACTGGGCGTGGGAGTTCAAGCCCACCCATTTTTTGAAAACTTTTTTTTTATATTTATTAAAGTTATCTTTGACAGTTGTAAAACCTATCCTAGCCCGAAGTGTGGACCGGCCAATAAATATCTGACACATGATAAATTATGCGCTATACATAAAGTTATTTAGTTTTGGCCAAAAGCATGAAATTAAATTGCGGAAAAACATTTTTTTGTTGTTTTTTTAATTAAAAATGTACAAAAGCAAAACTGATGAGTTTTGTGCTGCTGCTTGGCAATTCAATTAAAATTAATAGCCATGCAAGTTATAAATGAGCTTTAGCCAGGTTAGTTCAATGGCACAAACATTACGCAAAATGTGCGCGCGGCTTCAAATGCATTTCAAATCGCGACCCATTGCATTTGCTCCACTTTGGCTGACAGGGTGGCCAAGATTAGTGCGAGTGTGTTGAGCTGTTGTTGGCCAGCTGCTAACTCAGCTTGTCTTGGCCGGGTCGGCCACTCGGCCTGTCCGTCTGTCTGTGTGTTTGCGCTTTGTTGCTGCTCTGATGAAGACAACAAGCAACCAGCCGCAATCCGCAACCCGCAATTGGGCAGGCCAAACAGACTGGGTTGCGCTTCTTCTTCAGCTGCTGTGGCTTACGTGTGACGGCGGCACGCTTCCGACTTTCTCCAGACGAACACACACACACACACACACATACATATATTACTCGCATTTGCTTGCCGCGCTATAACAAATTCAGTCTGCTTTCGGCCTGCCTAATGATCCATGAGCCGTGAGCATCTGAATTTCATATGCAAGCTCCCAGTCTTCAGCTCTTCGGCCCCTCGTTTGCCAAATTGAAATGTGCACAGCTCATGTCTTTTGTTTTATACTTTGCTCCCCTGTTGGCCATTTGCCAAAATGCTGGCCGTACACGCCTGGGCTTAAGTTAGTTTTTCTCTTTTATATTTGTTTTTGTTTTCTTGCTTTTCTTTTTTGTTTTTAATGTATCTGCTGCCAACTGTTGGCCATGTTTGCCTGGCCCTGTGTCTCAACTTTAGTCGCTTTTGTTGCCTAAACAAATTGTAAAGTTTTCATGGCAACGTAAATTGTCTAGGTATTATGTCAGGAAATCAGAAAACTGAAGCTGTGATGTATGTCTATATCAAAGAGTTGTCTGTAATGTTAGAGAGGAAGGATTATATTCAAATGAGTGGGAATATATTTGCATTAAAATATATAGGTATACAATGAATTTAAGAAAACAAGCAAGTTGGATATACATTTTTCATCTATAGAGTCTTCTCAAAAAATCGTTGCGCAGATCTTTTGGCCAACTTATCACTTAATAAAATATTTCCTAAAATTGTATATTCTTAAAATTGTATATATCTAAAAAGTTTTTCTATTCTATGTATGTATTATAGAATTTATTTATATATAGAATTTAATCTCAATTGTAAGGCACAGTTTTAAATAAATTAGTCCTACGTGAATATATAGTATGAATATATAGTATTCAAATGAATCTTAAACTCCTCCCAAAATAAAGCCATTATTTTGTTTAAGTAAAATGCAATTATATTTAAATGATATGATTATTTTTAGATGAAGTCACTATTTAATGTGACATAATTTCATTTAAAATAAAGCTAAATTCTACTTAATATGTTTAAGTACGACTCACTTATGCAACAATTTTCTTTCCCTCTTTCCTTACCTTTGCAGGTGAGTTCACACTACCAACTGGTTAACTGTTTAAGTGTTCATGCATCATCATCATTTGGGTAAGAATCAGAAACTTGTCTTCGGCCAGAACAGCATCAAATTGGGCAACGAGGCGTGGCGTGGCCTGGCCATGGGCATAGACATTGCCAGTGCCAGTGGCAGGCGATGTTTTGGCCAGTTGGCTCTTGGCTGTTGGTTTTATGATTCAAGCGAATTGTAAAATATGTGCAATTATAATAAATTATATTCGCGTGGATTAACGAGTTAATGACGGTGGCGGGGCTAAAAACCATAAGAGCGCGTGTTTTTAATTGTTAAATTGCTCAAAAGAAAACGACGCAGCAAGAGCAACAGCAGCAACAAATCAACAACAAAACAACAACAAACAGACGACTACTACAACGTCTGGTGAGCCGCCGCTTACCAAATTTGTGTCATGCCCCAAATAAGACAAATCCGCACAATCCGGCTGAGCGGCTCAGCGGCACTTCCCAACGGATGTGGCTCGCTGGCTGCCTGTTTGGCTGCGGCCAATGCGGCGTATGAGCAATGCTTGAAAAGCGACTGAAAACCCAAACAAAAAAAGATTATATATTTATAAAATAAAATGTTGCATTGGATGCTAATGCATTGGCCAGGAAATCCAAGAAAAGGCATTGGCAACTTGTCGCATGGCTATATTTAGCCAAGTTATTGGCGTTGCCGTGTAAACAAGTTGCAGCCGGCAACAACAATGTATACAACAGCGACCTAAATTTACCGTAAAATGCATGAGAAAACTGCTTGGAAATGCCACAGACAGCGGGTGGGTTAAGCCAAAGGGGTAGTGCAGAGGGGGGCCCTGGTTGATGAGGCGATTCTCTATGCGTGGCAAATGCTTGTTGTCTCGGGTTTTAAAGTCTCAGGTGTCTGCCTGCTGTGCAGCTGTCGCGCGCCGCCGCCGCAGCAGCAGCAGATGCAACAAGTTGCCAGCCAGCGTCGCCAAGGTCATCGTCGTTAAACGTGGCCAACAGCAGCAGCAACAACAGCAACAAAAACAGCATCCACAGCCGCAACAACGTTGCCTTTAAAACTGTTTTTGGTAGCTGCTTTGGTTTTTTTTCTTTTATTTATTTATTTTTATTTTTTTGCCGTCTGGCCAGTTTGGCGGGTTTTTTCTCCTCAGATTTGCTCATTGCTTGGGCTTCTTCGTCATCTTTGTGCGCCTTGTTCTTGCGCTCGTATTTCATTTTTGGGCCGGCCTGTTGCCCATATGGCGCCGCAGAGCTATCGCCATGGCCTGAGAGCGCCTTTAAAGCGGAAAATTTATGAGCCGCACACACAGATGCACACACTCTCACACACAGTGTAATCACTTACCATCTACAATTTCACAATAACTTATGCATAACCTTTCCAATAAGTCAACGAACCTGAACGCAATTAGGCAGACCGGCAATTGCCCTCTGAATCATCTAACTGAACAGGACATTTAAATTGAAAAAGGCGTAGCCAAAAGGACAAGCCCAACGCGTGGCCAGCCAAATGGACAGCTAGAGAGTATACACACACACACACACACACACACCTCAAAACCCACTGAACCGTAGAAAAAGTGTGCGATGGTTTTTGCCTGTGTCCGCTTTGGGGCATAGCTTGTGGCCTGTCAGCGCGTCGTATACTTAATATGTATTTCCAGTTATAGACGGTCGACGGCGCTTATCGATTGGCATGAATATTAGTCGATGTCCTCATTTACACACACATACGCACACACAAGGCTAGGCCCGTAGCCTTTCAAATGTGTGTTTGTATTTGTATTTTTTGTAACCAACTAGCCTGCTCCTCGTGCTGCGCGCACAACATGCAAACAAGTCTTTTATGGCGCTTTTCCAGTGACAGTGCATCACATGGCCATGTTTGGTTATCTTTAACTGTTTGTAAGCCAACGGAGTCAGCACCAAAGTTGCTTTTAGCTTGCAACAGTTGCTGTTGCTGTTGTTGTTGTTGTTGTTGTTTTTGTTGTTGCTGTTGTTGTTATTGTTGTTGTTGTTATTGTTTTTGTTGTTATCAATGACGCCGGCAGTTAAACAGGTTTTCGTTTTCGCATAGCTACTAACTGCCATGCACACAACTAATTAGCCAACCGCATTTTTTAGCTGCGTTTGCAGCCAATGAAATAAAATTAATAAAATTGCCAAGTATTTCTTGTTGTTGTTGTTTATTTTTGCGTTTAGCCACAATGCAAAGTGGCCTCCTGCTTTGGCCGCCGGAAAAAGAACCCTGGGAAATGGAAAGATGCTTCCACTTTGACCCCATTGCCTGACAAATCCTCATAAATTATGCTTAAATGCTTTGTGCAGCTAACAAAATCGTGACAAACTAAATCTACAATTTGAATGGTCAACTTTTAAGTAATATTTTACTTAAGCAAACGATTTGGTAATAGGATAAAACATACGTTTGTTTTTGTCTCCGTGTTTCTTCTAATCTGATTTTGTTTGCCTATATTAATATATCATAAAATAAGAATAATAATAATAACAACACAAAAAATGTCTATTGATTGATAACTAGCAACAAATAAAAAAATGAATGGAATGCTAACACATTCTGATCAGCTTCACTTTAGCTGATCACTTAAGGGTGCAGTCGAATCATAAAAATGATGACTCGTTTCCGCTGCTATCGCTTGGCCCCATCAGCTAGTTGATATCGTTTTCAACTAGGCTGTCAGCTACACAAACTAAACCATCTAATTGAATTGTCAGAGTCAAAGCGAGGAGCAAAGTCTTTGAATTCATTTGCTACTGTCGGCAATATTAACTAGGCCCAGCTAGTTCAATTGCGGCGATTAGAGTCGCGCTATGGTTGCACGGCAGCTATGCAAATGCCACTGCCACAGCGCGCCTCTAATGGTCTTGGGCTTGGTCGTTGCAGTCATCTCATCATGCAACAGCAACAACAACCACAGCGAGGCCTTCAGCTCTGGGCTGCCGTTCTCTGGCGAAGGTAAACGGCGCGGCGTCGTCAGTTACGTAAACGCTAATAAAAATGCCGCCGCCTCATTAGCCTGCGCCTTATGAATACAATTACAGCTGCACCTAAAGCGGCGCAAAATAAGTGCAACTCATGTGGCAAGTGCGCCTGCCCAACGGCTGCCGCGAAGCCAAACTAGCCGAGCATCCAATTATGAAGGGTCTCAGAAATGCGTAAGAGTACTCTAATTGGATGTAGTCGACTGGGAAATGCGCTGTAACCACATAGAGTGTACACATATGCGAATGGGCGTCATAAATCCATTAACATTTAGGCTTGAAAGTTAAAAAGTTAAATAAGAGATCATCGGATGAAGGACAAAACATTCATTAATCATTTAGTTTAATTTGCTTTGTATTTGTACAACCTATTACAATTTTGTTCAGGCTTTCATGGTCATAGTTTTGTTTCATATTTACATGGATTTGGCTATTGCTAGTTTCATTATCACGTTTATTCTCAATGGCCTTTTTATTTCCTCTTAATGCCAATATTTCCTCCATTGTTACATTAAATCTTCTAGTAATTCTTCTAGTTTAACCATCTTATTAATCTGTGCTCCATTGCCACTTATAACAGTCTAAAATAAGTTAAAACTATATTAAAAACATATTCTAATGTTCTCCATTATTTATTCTATATACAATTTGTTAACTAAACGTCTCCTCCAAGTATGTACATGTCCTCCATGGCCATTTGATTCGTAGTTGAGTAAATGTTGGGTTATCTGGTACTTTTAACTGAGTATGCACTATACTAATATGTCTGGAGTTATGCTGAGATATTAGATCATCCAAAACCTACAAGTTCGCAGCTATTAATCGATTTTTGCCCCCGGCTTGTACGAAGTCTCGATCGGCCAGATTCTAGGCGCCGACAAGCAACACCCATTGGCTTATTGATTGGTTAAGTCGGCCTGGCTCTTTGACTTTGATCATTGTTAACTTTCTAAAAATTCTTACGCCACACGTGTTTTTATTTTTGGCTAAGCGCAGCGTGATTTATGGCCAACATGGCTAGTTAAATGCTCAAATTCGAACACAAGTCGAATTAGCAGCCGCTGGGATTGAGTGTCTCACACCCAATTTCTGGAAGAACGGCAGCTGTATATATATATTAAAGCGCGATTCTCGACAGAAACCTTGAATTGCCAAAAGATGTTCAATTGTTTGATATCTGTATTTGGTGTAGCTATGAATTGGCTTAATTTCTGAGCGAAAATCCAAAAGAGAATCGTACGCTGAAGAAAACAAACTAGCCGAAAACGCGCTTACAAATTGGCTGCGCTTTCAGTGTTAATGGCCAAGCAGTAAGGGCCACAGCTGGAAATCGTCTCGAACAACAACACAAACAACAAAATGAACCGCCCGCCCCCTAATGCCCCGCCTGGCGAGCTCGTCGACGACGTCGTGTGGCCAAAGCAATTTAATAAAGCCATGAACCTTGGGCCAAGTACGAGTACAGAGGAAAACTAAGCAGCAACAACTATTCACTGGCCATTATACATCTTGGCCTGGCCTCTTAGTTGTTAGTATTATTTCGGCGCTGCCGGGCGTTGCCAAAAAAATAAAAATGTTAAAACAAAAATTTAAAAACATTTTTGCGTACCAACCAACTGACAACTGTCAAGCGTCACAACAGCAGCAAATGCAAATATAAAGGTGAGGTAAAAATAGCAAGAGAAACGATAGACAGACAGACAGACAGTCAGGCAAATGCACAGAAAACAGTGTCAAGTTTAAATAAGTGTTTTGAGTGTCCAAATGTCGCAGCTTGAACACAATTTCTATGAGACTAATTTGAGGGCCAACAACAGAGTATGTTACAATTTCATTAGCCTAAGCTAAGCCTTTAAGCCATATCGATTGTGCTTACTTAAGTAGTCAGCACAGTCAATGTTGGCAATTTCAGGCAATAAAAACAAAACAAAGCAATCGATTTTTAACTAGATACGAATATACTAGATAGAATAGATTGCAATAAAAAAGTACCCATTACTATTTATATTGATTGTCTAGCAATGTTGGAATTTTCAAATGTTATCGTGACTCTAAGTATATTAGATATCATAGGCAGCAAATAACAGCTGGCTTGTAGGCATTCCAATTAAAATGCGCGATAGGTGCCCATTGATCGATGTGCACTTGGAATGCCTTTGTTTGTTTGACATTTAGTATAAAATACTCGTAGTACCTACTTTTATATCGATTTTATACTATTTTGGTCTTGCAGCTTTTAAAGCACATGAAAGCTTTGAGTTAGCTTAACTTATAAGTATAAAATATAGATTTTGGTATTTTAATTGTGAATTGTGAATGCTCAATATTTAAGCTTTCGTGTGTTTTGAGTCGGCTTAATTGTACGCAATTAGTTAATTGAATAATTGCCAAAGTTTTATTTAGTGACAGCAACTAGGTGGTTGTCTCTCTCTCTTCCACTCTATAACGCTGAATGTGCTTTGTAAGCACGTGAAAGCTTTAAGTCGGCTTAGTACGCAATGCATTAAATTAATCCTACAAAGCGCAACTAATTGGCTAAAGAGTGCGATTTTATTGGGATTTCACGTGTGATTCATTGCCTAATCTTTTTAGCTTTACTTAGCAACAGCTGTTACGATTCTCTCTCTCGCTATCTGGCTCTCTTTTTCTTCCACTTACTTTTTAACGCTTCCTGGTATCTATCTGTGGTTATCGTGTTTGTAACTGGGTTTTTGCTTAGCCTGCTGACATGTTGACAGTATATGTATGGTAAACAGAGATTGAACAGGTGAAAATCTTGTTGGTGTCTGGCATGTGTCATGCGATACGTACGATACGTAAGGCTGGCTGTCTGTTTCGTATTCATATGAATGTACTCGTGAGTACTTATGCCGAGAGAGCGCTCTGTTGGCAAGCCAATTAGAGGCGCTCGAAATGAGCAGCGCAGCCTAAGCGCCCTAATTAGCCAGGTAGCCCGGTAGCCAAAAACAAAAAGCTTTTACATTTGTGGCCTTCACCCGAACCTTTCCACTTGAGGGCAATTATAATTTATGTGTGGGGTGTGGTTTAGGGGAGGGGGGAGGTGAAGGTAAGTTAGTAAGGGGGGGGGGGGAGGTATGGTAACCGCTTGTGGTGTCGATTTTTGTGTTTGGTGGCTTGCTGGTTTGCCGGCTCGCCGTTTCTATTTACAATTGCCATGGCAATGTGGCGATTGTGTATCTGGCAGATACTGTAACTTGCAGTTAGTTGCTTAACTTTCGCGGCAGCAAGCGGTAAGTGCTGCAATTTCGATTTCAATTTTACCAATTTTACCATGACCTTTTTAGCGTACGAGCATTTGGCTGGCCAATTGTTTGCGCCATTAGCCGAGTGAAAAGCAAACACAAATTGGTGCTAAATTATGCCGGAACTGAAGTCGCATCGAAAGCGCCCCCAAAATCGATGCCATATGCGAGCTTCGTTTGCCACTCCAAAAGCTGCTTACATCATGCCATCGCTGCTCTCGATTGTATAACAAAGATTTGCTATTCGAGTTGGCCAAAAAAAAAAAAAAATCGTCGCGTTTTATGTTTGTTGTGTGGCCCAATCTTAGATCGTTTGGAGTTGAACGCACTCATTAATTTCTGGCGCGATTAATTAAAATGTTCGCGCAGCTGCTAATCTCGGAAATCCTTTCATTTACAGCACTTTCATGCGAGGCTCCCAATTAAATCATAAAGCTGAAGCGGCTGTCACAATAATTCCCCTTCGAGGGGGGCGACGCCTATCACTGGCCGCCGATCAGAAAGTTGGCTAATGAAAATATTAACTTTAATGAAATTAATATTTGAGTTGCATTTTTATTTTTTGTTCAGCTGCTTAGCGCGTTTGAAATTGAAAAGAAATACCAGCGGCAAGCCTGGCCAACAAGCGAAAGTGTTGACCGTTAATTTCCACAACGCATTTGGCCGTAAAACGCGTCAATCACTTGACTTTGACTTTGACTATAATTCAGACTCGGACTCGAACTTCGACTTGGAGTCAGACTTGGGGCTCGGTACTTTCGAAAGTCATTTAGCATGTCTTAATGAAACTTAAATAATGCTCCAAATAAGCAAATGGCAATCAAAACTTATTATGTGCATATAAAGCGCTTTTAATGACTGTCTGTCACGTACGTTATTCATATAGTATGTACTCGTGCTCGCATTCGCACTAATACTCATACTCATATATATTCACGTATTATTGCAGTCTCCTTTAATTTTTTGTGCATCTCTCTGTCTTCTGTGTGCGGTCAGCTGTTCCAGTTTCCCCCTGCTGCTCTCTCGCTCACCTTTTAAAATGAAGATATATATAATTATATACAAGCTATATCTCTTTATGCGCCCTTCAATGGAGGTTACCAGCCAACTGTTATTGTTGTGGTTACTGCTCATTCGTCCGTTTATAATGTAGCCACAGTGTATTTTTCGCTAGACATGTAATTTTGTTTCTCATATTTTTATACTCATTCACGAAGTGAAAAGAGTATATTGGGCTTGTGCAATGTCATAGGATCTGTCAAATTGAATTGAATTCGAACCCATAGCTTCCATATTTGAATCTTTTATAACTTTGTCAAAACTCTACATTGATTTTGCATTTATTTATTTTTACAAATATTGCTAGAGTACTTGTTGTTGGTGTTATTACACTGAGAACGAGTATTGCGCTGTCGGTTACACCCAACTGCAACGTTCTTATATGTTTTTTTCTTTTGCTTAAGTGTAGAAGTAACACTATACTTTAAGCTAATAGTAGGCGTTGAGGTTATCCTAAAGTCAAGATGAGGTCTAATGGGTATTTGTCAGAGCTACAGTATATTTTCGCTATTGTCTAAAAAGCTGTAAGCGTTAACGCCTTTAGATAATTTCCATTCCAATATTTCAAATTCCTATAGCTTCGTTAAATCTGATCATTTTTGGAATCAAAATTTCAATTCTTAATCATTGAAGGTGTTTTTGTTGCAGGGTTGTCATCTTTATTGGTTTGGTGTCACGTTTATATTTATTTCTGAAATTTATATCTGTTCGAAAAATATCTCAGGATCAACTCTATTGTCACCTCAGATTTTGAAGCGCCAGCTGCAATGGCTGCACTGTGGTTTCGATTTTCTACGATTTCCAGCCGCTTTGTTGTGGTTGCCTCATTGGTGACTTGCCGCTTCCCTTTATGCTGTCCCGATGCCCGCTGGCCGTGCGACACGTCCAATGGAAGGGCTGTGGTTGGGGCCCCTTTGCTTAGCCCTCAAGCGGAACAGTCAGAGAGCTGGCACACATATATATTTATCTTTTTTACAAAAAAAAGGGGCATTACAATTGCATTGCCATTGTCTTTGGCCAGAGTGCAATTGCCGGCCCTTCCGTTTTGGCGTATAAAACTTTCGTGTAAAGCCGATGCCAAAGCCACAGCTAACAGCTAAAAGCCAAAGTCAAACCGTTCGATGCGGCACCGATAATAAATTTTCCTTATTGTTGCCTGCCCACGTTGCTGTTGCTTTTGTTGTTGTTATTGTTGTTGGTTTATGCACACAACATCATCATAATAAATTTCGCCTGATGTACGACGCAGTTGTTGTTGTTGTTGTTATTATTGTTGTTGGTAGTTGTTGTACTTTAATAAGCAAAGTGCTTGGGCTGGCCGCTTCGCTGGTTAGAGCCGCGTTTACAGTCTGGCCAATGGCCACTGTTTGTCCACTTGGCCGCGCAACCTGCCAAGTTTATTGAACCTCATCATCGGCAACATCATTATTGCTAGCATCATCATCATTATTATCATTATCAGCAACATTATCAACCGCGTTGGCTGCGTCATCAGCTGAGTTAAGTGTTAGTTGCCGGCTATTTAAAACTTTTGCTTTATTTATTAACTTTACACGCGTCTGCGCGACTGCTGCTGTTGCTGTTCCTGTTGCTGCCGTCGTTGTTGTTGTTGCATTGTTTGTGGCCATGGCTGCCACATTATTCAAGAGTTCATTTGCATGCGTCAACATCTTTTGTGACTAAGCGCCGCATTTCCGCCTTCGCATCAGCATGTAGATACCCACTAACTATATCTTTAATTAAAGCCAGATTGAGGTGTTAATTAACCAGCACACGACGCCTCGCATGCCTAATAACTGGGCTAGCACGACAGTTGCAGCTTAGAGCCAGTTTTTATTATTTATATATTTTTCCTTCTCTCGAATATATATTTTTTATTTTGGCAATGTGTCACACGTGATGTCGTGTTTGCCCCATACGACACCATTGTAATGACATTTTATTAGCATTGCTTGAATCACATAATCATAATTTTTAATCATGGAAAACGTGTCAAATGCAACTCACGATATTTTCACAATCAAATAGTTGAATAAAACATCTCGCGAAAAATGTATTCAGAAATGTCTAAATAAAATCTCGAAATAAGTGACGAACTTTCTAGTGAGAACTGCAGTGTAAAGTGACGTCATCGGTCCACTGCTATTTTCACTTTCATTAATGGAAAAATAGCAGAAATTATTGTGAGTCTTAGCAAAAAATTTTATAAAGTTCACTGATCTGCACTGCTCTTTGTGGTTATAATTGTTGTTTTTGCTGCTGCTGCTTATTAGCCACCAAGTTGCATTTCTTTTCTTTTCTTTTTTTGTTTTCTTAGTTTATTGTTTCTTGCGTTTGGCATGCAAATTACGCGGCAAACTGCACAAACCTAAAGCAGCAACGACAACAACAGCAACAATGCTCTAGCACTAAGGCCAATGTAACGTGTAGAAATTGTTGAAATATTTTCACTTTGCGCATTTTTGTGCAATTTTTACAGCCACCGAATACGACGCCGAAATAATAACTTTATTTTCGTTGCCCTGTGCGGCATTCAGGTACTTTCGCAATCCAATTGAGTTTGTCAGGGATTGCAAATGGTTGAAGATATAGAGAATATTATTGAAATACTAGAAAAAGCTTTGTTTAGCTATAAATTGACTGTGCGATATTTACGATACGTAATCTTGTGCTTATAAAAAAATATTGATTAAAACCATATGTTACTTAATTCAGGAAGAAGTCAGATGCGGACAAATCGAATATTGTTCGTTATTATTATTGCTTGTTCGGTGAAGGTTAAACATAACAACAGCTTTTAAAACACACACAAAAGCCCAAACCGGATTAAATTGATTTAGTAAATACAATTCATTTAACTTTAAGCTGAAAGCGTAATTAATTAATTAAACACACGCACTCTTTCCAGTTGAACTCTGTGCACCATAATATTTAACTGTTTTTAAAGTATCATCCTTTGCACTCCACGAGCAGCTAAAGAGAGTCTGGGCTTCGGTGTTTTTTGTACTTTGCTTTTTTGCTTCCCGATGCTTTTGTGCTACTCAGCAGCTGTTTATTATGGTAGCTGTTGCTCTTGTGTTGCAAATGTTGTTGCTGGTGCCTTTGTGCCATTGTTGTGCATACGCCCCGTTGTCGCTGCTGTTGCCTGAACTCAATTTATTTTAGCTAATTTCAATGCGCCGCCAGTTGCCAGTTGCCAGTTGTTGCCATGGGGCAAACGCAGCTCGTAACTCGCTGCAGCCTCGGGAGAGATGTGGCGCAGAATTAGCACACCATCATGTCTATAAATAAGAGAGTAGCCAACATAAATAGCATTGAGTTGGCGCTGCTGCTGCTGCAAAATGTCAGCCAGCTAATCAGCAAACAGGCATCGCATTTGCTGGTAATCATTATTAATAGCCGGGCAATTACAACACCCAGCGGCGGACGCGTCGAAGGCAACTCAGCTGCTGATAAAACTGCAATAAAAAAGTGCAAAAAAAAGAAAAAAAAATTCAAAGATGCACTATTGAAAAAAATTGATTGCATGTTGTCTAGTCAAACAAACAAAAGCTTATAAAATATGCGAAAATAAAAAGAAAAAATAACAACTAATAATAAATAAAAGCGGCAGCCGCTCAATTAATTCGCCAGCTTTGTTTGCATGGCCCGAAATTAATGTATAAATTACAAAACGAATAATAAAAAGAAAAATTTGTATTTGCCACCGCAAATCACGACACAGAAATCATGCAAAACGAACTGAAAAACAAATTGCGCAAAATGCATTTTAAATTGAATAAGCTCCCAGTACTCGAGCAGTTCACTATTCAATTATATTTGCGAGTAGAAGAAATACGAGTATTCATTGAAGCGGCATGCTAAAAGGTCATTGTCTGCTGCTGCCAATCGAACAGCAGCCACAAAACAAAATACCCAACGTAATATCAGATTATTGAACAAAGAAGAAATAACAATACCCTGGCCAACAGCTGTGCGCTCAAAATATATATATATATGTATATTCATACTTTTTTGTGGTTTTTTTGTTTTTGTAATTTTGCGTTGCCGCCTTTGAACAATTTTCATAATTATTATTTTTTGGATTTCATTTTTATTGATTTTAAGTTTTGAAAGGTGCAAAAGTTCTCTTTGTGAATGTGTATTATTTGTTTTGTGTTCTTGCGGCTTCCCCTTCTAAAATAACTGCCTGCAATTCTATAAATTGCTAAATTTAGTTACGCTGAGCTGGGCGTCGCCACGCCTCCCACATTTAGTCAGCCAAGTTAACGTAGCAGGCGTAGCCTCTATTGTTTTCTATACTGCATCTTAATAACTGGTCATTATTAAAAATAGTTACTCTTGTTGCCTTCATTTTTGACTAGCTTTAGCTGCATTTAGCCACAATTTACTCTGCCGCTGCAATGACAGTCCAAGGCCTTGAGTATTTCTCACTGCCAAACAATGGCGCATTTAAGTCTAAGGCGTTGCCAGCAAATTCCAATGCGACATTAAGAGCCGGCCTTAAAGCCGAGTGTTGTGTCTGGCTCAGCGCTGAGCGGCGCTGAGCCGGGCTTATCAGCCGATTCGCTGCCAAGACGCCGGTTTCACTTTGGCATTGAGTTGCTGTTAACATCTCGCTTTCACACCTGTCAGCTTGGCTCTGACTGAAATGTCATGGGTTATGCTTTAGTTTTTATCCTGCTTTTTGAGGCACAAGAATTGGATTTCTTAGCTCCAGCTTTGCTTTCATCATCTTCTTTCGCAGCTTCCCTGTACTTTTAAGCCTAATACGACATGGGTTCTCTTTCGTAAGTGATATTTTCACTTTGGCTTCATTAACACTTCGTCGTGAAGAATTTCACTTTCACACACAGACACGCGCACACACCTGTGTGTCGGCTCTATGTATGATTAATGAAAATACCATCTTAACTGGCATTGAACTCAGATCTGACATAAAACCTACGGCCAGCTCCTCCTCCTCCTCTCGCCTCATCACATCAAGTGCTGTCATTAATTTGGCATCTAAACTGCTTAATTTATTTTGTGTTTATTGCATTATCCTTGGGATTTTCAGTTAACAGTTGTCAGTTTTTTTTTTTAGTTTTCAGGTTTTCAAGCTTGAAAATTTGTTTGGTCGATGAAACATTTTCCTATGACTTTGAGTGACATTTTCCGTTGCAAAAAGTGAAAAGTTGTTATAAAGATTTTTTTCCTTTTTTTTTTTGCATGTTGCAAATTGCTGTCGACTGGTTAAAATCGAGCGGGCATCGATACTAGTATGAGTATTATATGTGCTTGTACTAGTTTATAATTGTTGCTGCTTTGCATTTGTAATACCCTGTTTTTCGTCAATATTTATGCAAATCACTTAAACACTCGCTACTTTATTGTAGTTTTTTTTTAATTTTTTTCTGTTGCCGTTTTTATTTAACCTTCATATTTCTGTACTCGTATTACTTTTTTCTCTATGTATAATTAATTATTAGTCAAATGTTTTGTAGACATTATAATTAACTGACTTTTAATGACCGGAAGCAACTGCAGATATCTTGAATTAAATTTTTTAAAATAATTTTTATAAAATAATTTAACTGCGTTTAGCAGCAAGCAAATGCCTTGGCAGTCATTTATCAAAATGACAAAACCTTTCCCATAATTAAATTAAATTGTTTGCCATTAATAATTGTCAGTCAGTCAACGGGTTGTTGTAGCTTCAATTGGCATAATGCCTCGGCCCATATATGTCGGCCTAAATGTCAGAGACATAAATTTTCTCCGCTAACTACAAATAGACAAAACATAATAATCCATGTGACAATCAAGCATACGAAAAATTAACCATCAGACCATTTATGAAACACAAAATGCCAGACGAAGCCACACAAAATGAATAGCCCGTGCCGCCGCCGTCACCGCAACCCCCCCTCTATTCACTCATCAAGTTACACCCCACCCCACAGCAATTCAATTGAATTCGCATTGAATGGAAATTGGATTGGATATATATTCGTACGTATATGTGCCGTAAAGCAAACGAGGCTAAAGCCAAATGTGGGCAAACCTAGCGGGGAACTAACAAGTTGGGAAATAAGACACGACTGTAAAGTACTCTGGAAAACGAAAGATTTATAAAATACATTTAAACTTTTATTTATAAAATACCTTTAGACTATTTAGTAAAAAATATGCAAAAAACTAAGTAAGGTTAAAAAAAAAAACAAGAAAAGAAGTAATTTTTTTTTATTAAAATATTCTTGTTAATATTATAATAAAATAAAAACAACTTACTAAGCAAGCTTAATTTAACTGTAGTTTTTTTTAGCAAATTAGTTACTGTACTAGTTAACCTTGCTCACATCATCTGTGTTAGAGAGTATAATCAATTGTAAAACTACTCGCCAGTCGCGTCAATCTAACGAAAATTATGTAAATTTCTCAGTTACACATACATCTTGAAACTGGAAACCGCAACTGCCGGCGTTTAAAGCCGCAAATAGAAAATCTGGCAGACAGTTAAATTGATTGTAAACTACATAAATACATATGTAAAAGATAAATCTATAGTTATTGTATGTGTTTATAAATGGTTTAGTTTTTCTCTTCATTTTTTTTTTTTTTTTTTTGCCAAGTTGTCATTTTACCAAATTTGGCAGCTTGCTTTGGGCCACGTTTTTCGGTTTTGCTTTGCCCGAGGCTTTCAAACGTTTAGTGTAATCAAATAATTGCGTTAATAAATTTACTTAAATTCGTTTTAAGTGCCTCGATTTGCACTTAACGTATGCCCCTAAAAAAACAATTGCGGGCCTTTACCTCAGGCAGCTGTCGCGTGTCGGTTGTCAAGTTTTTTTTTATTTATTTATTTATTTATATTTTTTTTTGTTTTTGTTTAGGCGTTTGCCAATGCGATTTCAACTGCATGTAGGCCGCTGTTTATGAAAGGCAAAAAAATATAGCAAGAAATGCAGCTTCATATAGCCCACTCAGTGATTCATTCGAGCTCATCTTGTTCGAGTTCTATATTGATCGTTCTTAATGTAACCAGGTGAACTGAACTTTTAACCTTGTTTGCATCGCGCAACTGCTTTCACCGGCCATCAATGAAACTGTTTAACCAGCTTTTGACCTATTGATCTGATTTGGTTGAAGTCCATTGAAAATGACATTCATTCATTAGTCACTGAAAGGGGAGGCGCCTCAGGTGGAGAAAGCGCATAGGGCAAACAATGCAAGATAACTTATTAGTTTTACTCATCATTAATAAAATTGCTTATCATATCATAATAAATTAAACACCAACTCTTCGTTTGAACTGTTTGAGAAATGTTCCAATATGTTATTATAATGATGTTTGGACTTCTAGATCGGCCCGCTTTTCCACTTACTCAACAGACCTTGACAGTTTTATAACAATTATAATTAATCTATTGAATGACTGTATTAGCATTATTAAGTCTAAACATAATTTGCTTTTGAATGAGCTGATTCTTAAAACTAGTTCCCTTTTGCTTTATATTTTATATAACTTTAGCTCTATATTGTCAGTGATCTTCTGTGCTGAATTCTTTGAAAGCGCCTAACACTCACTTTTGTTTATAAAGTTTTGTTTAAACCAGTTTCAGTTTTGGCATTGGTTTAAACTTTTTATTCTGACTGGTTCCTCAATAGAGCTGCTGTAGCTATTGACTTGCAATCATTATCTACCTATCTACATCAGCACAAGCCCAAGGCAAAGACCTCAGCCGCCATGTCGTAACACACAAAGCTGGCTGTCTAATGATCTTTACAATTTTATACGGCTGCAGCTTTCAGCTTGGTTCAGTTAGTTTTGGCTATACTAAAGTAAAGCCCACTCACAGCTGAAACGTCTTCGCCTGGTGACGTCTCACGCATTTTCAAGCCAATTGCCAACTGTTGCACGTTGTTGTTTCCGTTGTTGTTGTTGTTGTTTATTTTTGTTGCCAATTGTCTGTTGGCTGCTTTGGCAAACGAAACGCTTTGCAAGTAAATCCACAAAAAGCCATTTTGATTATTTTCACATTGGCTGCGCAGTATTCCCTTTTTTTTTGTTTTGTAGTTTTGGACGGATTTTACTCGCACAATAAGCTGGGCCAAATGCAGACAATGGAAATGAGTTTTAATGGCTAAAGACCATAAAAGCGTCATGGCTCATAATTCATTTTTGTCGTTGGCTGCTATCTCTGCGGGGCAGTGCTGCCATTTCACACCATCGACGTTTATCGGCGCTTTGATTTGGCCCACTCGCCGGCCAATTGGCCGATATGCCAATCGCCATTCGTAATGGGTGAAATGGTTGCCCCCGCCGCTGCACACATTTGTATCGGTGCGGGTTTGGCTATCGCACAATTTGCGGCATGCCACAAACGTCGTTTTGGCCCGCCGCTGCTGCTGCTCCATTTGCATGTGGCCCAAACAGCTGGGCCCATAAAAATTTCTAAGCTCATTATTTACTCATATTTTGAGCATTTGGCCGGCTGGCGCTTTTGTTGTTTGATAAAACAGAGAGAAAAAATACAAATAAAAACGTACAAAAATAAAATAAAATTTTTAACGCTTGTTTTTATATTTTTCTGCTGCTCTCCGATGACAAACAAAGTGAAAGTTTTTGTTGTTTCTGTTGCTGTTGGGGGTTTTTTGTCTTTGTGGCAGCCAAAACGTAACAACTAAACAAAGCTGCGGGCCATATTAAGTTACATATATATGCATTTGTACTTACATATAAATGTATATATATTTATATTTCTATCTTTGTCTCGCTTTTTGGCATGTCAAAGATCATACGTCGAGCGGCGTTGGCCATTTGTTGTTGACGGCTCTCTTGACCAGCTTACGACTAGGCGATAAAAATTTGTCACATGTTGTTAAAAGCCATCAGCTTGTGAGAGTTTTTATTGGTGTGCCACACAAAAAAACATACAGCAGACAAATACGCGCGCAACGCGGCGTATGCGCAATATTATGTTGTCGTTGTCATCTCCAAGGATTACTTATGGCCTAGGTAGAGACGCCACTAACGAGCAGCTTGTTGACTTGCCACTGCGTGACCATGCAAATGAATTTGTTTGCCTGCTAAATTGAGTAAAAGGGTTGCAAATTGTTGTGCAAAACTGACATTAGTATATAAAATGTTGGCTAACTTAAGTGAAATGAGATAAAGAATACGACTTTGCACTTGATTAGTTACAGTCAAAGTCACAGTTAAAAATAAAAGAGATTAAGAAATTGTTTTGCTAAGACTTAAATTTATTCAAAACAATGTAGAAAATGTCTTTTGAAACATACAAAGAGTGGACCGCATTCAATTGCAGCTAATGCTTAGAGCTTAAAGACTTATATTTATTTTACTATTTAAAGCAATGATTGTGTTAAGCAGTAGCTAGTGTGTACAGCTCAAAGCTTTTTGGAACTTAAGCCAAAGCTTTGTGTTATTTAATATCTTTTCGGCAGCAATCTCATAACCTGAATCAGTTTTTATTTATTTTCAAGAATTTCGTTGATGTCTTTAATGTCTAGCCGCTTCATTTGATTACCACACGTACTGCATAAAACAGTTAACAGTTGTCTACTCACTTTTCGTTTGTTTTACCTCGCTCATGAGTCATTTTGCTAATGGTTATCATATAACAGCTCATGCCAACCATTATCGCTGCTGGCCAAGTTTAAAGAAAACGTTTTGCCAGCTTTTGCTGTTTTATCAGTTAACAGCGATTGATAAGCCATAAAAAGTAAACGCAATTGAATGCGCTTTGAAATTGCGTTGCCATTTTTGGTCGCACACTAAACGCTATGCAGAGTGTGTGTGTGTTTCTGTGTGTGTTTGTGTGTGTGTGTGGGTAACATTTTGCGGCAGGTGGGCGCAGCTGCTGCCATACGATCGTATCGGATCGTATTGGCACTGGCTACGGCGGGGCTGTGGCTGCGGCTGTAGCTCTATGGCGCTGACAAACTGCACATAATAAATAGTTATAATATGTACTCGTATTTTGTATAAAATAAATCAGAGAGCTGAAAGTGAAACGTACCGGATGTTGGCAGATTGACAAAATGACGGCGCAACGCCAGCGCCTGAACGAAACTGTGATTATATAGAGAGATAGATTAATCGCTTGGGTGGCTGCCAGTCCATCTATATGGCTGTCTGTCTGTCCGTCCGTCTGTCTATCTATCTATCTGGCTGTTTGTCTGCGCTCTCTGGTTGGATGCATTGACAGATTGTTGCTTAGCTAGATGCATAATCGCACAATCATGCAGTCATTGGCACATTAAATGCGACGGGGGCACGTACAAAAGCCAATGCAACAAAAGCAAACTTGGCCATTTTGTTGTTGCCCATTGTTGTTGTTGTTGTTGTTGTTGTTGTTGTCGGTGCCATTGTAAAAGTGCAATGAACAGCAAAATTAAATGCAAGCCAGGTAATGCGGAAAAGGGCGTGTTGTCTATTTAGGACAGACGGCAAACCAAACAAAATTTCCAAATTCTAATTGAGTTCGGGTGCCAGGGCCTAGGGGCCACTGGGCAGGGGGCAGGGGCAGGCCGGGCGCAACAATTGGCCAGCTCGCTGAACTGTAATTTAAGACGTGCAAAGTTGTCGAAAGTGAGCTACTTCCGCTTAGGCGACGTCACTTCAAATCGCGTGAGCCAAACAAAAATATGGTCAAATGCTAATTGGCAGAACGAGCAACAGCAACAACTGCGACAACAACGACGACAGCGCAAATGTGTGAAAAGTTTTGTGTGAAAGCGCCGCCAACAAATTGCGGCAACAATGAAATATTGACAAAGTTTTTGAAAAGCAACAAACGCTGCAAGGCGTGTTTAGCTATAACCCATATGCAATGCTTAGGCCAGGCCGTACTATATTATGCTATGCATTATATACCATTATATACTATATACACTTTGGTTAGTTAAGTCCGTGGCTGGTGTCTGGCCAGCGGGCATTTTCACATGTTTGGCTGGCAGCGGCGGAAAATCGATTAGAAATCGCTGGCAAATGGACAGCAAGAGGTGTGCCCGTTGGCCACAACAGACAGCAACAACAACAATGACTGTCAACAACAGGCAACACTCTGAGTCCCCAAAGGATACGGATACTACATATTGACTGAGGGTTAGATGGGGGAATTGATGCCAGCCAATTTATGAGCGTTTATCAAAACGCGAGCGAAAGTTCAAAAAGTCTGCGAAACGAAACGGAATAAAAGTGGCCAAAAACAGCAATTAAAACCATTAAACAGTTAATTAATTTAAAGCCAACTAACATCTGGTCAAACGTACCAGCAACTAACCAACAACCACCAACCACTGACCACTGGCGCCTCATGATGTGTTAACCAAGTTGTTAATATATATATATATATATGTATATATATTTTTTGACCACTGTCTGGCCTGCATAATTTATGTGCTTAATTATTTTTTTTCTTAACTTGTAATTTTGCGGAACATTTTGTAGCCTGGCATTACATAATTTTTATCTCTGCCTTGCGAATGTTTAATGGGCTTTAAAAATAGCATATTTTTTTTCTTGTTTGGTAGATAGACTTGTTAGTTAGTTGGTGGGCAGTCTTTGGCAGTGGCAATCGTGCATAAAGCGCTCTGATTTATGGGTAATTGGAACTAAAGAAATTGAGGCCAATAAAAAATGAGTAAACTATATTTGTTGGACAGCAGACAGTTAAATTAGTGTGTATGTTAAAAATATGCCATTAATTAAGTTTGAATTTGTTTTTATGCCTTTTCCTCAACTCTTGTACACGAAAAAACACTACTGCTTAGGCCCAAATAATTATATTAAGTTAGCATCAGTTTAATCTTAATAAAGCAGCTAGTTAGAGAAGATGAGTTAAGATGCAACCAAAATATTTTCTAAACTTTTGTTTTTGGATCTAGTATAAGAAGGTAATATGTTATAGAGCCACAGTAAGTCAAAGTTTAGCCATGAGCTTTTCTGGTTTTGGTTTTATTTAAAATGGGTAGGGGTGCTTAAGAGTATAAACTTTTATTGAATCGAGTTTCAAAGTTTTAAATTCCGATGAAATAAAGACTTAAGTCTCAGTAATTTAGATCAATTTTTTAAAGTTTCTTTTGGCCAAAATGCACTTGCTATTAAAGCCAAAATAGCACGCAACTCGGCCTCTATTATTCAACGCAACAGGCAAAAGTATTTTTATTAAGTAAGCAAATGCAACTTTAATAAGTCAACTTAAATAATTCAGATAATTACAAAAAAGAAAATTACTAAGCCAGGCCACAAAAAATAACAAACAGAAAAGTGGAAATGTGACAGGCGGACGCTTCGTCACTTTGTCCAACAACCGATGATTTTTACATTGCAGCAACTTCAGTTGTTGCTGTTTGTCTTGTAATTTAGCGTTGTTGTTGCTGTTGTTGTTTGGTGCTGTAACTGCTAAACAATTTATGTGTGTGTTTTGGGGCGCTTTGTAAAAGTGTCGAAAAATTGTTAATTTAATTACAACACTTGCATCGGTTGAGTGCGACGATTACCAACAAAAGCCACAGAAACACAGACGCCAAGAGCGCCAGCGCACATTTTAGACAATTGTTGGCTTTGTTGTTGTTGCTGCACGGTTGGTCTTTTGGCGATTGCCACATATGAAACATGTTGCAAGCAGCACACATGAATTTACGTTTTTTTTTTTTTTGTTTTGTTTAATATTGTTAGAATTATAAAACTTAAATTACAAAAAAAAAAAAAAAAAAAAAAAGATAGATAAATAAATAATATACAACTAATGGCGTTTAATGGCTGTGTCTCTGGGGCGCGCAGATGTTTAGATTGCCGTCACTGACAGCCACATGCAATTGTCTTTTAATGTATCCTACTTCGTAGTTTGGCCAACGCACAATGGCCCAGCCCCGAGCCCCGAGCCCCAAGCCCCGAGCCCCGCCTCAATATCGACTCCAAAAGCGTGGCCTTAGCTCGTGTTGCGTCAGAGACGGCCGAACCCAACGCCAACATGAAAACTGCATTCAAATTGAATTTGAATTGAAAATGAAAATGAAAATTACATATTATTGGCGTAGTCCATGTGCGCAATGACTCTTCAAAATGCTATAAGTCATGTACGCTTCCAGGCAGTGCAATTAATAAGCGCTCCAAAATGCATTATAAGACAAGGCTTAATTACAATACGGACACTTGTATACATGCATTTGTGTACACGAGTACAAAATATACATATTTATGTTATGCAAACGCCTGCCTCACTAATTGAAAAGTGTTGCACTTCAAAATATCGAGAAACGAAAAGCTTTTTTCTAGGCCCGCTCAAATATCATCGAACAAACAAGCTTAAAAGTAGAAATTTCTTGAGAGGCCACACGAAAAGCGGTTAAAAGTAATCACAGTAAACAATAGGCGGAGGGGCAGCGCTAAGCAAAAGCATAAAAAACAAATAAATAAATAGAAATTTTTGTAGAAGCGCAGTGAAAATTTTTTGCCAGTTGGAGCGTAGCCAGCTTAACCAGCCAGCATTACGTATACGAGGCGGTGCACTTCGAGAAACCCCCACTAAGAAAATAGAAAAGAGAAACAACAGTAAACAGCGCCTAAAATCGATCAAACTAACGTGCCTGGTGCCACGGCGGCGGTCGCTGAAAGGGGTTGGTGGGCTGTGGCACATTGCAAAGTCAAAACAACAAATCAATTGTCACAGTTAAATGTGCTAGCTAAGCGACTCTGGCTTGGCATTCATTTAGCAGACCCCTATCGATTTTAGAGGCCTTACCGATTTGTGAAATAAACTGAAAGTTTGATTTCCAACGTTAGAAGGGTCTGAGCAAAAGCTATAAGCATTTCGTAATATTCAGTGGGATTTCAAGTGAATAATTGGGCTACTTTTATTTTGAATGGCATAATCTTTTTATTTATTGTTTGTTTATATATGAATCATTTATCTTAAGTTTGTGGTAAAATATTTAATATTAACTTTCCCAAAATTTCATTGGACTTGTGGGTGCAAAAATAACGAAAAAAAAAAATCAATTGAGAGTTGCTTCAAGAACTCTGAGATATTTTGTATTTATATTATTGAGGTTTTTTTTAAGTTTGCTTTGAAGTAAAACCCTCTTTTTTATCAAATTTAATTTGTGGAAAGTTCCCATGGTTCCCAGTTGCTTAGTATAATTTTTATTTATTTATTTCTCCCATATACAAAACTCTTTTTCTAATCATAGGTATTAATTATGCACCGTTGTTGGATTCCTGTTTATTGTCTTTTGTTTATTGTTTATTATGAGTTGTATTATTAATGGCTTTTGTGTCTGGCACTATGGGCACTGGTACTGGGACTGGCATTGTTACTGGTACTGCTATATCTACAGGCCATAGTACAGGTACAGCTATTGACGAGTATTTCTATAAATACTCACTTAAACGGCTCGCATGTCTTGTCAACATAAAAACGGCTGCTGCTGTTGCTGTTTTTTGTGTGTTGGCGAATAGAATTTTCCGTGCGTTGGCTGGCGCTGTGAGCGTCTAATCTAACAGCTCAGCTGATGCATGTGGCAAGAGCCCAAGCCTCTTGCTTGTTGGTGGGCAACTTAGTTGCCTCGAGTGGTGGGCAGCTTAATTGAGCGGCTCCAGCATCGAGCGCCAAGTGCTACGTGCTACAACTTTTTTTTTGTTGTTGATATTTTCGTCTGTCATGGCTCACAATGATAATGATGATGCTGATCAACCCAATTGGGCTGGAGAGTTATAAAAACAACTTGAAGATTCAGCGATGCGTGGCAGTCGCTACACCAGACGACAGTTTCGCGCCCACGCAAAAGCTGACGATGATAATGACGACTACAACGACGCCTCTTATGGTGCCGCCGCCTCTCTTCTTCTCCTGAGGAGGAGCAACAACGCCTCGCGTCGAGTGGCAAGAAAACACTTGTGTCTATAGCGATAGCTTCAGCTGCAGCTAACACACGTACATATATATTTTTATATATATATATATGTATGTGCATATATAGATTATACTTTGATAATTAGTCAGTTGCCAGTCTGGTCAACTTGAGCACTTGTGGGCCAAAGGCCAACTTTGGCTGGCTAATTGAGCAATGAAACTGGAAACTCACAAAAAAAAAAAAAAGAAACTTCAAAATCATAGCGACTCTTCGCTTGGCTTGACAGTCATCTCGACATTGAGCGCTTATGAGTGACAGACGACGTTTCAATTGTTCGGTTTCAATTTCGTGGTTGACAATGGATTTTGCTATATAATTACACTATATCTTCAATGCATACGTAGCTGTTGCTTCCCATGGCTTCGCATTCGCCACGCTCCACAGGCAAAGCGGCCACATCTGACAGGGCTAAAAAAAAAAAAAAAAAAAAAAAATTAAAAAAAATAAAGAAGAAAAAAAATCCGTATGAAAAGATAGAAAAAACATTAGAGTGCATTTGTGCTTATGCAATGGCACACACAAAAATTATGAGTTTTGCTTCCTGGCCCGGCTAATTAGCTGTTAAATAATGGCCCAAATGCACTGGCCTGTGAATGTGGGCCAATTGTCATGCTTCATTTGCAATCTCATATTTTTGCCCATTAAATTGACCAACTTTTCGTAGCAATCAAGCAACAGTCAATCACTCAGTCAATCAACTTGCATGCAATCAGCGCAGTTTTAGTTTTTTTTTTATTTTTATTTTTATTATTATTGTTGAGAACGTCAGGCAACAACAATTGGCCATTTGTTTCTCTGTGCTTATACATATATATATTTTTAGCACTTGCCATTTGTTTGATCAATAGCCGCGCGAGGCGAGCGTGGCGAGTGTCTTGGCTTGACTTATGGAATTCGCGTTTAGCGCATGTGAAAGTATTCAAGAAATATTCTCGCCTAGTGAAAGCGCTCGGCACTTGTGACATTTGCCAGCAGCACACAAATTGCAGCAAACTGCTTCGTTCAGCGATGCTTCAGCAGCGGCAGCTGCTGTGAGAAGACTTTTACTTGGCCAAGACGTGCTGTTCTAGTTGCAGTCGCTCATGAGATTCGACGACTCGGGACAAACCAACAAAATGATTGTCACAAATTGCTAACAGCATGCAGCAATTGCTGTTGCTGTTGTTGGTGCTGTTGCTGTTGCACTTTTGCTACAGTTTTCTCCTTGGGTCAGCGGCCCGCGCTGCGCTGCAATTCATCAATCATAATTTGTATGTCATTCTCTAATCGCTTTGCGCTGCTCCTGAACTCCAGCGATTGCCACACGATGATGAATTGAATTTTCCATTTCTTTCTCTCTCATTTTAATAGACTTTTTTCTGTTGTGTAATTAGCTGGCAAAGCTTAAGGCTTACTGCTAGTGCTTCAGGCTTAGCGCTGAGCGGAGCCTTTCGTACCGATTTCTACACGTACATCGAAAGGGCATATTTATGGAAAGACAGCAAGACTGCAAGCCCTAAATTGAGCTTTAAAAACTAGTTGATCTGCTCAATGATTAAACTCTAATCTCAGTCACGAAAATAATATACTCCAAATACGAGTTCTCTGGCCGAAAGGATCGTTGCTAGATTAATTGGTATTCATATCATTTATAATATAGCTTATATCAAATGCCACCAAAGCGAAGTAGCTCAAGAACGAATCAAATCGTGACGCTGTGCGGGGAAACATTTAAAATTCTAATTATTTTTGATTTCGATAAGATCTAATTGAATTCACATGCCAAATTTTCTAGCGCTAGCGTTTTAAGTCATAGAATAACATGGAGTTGAACTTTAAAAACCAGATTATAAATATAATATAGTTTTTCTAAATTTCAGTCATGTAATATTATAAAGTTGTATACATGTATATGAACTATATATTAAAGAGTATAAATTATATAAGCTTTAAAAATACCTTGGGATTTAAAAGAATAACTTTTTTTTAAAAGTGTAATACTTGCTTTGTATTCGAAAACCAGTTGATCTACTCTAACAGAGAAAACGTTGCCATTATTTTCTTATTATCCAGTGTTTTTAATGGAAGCTAGATCATTTGCGGTTAAATAGCTTAAGAATTAATTAAATTTTGGGTGTGCAAGGGGAGTTCTCAACGGTATTGCAACTAATTTGTTTTTGCCCAAGATCTAAGTGAATCCTCATACCAAATTTGCTACGTCAAGTGTATATAATATCTGCGATCGAATAGAGGGGAATCATGCTATTGTAGTGCAGATTTGTCTAGAGTTAAGGCGCTTATCGACATATATTGTAGCCACGCCCAGTGGGGTATGTGTCAAAATGCCAATTAATGATTGTTAACCCAGACAAATATCTATTTCAAACATTTTCTTGTGCTATTGCAGAATGACGGCTTTGAACTACCCGCAACGCATGGCACCTGCAAAACAGACGGCAGCTGCATTAGCCAACACAGAAACAACGTCAACAGCAACAGCAACAATAACTGCAACAGCAACAGCAACCACAGCAGTGGTGGCCACTCACGCGTCACAGAACTGGCCAACGGCGCCATGGAATGCCTGCCATTGAGCGGCGGGGTTGTCACACATCATCCGCATCTAATGGCAGCTGGTGGTGCTGGCGGCACTGTGGTTGCATCGCCAACGGCAACGGTGGTTGTGGGCGCCACATATCCACATCATTTGCACCACCATCATCACCATTTGAGCCACCATGCGCCGTACAGCAACAGCTACGGCAGTCATCCGCATCATCCCATACACAGCGAGCAGACCAAGTCGCTGCAGGAGCTGCAGCACGAGGTTGGCGCTCTGTTGGAATTCCGAGATCTGGTCATCGAAACGTTTCCCGATCTCAAGCATAAAATGGCCTCCATGTCCGCCACACCATCCACGCCCAACTCTGTGGGCGTCCTGGGCGGCAGTCACTCGGTGGGCGGCAGCAGCGGAGGCGCTGGCGGTGGCAGCTCCTCGTTAGCAACCAGGTAAGTGTCAGCCAAGTGCGTTCAACTGGCAGGGCTTTAACCATTTGATTGCCTTGCAGACGCGAATGGGAGCCCGGAATACGCATGAAGCGCAAATTGTCGCACAAGGAACCGTCCACGACGACGGCCGCTGCAGCCGCATCCGGTGGAGCGGAGCCGTCGTCCTCGTCGCTGACGCGCAGCCGCAGTAACTCGCACAGCGGCAAGAAAGAGCCAAAGAGCGGAGAGAACAACAACGGCAGCGTTGTCCAGGACTCCGGCTTCTCAACGGAGACCAGTTCCTCCAAGGAGGGTCACAGTGCCTCCTCCACCAACGGTGCAATGACGGTGAGTGCCCAGCTAATTGCAATCCCACAGCAACAATCTGATCGTGCGTTCCCTTCGACAGGTGGCCATTGCATCGAATCGCCTGAGCTGCGCCGAGTCGGATGACGAGCTGCTCAACCTGCTGGATGTCATACACCGTAAGTCGAATCGCTTACGCGAGGAGGTCGAGCAGCTGCAGAGCTATGAGCGCCAGCAGGGGGACGCGGCCAAGGGCCACAAGAATGGCGGGAGCGGCATGACGCCGCAGCAGTTCCGCGAGCAGGTGGAGCGACTGAATCGCGAGGATATCAAGCAGCTGCGCAAGGAGCGCGACCGCCTGCTGGACAAGCTGGCCGAAATGGAGGCGGAGACACTCACTGGCCGCATCAAGGCGGCCAAGATGAACGATCAGGTCGAGGAGTTGATCAGCGTCAAAAAAGATCTCGAGGAGCAGCTGAAGCTGGCGATGGCCCAAAAGCTGGAGCTGAGCTCGCGCGTGCAGCAGCTGCAGCTGCAGCAGCAGCAACAACCGCAGCAGCAGCAGCAGAGCAAAAGCTCATCCAGGTAAGCCCGGTGAAGCAATTAATGGACCACTGACTCCTAATCCCAACACTTTCTGCTTGCAGCGCCAGCCAGTCAGAGTTCTCCAGTCAACGCAACTTCTTATCCTCCGCGACGACGGTGCTCTCCAACAGCAGCCGTCCCAGCCTCAGCAGCAACAACACATTCCAGCCGGTCGTGATCGATCAGCAGCCAGCGCCGGAGGCATTCCATCAAAGCTCAGGCAGTGATACGGCCACAGCAAGGCGGCAGCAACAGACGCTGGGTCGCTTGGACGGCGTGGTGAGCACGCCCGGCGCCCGGAACACCAAATGCCGCATCACGGACTCCAAGCGCTTCTCGGCCATTCTGCTGGAGACGAACGTGCTGGAGCTGCAGCGGCATCTGCTCACGTTGACTGTGCAAAACCAGGTGCTCGCCCAGAAGCTGGACTCGTCCGGCAAGTCAAAGACCCTGCTGGCCAAGCGGCTGGACAAGAGCGTTGAGGACACCGAGGAGCTGCGCTTTCAGCTGGAGGAGAAGAACATCGAACTGGAGGGCACCAAGGCCCAGCTGCGCGTCCTCGAGTCCCGTCTGCACGGCAGCAGCAGCACGAACTCGTATCTGAACTCCTCGCAGCATGACTACGAGACGAATCGCTCGTCGGCCTCCACCACACTGATGCTCAGTCGCCGTGGCGTGCCCGATTCCGTGGATTCGGCATCAGCGTCTGCAACGGCAACGGCAACGGCGTCAGCGTCGGCCATGCCCCGTTCCGATCAGATAAGCACGCCCAGCATGAAGGCCATGGTGCCGCTGGCCATGGACGAGCTGCAGCAGCACAGCAGCAGCACCGAATCCGCGCACGAGCACGATCCGGAACGCACGCCCAACGATTCCACGCAGAGCAAGACGATGGTGAACATCAGTCCCAGTCCGCTGGGCAGCAGCACGCCCAGCGCGGCCACCGGCAGCAGCATTGCGGCGCGCGTCTTGAGCTCCAGCGTGGGCGGCGCCAGTCCCTTCGAGCAGACGCCGTTGCGCGGCCACGCCTTCCGCAAATTCAACAGCGCCAGCAAGCCGAGCAAGATCCCGCTGCCGGGCAGCAAGGCGGCCGCCTATTTTGCGGGCAAGCCGCCGACGGGCCGGCCCTCGCTGGCCGGGCGCTCGCCGCCGTCGGTGCACAACTCCAGCAGCGTCTCGTACGGGAGCAGCAGCAAATCCTCGCTGAGCCGCAGCACCGGCAATCTCAGCCAGAGCCTAAAGCGCGGCGACTCGGCCTCCAATCACTCGCTGAGCACGAACACCAGTCGCAGCTCCACATCCTCCTCCATACCGCTGGCCACCACGCCGTACTCGTCCGGCTCGGCTGGCGGCAATCGCAGCAGTCACACGGCCACAACGACTCCGTCCCCGCGCGTGCTCCAGAACTCGCCGTTGCCCAAGCTGAAGCGCGAGACGCTCAGCTCACGTGTGCGCCACCTCGACTCGCTCTCGCGCGCTCAACAGTCGCCCGAGCAGCAGCAGCAGCAGCAGAACCCGTTCAACAACAACAACAGCAGCCAGCTGAGCACCAGCGGCAGCTCCGGCTCCATTACGGGCCAGCTGAGCACAACGCTGCGCAAGGATCTGCAACTGAACGCCGCCACGGCGTCCGCCTATCAGCGACGCAGCGCTGTCGCTGGCAGCGGAGGGGCGGCGGTCGCGCGCCGCTTTAGCAGCGCCTCGGTGGCCGGCGCGAGGCTGGCGCGGGAGCAGAGCCACGATCCAACGGCCACGTCCACGTCCAGTTATGGCGACAGTGATAGTGGCAAGGTACGCACTTTAAAGTCAACATTTTTGGGTTGGTTCAAATGAATAATAATCTTAGTTACGATATTGATACTGATACTGATAATAATGATACATATACATCTATATATACCTACTGATAACTGAATACTGTCTTAATACGCCTTCGATTACCAACACCACAACAACAACAACAACAATAGAAACAACAACGAAAACTAGAAAGAAAAGTACCGCAAACAAAATTACCAATAGATCAACTGGCCGCATACCTTATTTATATATATACATAATATAAATCATATACGTTGTACACATACATTAAGTGCAACACCCTGAAATAAACCCCAGCTTGTGCAAAATATCAGAATATGTAGAAACGGTTCCATTTGCTTAGATGTATATTTCACTTAGCAAAAAAAAAAAAAAAAATTGTATTAAAATATTTTTAAATTTCGCAATTATTTATATGTTCGAAAGAAAAGTATCCAAATCATAGCCGCAAATCTACACAGAATTGAAAAGTTTCGTTCAGAAATTAGTTTATTTATAAAAGTTGAATGTTCCGTAAATTACAATTCTTTTAAGCACCATTTAATTTCAAAAGATTTAGTTAAATTTTTTGGCAATTCTAAACAGTTTTGCAATCTTATTTAAAGGAAACATTTAAAAACTTCGTATTATTTAGGAACTAGCAAATTTTGTTGTCTTTGTTATTTGATCTTTACACGTTCGAACTTTGTCGTGATAATTGAAATCGATGCAATATTGTCTTGCTCTTTTAACTAGTTCTAATTTGAAAAGTTAAATTTTTCAAGCAGCCCGTATCAAAAACTTTGTTATATATTCTGATCAAGAGAAGCTACCCATAACCGTAGTTATTGTTGTCTCTATTTGGGGTTTATTTCACGGCGCGCATAATTACATGCATATTTATTTATAAATAATACATACATACATGCATACAACTAACCTACGATGCATACAAAACATACATTATATATATATATATATATTCTATATAGAACTTTATGTATATCTAACTAACGATCGTTCGATCAATTGATTGTGTACTCTCGTCGTGCCTATGCAAATGAAAAGCAAAAGAAAACTCTTCTCGTCGCACTTCGACTTGCCCGCTCCGTGCCTGACCTTACCCAACCTGCCCCTCCCTTTCCTTCCCTGCCCGTGGCCCAGCATGTCTGCCATGTAAGGGCTTATCAAGCATACGCAGCGTGTTGCGCGATTATCAGTTTTTCCTTCTATTTGTTTATTTTTTGTCGGTCATTGACCAGAGTGAAAGGTGCCTCCTCCACTGCCTTGCCTTGGAGCAGCTATGCAAGTTAGTCGCCGCAGCTGCCGCTTTAATTAATTAACAACAACAACAATTGCACGCGCCACAACTGAAAATATATTCGCTTTTATTTTACATACATACATTTATAAATAAATATTATTATTATTTTTTGTACATACTCGTAAAACAATGCCTATATAAGTATAAAAACCGCATAAGTGCGACATCATTTACCATATAATTCATATGCTCGTATCACACTATGCGAAAATCATGTAAATTGTTTATCATTATATGAATATATATACATACATCGTTATTATTAGTTGTATTTCTCCTATCTATCAGGTAGTTACTCATTTGTGTGTGTGTGTGCAGTGTGTGCGTTAAGCATTAATTGTAATTATTATTATTTTGCGTGTATGTGTTTAAAACTGATTATTGTTATCTATCTATCATAAGTTGATGTACGTACCACTTACTTACTAATTTGGGCTAATTTAAATCCTAATTAATCATTAAATATAATCATGGTCTTATACACATATAACACATATGCATATACACACAACATACACATACACATACACATACAGAAATATAAACAGAAATAACAACATAAATATGGAACTTTAATTTTGTCTACTGCAGCGGCCCTAAATTTGCTTTAGGCCAGGCCCACAAATTGCCTTTAAGTTGAAGAAATGCTTGCCGTTCATATTATCATCATTATCATTGTATGCCATGTTTCATTGTCAGCTTGATGAGCGCTCAAAACTAACCAGACACACCCACACCCACATACAGAAATCATGGTTAAATCAAAACTTGGCTTTAATAAAAAAAAACAAGCTGTGTACACTTAATAATTGTATCTAATGCTGTAATTTCTTTTTTACTTTTACTTTTTTTCTTTCTGCGCGTTGTCTCGCCCTATGTATGTCTACTCCACATGTAAAAAAAAAACAACAAAAACGTAAACCCAACAAAACAAATGTTTATACCTGTCTGTTGCTATAAACTCACACGTATTCCTATTTTGTATATTCAAAAAACTGCCCGTACCAAAAATATCCTCAATAATATATATATATATACATTCATATATATATGTCATATCCACCCAACAACAAACCAAACCAAACCAACCCAAACAGCCTATTGAAAACTGTAACTAAAACTATTGTGAAAAAATCAACTCTCCCCAATTGCAACATACAATTAGTATATGCCACATACCTAACCGGATGCGTTGGATAACCATGTACATTAATGCGATATACATATATATTTATATGGACTACGGTGGTGTATTGATTGATTGATTGATTGACGTTGGTGGTGAAAATTTAAGCTGCATGCTGCAAACGAAAATGAAAATGCTAACATAAAAGCGACATTCAAAAAAACACGTGCGACACTCGGGAGGTTATTTTGGTAACGGACAGCGAACAGGCGATGCGAACGTCGGGAGGCGCGTGCTCAGCTCCAATCTCAGCTCAGCTCAGCTCCAGCCTCAAACACAAGCGAAGAGAGCGCTGAGCTAGTTCTGTTGTAAATCGTTTGTCTGCTTTCTTCTAGACAAAGAACTAAGACACTTTGCCGCCATTTGTTATACGCGTAAGTCTCTCTTTTGTTGTAACTTCATTTTGTAGGTTAAGCTACCATCCCAGCAACAAACAAACAAACAAACAAAAAATACCCCTGCACAACACCGCTTTATTTGCTTATACAACACTGAAACTGAAAACCCACAAACAGCAAACAATTGGCTTACCTATTGTTGTACTCTTCGTAGTTTTTTGCAGTAGTTTGTCCACTTTCTACACAGATACACACACACACAAACATACACTCTCTCCCGCTCTCTCTCTCTAATTTCCAATGCAGGCAAGCAACAAATTTATCAACTGGTCATAAGTAAGCACCTTGTCGATATGAGAAACCAATTTTGTATGATCGTTTGCTAATTTATTGTACATATTGGACGCTCTGTGCTAACTGAAATATCTTGCCGTTGGTTGAGGTTCCTAACTTTTCCGCTAAATCCTAAACAAGATTTTGTGTTTTTGTCTAACTTTGATGCCTAAAAAACAAGAAAAACAATTTACTACATGTCCTATACCTTATGCCTTGTTTATGTTTCATTTTGTGTTCGTTTTTGTTCTTGCTTTGAAATCAAAGAGTACTAAAATTTTGATATTCTTCTATTTTCTTTTGATCTTCCAATTGAAACTGATGCACAGAATTTGACAAATTTCGTTCATAAGCCAAATTTCCGTTTCAATAACAACAATTGGCAATTATGGCAAACGAGCAACAACAATAAGAACAACAACGCCAATAAGAACAATCTGATATTCATGGAGCCCTTAACATATATCAAAGAGCTGCCCAGTGATGGGGCCGATGTGTCCGAGGAGACGGCCTACGATTCGTATTATACGCAATATACAACGCCCGATTCCATGGACTGTGGCAGCGACAATTTGCTGGTGACCTTCGACTATGGTTATAGCGATTCCATTGAGGCGCCACCAGTGCCAATGCCAACACCATCTCCAGCTGCCGCTGTCGCTCCAGGTCCCGCTACAGCTTATGCTGAGCATGAAGTGAATGGCGGGGATGCCGCCGACTGCGCCATTTGGTTTGGCACGCCCCCAAATGAGGCAAGTGCGTTCAAAGTGCATCACGTGCAGCACACGCAGCAGGTGTTCGAAGCGAGTCTGCAATCCTTAATATCCTACGATGTAGATGACTTTGAGGAGGAGCAGTCGGAACCAGAATCAGAACAAGAGCAAGCACAAGATCCATATCCAGAGAAAGAAGAGTATTTCTATGATAGCATCGAATGTTGAATGCACTTAAATTTTCATACCGTTCAATTCGCATACTTGTGTCACCCATATTTCAGCAACGGCAGCTTTTAATTATCTATAACATATAGGCAGATTTATATTTTATAATTTGATATCATAATTTAGCTAGTCTATGCAATATTCAGAGAGTTAGGCACGTGGTAAAAATTGATGGGGCGTATTGAGGGTATATAATATATATTGTATGTATGTTAGGTTATCTATCTTTGTATGTAGTATATTGAAAGACATGATTTAAACAATATGATATGATGTATATGTTATGTATGTTTATTTTTATAAATTGTACTAGGTCTGACCCAATGTAAATTGTTTATTTTACTCCTATTTATACCTATAACTATATATCTATATATGTTTGAGCATAATTTATATCTAGTTGATTGTGTGCATCTATTGTAATAGTCGTCATAAGTTTAATATTATGCACTATGCTTACTTATTTGTACTCTCAAACTAATTTAATGAAACTCGTATTAGTAGACAGCAGCTATAAAATTTAGTTGTTAATTATACAATTTAGTTAACACACCCATTGCATGTAATGTATGTACAGTTTTTTATATGAGCTATGGATTGAACTAAGCCAGCAAACGATTGAAATGAAAGGATTGTCTACACTAGAACTTATCGTATACTGTTATCAAAATGCGTTTACTACATTTATAAAACCCAATGAAAACAAAAATAACAATTATGATAACTAAAGCAGTTGAATCAAAGTATTTCAACATTAAAAAAAAACACTATTACTATATTCAAAAGGCGACAAATTTAAGCATATATCCATTTAAATAGCAATTGTAATTGAAGACAACTACTTATTAAAAACAAACAACAAAAAAAGAAACAAGAATAAAATCTATAAAAAAATTAAATTAACGGTGTTTTTTTATTTTCAACTCATAAATCAGAGCAATCAATAAAGTGGCAAAAAATTTAAACTAATTGAACATCTTCGGGCACTTTGGACTGCAAACCTGCTGCGTTGTGCCGCCAATTAAATACCCTTGCTGTCCATTAATATATGGAAATCCAAACAAAATCTATCTGAAGGTAATTATATGTAATAATTTAAGTGCTTCATTTATTTTATGCCAATTATTATCCAGTCTCGGCGATTCTGAAAAACATATGTAGAAGAACCTGTTCCGTACTTTTTATCAGTATGTACTGTAGAAAACGTGTGTACAAAGCAAACATTTATTAGGAAACTAGAGTCTAGTTTTTGTCAAGAACATAAAACGAAAAATGTGTGCATAGTTTTATAAACCTAATATTTCACACTATTTAATCTAACTGAACTCAGGTTTTCAGCCTAATCTAAATCATTTAGTTATTGACATAGTCGGTAAAAAATTTATATGTTGTTTTGTAAGGGTATTCATACAATTGGCAATCGCGCGTCTCGTGCGCACTCTATTCAATCGGCAGTGTCAATATTTTATTTCTAAGTAAATTTGATGTATGGAATGCTTATGCTATATAGAGGCGCATAATTCAACTGCCAGACAGACCGAAAGAGAGCGAGAGAGAGAGAGAGAGAGAGAGAGAGAGAGAGAGAGAGAGAGAGAGTGATAGAGGGAACGCAATAGACTCTCTACCCGTATGCTTTTACAGTCAGTCTCAGTTGGTCTGCGCATTGCTGCGACTTCATATACTTCTCTCGCTGTGGCACCAACAACCAGTTGGCTAAGCACACTTCACGGCAATACAATACGACCGGAACGGGTTTGCTTTGCAATTCAATTGATTTCAAAATGTGCGCACTGCAATAAAACGACTCGGAGATTAGCTGCGAGTGCCGGTTAAACTAACTTAACTTGATCCGCTGCCAAAAAAAAGAAGCCTGCTCAGACTCAAATAAATGCCAAAGACACAGATATGCGCTTATCAGTACAGCGCGTAGTCCGCCAAAGATACGAGCCACGCAGCACATAGCCAGCTGCTGCAGCACGCGATCATGGAGCGCCACATGGATTTCGATGAGATTCTGGCCAAGTGCGGCAACAGCCATCGCTACCAATACCTCCTGCTGGGGCTCTATGGCTTCCTAATGGTGGTCGTGTCCATGCACTACTTCTCCCAGAACGTGATCAGCTTCGTGCCCGATCACTGGTGCTACCACGAGCAGCTGGTGAATCGCAGTTTTGCGGAGATCGAGGCCATCTACAATCAGTTCGAGAAACCCTCGTGCACGCGTCTGGCGACACTCGGTTCTGATTTCGATGAGCGTAATGCGACTATCAGCGAGGAGCCCTGTGACCGTTGGATTTACAAGTACGATTTTGGGTTTAGGAGCATGAATACCGAGGTGGGTCTAACACAAGTAACACATTAACTGTAGGTCTAGAAGGAAAGCACTGTGAATATTAATTTACACTTTGATTTAAATAGTTTTAAGCAGGTGTTTTTTTTTTCAAATTAAGAGTGTAGCCTAATAAAAAGGTATTTGAAACAGATATAAATAATGTCCAATCTCCGAAATCGAAGTGCATAACATGATGACAATAATTTTCTAGTACCTATTTTTTTATTTATGTATTAATACTATATATAACATATTAAATTATAATATTAAACATATTTAAAATATTTCCAATTTTCCAATTTTTTATTGCTTATTTTTATCTTTAAATTTAAACAACATTTTATTTTGAAAATTTTACACTTTTCATTATTAAAATACATTTTTTTCATTTTTTAAATTTAAATCTGTTTTATATTGCGTTATTAATGTTTATTAAGAGATATAGCCGTTTGTAACAATATATTTATCCAGCTCAATTGGGTCTGCGATGCAGCGTACAAGGCGCGTGTTGGCCAGTCCTTCTTCTTTGTGGGCTCGATGTGCGGCACGCTCATCTTTGGCCTGCTGGGCGATCGGATTGGACGCGTTAAGGCGGTCATTTTGGCCAATTGGTGTGGCTTCCTGGGCGATTTCTTGACCATATTCACGGGCAGTCTGACCGCCTTCTCCATAACACGTTTCGTTTCTGGCCTGGCTGCTGACGCAAACTCGTATCTGATGTACATTCTGGGTAAGTGTAAATTGACAGCTGGCGCCGCAACTGCGTTAACTCCAACAGTTATCGAATATGTCTCGCCCTCGCTGCGCAATGTGGGTCTGAACACGGTTTTGGGCCTGTTTTACTCGTTGGGCCTGATCGGCGCCTCTTGGCTGGCTGTGCTGGTGGGCCACTGGCGCCTGTTCCTGGCGTGCTCCTCGCTGCCGCTGCTGCTGGTCACACTGTTCTACTTTCTGGTGCAGGAGAGCGCCCAGTGGCTGGTCACGCGCAACGACATCGATGGGGCCATCAAGCGCTTGCGGCGCGTGGCCAAGATGAATCGGCGCGTGGTCAGCGACGACGACTTCAAGGCGTTCCGCGGCTACTGCCAGCTGCACTACCGCAAGGCGGCGGCGGCGGCGGGCGGCGAGGGGCAGGAGCAGGCCAAGCTGCTTGACATGCTGAAGACGCCGCGCATGCGCAGCAGCGCCTTCAAAATGCTGCTCATTTTGTAAGTTATTTCGCGTGCGAGGCCGCGGCCCAGTCGTAATCGATCTCTGTGCCGCCCCACAGCGTCATCGTGGTGCCCTGCTACAATACGATTGCGCGGAATGTGGAGGGCCTGGGCATATCGCCGTTCGTGATGTTCTCGCTGAACGCGCTGATGCTGCCGCCCTCGGGCTACCTGCAGGGACTGCTGCAGGACGTGACTGGGCGCAAGGCGACGGCGGTCAGCTGGATGGCCATCACGGGCCTGTTTGCGGCAGCGGCGGGTCTGGTCATTTCGCAGGGCCACAATCGGAATGTTTACCTCTTGGTCGGCCTGACGCTGGTGGCACGTTTCGGCGTCTCGATTGCCGATGGGGCCAGCTCCCAGCTCTGCACCGAGCTGATACCCACCTGTGTGCGCGGCAGTGGCGTGGCCGTTGCACACGTCGCCGGCTTCGCGGCCTCGTTCCTATCGCCGTACATTCTGCACCTGGCCACGTACTCGAAGCCCGCGCCCTCCGTTATAGTCGGCCTGCTCTTCCTCTCTGGCGCTTATGTGTGCCTGCTGCTGCCCGAGACGCGCCACAGGAAGCTGCCCATGTCCCTGGCCGAGGGCGAGGAGTTCGGCAAGGACGAGCGCATGTTTGATTTCCTGCATCATCTGCGCAAGCAGGAGGCCACAGAAGTGGAGCTCGAGGCAGAATTGAAATCAAAGGACGTCGACAAATGAAAATTAGTTTTCACTTGGCCTGCAATTTCTAGATGTTTAATCACTTGCATTTTATTCAATTCAAAATTAATTTTAAACTCTCTATAATAATATACGTTTCATCAATTCCAGCAAAATTATCGATTAAAATTTAAATGAAATAGAAAGAATGATGATTGATGGATTGCCAATTTAGGATTACAAGTCTACTAAACAAATGCAAATTTAGAGATTAAACATGTTTTGTTATTTTTCGCGTTTTGTCTAATCTTATTCATAGAAATTGTGCACTTTAACTAAATTTAAATAATACAAGCAAAAAAAAAAGCAATCGCTAAAACACTTGAAAATACTATCATTAAAAATATTCGATATAAAACTAAACTATATTAAACTATTTTTAAAAATCTGTTAAATCCCAAAAAAAAAATGTAAAAATTCAAAACTTGCAAAAAATGTTATTTACAAATGATAAACAAGAACAAAATATGATTGAAATTATTTGAGAATCATAGAAATTTAGTAAAGACAATTTAAAAAGTTGGTTATCTAAATATGATAAAATGTGTTATCGTGTAAACTTAAGTTGTTTTATTTTGAGGCCTAATTCCCGTTTCTACAATATACGCAAACTAAAAATTATTGTAATTATTGGTAAATGCAAAGTAGATGATTTACGGATTTCTTATCGACTAGTAATTCCGAAAGCTGTGACACACATCTGTCCGGTGGAATCGATAACCGTGATGAGAAGCGTGCTGAAATTAAAAAAGCGCTTATCGTTAATGAGTACTACAATCAATACGACTATAAGTTGGACGCGATTCTAGCCTTTCAGTTCGCTGATATAGCATTGGCCGCTTATCAGTCAAGGAAAACTAAAGAGGCATTCCAGCAATCGTGGAGCGAGTGAATTTATTAGAGTCAAACATCAGCTGGCTGCCATTGCGGTCGCCATCGAAACTCGCTCTCTAAACCGTTCGGCAGAGCGGCCTCAGCTGGCAGTACGTGCGTGGCATCGGCTGAGAGCTGACGAACTGACGAGCGCTTCTCCAGACCAGACCGGCCAGCGTTGAATCTCAATCGGTGGGCGAATAGCGACAAGACAGCGCTATGGATTTCGATGAGATACTGGCCAAGTGCGGCAACAGCCATCGCTACCAATACCTGCTTCTCGGCCTCTATGCCTTCCTCATGTGCGTCACGGCGATGCACAACTTCTCCCAGAACGTGATCAGCTTCGTGCCCGATCACTGGTGCTACCACGAGCAGCTGGTGCACCGCAACTTCGCCCAGATCGAGGCCATCTACAGTCAGTTCGAGAGGCCCTCATGCACGCGTCTGGCGACACTCGGCTCGGACCTGGATGGCCGGAATGCGACTGTCAGCGAGGAGCCCTGTGACCGCTGGATTTACAACTACGATTTTGGGTTTAGGAGCATGAACACCGAGGTGAGTTGCGACTAGTTTTAATTGCCCTGTTGTTTCGATTATCTTATCTGCGCCAAACAGCTAAATTGGATATGTGATGAGGCCTATAAAGCGCCCGTGGGACAATCTTTCTTCTTCGTGGGCTCCGTGTGCGGCACGCTCATCTTTGGCCTGCTGGGCGATAAGATTGGACGCATCAAGGCTGTCATTTTGGCCAATTGGTGTGGCTTCTTCGGCGATTTCTCGACCATTTTCGCGACCAGCCTGCCCGCCTTCTCCATAACACGTTTCGTTTCTGGTCTCGCCGTGGATGCCAACAGCTATCTCATGTATATTCTGGGTGAGTATTGAGTATAAGCACCCATTTGCGTTGGGCCTAAGGAAATGCATCTCTTGCAGCCATCGAATATGTCTCCACCTCCATTCGGAATGCGGGTCTGGGCATAATTGTGGGTCTCTTTTACTGCCTGGGCATGATCTGCTCCAGCGGGCTGGCTGTGCTGGTGGGCCACTGGCGCCTGTTCCTGGCGTGCTCCTCGCTGCCGCTGCTGCTGGTCACACTGTTCTACTTTCTGGTGCAGGAGAGTGCCCAGTGGCTGGTCACGCGCAACGACATCGATGGGGCCATCAAGCGCTTGCGGCGCGTGGCCAAGATGAATCGGCGCAGCGTCAGCGAGGCTGACTTCGAGGCCTTCCGCGGCTACTGCCAGGTGACTTGCGCCAAGAAGGCGCACGAGTCCAGCGAGGAGGCGGACAGGCTGTCGGACATGTTCAAGACGCCGCACCTGCGCAAGACGATAATCGTGATGCTGACCGTATTGTTAGTGGGCGAGCGGGCCGAGGCTGATTGTCTGAGACTGATTGGCTGCTCTCTTCTTCCAGCATGATCATCACGGTCTGTTACAACACCCTGGCTCGCAATGTGGAGGGCCTGGGCCTGTCGCCCTTCATTATGTTCTCTCTGACCGCACTGACGCTGCCGGTCTCGGGCCTCATCCTGGCCAATATCCAGAGGCGCCTCGGCCGCAAGGGCAGCTCGGTGCTGGCGATGCTGCTCACCGGCCTGTTTACGGCGGCCAGCGGGGTGGCCCTGTCCTTTTGGCAGCATCCCAGCACAGTGCTCCTGGTCGCCCTGACGCTGGCCTCGCGCCTCGGGCTCTCGCTCTGCTTTGGCGCCACGCTGCTCTTTTCCACGGAGCTGGTGCCCACCTGCGTGCGGTCCCGTGGCCTGGGCGCGGCCCATGTGGCCGGCGCGGCTGCCTCCCTGGTCTCGCCATACATCCTGCACCTGGGCACCTACTACAGAGCGGCTCCGTCGATTACGCTCTGCCTGCTGTTCTTCATCAGCGCCTATTTGTCCCTCCTGCTGCCGGAGACGGCCAACCGAAAGCTGCCCATCTCCCTGGCCGAGGGCGAGCTGTTTGGCCGGGAAGAGCGCATGTTCGACTTCCTGCGCCCAGCCAGGACCGAAGTTGCAGTCGAGGCTGAAGCGAAGCGCGATGCCGAGACACGCGAGAAACTCATGTCTTCGTAAATTTCCAAGTTCTTAAGTTTTGTCAATTAATCAATTAAGCTGCGGCAGCTCATCAAAGTATGTGAAGCATGTTTTCTCAGCGGGCAGAAGTAATTAAGTGTCGTACTTAAGAGCATTAGACTACAGCATACCCTGTAAGCAAGTGAATACATGAAAACATAGGCCAGAGACGTTCTCTTAAATATTATAACAATGCAGAGAGTCGCAAAAGTATTTTCATTGCAAAGAAACTCTTATATTTAGTTTTGGTTAGAACATTTGAAATAAGTCTTTACCAGTCGATGCCTTAATTTTCGCTTTCTGTGAATAATAAATAGATTTAAGATAGCGCGGTAAACATGAATTTTTATTTTTTTTTTATTGTATATTGGCACAGCATTAAAAACTTAAATAACTGAGTCAACAAAATCTTTGTATACTTGGCATATTATGCATATTAGCTAAATCTGAATTTTAGCGCATATAACGTCGCTAGCTAAACACACTTTCTTTCGTACTAAGCATTTAAAGTATATAATCGAATTGTTGTACAAAGGAAAATAAATTTCCCTTTTCTTATAAACTAAATATATTTTTAGAAAATACACAGACAACGAACAAGTGTTTTTTTTAAATTTCAATATATGTCTACATATCGCTCTCTTTGCATAACTGTGTGTTATAAGCGTATAAGTTGAAGTATAAGAGTGCTTTTGGACCAATTAACAAAATAACAAGAATCGAAATAAGTTGACCGTGGAGCGTGTTTAGAATAAAAGCGAGTATTTAACACAGATGCCGGAAACAAGTTGAAATTTAAATTGAGTATAATCTTTATATACCGCCAAATGTTTATACACCAGTGGAGCATATATCTTCTACATAAAAAATAGCACATCACGCACTTGAAATAAACAAAAATTTCAATCATAAATCTGGCATCGAATAATAAAGTATATATGTATATAAACTTTTTCTCCTGATAAGCAACCAGATGCGGGATTTAAACGTGTTCAATGGATAATCGAGTCAACTATTTGATTTCATTTAGTTATACGAACCGAACTTTCCGCTTATGTATGTATATGAATATTTATGTGTATATATGCATATATTCAAAATTGGTTTTCGGCATGCTCGAGAGCGCGTTCACACAGACGCCGGTCTCTGTTTCGATTAAGGCGAATAAGCGAGTTCACTTAAATAATAAAACACTTATTTCGTAATGCTCAGCTCTGGTCGGCACGCCAATGCCATAAGCAAGCGAGGCAATCTTATCGCAATCGGACTGAAACAGAAACTAAATCCCGCACTGAGGCGCGCCATGCGAATCTGTTGGCGCGGCTATCACTCGGCAGTCGTCAACGAATCTCCGGCGGAGCACGGCGAGAGCGCGTACCCCAAATGGATTTTGACAGGATACTGGCGAAGTGCGGCGACGCGGGACGCTATCAGTGCCTGATGCTGCTGCTAATGGGCTACATAGCGTTCACCAGCACCGTGCACTACTATTCCCAGAACATAATTGGCTTTGTGCCGCAGCATTGGTGCTATCACGAGCAGCTGGCGAACCGCAGCCACGCGGAGATCGCCGCCGTCTACGCGCCGTTCGGCAAGGAAGCCGGGTGTACGCGCCTGGACCGGGTGCAGATCCTCGACGATGGCTACAATGTGACGGCGAGCGACAGCAGCTGTGAGCGCTGGATCTACAAGTATGACTACGGATTCCGCAGCATGAATGTCGAGGTGAGTGGTCCGCGGGGTCGCCAACCGCTGAACGAGACTGATCCAGCAGCCGTTGCAGCTCAATTGGGTCTGCCAGAATGCGTACAAGGCGCGCATTGGCCAGTCCCTGTTCTTTCTGGGCTCGCTGCTGGGCACCTTCGCCTTTGGCATGCTGGGCGACCGGATTGGACGCGTGCGCGCGGTTATATTGGCCAACCAGTGCGGCTTCGTCGGCGACTTCCTGACCACGTATGCCACCAATCTGGCGCAGTTCAGCGCCTTCCGCTGCATCTCCGGCCTGGCTGCAACCGCCAACTATTATCTCATGTTTATTCTGGGTAAGCATTGCGTATCTGCTCAACTATTTATCAGCTTTGCTCAGCGCGCTCTCTCTCTCCCCCCCTTCTCTGCTTCAGTGCTCGAGTACCTGTCGCCGCGGCTGCGGAATATGGCCATCAGCGCCACCCTGGGCGTCTGCTGCTGTCTGGGCGGCCTGGTGGCGCCCTGGCTGTCGGTGCTGGCCGGCAATTGGCGCATCTATCTGACCTTCTCCGCGCTGCTGCAGCTGGTGGTGGCCGTCTTCTATCTGGTGGTGCAGGAGAGCGCCCAGTGGCTGATCACGCGCAACAACGTGGAGGGCGCCATCGCCCGGCTGAAGCACATCGCCCACTTCAATGGCCGCCAAGTGGCCGCCGCCGACTTCGAGGCCTTCCGCCAGCACTGCGCCGCCAAGCGCAAACAGGACAATCAGCAGCAGAAGGCGCGGCTCCTCGACCTGCTGCGCACGCCGCGCCTCCGCAAGACGGCGCTCATCGTGATCCTCTGCTTGTGAGTGCTGCCCGCATCCACTTGAGTCCGTTACAGATATTTCCCGTTTCCCTCGCAGCATGTTGATATCCCTCAGCTTTAACACCATCTCGCGCAATGTGGAGGGCCTGGGAATGTCGCCGTTTGTGGTCTTCTCGCTGTTTGCGCTGGTGGTGCCTCCGTCGGGCTTTCTGCAGGGCCTGCTGCAGACCCGGCTGGGCCGCAAGGCCACCTGCTTTGTGGCGCTGCTCTGCACCAGCCTGCTGTCCGGCGCCTTGGGCGCGGCCCTGACCTACGAGGGCGCCCAGCTGAAGGCCAGCCTGCTGCTGGCCTTTGCGCTGCCCACGCGCCTGGGCATCTCCATGTGCTACACCACGTTCTCGCAGTACTCCTCGGAGCTGCTGCCCACGTGCGTGCGCTCCCGGGGCATAGCCACTGCGCATTTGGCCGCCGCGGCGGCCTCATTCACCTCGCCCTACCTAATACACCTGGGCACCAAGCTGGCCGCCGGGCCACCGCTCATTCTGGCCGGGGTGCTGCTGGCTACGGCGCTGTGTGCGCTGCTCCTGCCGGAGACGAACAACAGGTGAGGCGCGGTGCGGTCCCAAAGCCAACCTGTTTAGCTATAAATTCGGTGTCGTTGTGTGTGCTTTAGGCAATTGCCCATTACGCTGGAGGACGGGGAGGCCTTCGGGAAGGGCGAGTCGATGCTCACCTTCGACTGCTGGCGAGCGCGGGACGATGATGTCCGCAAACAGCCCGCGGAGGAGCTCAGGCTGACTGCGCCCAACGGAGTGCGGGACACGGACGAAACGGAAGCCGAAGCGGAAGCGGAACTTGTAACGAGACAGGAAGCGTAAAATAGCCCACTCGTGCCACTATTTAAAGAAACCAGAGTATTATAGATAAAACACACAGTTTAGTTCCGAAAGTTGTTGTAGATGCGAAATTTGCTTTTATTTGATTGATTTTGGGTCACAGTATTCAACATAATATTAATTTAGGTGTTTCTCTTTATATATATGTATATATGTATTTGTATGCATGTATGTGTAAACTCTGTAATCCTGTAGTAATTGCTTACATAAGTATAAGTAAAGTGTACACAGGTCATGTACTCATAAAAGGGTATGTAAACATTTGCATTTATCTTTATATACGCCATAAGTATTACGGCCTCAATTTTAACGATTTTGGATTCAATTTTTTTTTTTTGTAAGTTTTTTTGCCTTCTTTTTTAAGTACTAGAGAAAGTCTTACATGGTACAAAATAGAGGTTTAGACCTTGTTTGAAACTCACAATGGAAAAACTTGTATAGCACAGTAGGAGGTCAGAGCCCAAACTTAATGCTAGGTGACATATCCAGGGCAGAGATTGCGGAAAATATATATTTGTATATTTGTGTTTTTCGTTTTTTTTTTTAATCATTGGTTGCCATTGCCATTCTGCTTTTGTTCCATATTGAACCATAACCCATTTAAACTCTTTTTCACAATTTACATATATTAATCGGCTTTGCATTCAAACTTCTGTTTTTATCTTTGTAAGCATCATAGAACCTAGGGAAATGTTTATCATATTTCTAAATTCGGTACATTGAATACCCTTAACTCGAACCAACATTACACTTAAAGTATTTTTCATCACATCAGTTTCAGGAATGGAACAAAAGTGTGCTACTTCCAAATCCCAATTCTGCATGATAACTAAGAGAACAGAAACTTTGTCAACGATTATCGTGTTGGGTGTAATTCCATAAAACTTTCTTTGTATATTAACGCAACATATTTTGGGGGCATAGCTCTATAGCTCCGCCAACTTATTGAATAACTCTATATCTGATTTTTATTTCAATTTGTTTGTGATTTTCTGTTTTTTGTTTTCATTTTTTTTGTTCTTGAATCTTAAATGCTACATTTGAGCACTTTTTGCAATTGCTGTCAAATACAATAAGTACGTAAATATTTCATCATGCACATAATTATATGATGTATTTCTTGTTGGTATCCAAGCGGAGACCTGACAAAAGGATTGCACTAAACGTTAAGCTCTTGCCGGGTTTTGGACACGCCGTAAAACAGTTTGCGTTCGCTTAATGCTAGAATTATTCTTGCTACTTATTTCTTGTATATGTGTGTATATAACTGACTTTATGTGTATCTCATAATATGTGTATACTATATATTGTAGGATTGTATTATAAATACCATGTAATAAACACTAGTTCACAATAGTTCAGTTGAATCCAAAAAATGCGTAAACAGTAAAAAGGTAAAAAGATTTCTCATGATTTTCTCGGTACTCCAGAGTAAATACTAGGAGTTTATAGCACCATGTGAGTGAGTAGTGAGTGAGTGTGAATATGAGTCAATAGTCAAATGTACATAGGTATCAATTGTTAAAACACAATTCACAATTCATGTGTTTGGTTTTGTAGAATTAGGTCAAAGGTTGTAGTTAGAGTAGGGTTGATCTTCTGGCTTGCCTTGAGGCCAGGCTTAAAGTAAAAAAATATATAAATAGATGTATTGTAAGAGCTACGTTGAACATTAGAGACGAAAAATAAACTACTTGTATAAACATATATTTAGTATATATGTATATGATTAGGCTGTCAACAATTTTGGATTTCTTTTATCATATCATAATTATATATCCGCTGGCATCGATCACCAGCAAAAAGTTTAAATCGTTTGAGTGTTGTGTAGTTAAGTGTTATTCTTCTCTAATATATGCTACTAAATACCATTTATTTTTTTGTTGCAATATTTGCTGCTTATTGTTTGACTTTATATCATTTGATTTTGATGTTGAGAAAATTCTAATGCCCACGTTTACATACATAAGTATCTCAATATATAGTTTATCTTAAGCCCTGTGGGTCTTATATCATCATTCAACATCATCGAATTTTGTGTGTGTGTGTGTTTCGAAAACATTGAGTATAAAAGACAAGCGGTATTTAGGCAACGAGTGATTCAGCAATTTTCTTTTATCAAAAAACATCTCCTATAAATCTTTGTTTTATTTTTATTTTGTTATTTCTTTGAGTTTCATTCAACGTTATTAATTTGTATGCGCGTAGGTTTCTTCAATGTAAACTTACACCAAAAGCATTCATAAGATTCGTTTTTCTATATTAAGTTTAATTTTTTTTTCTTTAATTTATTTTGTTTTTAACACATTTTAAGTATTTAACGAACGCCTTAAAGAGCTGCCTCGTAGTATTTATATATAGGTGAATATCAAAATTCCACAACAAACAGATTTTTAGCAACAAGAGGTTGGAGGGAATGTGACATATAGATATTTGTATTTCATTTTGGCTGCTATTTACTTGAGTTCTGGTGGGTCTCTAGTCATGAAGTATGAGTATTTAGTTATTACTCATATGAAGATATGAAGCCTAGCTGAGTTTTTGCTTTATATAGTTTATTATATAGTTGCACAGTTGCTTGCGATATGCTTGAAGTCTGGATTGATATATATGTATGTATATGTATATAAAGTTTCGAATGCCCTTGACTTATGAGCTATGGGGAGTACGAGTGTTGGGACTGTTGTAAAAATAAAAATAAAAACGAAACGAAAAGTTGCATTTACAAAAACGTTGTTACTTGTATTTTTCGATTATTATTGGATAGGTACTAGTACATATGATGTATTACATAGCTTAGAGTTAATGTCGGTTTAGTTATCGTAGGTTTAATGCATACAGTATGCAAAATTACACATTCCATTTGATTTTGGACAAAAAATACACACACAAAAGAACTTAGATGCCTAGTAAGCCTTAAAATATATACATATATATATGTATATATATATATATATATATATATATATATATATATTTTATATGTGGGCTAATTTGTTGTCATCGTCGCTTTACTGAGCAATGTTTGCTTTACAATTTGTAGTATTTTCTGGGATATAACCCGCTTATAATTAGTGCAATAATTTGATAACACTTTTGTTGTTACTTTGTTTGTTTTACGCTTGTTTTTTTTTTTCGTATTTGAACGCTGTGCTGCTTAAACTACATAAACAATATAGATAATTTGCAGTGTCATCGCCAATGCCAATGCTAATGCTGATACCTTGCCAGACAGATATATACACATATATGTATATATTCGTCTGCCTGTCATATATTCGAGTATTGAAAATCTTTCTAAATCGTTCTAAATTGCGTGCTTTACTTTCGAATCGATATTGAGTGTGCCAACAATTAATCAATCAATCAATCAATCTGTAAACGAATCGTATCGAATCGCATATTGAATTTCATTCATGCTTAACTTTCTAGTAATGCTTGTCATCGTACCCTATTATGTAATAGCTACATATTCCATAATTAATACAATACAACACAACACAATACAATACAAATACAATACAATACAAATACAAAGACAATACAATATAGGTATTCGTGTGCCGTGGGGCAAAACTCTAACTGCAACATTATATGTACGTGTAGGGTAGGTATTGGTTGGGGTGTGTGTGTGTGTGTGTGGGTGTGTGGCTGGGCAATAAGTTACTACAATGCAAATTGAGACGGGAACTGTGCCTATGGCAATGTGGCACGTATGCCATCCAGAGTGGAGCGCAGCACTAAGCTGCCTTCCACCCAAAAGTTGGGACGATCCAGCATATTCTGCCAGAGCGATAGCTCCTTGCCAGTGGCATCCATCCAGTCCACCTGGCGCCCATAGCTGCGACCTAATGATAGAACAAAATAAAAACTTCAGCTGTGCATCCTTTTTGGCAACGGTTGTCGGGTTGACCTACCTGTGCCCAGGGAGAAGCGAATGCCGCCCACAAACTCGTTGCTGGCCAAACGATCGTGATCCCAAACGGTCAGCTCCAGGGCGCGCTCCGACAAATCGTCCAGCGAGACATCCTCGTAGACGAACGTATAGTTCCAGCTGGGGTGCAGCGTGCGCTTCACCACGGGCGTCTTCTGCTTGGAGCTGCGCGTGCGATCCGGCAACAAGTAGCTGAGATCATAAGAAGGGGCTTTAGTATGTGGCAACTTTTGCGTTTGGGGCACACTCACCTCTTGCAGAAGGCGTCGCAGGTGCCATTGGTCTTGATGGGACTCAGGTGCTTGGCCTCCTTGACCAGCACGTGCAGCTGGCCGCCCTTGGCGCAGCGGTCGGACTTGGATGCCACCGACTTAATGCTGCCACCGAATTTGCGCAGATTCGACGAGCTGCCAGTTAGGCTGGAGCCGCGCGAGAAGAACGAGGTTTTCAGACTCTCGGGCGGAATGTATTTCAGGCCCACGACAATATCGCCGCGATAGGTGGCCACCTCATCGAAGGGTTCGCTCTGCGGTTGGTCAAGGTAACAGATTATAGTTGGGGCTAGAAGTTGGGCTGGCCACGAGAAAACTTACGCGCTCCTGCAGCAGATACCACTGCGACTGTGGATTGTCGAAGAGACGACCCTGGAGATTAACGCTGACCTCGCCGAGGAAGTCGTTGCGTCCAAACATGTCCGAGTGCCACACGGTTAGCCACAAGGTGCGCGACTCCAGGCTGGAAATGGGCGTGTGGAAGCGCAGCGTCTCATCGAAGATGGGGTTCAGAGTGTGCTTCTTGACCTTGGTCTTGCGCTTGCCGGCCTTGGACTTGTCGGGCAGCAGATATACCTGGAAGCAGCAAGGAGCATGGTGTTAAAAATGAGTTGGCATTGAGTGTCGCCGGGTCGTTACCTTCACATAGGGATCGCTGCGATTGCGCTTGGCGTCCACCGCGGCCAGATCCTTGCAGCGCACCACATGTATCTCCAGAGCGCCCAGCTTGTAGTTGTACTGCATGCCAAACTCCACCTGACCCTTGACCACAACGGTGCCGTAGCGACCCTCGCCGGCGCCCGAATAAACGCTGGCCATCGACTCCGAGCGAACCTTTGAAGGAGCACAAAGTTATAAATAAGTATAAATAAGGGGGAGAGGGGTGGGGGATATTTTACTTACGCCCAGGGAGCTGAGGCTGCTGCGATTCTGATGCATGGCCACCAGGCGATCGATGTCCTCATCGGACTGCGCCGGCCACGCCTCGCTGGAGGCGCGCGACTGTACGGGACTGGAGGCGGCATCCGGATGGCGCTGTCCAATAACCGGCGAGCGATTTAGCTCCTCGGCCGCGGCCTTGGCTTCCTCTGTGGAAAGAGAAATGAAATTCATTTCAGACGTTTCCTCAATTACGGCTAATGAGCACTCATCAGACACTCGGACACACATTCAATATGATTGAGAAATAGCAGAAATAACAGCGAAAATGATTCATTTGAGGGGCGAGCGTCAGTTGGGTGCATGAAAACGTGGCACGTGAAAGCGGCATGCAACAGACAGGCGGGCGGACGTGGCAGGTAGGCAAGTGAAGCTGTGCCGCCTACCTTGCACCTCCCGAAAGGTGACATGAAGCGGCGTGCGCCGTTGGAATGTCAGCGACAGCCGCAGCCGCCCTTCAGCAGCAGCAGTAGCAGCGCTCGCGCCTGGCAGGTCTTCCTCGAGCGTTTCGAGAAAGCGGTCCGAGTTGGAGCGCAAGCTGTCGTCCCAAGTCCAGGCGCGATGCTGCTGCTGTTGCTGCTGCTGTTGCAGAGGCGGCGCACTGTTGCTGCGCTGCACGCCGGCCGCTGCCGCTGCCGCCGCCGCCTCGTCGCTCGCCCGCATGAAGCTCGTCTCAGCCGTTTGCTCACTTTGCCGGCTGGTCGCAGCCTCGCGCTGCTTCATCTCCATTATGTAGGCGGCGACCTTGGCGTCTATGTCGTCGTCCTCCTCCTCGGAGTCGTAGTGATAGCCGCCCATGCCACAGCCTCCCCGTCGGCCGCAGCACTTGCCCCACTGCAGCAGCCACTTCCACTTCGATTTCGTCGAGGCGCCGCTGCGCCAATGGTAGCTGCGTTGGCGTCGCCGCCGCCGTCGACGCCAGCACCAGCAGAGGCGCTGCCATCGGCGCTTGGCCTGGTTCGGGGGCGTGGGCGTGGCTGTGGCATGACTGCTGTTGCGCAAGCGATTGAGTGCAGCATATTGTATTTTGCCCGCAGCGGGATTGGTCTCCACGCCCACGCCCGCCCTCGCGCCCGCGCCCGCGCCCTTTGGCACTGTCTTCACTGCCTTGCCGTAGTTGTGCACACTGGCAATGGCAGCGGACCTGGACGGACGCACGAATGCATTGTAGCCGGTGGTGGCATCTGTCGGAGCCTTGTTTGGCCCCCGCTTGCCAATTAAACGCGTCACTTTTCTCATTATCTGCGCAGAGTTTTGTAATTGAACGGATCTGCCATTAATTGACGCAGCTTTTGAGTCTGAGAAACGTTTGACGTCAGTCTTTCCTTGAATACCCTGTCGCCATAAAATTGATAAAAAGGGCAATGCCAATGTGTATTTTATCTTAATATACAGATCTGTCTAGTGGTTATTTCGGGAACTTATTTTTTAGATATAATAAGAATTAGATATAATAAGCAAACAAATCAGCGCTTTAAAGATATAAGGGATATCTGCTAGTCGAGCACTTTTCTGTTTGCTTTCCAGTTGCTTTTGCTCTGCTTAAAAGTGCTTATCTCAGGGACTATAAAAGTTGGCGCTAGCCCAATAGGTATTTAGGTTCTCGTTTAGTAAACCCAAAATATCAACAAACAAAAACAAAAGAAAAGAAATAAATCACAGCTTTTAAAGATCTGTTTTGGGCACACAAGGGATGTCTGCTAGTCGAGCAATTTCATCTGGCGAATTTGTTTTCTAGTTGCAAAAACTTAATTGCATAAAGCAACAACAGCGACAACAACAAAAGTTGCCAACGGGTTTGCCACTATTTTGCCAGCTGGTCGAAACGTCGCTTTGATAAACTCACGATGAGTTCTGATAATCAACTGGGGGTTGCGATAAGCAATCTACACATAGAGCAGAAAATAAAATAAGTGTGCTGCGGAAATTTTGACACGTAATTGGGTTTAGAATTTTCGAATGTGTTATCTAAGCTGCGAATATGCTGAGGTTGGGCAACAACGGGGAAGTGAACTCAAGGTGTTTTTAATTCAATGGAGATTATGCCACATCGCACTTGAACTTGCCGCAGCCTTGATTCGTGCCCGCAATTAGATAGCCCCACAGTCAGATAATGGCCGTAATTTAGCTGTGAACTATTTAGAATTGAAGGCTTGCCAAAGCAAACAAACAAACAAACAAACATACAGCGACAATAGAAAAACAAACTGGGTCATACAACGCCCCAAAAGCAGACAAATTCACAATGGAAGCGATTCATAAAACTGTTTCGACTTGAATTAATAATTATTTTTATTATTTTTTTGTGTTTTTTGCTGTTAAAATTTTCCTTCAATGCAGTCACGATTTGTCGACAATGTTTTCATTTGAAATTATTTTTATTTCTCAATTTAAATTCCTTATAGCCCTTTTCATAATTTCCGCTAGTTTGGCATACTTCAGCAGCGCCAGCGCCAGCGCCAGCGCCAAAAGCGTGTACAAAATCACCTTCAAGGCAAAGCCCAATAAAAACGAAAATGAGAAAATAAACAAAAAACGAAACGAAAGAAAACTAAACACTTTCACTCTTGAATCGTTCGACGTTACGACTTATAGAGCTAGGCATAGGGGTTTTTTCTTTTTGTATTAAATACGATTTCGAATCGTAGCTCGATTTCAATTTCGATTTATGGAGCGCGTCGTGATCAGGTGCCGTTAAGCGTGGCGTTATAACTGAGCCACTGGGTGAAGAACCCAACCACAACTTGAGAGGCCCGCAAATCTAAGTTTTATTCAATTATTGAAATATTGAACTTTTTCGGGGAGGTCGCCGCTCTCAGTCGTAGCGCCAATGAAAGTGCAATTAACGAAATGATTCCAGCTGTGGCATGTGGCGGGCGAGTGCAACAGAGACGGTTATATTTGATCTGGTCGTAAGGTTAATTTGATTACAAGCGCCACAAATACCGGGTGTGTCGTTGAACACACAGGGTGCCTGCCGACACAGGGTGCCCAGGTCTGCACGTTTCCGCAACAATAATACTTTCAATTAATTTGAAAGCGCTTGTTGCATGCCTCACTTGGCATTTAAATGTTGTAGCCATATGCAAACAGTTTTAAGCGCAGCATTTAAAAATGCCGGATGGGAAGCGTGCTTCCGTGGTGCACTGTGGTGCAGCCAAGCACGAAAACCACTCGAAATTCTGTTGCTCAGTGTCAACGCGGGTTCAAATACATTAATTATTTTTATGCAAAAAGCAAATAATCGCATAGCAAACAGGAAATAAACAAGCCAAACACTCTATCAACGTCAAGAGCTTAAATGATATTGTGCGCAGACATTGAGTGTACTTCAGCTACAGCTTCGGCTACGGCTTCAGATCCATTGAACCAGTGGCCAAGCGTATAATTGTATTTATTTTCAGGTAACATTGCCGCCAAAAAATAAGAGAAACAAGTAAGAACGTTGAGTCGGGTGTAACCCATAGCGCAATACTCATGTACAGTGCCTGCCAAATTTGGAGACTCTGGCTTTAAAATTTTATTAAAATTGTAAAATTGTATATAAATATAAATATAAGATTTAATCTTTACAGAAAGACAACAGCAATCTGTCTGCAAAATTGTATGTATTTAGTTTTGAAACTAAGGCAGATATATAAATTAAATCGAACACTCAGTAGCCAAACAATCTTTAGACTTTCACATATTCCACGTTTTAAGACTAGCGTTCATACGGACAGATGGACATCACTTAAGCCCAATATACTCGTTTCACTTCCTGATCGAGTATAAAAATGCCCAAAATGATTTGGTTACACAGACCTGTGTAAACAGCAAAACAAAACAGTCGAAGAGGCAGCTGGATAAGTTATTTGCATTAGAGATGGGCGCGTGACTAAGCACGCGATGAATATTTATGCGAAAAAAGCAACAATATAAGAAAATAAGATCTATTTAGAGCTAGTTGAGCTAAGCGTTATTGAGGTAAGGGTTATTAGACCATGTATTTAGAATTTCTATTTAATCTAGCCCCATATCAGAATTTATCTTATCTAGATCATGCAAATATAAAGGTAAATATAAATGACAAAGCCCTGGAGATAACATGTCTAGATCTTCACTCACTTGTATTAAGCAAGCTAAGTATTTACACGGCAATTAAAGGGTGTTTCACAGTCCCACAGCTTAATTGCATCACTTTTTAAGGTATCTAATTAATATTTCCACAGAATTAAATAGTACAAAAATTAATTTGTCGTGCAGTCAAATACAACTCAATGGCTTTCCGTAAGCCCCATTCAACGAATTCAGCGAAATTGATGGGCGGAATTTAAATGAATTTACGTGCACAACAACACTTTACGTAATTATTCGAAAGTGTTATTGTCTGCGCAGTGAAATACTCACGCTCCCATCGCCACTGCCAAAACAATTGAGGCAAAGTTCAAAGCCCCGCCTGCGCGCCTGTCGCAAGGTTCGAGTCAGAGCACAAGTTCGAGTTTCATTGACCAAGCCACAAAACAGCTTTTTGGCCAACTAATAAATGGGCAGCAACAACAATAGCGACAACAACATACGCCCCCATCAAGCGGAACTGGCGGCAACAGTTGGCGCAGTGCGAAAATCGCTTTAACTTTAACTGGGGATCTGGCAACGAGCGTAGCGCTTAATATGGATACAGTTAATTGACCTTGATTGAGTCAATTTTGGACAAAAGAGCCGCGGGCCCGTCCAGATAACCGAATAGCATAGCATTATGGTCTGGAGCGTATTGGCGATGAGCACGCATAACTCACATGAGGCTGTTGGCGACTAAAAATAGGCCTATAACTGTAAATAGTGGCAACATGTCAGCCTAGAAATTTAGCACAAAATTGACTTTGGAAAAGTTTAAAATTTAAAGTAAACTCCTATGAACAATTAACCAAAGTTAAATTACCCTTTTTGGACTTTTTGCGGTCTTACGGAATATTTGAATACTTAGTCGCACAGTGGAGTTTTCATACAGAAACAGAAACAGACTATTGTTGCTATTTAATACAATAATATCTTTGAATACATTTCCGACACAGAATGTGTCCTTTTTCTATGGAAATCTTTGAGAATGCTTAAAAACTTAGCGACTTTTGACCGAATCGCTATATCGACTCGACTTTTTGAGAATATATTGTAGATATTCGCCCTCATTTGTATACGTCATAATTTTCTGCATATCATTATTACCTTGCGCTCAAGTTGTTAATTTTCATGGAAGTTTATGTATTTCTATTGCTTATAACTTGAAGGTAATTAAATATATACTAATATATGTCAAATATACATACATATATATATATATATTAGTTTAAAGACTTACTTAATCGAAGACAAATTTATAAAATCTTCAAAGATTGTCAGGCACGCTTTAAACGTGCTTGGCAGTTGGGAAATGTGGCTAACTCAATTTATCATCGAACCCCCTGAACAGATACAGATTAGTATTCTCCGCGAGGCCGTTGCCCGAAGTTCTCCGAAAACGTCCAAATGTTTGGCATGCCATTTCGGCGCCTTGTTGGCATTTGGGGCATGAAAGGGCTTCGAAAGCTAATCGCAATGTGAAAAGGTAAACATTTCAAATATGCCAAACGGTGGCAGCATGTGAGCCCAGCGCGTGACCCCTGCGTGTGTGTGACCCCTGTGTGTGTTGAGTGTGCTGTCAAAGATAGTTGGCCGTAGACTCACCCGCTGACATGTTTAGGCGTTTGCGTGCATCGCGCTTCGAGTAGAGGAACTGCTGCAGACCGCCGCCGAGCTTTTTGCCGCAGCTGCCGGTGGAGCTGGCCGAGCCGACGCCGCCGCCGCCGCCGCCGCCGGCGCCGCTGTTGCTGCTGCTGGCAGCCGCCGCACGCGCCGCCAATCCCGGCGAGCGATAGCGTGCGCTCTTGGCGCTGCCCGTCGAGGAGGGCGTGTAGTTGAGCGCGCTCTGCGACTTGGTGATGGGCGTGCTGGCGAAGGCCGCGCCCACCGAGGCCACCGAGCTGGTGGGCAGCCGCGGCAGCGAATTGGTGCTGGCCACCTGGCCGCCGCTGCCCGTGAGGCTGCGCGGCAGCGTCGACCGATTGGCGCTGAACTGGGCGGACTGGCCCTCGTCACTGGAGTCCGTCTCGTAGATGGCGTCGGGCACACTGGAGCGGCGCACGTCCTTGGCGGAATCGGCGCACGAGCTGGCCGACGAGAGCCAGGGCTTGGCGGGCGACGCCTCCAGCTGATGGTGGTGGGCGTCGCCGCCGCCAATGCTGCCGCAGGAGCGCACGCGGTCCAGCTGCTCGCGGCTGAGGCTCTGCTGGTGCTGGCTGAACAGCAGGTCGCCTGCAGATCGGCGCTTTGCCACAGCCAAAGCGGACGCAGACGACGAGTTGTCCCTGTCTAGCTGGCTCAGCTGGCTGAGCCTCGTTCTGGAGTCGCCATTAGCCAGTAATGCCGACTCAAAACTGCCGCGCCACGAGAACCGCTCGTAGTCGCTGGCCACGCCGCACTCCTCCCCGGCATTGTCGCCCGTCCCGGCGCCCGTCCCGCCGCCCGCCGCCGTCGCCGCCGCCGCCGACGACGACGACGGCTGCTGGCCCGCCGCGCTGCCGTACGTCGGGCCATGGAGCTGGGCGCTGTGTGGCCCGTCCAGCAGCAGGTCGTGGGAGCGACTGCGCAGCTTGAGCTGCTTGAGGGGCAGCGCCTTCAGGTGCAGCTGCTGCTCGACGTCGTCCTCCTCGTCCTCGGTGGTGGTGGCCGAGATCTTGGCCTGCGCTCGCCGGCTGTGCCGCGTGGACGTGGGCGTCTCGTTGCCGCTGCTCACCTCGTGCATCAGGGCCACCAGGCGGGTGCCAATGTGCTGCATGACCTTGGCGAACAGCTGCGGCGAACGCTGCTCCGTGCTGGCCGTGGACAGCCGATCCTCGTCCGCCTCGACGGGCCGGGCCGGCGGCGCTGGCTCGCTGGCCTCGCCGGCCGCCACCTTGCTGAAGGAGGCCACCAGCTTCTGATAGACGAAGGCCGTGTCGCCGTTGAGGGCGTGCGTCTCGTCCAGGAGGCCGCCGTCGCCGCGCACGCCCTCCTCGTCCACCTCGAACTTGTTGATTATCTGCTGGCAGCTGGCGGAGATTTGCGCCTTCAGCTGTCCCTTGTGCTCGGAGCCCTCCAGGTCGGAGCTGGTGTAGTCCGAGGAGTCGTACGAGTCCGACCAGGCGTCCTCGCTGCTCAGGTACTCGACTATCTCGCGCACCTGCTCGTCGTTGATGCCCGGCACGGTCTTCATCAGGCGCGTCAGCTCGTTCTCAAAGTAGGCCAGCTGCGCGGGCCGCGACTTGGCCGCCTTGCAGCCCAGCCGGCGCACCGAGCTGGGCGTGCTCCCAGCACTCGGGATCTGGCTCTGGCTCTGGCTCTGCTGGGCATTGGCCGTGGCCACGATCAGCGTCTTGAAGAACTGCCGCATTTTGCTCATCATCAGGTTGGTCTCCTCGTCGGAGCTCCAGTTGTTGAAGCTATCCTTGCGCACCAGATTCGAACTGGTGGTGACGTTGCCCGTCACAGCCGCCACTGCTGCCGGCTGCAGGGTCGTGCGGCCCGCGCCTGCGCTCGTGCTGGGCAGCTCCAGCTTGGCCGCAGCAGCGAGCGCAGTCGCCGCCGCGGCCAGCGGCTCCCGATCCTCGCTGATCTGGCCCAGTGCCGGCGTCGGCGATTTGCAGGGCTCGCCGTCGGGCGACTTCAGCAGATCATCGTTGCTGCCCACGAACCCGCTGTCGCGGCTGTGGTGCTGCTGCTTCTTGGACTGGGCTGTGCCCAGCGGATCTGTGCCGGCTCCCGTGCCCGCGCCCGCACCCGCACCCGCTCCCGTGCCCGCTCCCGAGCCCGTGGCGCCCGCTTCGGCCGCCGCCTCGTGCAGCTTCTTCTCGTCGAGCGAGTCGTGGCGCTTGCGCAGCTGCTTCTTGCGCTTGATGGTGTCCGAGGAGCTGCCGTCGGAGGCGCGATCTGCCGCGTTGGCCACGTGTATGACGGTGTCGTCGCAGCCCGCCTCCGACTCGGACGTGTCGTCCGCCGCAGCGGGCGCACCCGTGCCGGCGTCCAGTGCGTCGGCCTCGGGCAGCAGCAGGTTGTCCAGCGAGGAGTTGTGGCTGCGGGGCGTGCCCCGGGCGCGCACCAGCCGCTTGCGTCGCTGGCTGGGACTGGGGTGTCCTTCGCTGTCGCTGCCGACGCTGCCGCCGCTCTCGTCGCTCTCCGGCTGCTTCTCGCCGCCGCTGAAGCCCATGAAGCCCGAGAGGAAGTACTTCTCCAGACGCGACGAGGCCAGGTCGGCGGCACTGTTGGCGCCATCGAGCAGCTGATCGTCGTGTGGCAGCGAGTCGAGACTCTCGGAGCACTCGGAGCTCACCTCCGAGGCGGTGTCGTCGCCGCGCGTATCTATGGAGCTCATGACCTTGCCGTCGCCCAGCCCAAAGAAGAAGTACTTCTCCAGCTCGGAGGCGCTCAGTCGATGATGATGCTGCAACGTGCGCAGGCGTCGCCGTTCCGCCAGGTCCGCCTCCTCGTCCTCGTCCTCCTGCTCGTGCTCCAGCTCGTTGTCGGCGCGCATGGAGGCCACCTCGCTCTCCTCGCAGCTCTCCTCGACAATCGTGTGCAGCGTAAAATCGATGGCCGACCGATTGTACCCCCGCAGCTCCTCCTCCCGATCCATGTACACGATGCGTCCGCCCAGCTCGCCGTCGCCCTCGGCATCCTCCGAATCGGTGGCCGTCGGCGTCGTTGTCGCATTGCTCAGATTCTCGTCCTCCTCATCGCCGTCGCCGCGCTGGCTCAGCTCCTCCACCCAGGAATCGTCGTCGGCCAGGCCGTCGTCCAGGCTGAGCTTCGGTTCGTTTAGGGAGTCCACACTGTACGAGTCACGCGACAACTCACGTTCACTTGGCGTCGGCGTCACTGCAGTCTCCAATCGCAAATCAATGCCGTTGTTGTTGTTGTTGTTTAAAGGCGCGCAGCGTGGCGCGTGACTCACTGCCAAAGTTCTGGCCAAAGTTGTTGCTGCTGCCAATCGCTGCCATTTCATAATCGCTGTCGTTGTTCGTTGTTGTTGCGCTTTCGTTGTCTTTTGTAATCATCACTAAACTGCGATATTTGGCTGAAAGTGAATTCTTGGCTGCAGCAACTGTTGCTGTTGCTGTTGTCGCTGCTGTTGTTGTCTCTGTTGTTGCCGTTGTTGTTGCAACTGGTGCTGGCTCGTTGATTTGCAGTTCTTGATGACTGCCAAATATTTTGTCGTATTCGTTTTCACAACTTTCAAACACACGCGACGACGCTTCATTCAAATTCACATTCACATTCACATTCACTACGTCACTGTTGCTGCTGTGTTGGCCAACAACAACGACAGCATTGTTGCTGCTGCTTTTTGTCTTTTGTGCTGCGAAATCGCCGTCATTATGGCCAACGTTGCTTTTGCTTTTGCTCTTGTTGTTGTTGCTATTGCTATTATTATTATTATTGTTATTATTATTGTTAATGCTGCGCGCGTTCGGCTCCTCAACCGCAACGTTTAACATTTCATTTTCGACTGACTCCGACTGCGACTTCACTTCGGCTGCGCAATCGGCTACATGGGCAACAGGTAGCTGAGAGCGCGATCCGCTCTCTTTATGCACAGCAGCTGTCGCTCTCGCTGTCGCTCTCGCGGCTACCTGCTGCTGCTGTTGTTGTGCTTCAGGTGCTTTACTCGTTATGGCGAGAGAGTGCGAGTTCGACGAGTCCGACAAATCGTCGTTTATTTTGCATGCTTCGCTGCGCGACGCTCTGCCCGCAGCGCTCCCCTCTGCCAGCGTTTGCACAGCTGTTCGCTCTTCGACGGTCGCCGTCGCCGTCGCCGTCGCTGTTGTTGTTTTTGTTGTTTGCATGGCTGCTACTTTATTATCGCTGTTTGCTTTTACCTGCTGCTGGCATGAAAACCCAAGCGTCGCTGCCTCTGTTGTCTTTGCTTTTGCTGCCTCTTCCTCTGCCTGGTCTTCTTCTTCGCCGCTTACATGTTTACCCTCAGCGTCGTTCGCTTCGTTTTGTTTCGCTGCTTCGTCGTCGTCATTAGAATTAACATTCACGCTTTTCGTGGAATCGCTTGGCTCTGCCTGCGCCGCCTCATCCTCCTCCTCCTCCTCCTTCGCACTATTCGCACACCCCTTTTCCAGCACGCTGCATTCGCTTGGCTTCGCCGCTGCGCTGTGGGCGGCAGCCGCAGCAGTGCTGGGCGGCAGCGGCAGCGGCAGATGATCCTCATTGATTTCGGCGACGCCGCGTCGCAGTCGCTGCAGCTTGAGCTCCAGCTGCGAGTTCTGCTTGTGCAGGGCCAGCAAGCGATTCACGTCGTTGGAAATGCTGTGCAGCTCATCGCAGGCCGCCAGGACGGAGCTCAATTCGAATGGCTGCTCCGCGCTGCGCTCCAATTGCTCCTGCTCGGGCTCCCGCTCGTGCTCCTCCTCGGGCTCCGGCAGGGCACGCATGCCATGCAGCACCACGCCGCCGGCATTGGCGTCGTCGTCGGTGCAGCCGCCCACAACCACGATACAGTTGGCGAGCTCATCGCTTGAGTTGGCAATGCGGCGTTCACTTTCATCTTCGGCATCCTCTTCATCACGTGCAGCTGCCTCTGCCTCTGCCTCTGCTGGCGGTTGCTGCTGCTGCCCCTCTGCCGCCTCCTCGGCCAGCGCTTTCACATAGTTGAGCACAATGCCGCAGTCGGTGCGCTCTGTGTCCGTGTCATTATCTGAGGAATCTTCGAGATTTGCGTCCGAGGAGGACAGCGAGTCGCCCTCGGTGGATGAGCTGCGTCTGGCACGCGCCGCCTGCCCCACCTGCCGGTTCACCACGAACACCTTGTTGAAGCGTCTGCGCTTGGGTCGACGGTCCGCCACGGTGCCGGTGTCATCCGAGTCGCACGACTCCGAGCTGGAGCTGCTGTTGCTGCTCGAATCGCTGCTGCTGCTGCCCTCGGTGGTGCTGTGGTGGTGCACCAACGCTGGCGCCTCTGCTTCCACCTGCAGCTGCTCCACCTCCGCCTGCATGGCCAGGGCGACGTCGTAGCTGCGCTCCACCAATTTGCGTGGGCTGCGCTCATCTTCGCTGTTGTTGTTGCTGCTGTGGTTGCTGCTGCTGCTGCTGGCGCTGTTGCTGCTGCTGCTGCTGTTGGCGGCGTAGCTTTCGCTGCGCAAGTGCCCGGATGCCGCCGGCGCCTCGCTTGGCTCGCTCTCGGACATATTTGTGGGTTTCGTATTTATAAACCGCTGCGAGGACAACGCTGCGCAGCTGCTCAAATTCTTCGCTAGCCGCGACTCTAGCTGCGGCTGCTGCGGCTGCTGTTGTTGTTGTTGCTCTCGACAACTCTCAACATTTTCGACTGCAACCTGGCCGCTGAAACGAGTTATTACCGCAGGAGCCGCCGCACTCGAAGTGGCTCCAGTTGTTGTAGTTGCTGCTGCTGCTGCTGGTACTTGATTTTTATGTATATTCGCTTCGTCTGCTGCCTCCGCTGCTTCGTCGTTGTTACTCGCCAGGTAGGTTTGTCTTTCTGTTTCTGTGTTTTCTGCTGCTGCTGCTGCTGCTGTTGTTGCTAGTTCTCTGTTATTTCGCACAGTTTCGCATAGATTTTGGCATTTATTTGGCAGCTGGGCTGGCAAAGCGGCCGCTAACATTGCCTCGCACTTATCAGCAACATGTGCGCTAAATTTAACGCGCTTGCTGTCGTCGCAGTCGCCGTCGCCGTCGCCGTCGTCGTCGCAGTCGCTGCTGCTTTTATCATTCGCATTACACAATCTCAGTGTTGTTGTGGGCGTTGCGGCGACGTCAGCGTCAGCATCGAGACAGAGCGATAGACCCGTTTGTTGTTGCTCACCCGACGGCGTGCGCGGCGATACTAAACCTAAACTTGTTGGAGCTGGCTTGAAAGCCATTTGGCCAGCCAGTTGTTGTTGCTGCTTTTGTTGCTGCTGCTGCTGCTGCTGCTGCTGCTGCTGCTGCTGCTGTTGCTGTTGCTGTTGTTGCTGTTGTGCCAGACACAGACAGCCGGCTAATGTTTCCAGGCTGCGACCTGCTGTGCCGTAGCCGGACGTGGTTGACGAAGACGTGGACGCAGTGGAGCACAGCGACTGCGTCATCAGCGAGCCCAGCGAGGCGCTCAGCTCCGGCGCCGAGGACTTGAAGCCGCCGCCCAATTGACGCGTTGTTGTTGGCAATTGCTGATAGCTCTTCGTCGTTGCCGGCGGCGTTGCATCAAACATGTTGCTGGCCGCGGCGAATTGTTGCGAATAGGCCACCATGGCCGCTGCAGCGGCGGCAGCGGCTGCCGCCTGCTGTTGCTGCTGCGGCGAATTCGTTGTCGTCGACGAGGCCGCCGCCGCCGCCTGCCACAGCTGCTGCAGCGAGGCGGCCAGGTGCTCGTCCTGCTCCAGCAGCGGCGCGCCCGAGTGCTCCAGCTGCCAGTTGTGGTAGGCAGCCAGCGGCACGGGTATGGGCACCGGCACAGGTATGGGCACGTATTGCGGCTGGTGGGGCGTGGCGGTGCCGGAACAGCCGCAACGGCTGGGCGCGTGGCTGTGATGGTGGTGCTGGTGGTGCTGGTAGTGGTGGTGGCTCTTGAGGAAGCGCGTCTTGATGCGCGCCTTCATGCTCAGCGGCAGCGAGGGCGTCGGCGGCGTCAGGTTCTGGTCGGAGCTGGTCTGGGAGCTACTCTCCGCCTGCATGTGCAGCTCCTCGTCGGTCCCGGTGCCGGTGTCGCTCTCGCGTATTTTCGAGCAGTAGCTGCGCAGCTGCTGGCGTCGCTGCAGCAGCGGCGAATCGCTGTCGCTGGACCTGCGGCGCAGGCGGGGCGGCGGCGTGGGCGTGGGCGTCGTGGGCGTCACGGAGCTGGCGTAGGCAATCATGGTTGTGGTTGTCGTCGTGGTGGCCGCTATCATCGAGGGCTCAAAGTAGTCCCAGTCGCAGTCCTCCACGTTGCTGACAATGCTGTGGCACTGGTGCGTCGAGCAGGAGGAACTGGATGCGCTGTCCGTGTCGTTGGCGTCCTCCTCGTCCTCCTCCTCTTCCTCCTCTTTGCATGACGATGACGAGTCCGAGTTTAGAAACACAAGCTTGAACTCATCCGCTTCGACACTGTACTGCGACTGGCCCGCCGTGGCCGCGGCACTGCACCTGAACTCCAGCTCCGACGACGACGAGGTTTCCATGGCATCGCCACTGCCCTCACCGGAAGCGCCAGCTGCCAGCTGCGAGCCTGTGAATTAATGGGGTGGGTTTTGGTTTCTTTGTAGAGCATTTTTTCGTCGCAATTGGTTTGACGTTGACCAACACCACAGAGACAATGGAAAATACTGGTTTAGCACAGGTGAAATACGGGTTTTGGTTAGGCATGGGTAACTACTGCATCACCACCACCAGCAGCACCACCACCTTGACAAGCTCTTGCACAGGTTTAGTGGTTGTTTCTACAGTGAGTTAGGCCACTCTTTGTTAGCATTAGTATGTTATCTACTTTATGAATATAGGGTTATGTCGGGTTATCACATATTAGCCACATTTTAAAGCGGTTTACGATTGACTTTAGTTATTTATGTACATATATATATATTTAATACACACTCTTTAAACCAGTTTTAAATCATTAAATGCATTAATATTTAATATAACTGCCCAGAGTGTGGTGTCCTTTTTACCAACCACTCAGTTTCCCACCAGACACCACCTTGGTTCTCAGTCCCTCCAGTCCAACCTAACCTCATATTTGTTGAAGACAAGCCTACTGCTTAATGGATCCAATTTCGCACCTAAGCTAATATTGGAAAAGATCTTGGGAAACCGCTTTACATATTTGACTTACTCTCTGCCTGTTCACGCATCCTGAAAGTATTTGCTTGCCGTTTTCTTCTTTAACACCCCGGTTTGTTCTCGGAAGCATTTATGCTAGATTTGGCAGAAAGCTTTTATGGCCTCTGCTCGCCAAGCCGAGCAGCTGTCAAAACTCTTCGATAGACCATTGTGTTTGCGCAAACAACATGCTGTGGAAAATGCATGCACGTTGCACAAGCCGCTGGCAGCCGCAGAGCAAATATTTGAGCTACGTTTCGCTTTTGGCTCGTTTCGGAGAGTGTCTCCCTCCCCCTCACTATCTCTGCCTCTCTCAATCTCCCAGAGCACACACACACACTCGCAGGTGCATGCTATAAGATTAACGGTACACATTTGACAGCTAGCCCCAAGAAGACAAAGGCCGCATTTGCTCCAAAGCGTGGGCGACAATATCCTGATTGTAGTTTTCGAATGGATTCGGGCTCGAAGTGGCCGTCCCCGAGAATCGCAAACAAACAGCAAATTAAAACATAACAAAAGATGCCAAAAGCGTTTCGGGGGAAAATGCTCTTATTGTTGGAAAACACACACACACACACACACACACCCGCACGCATGTGAGTGTGCGTGGGCGATTTATGATTTGGCTGGCATTTGCTATGCGTGTGAAAATATTCCACGGTCCCCACGAAAAACATTCGAAATGTGCACTCATAAAAAATTCAATGTTTCTCGAAAGAATAGTCTTCAAAGCATAAATTTGTATAATTACAAATTCTCATGAATAATGCTTGTAGTTTTAAAATGTTAGTTTTTTAAGGAAGTTTTTAAATATACAAAAGTTTTCCAAGTATACAATTTTTATTCCCATAATAATTAATAAATGTTTCAAGGTTAGGTGAAGAGCATTTGAAATTGGTAAAATTAAATCAATGTTGTTTATAAGTAAATGTTATAATGTTACAATTTAAATTCCCAATTTTATTTTTAAATTTTTGAATTGAAATATTGTACTGTTAATTGCAATAACAAAATATAAATACACTATATTATTTTTTTGAGTTAATTGCAATAACAAAATATAAGTACACTATATTATTTTTTTGAGTGTAGAGCTACGAATTTGGGTACGCTATTCAATGCCAACTCTCTACAGTAAATGGTAAACAAAGGATACCATTGCAACAATAGACATTCAGGAAATTCGTGTGCGTATTTTGGATGTATATTTCTGAAAAAGCCAGGTTTTAAACTTTTTGTTTCATTTTTCGTAAAACGCAAAACTGAAGCATACTTTTAGGCGGCGCATGAAATTGTTGGTTTGGAAAAAGTATACGTTGCAGTTGTTTAAAGGATTTTTAAATATATATTTTCTTTTAGGTAAGTTTCGGGTATATTAAAGTTAAATTCATCGCGGCATCTTCTGCAATACCTCCGTTGTCCTTACCCCCGCAAGCGATAAAGTTTTGCACTTTCTTATATATAATTATATTTAACTACTTAAGAGCAACACAAAAGCCAATGAGCGAAGGAAAGTGTATGATAAAGGCAATGATGACCCACATCAAGCGCAGCGTTGGCTTCTGGCCCGCTCCTCGCTGGCTAATTAATTTGTGCGTAAAATTAGACGAAAAGCGAAACCCAGCGGAAATCTCGGGCAAGGATAGAGGTCACCGTCACCAAGGGAATTGTGGGGCAAGCACCCACAACCACAACCACAGCCACCACAACCACAAGCATACACATACACACATATACATTTCAATTTACAGTTAGCTGAGCTGATTAGCACTCACCTTCCTCGGCGGCCTTCTCCTTCTCCTTCTCCTTGCGCCGCTGCAGCACGACCTTCTTGAAGACAACGGCGGCCGCCTCCACTGCATTCTGCAGCTCCTGCTCCCCCAATGTGCTCGTGTGCTGCAAAGGGTTGACCATCAGTTGTGGCCAATGCTCCGGCGGGGGGTAGGGGGGCAGTTGGGGGTTGTCACTTACCGCTCCGGCGCCTGCTGCATCGGTCGCCTCATTGTTCGGCGATTTGTCGCCGGCCTGAGCCGTCGTCGTCGTCGTCGCCGCCGCCGCCTGCTGCTCGTCCTCCTTGGCTGGGACTGTGTTAACGGGAATTGTCGTTTTTTTCAAGCGGTTGGCTAAATCAGAGTTCTGGTGCTTAAGCAATTCATGGAAGGAGTAGTGATGCTGTGGTACTCTACCTAAATAATGGTCAATGTAAGCGCGACCGGGTTGCAAACGGGGAGAGGGGGCGGGTGCACAATTTTAATAAATCGGGTGATTGGCAACGACTACAACTACAGCTACGGGTTTCTACTGCTGCGCGGGTGCACTAAGCAACTACAGCTACTAGAAATCGCCGGCTGACTTACCCTCCTCGCCGCGGCTGTTGCGGCGTCGCGCCTGCGGTATCTTCGTGGCGCCGCCGCGCATCTTGTCCAGAATGTCGGCCAGTGGTCGTGGGCTGGGTATTTTCGAGGTCTCCGTCTTTTTCGGGGGCTGCAAGAGGCGGCGCCGCAATTAGCTGCTAAGCTCAACAGGGCGTGGGTTAGTCCGCTTACCGTCGAGTCCTTTTCGGGGTGCGAGAAGGAGCGCCGCGTCACCGGCTTGGGCGCCGTCTTGGCGCCCGAGTCCTCCGACACGGACCGCATTTGGTCCGGCTTGCGACGATCGGCGCCGTGCTCGGCCACCTGCGCTGCTGCGGCGGCGACGGTGGCAACGACTCCGGCCGGAGCAGCTGCCTCGACCAGTCCAGCCGAGTGCTCCTCCTGGGGCATGGGCAGCTCGCGCGACTGACGGCGCCGCATGCGGTTGTGCATGAGCGGGGTGCGGGGCAGGGCGGCGCCGCTGTGCAGCAGGTGTGGGCCGCCGCCGGCCATGTCCGGGTAGAAGCCGGGCAGGGCGGCCGCGCCGTAGCCGGCCTCGCCGCCGGCGAGCATGTTCTCGGCGCTGTAGATGGGCCGCGTGTGGGCCGGCTTGTAGGCGGCCTCGTCGGAGCCGTCGTTGTAGATGATGCGCGGCTCGCTGCTGAAGCCCGCGTTGTAGTTCTTCTCGTACTGGACCTCGTCGGACTCGAGGAAGCTGGTGGCGCTGTTGCCAAAGTAGTCGACGTATTCCGGGCGCATCTCCAGCTCCTCGCTGACGTCGGGGAACTGGTTGAACTGCTGCTTGGCCTCGCCGAAGGTGCGCGGCCCGTGGTCCTGCTCCTTGAGGCAGTCCTGGCGCACCAGCCGGCTGGGCGAGCGACTCTGCGCCCGCTGCGCCGTCGGTATTTCGGGCAGCAGGCGGCGACTCTCCACGTGCGCCTTGTTGCTGTTCGAGTACTCCTCGTTGCTGTGGCTGCGCACCTTGATCATCTTCGCGTGCGGATCGCGCGTGTGGTGAATGTTCACGCTCTGGCTGCTCGAGTACTGCTCGCCGGCGGCGCTGGCCACGCTGCCGCCGCTGCCCAGCTCGACGGCGCCCACGGTGGGCACGTTCTGCTGGGAGAGAAACTGGCGCGGATTCTGCACGCTGGGGAACAGAAAGTTCTGCTTGGCCCGCGGCGAGATGGGCATAAATTTGGCGGGCGGCACCTGGTGCACGGTCAGCGTGTTGCCGCTGCTGAACGCCTCGGGATTGGGCAGCGTCTGCTGGCGCGTGAACTCCGGCGAGCGGCGGAACTGCGGCGACGACTGCCGCTTCGGCGGCGATGTCGGCAGCAGCTTCACGTGCTGATCGGGATTGGGCAGCGTCGCCTGGCGCATCATGCGCGGCTTGCCGAACGCCTGGCCGTAGTCCAGCTCATCGCTGGCCATGCTCGACGCCTGCGACTCGTAGTTGAGCGGCGGCGGCGGCGCAGCGGCGGCGGCCGTGGACGCTCCGGACGCGGCCTGGCCGCTCGGCGCCGGCAGATTGGCCGTGCTGGGCAGCAGCTTGGTGCGGTGATAGCTGTTCGGCGGCTCCGGGAACGAGGTCTGGCGCGTGAACGGCGGATAGCGCTGCTGCTCGCCGGGCGAGCGCTCCGGCGAACGGCTGTAGACGCGGTTCGGCGAGGTGGACATGTAAATGCTGGGCGGCGGCTGGCATGGATTCGCCGGCAGCGTCGACTGGCGGCGCACCTGCAGCCGATGGCTGTGCGTCGGCGGACTGGCGGCTGCCTCCAGCTGCGGCTGCGGCTGCTGTAAATGTATCTGTGCGTAGTTGTCACAGTCGCCGCCGGTGTTCATGTGGATGATGTCGTCGCTGTTGTACGCGCTCGGGTACAGCGGACTCTTCTGCAGCTGATGCGGCGAGGTGGGCGCGGTCAGGTTGGCCGAGTTGTAGTTGGCCAGGTTGGCGCCGCTCCCGCTCAGATTCGGGTCGTTATTCAGTGTGCTGGGCAGCGTCGACTGGCGTAGGACGCGACGCCCCAACTGCCACTTGCTGCCGCTGATGGGCGTGGCGCTGCCGCTGCTGTAATTGATGATGTGCGCCTGGCGCGGCTGAGGGGGCGGCTGATGCTGCTGCTGCTGGAGCTGGTGCTGCAGCTGCTGTTGCTGCTGCTGCTGCAACTGCAGCTGATGCTGGTGCAGCGGATGCTGGTGCAGTGTGGGATAGCTGCCCGCCGACTGCGCCTCAATCAAGTGCTGTTGCTGTGGATACAAATTGTCGGCAACGGGCTGCTGCGTGTTCGGATTATTCGGATCGTCCTCGGGATCTGCAAGTAGACATGGTTAGGACCAGGAGCAGCAGCTAACTGGGCCGGGCGCACTCACTCGATATGGTCCAGGAGCGACGAATGCTCTTGCGCAGCACGTCGCTGGTGCTCAGATGATCGACAGCTTCGCAAGACGCGTAGGCTTCCTTCAGCCACTCGCCGCTGGCGGCCTGTAGCTCCCTGCAAGAGCAACAACAAGACCAATGCCATTTCAAAAACCAGAAGACATCCGTTAACATGGCAAAGCCAAGCTTAATACACGTCTGCCCGTGTCAGCGCCGGGCACCAAACTGACGAAGTGTCTGCCAAAGGCAACAACAAAATCTGCTCACAACAAGCAAAAACGTTGCAGTCGGGTGTAACCGACTGCGCAATGTTCTTGTTGTTACAATTGTCGCAAGCTAGATAGATATGTGAAATGGGTGGGAGCCGAAATGCGTCTGCTCGATATTCAGAGGTCAACAGAAAACAGCCTGCCAAATTTTTTGAACCACTTTATATATTTTTAAAATTTTTCTATTTATTAATTTACTTTTTAAATTAGATTAAATCGAATTGACACGACGAATTCTCACTTTAAATTTACGCGGGTATATATTTCAAGTCTTCATTCAGACGGGCAGGCGGACGGACAACACAATATAGTCTTTTCACTTCGTGAACGAGTGTATCAACAAAACACAAAACACAAAACAACAACAGGCAACAAAAACAAAAGCCAAGACACCAACACGGCGCACAGTAATGAGTGTACAAGGCGGGTGGCTCTGGGGGCGTGTTGGGGCGCAGCCACTCAAAGACTGTCAGGCGTTTGTTTTTGTTGTCTTTTCAGACTTTATGAACAAATTCCAATCAAGCACACGGCACAGCAGCAGCCACTGACAGAGCCGGAGCTATCAATATATATAGTAAAGCGTGCGATATGTGTACTTGGCAACGCAGACAGGGGGGCGTGGGCGCGGGCATGGGCGTGGGCTTGAGGCACATCTCTCTACATAGCAGCAGCTGCAATTGCTGGCTGCGTTGACAGCTGGCTGCCATTTGGGAGGCGTCAATTTGGCTGACACCTGTGGGCGGTGCCAGCGTCTTGGCAAATTCTTGGCACGCAGCGCAGCTCCAAAAAAATTTACATACTAGTTACCCTGCAGCTGCTCGGCTGCTGTTGCTGCGTTGGCCAACATTTAATTAGACCAGACTCATGCCTTTGGCCTTGTTAGCTCAGCTTTTTTTAACGACTTTTTTCGGGGCTTGGCAATTAACACTGAACTCTCGGAGCGTGTGGGTCGTTTGGCAGCAGCATCACAACACCAACTGCAGAGACTTCAACAATTATGTCTACATGACTTGTGGGCAATTGACAAATGTTGAACTTTGTGAAACGGGGCGTATGTGCAACATCTGTGTGTTAAGCCGCGTTTATTTTGTAAGCTTTAGCTTAACGTCTGCGATACTTGGAATTGAAGTTGGAGAGGAGTACATCAGTATCGGTTAACGATACAGTCCCTAAATAACAATAATCTTTAAGGCAACTTCAAGGTCGTCTGCCACCTGACATATAAAGCTATCTCAGTGCGCAACAGCAATTTTATTATTCTATTATATTCTATTAAGTTCCACGTAAATGCAATACGAGAAAATGACAATTCCTGCCACATTCCAGTTCCTGGAAATGCATGAGCTCAATTAGGTTTTAAGGCAAATAGCTTGCATGCTCAACAAAGCAGAATAATTCACTTATGTGTGAAATTATTATATTTTCCAACTGAAGTTGATATTTACTAAACGTATAGAGCGTGGTTTTAATTGAGATAGAAAAGGAAAATTATGAAAAGTTTTTAGCTAAGAGCTGACAGTCATTGGTGAATTAATTCCTTTTTGCCTGGAATTCCTTTAGAAGTCTAGTGCTTTATGCTCGTTATCTTATCAGAACAACGATTACCACATTAACAAATTTGCTTTAGGTTTGCATTCGGCCTTGAACTTGTAAGTGCATAAAATATTATTTCTACAGAAAAATACACTGTCTTATATCCAAGTACGCTTGGTATAAAATCCGTGCCGTTTTATTCTTATAATTTCAAGAACATTTTCTTTTTTGCAGTTCAGGAATATTGTTATATCATTACAAAAATGTAGAAGAGCTTAAGTAAAAAGTTTTGTTTTTTATCTGTATGTACGGAATCTTTTTTGGGAAAATGCGAAACTTTATTAAGTGAAATGCAATAAGGTGTCAGCTTAGCTATTGATATAACAAAGAAAATCCCATTTGTTGTAGAGGAAATGACAAAATGAAATTTTAGTTTGTAGTTGACAGTTGCAACATTTACGTATTTGCAGCTGCAACAACGAGAGAGAATATTAAATGTTGTTTCGTTGTGTATTTTACATGGAACAATGACTGTGTAAATATCCTATACGCTTACAAAGTGACCAAAGATGTATGCAATCGAATATATCGAAAGTGAATAAAAAACACTTTTTTTCCCGGCAATTTTCGACATGCACCCAAAAATACAGCAGAAAACCCCAAAATGTTGCCTCATGAAATATGCAGTGCCGTCAGCTGTCCGTTGAGCTCACCGGGTGCCCTTTCGATATATAATCCCCACATGCGGAGCCATTTCATGGAATCATTGTTTTTACGCATCAGGTGACGCTTTTGAGTTTCACAACGAGAGTGCTGGGTTAGTTGTACAAAGTGCAGACGAATCCGCAGCAAAGGGTAAAATCAAACAAGCCCGAAATACCCTGTTTTCGGGTCGAAAGTAACACAACTTTGTTTTTTCTTGTCGGGAGGAATCTATTACTTTCTATAAGTTAGATAACAAAAAGTATACAAAAATCTTAAAAATAATTTATAAAAAATATATTGTGATTATACCCTTCCTATAACACACTTTAGCCACAGGATATTAAAAAGTTTCAACGGTTTTAGAACCTGAAATGCATTTTTGGAAGTTCACAAAGGAGCACAATATACCAAGTATATCAAGGATAGACAGCAGATAATTTCATACATTCTCTTCAACAAAACTTCAATTGTTTCTCGTTTTGCTTTCCAGTTCACATAAAATCGTATAGCATACTTTTTAAGGCTTCAGTAAAAATAAGGAGTGTATTATACATATGAAATCGAACTATCAGCTGGGTCTACTTTTAAATTAGTATAATAAATACAAAAACAAACTAAATTACCCACTACCCGTACTATAACTATAACTTTTAACTTAAAAAGTGCACTTTACTAATTAATTTTTATATGAAAACATCAGTAAAAATATGTGTAAAATATTCAGAATAACTTGCATATTCAACTTTTATTGAACATTGAAAAATTATTTCATGAATTTAAAATAAAACAAGTAAGACCGTTGCAATCGGATGTACCCGACTGCGTAATACTCGTTCACAGTACACATTAGTTACTCATTTTCGAAAAACAAATTGTTTGTATTATTATTTTTATTGTATTATTGTATATATTTATTATATTATTTTACTTTTAAATAAAATTGAAAAATATTAAATTAAGAACATTTTTATAAAAAAAAAAAAATTATAAAAAGAAGTTTATTGCGTTTTGAGAAAGCTCCTCCTGTTTCCTGTTTCTATAGCAAACTTTATTTTACACTGACTTCTGTAGTACAATTTTCATATGACAACAGTTATTTTCGAAACCGGAAACAAACCTATTAACATACACATAGCCAAACACAAATTCTCATACACAGCTACCACAAGCATAGAATATTAATATTTAATTAATTAGTGTGTGTATGTGTGTGAGACACTCAGTGCTTAAGGTATTCAGTTTAAATGGGTGCGAGTGAATGTGAAACACTGAGAAATGAAAGTGAGCAGGTATGAGTGTGACCGAGAGAAAAAGAAAGAGAGAGAGAGAGAGAGAGAGAGAGACAGCGTGAGATAGAGACTTACAGTTGCTTGTGGCACACCACGCACACCCAGTCCAATGCGTGGTGCACTCGACAGGCTTTGCACACGCGCAGTTTGCAGACGCGGCAGGGGGCGCCGCGGTTGGTGATGCGGCCCAGTTCGATGGTGCAGCGGGCGCAGTGGCGACTCGAGTCGTTGTGTAGATTATTGTGGTTGTTGTGTTCAAGCTGTTGTTGTTGTTGTTGTTGCTGCATTGTTTGCTGTGATTGTTGTTGTTGTTGTTGTGTGGCATCGAGTGGCTTTGGCTGTGGCTGCGCTCCTGCTCCACCAACGACCTTGCACCTCAGCGCATACAATTCGGCGCGCAAGAGCCTGTTGTCGTTGTTGTTGTTTATGTTGATAATGTGGTGTTTTTGTGGTTGTTGTTGTTTTTGGTAGGGTTGGTTTTTTATGGTTGTTGTTGTTGTTTTTGTTAAGGGCCAGTTGGACAGGACATAACAGAATGACACACAGACGTTAATTTAATTAAATTGTTAGTTCAAAGTTAGTTGAAAATTGAAAACACATCACAAAAATGGGTTAAAAAACGTTGTCACAAGTGGTTGTGGTGGTGGTTGTGGTGGTGAGAGCGAGCGAGAGAGAAATAGCAAGAATAGAAGCACATATGGTGTATGTGTATGTGTGTGTGTGTGTGTGCGCATGTGTGTGTATGGGCGTGTGTGTGAGTGTGCATGAAAACAACAGCACAAAAGTGGTTATTGATGAAAAGAGACAAAGAAAAAAGAACACACAAATAGTTGTTATTAGTCGATTTAAATTGCAACAAATGGTTTTCAAATGCCAAATTATGAGTACAAGTATTAAGTAATTATGCACAGTTTACATTTTGGCTCTACTAAATGAATCAAATTGACAAATGGGTTTATTTTTGTGCTTTGCTGATTAGTTCGGTATTTAAATGTGTACTATTTTCCGACTAAATTCCATGAAATATGCTACTTAATTAGTCGAAATGTAAATATCAATTAAATGCCCATTAAGTGTAGTATGTGACAGTAATGAATTGTTGTGGAGTGGGAAAACTTTTAAGTGAAACAGCATAAACAATTTGGCATTTATAAAGTTATCTCCTTTGACAGCATCATTTATATTTTTACTGAGCGTTGTTGGCAACTCAACGTGAACAACCCAAATATTTATTTTACAATTAACCCAAATTAAGTGTAGCGCACTCAGAGATAAAAAACTATGCACTTTTTGTTTAAATTAAGCAGGTTGTCAAAATATAGTTTGTATTTTGGACATTTTTAACTTGACAAAAATTGTGTATTTTAAAAACTTTTTATAATCCCATTCCCATCTAAAAATAGTAAATATAAGCGTTAGATACGGTTGCAATCTGTGGAATCAGGTCAGATTATATCTAGTTTATACTTTAAAACTATGAAAGTATTAAGCTTGAATATATGCATATGGCTAATACAATTTATTGGATTTAAAGTTAGAAGCTTGACCAACTATGGTTAGCTTCATATATTTTCAGTAGCATTTGTCAATCAGAATTTATTTGGCTAGAGCTCAAAGCTTGTACTACGAGCTTCTGCTCGGAATATTTTGATAATAATATTCTTCTAGCCAGCTTAGCTGATAGTTTAATCCAAGCTTAAGTTAGTCCAAATTTATAATCCAACCAAATGTATGAAATTATAGCCAAGGCAATGCGCTCGTTTCTTTCAACATGCAAAACCAAACCAAATTTTGTATTAACTTTATGGCAAAGTCATAAAACACACGTACGCACACACACACACACTTAGAGAGAGGCACAACCACAGCACATGTGGTATATTGTTAGGGGATGTATCCGTGAAACAGTCACGCAGCGGGCATAAAAAGCCAAACAGGATTTTCTGCTGTTGTGCGAATTATGCAGCAACACACCGCAGCAGCACACAAAAACAACAATTTTTAATTATATTTTTTATCTGCATTCGAGCGTTGACGCTGGGCGCGTGTATTTTATTAGTGCCACAAAATCAACAAATGTCAAGCAGCACCACATACAACACACAACACACAACATACCGCAGCCCACAACACATACACACACACAAAACCCGAAGTCCCGGGCGAGGTAGTGGCTTCGTTGGGCTAAAGCATGTTGCATGCTTCTAGGGGCAATCATAGTGCGAACACCTGCTCAAACCACAGGCACACAGGCATACACTTACACACATGCCACTCATGGCGCCTACTTTCTGCGGCTCTTTTGGCATGTTTTATTGGGCCTGGTTAAAACGTAGCAACGGACGACGTCATGTTGTATGCTACACACAGCTGCTGCCATGTTGATGTGTACGTTAGCTTGTCGCTTGTAGTAGTTAAGTATTGCTATAATTGCCAGTGCGCTATGAATTAATAATCATAATAAGCCATTAAGCAGGGACTTTCCAGCCCACCCAGCAATGGCTGGCCAAAAAGTGCTAAACTAAATAGCCATAAATTTTCACCCGGCGAGGTCAAGCTGGCTTGACAGCTGCCTGGTCACGCTTGTTTTTTTAATTTTAATCATAATCAGCACAGTGTGTGGGCGGCTTAAGACCAACTCCAACTCTTGAGACGGGCCTAAATAAATAGCTGAACGCATGTTTTTGATTGTACGCCTTGGGTCATGCAAATAACCCAACTAATTAAGCCGATGCTAATCAGTTGTGGCTACTGCCCGCCTCTTACTGTACGATTCTTGGCCAAATCGAACACCTGTGCCACAGCCACCAGCAATAACAAGCAGCAACAACAACAAATTGTTGCACGTGGCGCGCTTTGATGTTGCCAGCAGGCGGCTTAGCTCGAGCTTAGTCTGCTTCAAGTTTCGCCCAAAAGCGACAAGCGTCAAATATTCTGCCTAAAATACAATTTTTAGGGCATTGTTGCCTGATCTGAGTTAAATTTGATTCGAATTCACTCACTGAATTAAATCAAATACAATACATGTGTTAGTAGGAAATAGGGTTTCGCATAGCAAAAAGAAAATAAAAAGCAACTCTATCTTCATGTTAGTCTCGTTGTAATCAGCTTTGTTGTACCCAAATGTATATACTTGTAAAGGGTTGGGCACACTCTTGGGACTGGACATGAATAGAACGATTCCAATAATCTGGGTATTGTCTAATGTCTTAACAACCCTTACAAGGCTCAGACGAATCAGCCCTAAAAAAAAACCAACAGCTTGTATTAGAATATATCTTACAAAATTGAGAATATATAAAACTTGTCGAGCAGATAAATTATTTAGTTATATGCATGTCTTAGTAGTAACCGTAACTTATTTAAAAGTGTCGTTCTAGGGTATATGCTATTCAAACTTAACATTATCATTATCTGTATTTCTATATGTTATATTAGTCTAAACTACTGCATATAAAAATTCCTATTTAATACAACAATTTAAAATTGCGCTGTCTTCCGCCAAACTGTCAGCAGCCTTAAAAAAGCTAAAGAGAAGACAATCTGAAAAAATATAACCATAATTCAAATAACATATAGCTGCAGTTTCCAGCTGCCTGTCCATTAGATTTATGATTTTAATGATGGCTGCCCCGGCAGGCGGGGCAGGAATGGCAAGTTTGGTGTTGAAATATGCCCCACACTGGGCGTACACGGATAAATAATTACCGTGCTAAATATGATTTGTCGAGGACCGTCGGTGGCAAGGACAAAGCTTAGAATATTTGAGAACAATTTCAGCAAAAATGGAATTTGAGTTGGTCTTTATACCCTCAGATAAATAATAAAATTGCATGTTAGCATAGAAGGTGAGGCGTATATGTTCTTGAGTCGATAAATATGGATCTCAGATTTTGGTTTAATCAAAAAAGTAAGGTTGAATTCTTACTTTTATTTCATTTTATTCGAGCCCAAAAATATTTGTATATTTTTATTTTGTTACGAGGGCATCTGACAGTCGAGTACTTTTTATTAGAACAGTCTTTCCGCTCGCCTCACTGCTTGTGCACCACAGGCAGCATGGCTGGGCATTGGTTTTCGGGTCTCGTATTTCCGTTTCAGATTAAAAGTTTTACAAAGGCATTTGCGAAAAAGCGCCCCATTGCTATGGTCAACATGGGCAACTGTGTCGCTTAATTTAAAGTTGGCCAGGTTGCTGGCTTGTACACCGGAAATGGCTAACAAGCCACTGGCGCAGTGTTTGCATACTTCAAAACATATTATTAGTTTTAATTAATTTTAAATGTGCATGCGCCAGGACACGCAGTCCTTTTAGCCACCTCCTTGTGCACATTTTGCACTTGTGCAGTTTCTCTCTTCTTTTTGCAAATGGAAAATCACAAAAGGCGGTTTCCGGTGTTGGCGTGCACAAAACAAAACCAAAAGAATTAAAAATTTGAATTTCAAACAAATTAAATATAAACCTTTTGTTAACAACAACAACAACAACAATCAACCTAAGTAAACATTAACGCCTGCCTTTTATGTGTGTGAGTGAGCGGGTGTGTGTGTGTTTGTGCTTTTGTTGGCCACAATCAAACTTCGATTTGACAATGATAAACGCTGCCAGCGGGCTGACAAGGGTTGAGCTGTGGCAGCCTGGACATTTGCATAATTACAGAAACCACTCGACCCACCATTTTGTGGGTCCGTCTGCTCCAAGGGAGCGGCCTGGTCCGGTGGCGTCGCATATGCAAAACTTCACATTCATTTTGCGTTAACTAATGTCTTCGGCATTTACTTTATGCTGTCCTGAAACTATTAGCTCAGCTTACGGCCATAACGCGTTGTCCTCTCTGTAAGCTTTAATGTTGGCCCTGTGCCATGTGTGTGGCCTGTTAATAAGCTTGTGTGGGCGGCGCCGAGATAAAAGCAAATGCGACAACTAATAATAAATCATTAATGCATCGCCTGTTAGAGTGTGGAATGATTTGTGTATTAATTTTTGGTTGCCTGGGAATTTTAGAGGTTCGTCAAAATGCTGAACGGTTTCTTAAATTATAGTCATAGCTGTGATTAGTATGATTATTATAATGTTCACCCAGGAAATCGAAGTGCCTGATTAAAATTCTACTGTTTACCGCAAGTGCTGTTCAAGACTAAAGCTCTACGGGCTGCTTGATTGTTTGTATTTAATATCAATCAAGACTTCCGTTGAGTTTTCATTATTGCTGCGTAACACGCGGCGTATACATAATATGCATGGCTAGCATTACACATACGCCATGTACGCTTCACGTTGCATGAAGCGCAATTGTATAACAATCGATCGACAATGCGCAGAATTATGCATAATTAAGCTACACGTCAAGCCCACAATTTTGGCATAATTTAAATAAAAAATTTGACCACATAAAACCCAAATTGACTCTCAACTGGTGAGCATAAATTTGGTGGGCATAAATGTAAAATGTTGATCAGGTCGCATTCACACGCCGTTTCACGTGCCGTCAGCCAAAAGAGGGCAATAAAATATGAGCGCCGGAAACAGATGATAAAGTGGCCGCGACAGCTGCCACAATGTTGGCCATGGGCAATGCGACCGCAGCGAACTGAGATATGAGCCACAATAGGGCAAGCAGCAAAAGCAGCTGGCTGCTGCCTGCTGCCTGCTGCCTGCCACAAGGTCGTTACATTTCTCACAATTCTGGCACTTGCCAAAGCGTTTGCTAGAAAATTGTGTCATTTGTTGCTGCAAACGAAACAGGTCAGCAACAACCACGAGCCAACTCAACACCTGCTGCTGCTCTTAACATAATTTACGACCGGCGCTCGGTCCAAATATTGTGCTAGCCCAGACGCCAGCAGGGCCCCAAACCAAATCCACTGAGCTAAGCCTTAGAAATTGCAAAGCATTTATTACTTAATAAACGTTGGACTGCGCACACAACTACCCCTAGCCGTACCCCGGCGAGCTCCTCACGGGACAGTGGCTAGCAAAGCAAATTGAATAAGGCGAAGCTTCAACAACAACAACAAAAGAACTTTGTATTAGGGGCTTTTAAGGGTTGGCATTTATTTGGGGCTCAAAAGTGTTGCTGTTATGTCTTTTTTTACAGCGCTTAGCTGAGCCATTCGTGCGTTAAATTATAGCCCAAAGAGTCCAGTCCGCCATGTTGCCCCCTCCCTCTTCGCATTGTCGACCAAAGATTTTTCGTTTGGCTCCAAAATCAAACAAATCGTCAATTTGTACTTTCATTTACTTTTCTGTGCGCTCAACGGCAAACAGCACAAAAATAACAGCAGGAAGGGTAGGAGGGGGGATTGAGGGGTGCTCGGTAAGCTGGCAAACTTCATTGGCATTTGGCGCGCGAGCACCGGAAATGTCTTGGCAGCCATTTTAAGCACCGGCTAAATAACAGTTAATCGACATTGCACTGCTTGTCAGGGTTGTCATTGTAGCCATGATTGCCACAATTGTTGTTGTTGTTGTTGGTATTCCTGTGCTTCTCTTCTGATTGCTGAACATTGTTTTGCTTGGCTGTTTCAACAGCTTGTCCATTCACCCATTCATCCATTTGTCCACTCATTGGATGTTTATTTATTTGCTTGGATTCGCGCGCGCTCTTTTTGCAGCGAAAATAATGTTGGCCACTTGTTTTTATTACCATTTCGCTGGCTTTAATTGGCCAACGTTTATTTAAGGCCAAGCAATGCAAAAGACAGCCAACTTTCGACAGACAACTGTTGCCATAAGGTCTTAGGTTCTTTAATTTCAAATATGTACCCAAAGTTTTCAATTCTATTAAATTCTAAAATGGATACATTTCAGCTTTAAGCTGTCAACTTGATTTGCCCTTTTGAGCCTTAGGATAGACTTGAACGTTGACAGCTTTTGGGCTTTCTGAAATTGATATTTTACATATTTTACAAACTGTTGCCGGCCAAGGCAAAGTCGGCCGCTCATTAAACCAAATATAAGCAGGCCATCAATCAAAAAAACGGCTTTGGTTTTTTGGCCACTGGCAATTAATCATAAAAAGCCAAGCCAAGCTAAGGCTATGTAAATTGCTATATTGCAATAGAATTGAAATATCAATTTTTTGTTCCAGGTAAATTACATTCAATAACCACTGTGTGCTCTATTAAATCAGCAACCACAAAAACAGTCACTGACCTGCGACCCCAATGGAAATTACTTTTATAATATTTTATGCCACCCCCAAGGAGTGTATGTGTATGGACGGGGGTGGGGGCGTAGCGCGCATGTGTGATAAAAACACATGTTTTTTATCCATATTTTGATATGAATATTTCATAAATCCCACATGCAAACTAAACAAAATCAATACCAGGTGGCAATCTATGTGCCTGTGAATATTTAAAGGGAATCGAAAAACGAACCAGAAAATGTATCAACAGTTTATATATGTATACAAAAATGTATATGCACGCAGGAACATAAACACGCACATGTGTTGGTCAAAGTTCCCAGGGGCCACAAACAAAAAAGCAGTCAGATAAATAAACTAAAGTTCAAAATTTTTTCACTAGCATCTCTATCCGTATCTAAGAAAAAGCCCTCGGAGGCAACACTTTAACAATATCTCTGTATGTTAATATTCAAATCGAAGGGCGTGGAAATCAAATGGTCCGCCTCCAAAAAAAAAAAAAAGAAAAGAAAAAGGACTTCCACTTGGACTCAGGCTTGGCTCTATGCTAAACGAGTGTCATTGAGATGAAAGTCACGTAAACTGACGCTCGTTGTTTTTTTTTTCTCTGTTTTTTGGCAAAAGTTATGGTTACATTAGAAGGGCTTAGTCCAAATAGTTGCCAACGAGCATAAAGCAAACACGGCCAGAAAAAAAGTCAAAAGTCAAAAGCTAAAAGCAAGCGAAAATCGTAACAAAATTACATTTTATACTCCAGTCGAGTCAGTATCATTTTTTTTGTTCAGCTAACCACTGGACCCACTCGCATTTTCCAGACGAGAACATCGGAAAATTTGACTCACTGACTGCACTGAGAAAAAAAAATTATTACAATATAAATTAATGGCTGGCGTGCGCAACCAAATCACCAGGGCGTGGAGCTGCCCAGTTTTAAATGCTTGCCGGACTGAAAACAGTACGCAAAAGAGGTGACAAAAAGGGAAAAAATTGTATTGGACCCAAAAGTTTTCAGCTCGTGTTGCTCTTGAGTCTTGACCCGAGCCGTAGACGGCCCACAAATCAAACCATCAAGGTTCAACCTTTCCCCTGTACTACCAGGCCCTAAAGGGGCCGACGGCGACGCCAACGACAAATTGTACGTGCGTAAATTGGCGAGTTGCCAAAAAGGTTGTTGACTTATAGCCGGCACTGTCGCGCGCGCCATGGCTATAACTGCTCAGCATACACAACAACATTATTTTTTTTATTTATTTAGTTTTTTTCTTTTTTTGGCCAGGCATTACCAAGTGCCGTTGCTTGGCCAGTTACCATTCCCGTTGCCACTTCCTCCGGCAAGCGTGACAATGTTCAATTACAGCTGCACTTCAGAATTTTAAGTAATTGAAGGCGGCGCACCGCACACGCTAACTGGCCAGCTACCCCGCTCCTAACTCCTCCCTGCCCGCACCAACACACAGCCCATTTAATTATGTAATGCCCGGAAAATTTATGACCCAGTCCACTTTGAGCAATTGCGCTCACATTTTCACGCTTTTCAAGCTACCCGAAAATGCCCAACAAATTAAAATTAGCAGTCGATAATGTTGAGCTTCCCCGAAACATCATTTTTTTAGGTGTCAAGACCCAATGGCATTAGCCACAAAATATGAGATTAATCTGGAAAAAAGGAAGAAAACGGACTCCTAATAAAATCGTAAATTATATAACGAGCCGAGTTGGACCCAAATCAACTAATTGAATTGCTTAATAGCCGAACGAGATAAATACCCTAAAAGCAACAGATAAATTTGTATTGAAAATCCTCAGCAAACTGTGCCAAAAGCAAACACAAGACAAGAAAAGCTGTTTGATGAATTGAAAAACTACGAGCAAACTGCTTGGAATTCTAGCTCAGCTGTTACTGCGGCTTCAAGTGGGCAGACGTGGGTGGGCCCGGTCGTTTGAAATATATATATATATATATATATATATATAAACAGCCATATATCGAAGTCTACCGGTAATTCAGCTATGTTTGCTATGTGTGCCACTTCGTTGAGGTGGAGCGGGGCGTTTGCCATTTTGGTTTTATGTCTCCAGTTTGGCTGGCCATAAAGTTTATAGCAAAAACTTAATTCAATTTCAGCCATGTGTCAATCAACAGTTGCATTTAAGTGAAAAATTATGTGCAGCCGACCGCAGGGCCGGCAACTGTGTCTACCTAAATGCCAGTTCATGTTCGGCATAAATGTATATTTTACATAATTTTGTTAAAGGTATTTTGCATTTACAATGTTAATGCTCGGCATTTACAAAAATTAATTCAAAATATGCACGATTTTAATTAATAAAAATAAAATTTGATATGGAGCAGAAATTCAAATAATTAAAATATATATGCAATAATAATGAGGTAATACAATGATAATAAATAATTTAATTAATGTAAGTAACAATTTTAACAAAACTATCAGTCAATAAAAATAATAATAATAAAATTTATAAACATTAGTTATTTGACATAGAAGCACACAGGATTATTTTTATGAAAGGTGCATAATAAAGTTATATGGTTTTGCTTATATGTTAGGAGCTCGTGGCTAAATTAAAAAAAATTATCATATAACAAAACAATTTTATCATATTTATGCCTATGGCAACTGTGTGTGGAGTGGTCCACCGATTTGCACTACTCATGTATTTCTTCTGCATACAGCAAAAAGAGATGTATGTCAAATTCCTATTAGAAACAGAGAGATAAACATCACTTTATTAATTCAGCTCTGTCCTGCTTATTTTATGTTTATGATATGATGTAAAATAAAGTCGACATATAAAACAGAACGAAGTAAAAATAATTGTAATATTTAAAAAAGAACAAATCGTTCTGCAGCTCCTGATTATCTTGGTTTGCTGTGCCTCAATCCATACAAATTGAGGAGTGCTTTTTACGCCAGGCATAACACAGCAGCTGTCGAGCACTGTTGGACAAACTGTTATAGTTCAGCTCGTCAGCCTAAAGTGCTCTGATGGATGCCACCGGCAACGCTCAGCACAGTTGCCCACAAGTGGCCCTATATGGCAGCAGCAATTTTTCAGACTAGCGGCATTTCAAATAGATGCTGCTGGCAAAAATGTGTAACGATGGAACAACAACAACAGCGTGAGCAATACACATACATACAAAAAACACACACTGATACGCCCACACAGATTTTAATGTAAACACAAGTGTAGCCATTTCGAGCGCTCGAACTGTGTTTAGCCGTATCTCCAACAATGACAAACGGAGAAAGCGGGCAATTTGTCAAAACCACAAGAAAATCCCTGGCAATCATCGTCAATTTGCATTTTGTGTGCGTCACACACACAGGAGCACAACGAACAAAGTAATACGGATGCCTACGCACACAGCGTACAACGCTGCGTATGACGAATGTGCGTGCGATCGGGTCGACATCACGCATACGCCCCGTTGGCTTGACAAAAAACTGATAGGCCGGTAATTGGAAAATCATCCATTACCAGCGACTAATGGAAACCGAATGGAAACTCTTGCTAAATTCGATTAAGTGTGTAAGCGCTTTGATATCACAAAAAACAAACACAACAACAACAACAACAAAAATTATATTTATCAGAACAGATGCGATTACCATCTCGAGTTTGATTTGTTGTTGTTGTTGGGCCTCTGGTTGTGAACGATTGGCCTGGACCAATTGATGGCCTCGTTGTGTTCTTGCCACGTTTAAGGTCAACGCCTAATTGTATAATTCAATTTCGTTGTTCCCTTTGCTTTCGCATTATTTATAAGCGCAATTTAATTAAACTCAGACGACAGCAGCTGTGCCAAAAGCAGCCCGGCATTATGATTCTATATGTAACACGAAATATCTGTACACATTTACAAACATTTTACAAAGTATTTATAGCTCTTAAACTTGGACCATTGCTTTTCTGAAAATGTTTATAAATAAAAATTGCACTTTCTCGTGCACTTTGCCTCCTGTTCAGTTGTCACTTGCATTTAAAAGTTTTTCAAGAACATTTCTATTTTTTTTTTGCCTGATGGTATTTTTCGCATTTGCTTTTTCTTCTCTTCTTTTGAAATATCGATTCGTATGCTGTGATACCTAAGCCGCTAGCGGCGTTTTGCGTTAGAAGCAAACTCCTATTGGAAATTTAATCTGCAGTGGCGGGCCAGACATTGCTATGGGAATAAATATAGTGTTGTATTGATTTAAAATAAATCTAAATATTATGACTTTGGTTGCAACTTCAAGTGAGAAAGTGAGCAGGAATTTACATTAATGTGGAGGTGGCTATGTTGACATTTGAGCAGATGATAAATTGCAAAATCGAGTTGTGCGTGGAGGTAACTTGAGCAGAATTTTATTAAGTTTTCTACCCTTTAGCTATTTCGAACAGTTATGATTATTCATTACTTTCATTACTTATAGTCAGTTACGCTTTCACTGAAATTTGTAAAAGACATTTATTATAACTTAATTTATTTATTTATTTCTTATTAAACCAAATGCATCTCATAGTTATACCTTTCATTTGTATTCACTGTTTAATAATTTCTAATAATATTTTTCATTTAGTTGGTAAAGTTTTCTGCAAAATGTTTGGAAAGAAATTATTATTACTTAAAGCTGTTGCTTGGATAAAATATATATGTAGTTCAGCTCGTGCCAGGTGAACTTTAACTTAACTTATTTGAAGCTGAATATTTTTTGTAACAATGTAAAACTGTAGACCAACAATGTTATATACAATTGAGCCAATAATTACCCCTTGTGACGATGACTTGGCTAATTGGTTAATGTTAAGCTGCCGTGGTAGTAAGTAGCTGGATATTATAGCAATTAATGAAATCAACGAGGGTTTCACATAGTTCAAATGCGTTTTTATGCTGTCTCATGCTAGGGACTGACAACAACTTTCCTTCTCTCTATTACATTGGCCATGTCTGGCATAGGTAAAATGTATATAAAATGTTTAACAAAATGTGCAATAATGAGTATCATGTAATGCCAGACGCATCCATTTCAAAAGACGCACAAACAAAACAGCTGCAACTACAGCTGCAGCGGAACAGTAAATGTATAAAAGTGAATGCCACCAGTGTGGCATGCAACATGCAACAGCAACAATAACAACAACCACAAATTAACATTTTTTCTCAAACTTTTGTAGCTTGACATGCGTTGACACTTTTCGAAAATTGCGTACAATTTCAAATGCAGCCATAAAACTCAGCGCGTAATTACAAAACGAAGAAAAAAACAACGCCAGCAAATTGCATTCATTGCGCCGCGGACAGTTATAAAATGGAAAGGTTATCTTTAACGCGAGACCAACAACAAACAGCAAGCAGCCAACATCAAACAAAACAAACGAGCTCAGTGCCAGTGCTCCACTTGGTCCTGCCCGCTACTGTGCGCATCGTGAACTGTCTCTTGGACATTGACTAATGGTCTCTGGGCAGCGCCAGGAGAGCTGCTTCAAGTCACAGCTGCAGTCTGGCCAAGATGAACTGCACAGCGGAGATATGGCCATCAAGAGCTGCATGATGATCATGATGACAGGGCAGCACTTAACAGGCGGTTAGCAATCAGATAACTAAATATAAATGATGACAACGATTGAAGCCTTTTAAGATTGGCGAACTACGCAACGCGTTTGTTTTCACAAAGAAAATGTAAGCAACAATTTCTGCAAATTAAAAATTAAAAATTTAAACACCAATCTAAGTTCAGATAACAATCAATCTAGGCGAAATTTGTATAACCACAAAGTTAAAGCTAAGCGCGTTTGACGCTTTGAAGATAAATGGGACTTGGGATCTTTAAAAGCCAACATTTTAGAGTATTTGAGAATATTATATATCATATGTCGTTAAATTAAAAATGAAAATGTTTTCCAAAATGCCAAAATCCAAAAATATAATAAAAACTATGTTTTTCAATTTAAATTGAATTTCGGTGACAAATAAATTTAGAGAACAAAATGGTCAAAAATAACAGTGTGTGATGTTTTGGTAATGTAATGACAGTTTCATATCAATGGAGAGCCTTTGTTATTGACGTTAAGTGAGGTTTCTTTGAACCCAACATTTTTCGCAATATTGTACAGAATCGTTCAGTCAGTTATTCTAGCCATTTGTCCGATTTTGTAGTGTGTCGTGCACAGCAGATAAGTATACACATCAAATCAATAGTGGACATGCAGTGCGCAGTGAATAGAAATTCCTAAATTTGTAATCTACAAAAGCAGATGGCATGCTGCACAAATCCTGAAGCCAGATGCAGCAGATAGGTGGAAACCCGTAAAAGCTGCTTTGTTGCGTAGACCACAAAGATGCCATACAGAGTTAGGTCTCATTGTGTCCCAGCGCACACTTAGAAGGTAAAAGGATTGCGAAAGATGGGAAACAGGACGTCAAATCAGTTGCTGCACCCGTTCTTGGTCCATCAGGAGCAGCATCATCAGCTCTTTAAATATGCTAATCTACAGACAGCTCAGTGTTCTGCGCTATGGATATGGAGATGCAAATGCTGTTGAGGGCCGACTGTGGGTCATGGGCGTGGCAGCTGTAACCATTACTGCCACTGTTGTCTATTCGAGTTGGTGGTATTTTGGTTGCTTCAGTGTTGACGCCTTTTGATTGGTTTGGCCGCTGCCAGCTGTGACTCTGGCTGCATGCATAAATGAAATTTACTTTACTTTTACCAGCCAACTGGCTGCAGTTAATGCAGCAGGTCAGGTTTGTTTATTTTTTTTTGTTTTTTGTCTTTCAGTTTTTCAGCGTCATGTAAAGTACCTACGAGCCGTCTCATGCCTGGGCCATAGCGAACCGGTTTCGCAATGCAGCAGCTGGAAAATGTGTTTATAATAATACTGTTTGTCGGCGCACAGCTGAAGTTTAAGTGCAACCAAAGTACCTGGCGAGTGTGTGGACTTTTACTTTCAGCAACTGTACACCAAGAGCTCCCCGCTGCCCCCTCTTGACACTCATTAGTCGCGGCTCTTTGGTGGGGCTACAATTTCATAATGCCAGCGGGCCCGCATACCCTTATACAGTTGGCCAAGAATGTTGTTGCCCCCCGTCCCTCAGTCCACTCACCCGTCTTGGCCAAAAAGCCATTGAGTTTTTGTCCAGCTTCTGCTTCTTCTTGCTCATTTTTTATTTTGGCAACTATGCTTGTGATGGCTTGATAAACTTTCTCTGCGAATAACTTTGAGTATGAAATAAAAGCAGAGCAACTTTTAGCACTGGGCACCCGAACTGGGTCTGTTTCTTGAGATGGCTTAGCTAACTTTATTGTTTCAAGTTTTTTTCGGGGAGGGCTACAAGTGGCTCTTGAGCAATAGATGGGGCTTTTGTGTGTAGGTGAGCGCGCGTGTGTGTGTATGTGTGTCTGACTGCACCTTTGGCAGAGTTTTTAACATTTATAAGATTTTTCCCATTTCACATCGCATGAAATGTGCTCAATTGCAAATGAAGCTACCAGGTTGAGTGATTGGGCTAATTTGACGTCAGCTAGCTGGTCAGCATGAAAAAAGCGGAGTGGGCTGTCGGAAACAATTGCAGTTTGGCGCTGGAGAAACGTGTCCCAGCAATCATTGGAGCATCAAACTGGCCCTAGCCGGGACTTGGCCAAGCCCAACTATGGGCCATAGCAATGGTACCCAGTCCCAGACCAAAAAAGGCCAACATGCAGCGACAACACACAAAGGCAGAGACATAGCAAGGGAGAGAGAGAGAGAGGCGAAAGTGAGAGGGAGATGGAGATAGAGAGAGAACAATGCAATAAAAGGTTAGAAAAGTGGGTTGTTGTTGTTGCCTAGCTGGGAAATGGGCAAACGCTTGGGAAATGGAGAAGGAAATACCTCGTCCGCATATGCTTGACACGGAAAATGCAATGACGCTGCATACTAATGCCCCAGCATAGACAAATTCAATGCGAGCGTAGAGGAAATCAATGTTTATAAGAAAAATGACTTTCTTGGCTATGAAGTGGCTGGCACTAGAGCCAAAACCATAAGCGGCCAGTGTGGCGTGTTTTTGTGATTTTTTTTCTTTTGTTGCCAACCCACACATTATGCAGGCAGACCCCCATATAAAGACAGCTCTCAATGCTGAACTCGAGTCAATTGTAATTTTAGTGTTTCCAGTTTCAGTGTGCATGTGTGTGCTTATGTGTTTGTGTGTGTGGGCGCCGCGTGAAAATTGCGTGCAATTATCAAAAGATGAAATCAGACGCCAACAGTCAACAGCGGGCAAAATGCAGGCTGCAGCTACTGAACACCAATATTGCCGCCCCAACAGCTCCTCTCTCTAAAATGCGCATTGTTTATGGCTATTGTTGTTGTTGTTTGGTTGTTTGTTGTCGTCGGGTTGCTTTAAAGACAGCAAAACCAGTTTGACAATGGTTATAAATAAAATTAAGAATGTAAAGAGAACAGTAAATAATAAATACTGTAGTATGATGACTCACAGATACACTGTAGAATATGAAATAGGTAGGTGAGCACATGTATATATATATATATGTATATATATATATATATTTCTACGGGAAATTATTTAAAAAATATATTAAAAATATTACAGCTCTCTTTATTATATGCATACAACTATTTTTATGACACACACATAGAGACACGTTTATGAGAAACAATTATATATTAGTAGTGTGCATCTTTTTTTAAAATTTCATTCAGATAATGAAAATAACAAAAAAAATACAGAATAAATAACTTTCTTTATTAAAGGTATTGGCTTACGACTTTCCCTATGTCTCACAGATATACTGCAATATATAAAACCGTAATTTTAAAATTCATGTTCAAAATATTAAAATGATGTTTATACACTGCACTGATATTGTAAATATGTATTACAAAATGTGTATATTACTTAGTTATAACTAGTTGCAATCCTTTCTGTTAATCGATTATAATTACTTAAACAACTTAGGAACATAGGAACTCACTTGATATTTATATGGTAGAAGTACATATTAATAGTCTTAAGGCAATCTGTTCACGTTAGACTTAATTATTTAAGACCCAGTCCCAACTATCCATTCTATAGCAATAACTACCCTATGTATACCCAACGACTTAATTGCTATTTAATTATTCTGCACCTATAAAAGATATCTTTGCATCTTGAACTTCTATTCTTGATTACCCATCCGCATTTGCTATTTTTTTGCTATTGATTTATGGAAACTGGGAGAACTAAAACATTGATTGTTGGCATTTTAGAGGTCTATTATGCTTGAAAGTCAACAATAAATTGAATCGCTTGTCAGGCAGCTATCAAGTTAAGCTGACAACAGCCACGGCTTTGTCGGACAAATACTTAAGCACAGCTGATGCCACGCACAACAGCAACAACAATAACAGCAACAAACGACGACAACAATAACAACTTATGTGAGTTTATTTTAACTTGAAAACTGTAACAATTTTTTGCAGCTTGTGCAAATAAAACAAAATAAAAAACATTCCAACAACATTTTCAATTCTCAAAGTAGCTTCAGCTGCGTTTCCGTTGACCGCCTTCTGATTCATCGTTGTCAACTGTCGGCCTTTTTTCCCCTCCTCCCTCCTTTTGCGGCAACAGCAAAGAATTATAAAAAAAGAAAAACAAAAAGTATCGACTGATTAAAATCAGCCTCGTTTTCTCGCTGCTTGTTTACAGATTTTTTCCGTCACATTCTCAAATCAGTTTCCCAACGCTTTTGGCCATTGAATTTTTCAGCCAAAAAAAATCTATATAAAAGCAACAACAACACAGAAAAAAATCATTGGCATCTAATGACGGCAATTGACGGCAGCCGGTTGGAACCACGTTTTGTTTTATTTTGCGCCTGTGACTGCCGTCCGCTCAATTGCGATTTATAATACGATTTAACCAATTTGGTTTTTTTTTATTTTTGTAAAAGGCAGCGCGTTAATTTGTCTATAATTACAGCTTGCATGTGCTTGGCATCACGATCTACAGGTAGTACGGATACAATTTACAAAACGTGGCTTTTGTTCTTTGGAAACAATTACACAAATGCAAATGGCATCGATTTGGGACTGTAGAAAGTTTAGGGAATTGAATATGTCATTGTTTAACGAATGTGGAACTTTCAAACCTAATGGATGACTGGTAAAACTATTTAGAAATAATAACCAGAAGAATATAATTGCGATTAAAAATGGATTGAGTGCAGATAAATGTTAAAATTCATAGGAATTAGTTTCATTATTTTTTTAGAATATATAAAGTAATTTAAAATGTATGTCTATTAATGTTTTTCTTGCTTAAACTACTGCGTCTGCATAAAATTGAAATACAAATATTATTCTTAAACTTGTATGCCCCGAAGGGCAGTCGAAATCAAACAATTGCTAACATTGTAGAACCAAGTTGACCTCAGCTTAATTAAAGTAATAGCCAATTTGAACTGGATCTTCCCTTTGAATTGTTGAGATGTAACATGGTAAATCCAATTATTTTAAAAAATAAATAAAAATATAAAAAGGTTAAGATATTGGTGAAAATGTAGCTCTTATAAAAGTAAGTAAGTAATAATTAATAAATTTAAAATTAATGAAGAAAATGTTTAAAATATTGTATTATTCAAACTTAACGTAAATAAAATTAAGAGAAAATCTTGTAATTTTCGAGCATATGATTTTCGAGCATATGATTTTCCATGCTTTTGACATGTAAAAAAGTTAGGTTTTGGTTATGTGGCAGAAAATAGTGACAGCAGAGAGTAATTAGCTGTTTTTATTATCTCTTGCTGATTAATCAAATGTATTGACTCTTCAGTGTGGCAAGTAATGAGCAATAAATAAACACAACAAAACTATGGTAATCAGCATAAAAAGTATATTTCAGTTTTCCCCAAATGATGCTAATGCAAGCTAATGCTGACTGGTGGGAAAAAAGAGAGAAGAACAACAAAAATTGAGAGCCACCCACGAGTTGACACGCGTTGATGGCCAAGTCTCGACAATTTTGAGACGTGCTCATCATTATCATTAGCACTTCCTACACTGTGCGTCGCTAATGTCGCTTAATGCTCAACAACAACTTCATTAGTGGGTTGAACTTCTGCTTTATTACCTTTCGCATTCGCGGAACTTTCCATCAGCTTCAGTTTTAGTTGTATCTCATCTCGTTTATCTCAGTTGAAATTTTGATGTGACTCTTTCCATTCCTCCTTCCTCACTCTCTCTTTCTCTCTCTCTCTTGCTGTCGTTAAACTACAGTTAACCTAATTTGCATTTGGCTTGATTAGAGTTTTGCAAACAGTCCATTTCTAACTGGCCTTTATCGCTGGCCTTACATCTGGCCCAAAAGCTTGGCAGAAGCAGGAGGTTAACTAGAAGTATCTTTTTGGCACCACCTCATATTTGTGGCTGGCTGTTGCTCTGCCATCTGCTTTCCATCATTTGATTAAAATGCAAATAAAATGGATAACGCAAAAAACAAAAAGAATGAAGTAAAAAAAATAACGTTATTAAACTCAATAGCTGTCAGTATTCCAGGCATTAATTATAATAAATTACGCATACGCACATTTGGCTGGCGAAAAGCAAAATCAACTCGAGTTATTTATTTAACGGAAATAGAAAAATGACAGAGTAAATGCAAACAGCGCTGTATGAAGGAAAGCTGGTGAAAATGATAATGATAAATATGCGAAACTGAGCAAAAACAACAGGGCGTTGCTTTAGACACGGAGGCGTGGCCAGCGGCAGCCGTCCAGCTGGATGAATATTTATTAATGATTAATGAAGTCATTTGCCAGTTTTTCTCCGTATTTATTGTTTTGTTCAGTATAAACCAACAGCTCCTGCGGCTTATGGCTCATTTAAATGTATTACGGTGCGGTACGTGCCGTCTATGGTCAATGCACTCAAAAATATAACTTGCTTATCTAAGCGTTTACACGAGCAAGTCGTGACATAATGTCCAAATATTTGGATCTAGTGTCCATAAATAAGTAAGCAAACGGTGCTCATCTGATAAGCTACGTTTTGGTCTTATCTACCAAATGTATTTGAGTTACTAATTTGAAAGAACGCAAGCAACGATGACACTAGCTATAAGTGCTGCTAGTAATTGCACATACGATTAATCTGCGAAAATATCATGGCAAGAATGAGAATATTTGGTTGTGTATAAATGTTTATATTGATAGGAAGCATTGTTCCAAATGTGCAGTGTGCTAGCAAAGAAATGTGTAGCTTTAATGTCATTTAAAAACAATGTATGAATAATTATTCCTGATTCTCCAGTTTCATTAGAATACTGAAAAATTAAAACTCAATAATGTTTTCGAATTAGAAAAAGCTATTGGTTTTTTTTTCCTAAAAAATTAAAAAATAATTAATAAAATATTGTAGTTACATTTTTTTTTAGTAATTATTATTATCTTTACTATCTAACATACCTTTTGAGAGCATTTTATATTGCATTTTCAGCTAATGTCATAAGTAAGTTAAGTTAATTTCCTGAGTCTCTGCTCTTTCAAAATAATCAAAAGCTATTGTCATCGGAATTCTGGAATTAATTTCTTCAAGGTTAATCAAACATTAGCAGAGCATTTTAAGCTGTTGTAATTGGAGCTCAAGTAACCTAAGCTCGTCTATTGATTTTGTCTTCAAAAAGATTTACTAGAATTCAAGCGAAATTGGCAGCTCGTGTCATTGGAGCTAAAGGTAAACGTATTTTCCCCTTTTCTCTTTTCCCAGATAAATCGCACACTTAAGGTCCACTTCAGCTAATGTCATGGACCTTAAAGTAAGCTAAGTACATTTAAAAAGTGCTGCCTTGACGGCGCTATCTCTTCGCCTTGGTTTGAGTCAAGGTCTAGAGTTACGAATGTGCAGCAATATGCTAATTTAATTTGAGCCGCATAATACGAAACGTGGCCAAGATACACACAAATATATAAAAGTAAGCATATATATAGCGGTTATGTGAACTCTTTGTATGCACAGGGCAATCTGTGAGCTATTTAGCCAGATAGTGTTTTTAGCTGTTTGCCGAACAGCATTGACAACAATTGTGCTCAAGTCAAAATGAAATATGTTGCCGCTTTATTGGCCAAAGTGAGTTCACACCTACAAGATACTTTACTTAGCAGATACACTTTGTTGTTTTTGTTGTTGTTGTTCAGATTGTTGCTGTTGACGCAGCGCTCCATTAGTCATGCTCTAGGCTTTGCTGTTGTTGTTGTTTTCACTGCTGTTGAGCGCAGTGAGCTCAGTATCAAAAATAACAACAACAACGGGAATCTCAATCGCCAAATTGCAAATTCATTCAAGTTGATGGACCCATCAAATGTGGTTTGCATATGCGGCTAACGACTGCAATTTGGCACTGGGTTGAAGATTTTGAGCAGCGTCGGCGGCGACGGCAACACAAACAAAACCAAAAAAGCATTTGAGACGTGCGACGATGTGCGGCATAAGAATTAAGCTGAACTTATGGCATGCCAAGTTCGACAAGAAAAAGCAAACACAGACAAGTTAAAAGCAACAACAACAACAATTTCACAGAACAGATACATATAAAATACAAGGTATACGCATTCATATACATGGCGTAAACAAATGTGAACGCAAAGGTTCTCTGGCATGGAGTGGGTGCATTCGTGAATGCGTGAGCTGTGTGTGTAATGCGCTTTTAACGACCCCAAGCTGGCAGAGACAAAAGTACAACACACAGATACACAAAGATCCGCAGATCCGCCTCCAACAGATACAAATGCAAAAGGGCTGCTGGCATCGAATATAACTTCTACACCAGCCTGGCCCGTTGTCGCACCTTTGTTTGCAACTGGATATCGCTGCACCCCACCCCCAGCAACACACCTCGCGTCTGGGCTTTAATTAAATTTACAGCCGAACCGTTAAAATAACCCAAGAGCGCATTTCTTTAACCACATACATACTCCGTTCTCTGCATATTTGCAAGTAAGTGAAGTGAATAAGGTAAAAATAAAAAATAAATAAAAAGAAAATAAAAATAAAACTAAAGAAAAAAACTATTATAATTGCGCAATTGTGCACGTAGAGCATTCGCATGTGTTATGCTTGTTGTAACTGTTCTGGCTGTTCCAATTTACCTTTTGTTACTGAGATACTTTTCGTATCTTGTGTGGCTGAAGCAGCTCGCTTGGGTTTCGTTGGGCGCTTTATAGCCCGTGTCGTGGGTTTAATAATATTTTGGCAAATTCTTATGTGATTTGTGCCAATTTTATATTTTGTTATCGTCTGCTTGGCACACAGAATTTCTTTTATAAATCTTCAATTCGTTTTTTTTTTTGTTTTGTTTTTATTTTTGTTTGTGTTCGTTGCTTAGAGCTTAAAGTCGCGTCGTTGTCTGCTACTTTGCATGCCTCAGATTAGGCGGCACGTTGCGTGTGGTATCTGTCAGATACTCTTGTAGCGCATGGGCTCGGTATACCTTTAGTATCAGTCGAAACGAGAATCATATCAACAGAACAGAAATCAAATATACAATTTCTGCTGGCACAGGTAGAAATACACAAAATCTTAAACCGGCAATCTCATCCTCGCTCGCTCTCTCTCCTTCTCTCTCTTTCACACACTCGCACCGTTACACACAGCGACTGCGTGATGACGTCCGCTTAGCTCGAGACGCGTTCGTTGACTGAGCTCCGAGTCGATCGCCGAGATTTAACGGCGCCACACGATTGAAACACTCGATTGAAAGCAACAGGTTGAAAGTCAGCCCCAAAGAGAGCGTCGATCTGCGCACGCTCTCCGTCGTTGAGTAGCTCACTCTCTCTCTTTCTCGCTCATTCTTTCTGTGCTGTTACCTGCTACCTGAGGCGCCCTTCTCACATTATCATTAAACAGAACGCGACGTCGCCTGTTGCTATCATTTTAATTATGCACTCATGAGAAAGACGAGTCGCATTTTTGTTATTACTGTTGTTGTTGCTGCTGCTGTCGCTGCTGTCTCTAGCTGGCCAGCGTAAAGTTCTGTTCGCGGAAAACGCTATCGCGAAATTCCCAAAGTGATTTCTGCAGCACTTTTTTATACACTGCAGATATAACGTATTTATGTAATTGTTATCTAACTAATCCATTGCGGAGGATTAACAATAAAACAGTAATACACAGCAGATCAAAGAATTATTTAACAATAATATCTAACAAAAGCGCAGTTGCAGTATTTTGTTTACAAAAAAACTAAAGATCTTATTACCATAATAATACATTCAATTGAACTAGCATTATTCCAGCCTTAAAAAATCAATTGTAATATGAAATTCGAAAATAAGCAAATTGGAGGAAAAATCATGTTCCAAATGCCATCCAACATGAAAATCGGTTCAGTTTTAACAAAATTATGGGAGTTTGAAATATGAGAGCTATAGACCCTAGCGCTTTAAATGTCAAAATTTTTATCAATGTTAATTTGTCAGCAAAGCACTTTATTTATTGCACAAATCCAATATACTCTCTTCACTTATTAAACATAAATAAATATCAGATTTAAAACTGTATTAAATTATTTAAGCTTTATTTTACTTCAAAAGACATCTTAGCCGCCAACTTGATATAATTCTAATGAAACAATATAATATTTAGTAGAGGCTTTCTACCAGTTTAAATCATATTTATATATTTGCCTTTCTATTTAAATTTCAATGTAAAATTTGCTGACTTTACGCAGTGTCTAATGCTCCCACTCGAATTCGCAGGGTATTTAAGAGCTTAAAGCGTTCTTAACTTGCCATTCAAAGTTGTTGGCGTGTGAATTTTCACAAAGTTGACTGCCTTTTTGATATCTGAAGTGCGGCTTTAAAATAAAACATGTCATGACAGCGCTAATAAACATCATAATTGTTCAATTTGAAGACTGCATTTAATTGGTCAGCATGCGACCACATGGCGGCATGTCTGCTGAGCCCTGGGGCAGTTGTACATTTGCTGGCGGCTAAAAAGTGAGTGGCATGTTGCATGTGGCATGTATAGCATTAATGAAGAGCAGCCGTTATCTCTTACATTTGCAACATTTTTGCATATGCTGGCAATTTAAATACTGTTGCAGGCTTTCGGGCGCGCAGGTTTTAAACTTTAATGTCCGATTATTCGCCGGTCCTAAGGATATGCAAGGCTATCAAAGTTATACACAATGGCTTAGCGTGATTTTGCATCACACGGCAAATGAAAGGCCCACACACTCAGGGGCGCTGTGCCGGCTAATGAGCTGGCTTGTGCTTTAAGCGACCAATTAAGTCGCTTGATGACCAAGCTTAAAAAAGACACAAAAAACAAAAAAGTAAAATAAATAAAAACAAAAAATGAACACAAAAAAAAAAAAAAAAACAAAAAACAAGCCAATCCAACGCGTTTTTAAGACCCAGCTCAAGTAACAGCTGACAGCACAAAAGTTTGATAAACATAACCGAAGGAGCTCGGGACTGAAATAGGGCACTTGAGGTTGCAGCTGGGGGCAGCTGGCAAACGTTGGCCAGCGTAGCATAGCAGCGAAATTGTAATTAAAAGTAATCAAAAGCATTAGCAAGTGAAATTTGCAAAGCAGAACAGCAAAAGCCGCAGCCGCCAACGAGCAAAGCAAAGCAAAAACTAACCAAGAAGCAACAGTCAAAGGACCCTCGGCTATGTGTTTGTGTTTGTGTTTCTGTTTCTGTTTCTGTGTCTTGTGGCTCCCTCTGTCGCTGTCTAATGGAGATGGAATCGTGTTACGTGACACGACACGGAAACGAAAAACAAAATTGCAATACTATTAAAGTAACCCCGGCTGCGAAAACAATGAAATCTAACGGTATAAAAGTCAGCAGCAAACCTTTAGTTTTAATATAATATAATATAATAAATAAAAATAAAATTAAACGAAAATTAATAAACATAATAAGCCTACACTTTTCTGCACGAAAACGTCTAGCTGAGTTGTGCGTGCTCTTGTGTCACGCACATCTCTAGTCCCTACGCTTACAAAGTGGCATATAATCAAATGTCAGGAGATGATAATGAAGCTGTAGTAGGAGTAGGTGTGCGGCTGGGAACACGAGAGGGAGTGACAGACGGGCAGACGGGTAGTACAGGTGATGGAAGCCGCAGTTAATGAAGTTCTTGAGCAACAAACAGAAAGATGAAGCTTGGCAGCGCTATTAAATTTAATTTAGTTAAGAGAAGTGACAAACACAGGTATCTTTAGATACGCACTCAATGGGCGTCTGTGCGTCAGAACGGAAATGAGATAAGTTTGCAAGGAGCTCATTACGCGGCTCCAGATGCAGACGCAAAAAAGTTAGCAGCATTCCGCATGTTGCATTCTGTCAAGAGTCAAAGTATGCGCGTCCAGGCACGTGCACCAATCCGTGGTGCATGCAAACGGAAACAGCTTAAAGAGCAACCATGGGAAAGGCACTGGATTGATGAACAAACTGACAGACTGACAGACACACACAGATAGAGAGACAACTGTAAGAGACACCAATACACCGAAATGGCCCGGCTGTCTGTCTGTCTGTCCCACACAGGTTAAACACGCATTCGTCATGGCACATGCTAAGGATTAGCTCGCTAATTGCGTTGCCTGGTTACTGGACCACTTTGTAGAGTGCCGCGTGCGCCATGTCATCCTGAGACCAGGGCAAAGTTTTTTATTATTATCTATTTATGTGTTTAATTTGAGCCTTTGTCATGTTCTAGCTCTTTGCTGCTAGCGGAGCCAATTTTCTATTAATCAGCTTTAAACTACAACTCTAAGCTCTTGTTTTTTTTCATAATGTGCTTTTATTCGTCTTAATTCATTCATCTTTGTCCATATATCCTTTCCAAGTGTGTTCTATGGTTTCCTTAATCGGAATACTTTTACAGCTGTTATTCTTGCATGAACTTTTTATTATTATTGATATTGTCAAGTACAGCTCATTATACTTTTAATTCGGTTCTCCATATCTCACATCTTTTAGTCTCAATTCCAATATTTTCTCTCTGTTATCTTACTAACTATGGTATATTTTACCTTTCTTTCATTTATTTTATTTATGAGTATACTCTTCCTTGAATATCTTTACCAGTGATGAGAAGTCTTCGTTTAAGTCAAGTTTGCATACTTTATTTTATAGTCACTCGCATATCATATGGTCAATCTATGCTCAATAACAATATGGTTCCTTTATCTTTCTTTATCATTGCAGCATTTTAAGTTTTCTTTGGTCTGCCGCATATGTCATACATTTTCTTATCACTTATGCCTAAAATACTTTTTGCACTCCATGATCACAAGTACCCTTAGTCATGCTCACATATATCACAGCATAAGCAATTGCCTTTAATTTCCTTAATCACAGTCGTGAACTGCTGCAACTTTAGCTCATTTTCAATATAGTTGAACTACGTAAAATACACACTTGATATTACCATACATTGTTATATAATAGCTCTGGCACACAATAAAAATTTACTACTCCATTTGCAATTTAAGTGGTTTTCCGCGGCTTGCTTGGAAACTCAAGGCTAGTCGCAGCTTGCTCACAAGTAGGAAACGTCATTAAGTGCCTGAAAATTAATTACTTTTATATAACGACAGCTTTATGTTAATGTCAACAAGGGCACTGATTAAAACGATAACGAAATGTCAAACATTTAACTGATGCTCCAGGTCCAACACCGATCGAATGACACCAGATTGAAAACCCCGAGGCCGCCATATGGTTCACTCATCATCTTCTGTTTGCGGGCAGGCGTCGTTATTGGCGCTTTACTCAATATACGGCAAATATATATGTACATATATACATATACTTGTATATATATATAATACCAATCGTACTTTATGGCCGCCCATTTCGTTGGCCTGTGTCATTATGAAAACATTTGTTGCCTCCGCTAAGCCAAGGGCAGCAGGAGCCGTTGTCATCGCTACATCTGACCTATTCCCGCTTTCGCCAGCCTTCTTCCTCTTCCTGCCTCTCTCGCTTTCTCTCGCTCTGCCGGTCATCAAATGGCTCCAGTGGCGTTTTTCAATTTGGCCATTTCCGTCACACACACACAACATGATTAAGCAATCAGAGCCGCCTAAAAGGCGGCCACATTTTAACTAAATCAACGCCTGAAACGGAAAGCAATGTCTGGGATTTATGGTCACATTATTTGAGCATTTCAACTGGCTGTGCAATAGAGAAATGTTTATGAGTTGGCATTAAAAACCAGCGGACTTTGTGCCACACGAGGCATTAGCTCGCATTAAGCGTTTTATATTGTAAGCCACTTGTGTACTATGTTGAACTAGAGCTCATGCTGACGGGTCTTTAATTGAATAAAACGATAGCTGTCGAAGCTCATGTTAGCACGAGGTTATGTTTGAGAAGCAGCAGTGGCGGCAACACCATGTCCATAAGCAACAGCTTAACGATATGTTTAAGGGGCGAATCAAGCATTTGTAAAAATTAAATTGCAGGATAAATATTAAGCTGTTTTTTGCAATGCATTGCAACTCATTGTTAAATAAGAACAGGAGTTTGGCTATATATCCAAGTGAGTTTTAATGTCGTCAGGATGTTGGGAAATACATAAATGTTTAATTGCAACAAATAAAACTGTTATACGACTGTCAAACGACTGCCATACGACTGTTATACGACTGTTTTGTGAATGTTAAACAAATGGGAAATTATAGTTGTTGCTCCATATTTCCCAAGGCCAGAGTAAAGCTTACTTGTCAGCTCTTGGTAATATAACTTGGTTATCCAGCTATTATATTGACTCTATCTAACCCTTATGAACATCGTTATCATTCTGTTATAGCTACTGTACATTGACGTTAAATGTTATGGACTTAAACCGAAAAGAATCGTAAGGAAAAACCAATTAATTAAGTACTAAAAGTTGTTAGCTATGTCATTAGCTTATTATTGTGGCACTCTCTAAAATAGAACCCAAATTTGTTGTCAGGAATACACTAGCACAAGGTATTCTGATCTATCGATTGATAAGCGACACGCCGTATGTCAAATTCATCCCTATATAGTGTATCCTGTAATAGTCATAATAGTCACGCAAGTAGAATACATCACATGCAATAAAATCGAATTCAATTTTGTAGAAAATCATTTTCACTTACACTAAAAAATAATCCAGTAAAAATAATACAACAGCGAAGAATCGCCTAGGTAGAAAATAAAAATAAAAATTGGGAAAACAAACAGAAAATAATTTTAACGGATGAAGCATAAAATGGCACAAGAGTTTGATTTAGGGTTTGATTGGGGTTAGGAAATGGCCTAGGGGTTTGGGGGCCAGCTGATGTGAGCCAAGTTCGCAAGTGACATACATAAGCGTATATTGAAGAAAAGCCGCTTAAGCGAAGTGAAAACAATTTTTTTCGCGCATATCAATTTAATACCACAAGCATCAGGCAGGTGCCTGTGGCAGGCACCGCCAATGGGTTGGGTGGAGAACTGAGATTGCTCGACTGCGCGTGATTTGTCGCCCAAGTGCCGCCAGCGCTTGAAGCTTACCTGGGTTACCATCTGCCGCGAGCACCACACACGAATTGCCAGGCAGTAAATTGTGGTTTACGCGATGTGCAATACGTGCGTGGTGCGTGGTGGACGCTGTTCAAGAAATCCGAATAAAAAATTTCCAGCGTAGCCACTTGCTCTTGCCAAAGTTCTGTAAGTGCATTAACAGCAGCGCATTCAATTGAAATGTGTGGCATAGTAAGCTGGTCCTAGAAAAACTGCTGCGGTATCCAAGTTGTCTGTTTCCCAACTTTGTGTTTTTCGACATTTAATTAAAAAAACACAAGCAAAAAGCAAGCTTGGCGTGTCGAACATACATGTATATAGTTCGGTGGCTGAGTAATCTCGTGAGTTTTAATTGAGTTTACATAAAAGCTGCATCGCCGAAAAGAGTCCCCGGATAACTGACAACAGTGTGTCCAACACGTAAAGGGGTGTGAAGGGGGGTGGGGGGAGGGGCGAGGGGGGTGATAAAAGTAGCGCATCGCAGAAAATCTCTAAAAAGAAAATTGTGTCTTTCACTGGAATTATTTCTTGGAGTTGATTAGACAGAGAGAACGCACTGAAACCTTGGGATTATAGTGTCATCTAATGAGAAACCGCGTATATGAAAATTTAAATGTTGAAACAAAAATTTAGTTGCGAGTACCCAACTAGAAGATACTCTATAGCTTATAAAGTTATCTGGTCATAATTATGGCATTCATATGTGCCAACAAAGCCAACAAAGCCAACAATGGGACGTTGAACGGGAGAGCTATACAGAATGAAATTTATCATTTCTGTGTATGCTTATCGATTTTTGCAAATAATTATCGATTGATTGGCTTATATAAACAGCAATAAACTGCAAGGCTTTGATAAAGTTCGGGCATAGACAGCTGATCACCCTCAAAGACATTTGCCATGAATACAGCTGGGCACAGTTATTGCTTCCAGCTGACAGGTCTCTGAGCTCGGGCACAGTGTATTGCCCGGTTTTATTAGCCAATTTGGCATCTTTACCTTGCTGACAAGTGGCAATAACCAAAGTGAGTTGACTACACCGAAATACTTGCTTGTGCAGCTATAAAACCAGGTACTTGGCAGCGTTGGCTTAAGACTTGGCTGAGCAGTTAAAGGCCAATATGTCAACTGTTCACAGGAAGCGAAAATATTCAGAAATATTTGATACTGTATTTACAACAAGGCTTTCCATCCGTGTTTTATCCAATTTGTTTCAAGTTTTCTTGGCTTACGTTTAAAAGAATCAACGAAAAGCTTACAGTAAGCCAACTTGGGCTAAAAACATACTTAATTTAAGTATTTGGTACTATGTTCAAGAAAATCCGAACTTGATTTTCTTTCTTTACCATGATAAAAGAGCCATTCCTTATGTAGCTGGGTTGAGTTTTGGCAAAGTAATGAAAATGGAATATTTGGATTTTTGGGACATATTGGCAGTAAGCTGAGAGGTGATGCAAGCACTTCCAAAAAACTCAAAAAACGTGCAGCTTAAGGCCAAAATAGCAGAATTCGGGCATTCTTTTCTGTGTACTACATTTTCAATTTCAGACGAGAATGTTTTAATTAGAGCTTGTTGGTACTCACATTATCCGGGTTGCATCACGCTGTCGCACCGACTCGTCCCGATTGAGGACCTCGATTATCATCTTGCGCTCGTTCTCCGACAGGTTCTCGAGCACCTGCGAGGTGGCCACTGCCAGTTCGGGGCCCAGCACATCGATGGTCTCGCCCGGTATGCTTTCCGTTGCTGCGTCGCTGGTCGAAATGCTGGTGCCGCCGGACAGTGTGCCAATGCCATAGCCGGGCACAGCGCCACTGCTCATGCTGCCCATGCTCAGGTTCATGCCCATTTGGAGCCCGCTAACGCCTAAGCCCGATGCCGAGGCAGCACTTCCGTTGGCAGTCGCATTGCCGCTGCTGTATTGCATCATGTTGTTGCTGTTGGGCTCAGCGGCTGTTGCTGCTCCTGTTGCTGTAGCTGTTGATGTTGCTGCTGCCACGCGGTGCTTGTTGTTGGCGTTTTGCGTGGGCGTGGGCGGTAGGCGTGCGCTGCGTCCACTTGACATACTACACGGGTTCTCGGAGCGTTCCTATTTGCTTATTTTTGCGTGTGTGTGTTGTGTTTGGTGTGTTGTGTGGTGGGCGAGTGCGTGGACGCTTCTGTGTGTGTGCGTGTTTTTTCTGTTCAGCTGTCAACCGCAAGTTCCCCAACACACCCACACTCCAATGGGCCGATTCAATTGCTGCCTTTGTCCGTTCAACTTTGTAATTGTTGCTGTTGCTGTTGCAGTTGCTATTGCTGACGTGTTATTAAATAATTTTTTTCCTAATTATATATATTGCAACGCACAAAGAATCGCATGACTGGTGTTGCCTTTTTCTTCCCTCAAATTAAATCCTGCAAAATAAATAAGGCATATCATTTTATTTTAAGTCTAAACAAGAACAAACAATCATTTAAATACTCTTGAAAACAAGAGTAAATTTCTTATATTTGGGCACAATAGCAATGATTTCATACACATAATAACATCATTTTCAACCGATTATTCGTCTCGATGCTATATAATTTACTAATCTAATCTAATCTACTAATTTGGCTGATATGTTAGGGCAGTAATCGATGAGCATTAAGAACTTAAAATTTTAATAGATGCGTGCCAAGTTGATTAATATAGCTTTAAGACTTAGAAATAGACAGAATGACAGAAAAATATAGCTATATCGACTCGGCTGTATATACGGCCCAAGAAAATATATAAAATACATTATACGTTCCACATTTGACGACAAAATAAAAATACATAAACCGTATGCACCGTAATCGAGTGTATAATGTAATTACACATACACATAGTTGAACACATGCCCTTTTCCCGTCTGTTACCTGCATGTGCATGTAACCTTCCTGTAACCAATTTTATGGTGGTACTGTGAGTACAAATTAGTTAGCTGCCTTTACTTCCCAACCAGTCTTTTAACTTTATACATTCCCACCTACTTGTTAAAAGCTTAAGTTTTCTCTTTGACTCCTTTCATTACACATATTTCATAAGGACACTGCATACTTTTGGGCGCAGTGTTACCCAATGTAAAATGAAGTCATATTCACAAGTAATCCAAAAATCAATATCTAAATTAAATTTATGTGCAGCTGGAATGTGGTCAAAGTGAAGCCACTCGCAAAGTTTTAATTTTATTAGATTTTAGAGTTCATCACCTTAGGTATTGAAATCCGCAAGCTGCTGCTTTTGAGCACAAACGCAACTTATAGTTTCCAAAAGTGCTGCTTCAAAAGCTAGCAATCCAATTGGCGGACCAGAGGAAATATAGCTTAATATTGCGACGGTTGACGCGACACAAGCCAGACGCCACACAGCAGGCAAAGCATGCCCACAAAAGCACACACAACACGCCCACAGCATGTGGCAGCCACAGCAAACATTGATGCGATGTCGCCTGACGGGTGGTTGTGGCACAGTCAGCAAGCATAAAGCTTAGTTAGTTAGTTCTACTGCTCAGATACTCATACAAAGCAAATACAATTACGATATGGTTTGTGTGTGTATTTTTGCGTGTTAAATATTGGATATCTGATAACGCACACGCGTATGCTTCGGTTTCCATTAAAATTGAATTACAATGCCAAACAATAAAACAAACGATAAGTTGTGATAAAACTGGGACAACTGTTTAATTATCGTTAAGCATATTTAAATGCGCATAAAAGCTTCTGTTAATGCATTGTTAACAAATTGATTCAAAGACCCAATATATCTGCAATAGTTTGCAATGCAAATATTAAAATATATATTGGCTACCATCAATAAAGCAACAAAAATATTTACGAAATGCAAAAATACATTTCCAATTGTAATAAATTTAAAGTAAATGAATTATTATTTATTAATCAAACATTGCTTTTTAATATTTTTCAACTTTGATTCTTTACTAATGACAAAGAAATCCTTTTTTTTTTTTTTTTTTTTTGTTAAAAATGTTGTATATTTTATTTAAACAAGTTTTCTGCTACCTTAGTGGCAACTTAATCTAGTTGTACATTTAGGGGAAAAAACGATTGATCACAGCTGATACTTATATAAGATTTATGATTATATATATGGGCAAATGTATATTATTTACAGAATTTACAAGGAGAAGGTTATTTTAAATATTACTGTAGGAACCTGGTAGAGAGATCCAATGGATGGCACCTTTTGAGTCTTCTCTTTCTTGGTTTGGCAGTTAGTCGTTTGGCTAGAGCGTTAGGGTGACCACCAAGGCGTAGTAGGTAATTCGATGCAAGTAGTTGCATTACATCGCCCACTTTAGGGACTTTAAGGTCTCGTTCGATGTCTCTATTTCGAATGTACCATGGTGCGCCGCATATTCGCCTTAGGATTTTTGCCTGAGCAACTCTAATTTTATTTAGGTTTGTTTTTGCCGCAATGCCGTAAATTTGAAGTGCATATTTCCATATGGGGCTTAGGATCGATTTATAGATGGTGACTTTGCTGTACAATGACAGCTTGTTCCTCGGAGCCAGTAACCACCCCATCTTTCCGGCCTTTGCCATTACTGACTGCCGAACCATTGTTGTATGGGCTTTGAAATTTAGTTTCCTATCTAGTACGACACCTAAATATTTGTGAGAGCTCTTGTGCGTAAGGATGGAGCCCAGCATCGTAATGCCACTGCATGACAAGGTCCTTGTAGCAAAGGTTACATTTGCGCATTTGCTGCTGTTGACGCCTATGTTCCATTTTGCAGCCCAGTCTTCAAAACTGCTCACGTATTGTTGCAAGGCTTCCGTAGCTAGAGTAATGCTTGGGCTTCTGGTCAACACAGCAGTGTCATCCGCGTAGGTGGCTATCAGGACATCGTTCTCGTCTAATCCAGATATAACGCTTGACGTAGGCATATCGGCAGTAAATAAGGTGTATAGCGTAGGGCCAAGAACACTGCCTTGGGGGACGCCTGCGCAGATTGGGCGCTTCGAGGATTTTGCGCCATTGACAACAACTCTGAAGCTTCTGTCCTTAAGAAAGCTACTTACAAGCTGAAATAGCTGTGGCGTTAGTATGTTCTTCAGTTTAAAGAGGAGGCCATCATGCCATACCCTATCAAAAGCTTGCTGAATGTCCATGAACACAGCTACAGAATACATTTTTTGCTCCATTGCATCTAAGGCAAAATTAATCACCCGATGAAGTTGTTCCGGCGTGCCGTGGCCTTGTCTAAATCCAAACTGCCACTTTGGGATCCTTTGAATTACAGATTCAAGCTGCAGAATACGGTTGAGGATCACTCTTTCCGTCATTTTTCCTAGCGCTGAGAGTAAGCTAATTGGTCTGTATCCATCAACTTCCGTGTGTTGTTTCTCGGGTTTTGGTACCATGGTGATCAGTGCGGTTTTCCAGCTGGTTGGGAAATGACTCATCCTAAGTATGCTGTTGAGGAGCAGTACTATAAACAGCAGTGCTTTTTTGGGTAGGAGTTTTAAGGTTCTGTTATCCAGAAGATCGTCACCTGGGGATTTTTTGGCTTTCATCTTCTTGATTTGCTGCACTACCTCTTGCAGTGTGACTGGCATTTCTGGCAAGGACATTTGGAACGGCATATCCAGTCGTAGCTCAACATCCCTTCGCGTAAGCGCAGATGTAAGTCTAAAAGGCTTAAATCTTTCCTCTAAGCTGTCTGCGAAGATTTCAGCCTTCTGCTGGCTGGAGTAACACCAGGCGCCTGATGGGTCTTTAATTGGAGTTTTCGGAATGACAACTCTTTTAAAGCGGCTTGTTAGCTTCCAGAGGGTATAGTTGAAGGAAGCGTCTGGACCAGCATTCTCCAAAATGTCATCAATTTTTCTTTGCTTGATTTTTGCAAGAACCTTTTGCAAGCGGTTTGATAATCTTAAGTAGATTTCGTGTATACGAGTATCACCCGTTCTTGCATATTCTTTTCTCACTCTTCTTTTGAGTCTTAAGAGGGCATCGGCATTTTGGGGAAGAAAAGTTTGTCTGCGTTGACTTGGTGGGCTTTGATTTGCCGGAGTAGCATAAGATGCAGCCAATAAAATGTTTCTCATAAAGATTGAGATCGCATCTTCTATGTCATCTGGGCAGTTTATTTCCGTGTTAAGGTTGATTCTACTCTCCAGATTAGCTTTAAAAATTTCAACAGAAGAACCACGTGGGAGAATGCATTGCTTCTTAGCTTTAAGTTGTGGAGCATGGTGTAGTGTGGCTACAATTGGCAGATGATCTGAAGAGAGCTCATATTTAATTTGAACTGAAAGCAGATTTAGCGCAATCCCATTGACAATAAAAAAGTCCAGAGCAGAGGGTGTAAGCCGAGTGTTGTATGAGAAAAACGTTGGTTCGCCAGTGGCAAGGATTTCGCATGTGCTACTGGTGATGGCTTCTTGCAATCGCTTCCCTCGAGAGCATGATCTTATGTTACCCCACCAGGGGTGTTTTGCGTTAAAGTCGCCGCCTGCAATGAATCTGTTGCCCAAGCTTAGAAATAATTGTTCAAAATCAGTTTTACACCAAGGTTGGTTTGGAGGTAAATATACAGAAGAAATTTTGACGCATCCACCACTTGTCGGCACACTCACACTGGCAGCCTGTATACTCAATCTTGACAAAGGTTCATTCTGAGTATGAGCAATAGATGATCGTATAAAGACAGCAGATCCCCCTTTAGAGGTGTCACTAGGATGATTTGCGTAATATTGTTCATATCCTGGTAAGTATGCTCGCAGGCCAGGACGCATATGTGTCTCAGTTATCAACATAACATCGATTGCATTTGCACTAAGGAAAAGTCCAAGCTCTTCAATATTTTTGACTAGCCCTCGGGCATTCCATAATCCGATATTTAATTGCAGGTAAATCATTTTGAAATAAGTTTCTGCACCAGATCACGAAAAGCTTTGTTAGCCTCCATAGTATCTTGTATGAGCTTAAACATTTGATCCATTCTGCTATTTAGATCGTTTATAGCTTTTTCCAATATTTTAAATTTGCTACTGAAATGCTGATCTTCAGCACCATCGAACAGCCGGGAGCTATCCAGCATTGTGTTCATATTATTTTTCACTCCACGTGATTTTATCATGTCTGCATAAGAAAACCCACTCCTGACAGTAGCATTTGAGATGACTTGTGCTTTGAGTGGATAGTTTGGATTTTTGTTACTAATTAGCAGTCCGTTTCCTGGTAGTCTTGCAGGTGGTTTAAGCTTTTTGCTCAGCTCAATTCTTACCGAACAACTTTTTTCGCTGGATAAGTGGTCACCGCCGCAGTTGGCACATATAGAATTGCCACTATGAGTAAGTTCACACAATTTTGATCCAGTGTAGTGGTCGCCTGAGCATTTGCCACAAACTGGCTTTTTAAGGCAGTAGTTTCGCGTATGCCCAAAATCTTGGCATCTAAAGCATTGCACCAATTGTTTGCTTGGCTTTGCCTTCATCACAGTTACTCTGTGCCTTCCAATTTGAGTAATCTTAAGTGCGTCTACAACATTTGGTGTCTTCTTTAGGTTTACGTAAAACATGTTCTGTCTAGTTTTTATATTATTTACTTCTTCAACATCATCTTCATTGATTTCAATATTGCGCCAGTTGGGTTTTCTGGGGCAGTAGATGTTCAAGACTGTATAGCCTTTATCCGTAAATGCGTGCTCATTTTCTTGTTTTGGTACATTTTGATGAATATCTCGAACGACTAATCTGAACGGAGTATCCTCTCTCAACTGATGGTGCCAAAATTCACAGTTTTGTTTGGTCAGCATATCAACAACCGCTCGAAAAACTGTGGAGTCTTTTGTATATATACGCGAGACTCCAAACCTAGATGTGCGAATGTCGTACCCGTCAGCTGTAGTTACAGAATTGAGTGCCTCTTCGAGTTTGCCCATTTTGTTTACTTGCGGCACGCAGATGGCTGGAGGCTTAGGCTTTGTGCTTTTCTGCTGCTCATTTCCAGCTACACTTTGTTTGCTGACTTCTATTTGCTCAAATTGATCTTCGTTGTCCAATTCCATTACATAATCGGCTTCTTCAGATAGCGCTGCGTAGCGATTATTTTGAAGTGCTACCGAAGAGGTGGTAGCAGCTGTATTGCATTGACCGCCCTTGCTTGGGTGATTTTTGTAAGTTACTGTGTGTGCCTTTTTCTGGATTGTTTTTGCCACTTTGTCAGCTTTTTTTGGTTTTTTACGAAGAGAAACCATCGGCATCTGAAACATACAATCATTAGCTTGAGGTAATTTTTTAACTAAGCTTGAGTTAGAAACTTCAGCAATGTTTGGTAAGGAGCATATGCTGCCGGTTGTGGTATTTGCCATTGAATAATTTGGTTGACAGCTTCTATTTGAAAAGGTTAATGTGCTCGTAGTAATAGTACTTGTAGTCGTTGCAATCAAGTTACTACTGTAGTTGAAGGCTCCAATTGATTTTTGCAGATCTTTGGCTAGACCGGCACGCAGCTCTGCAGGTGTACCAGCGATATTTTTCATCTTGTCAGTCGCAGACAGCTTACCAGTAAGCTGGGGATGATAAGACGAGTCTCTGTCCATTTTTGGGCAATTCACTAATTTGTTTATTTAAATTTTGCAATTGCCCAGCATCAAAGATTATTTGCTGGTAAGAGTTGTAATGCCCCTCGTTTGCGCTGCGCGCAGAGCGAGGGCAGTAGGCTTGCCCACTGACAAGCTTACTCTGTTTAAGTTGATTTTCTTATCTCGTGCTACCAACACCGTATGCGGTGTCTAAAAATAGATGTATGTGCAAGATAAGCACACAGAATGCAGTTTGTGATTATTTCGAACTTTAAACAGCGCGACGAAATATTTTCTTTTATTTTTTCGGTCCGGTACTGACAAGCAGTGTTGTGAAACTGAAAGAAATCCTTAAAAATAATGTAATCACTATAGAAATTAATGAAATATCAAATTTCACATGAAAATTGATACAGCTTAAACAAACTTGCCCCCATAATGTTTTTCAGGCAGTTATAGTAACGGACATAACCAGGCTTTTGGATCTAATCCAATCCCATTAGCTTTACCTAGGATATTAATTAATGCCGCTACAGTAGCCATAGATGTGAATATTCTGATTTGAGTTTCGGCGAAACTTAAATCTAATTGCCAATATGTGGCCCACACTGTTGAATTTTAAAAGTAAGAACATTCGAACCCGGATCCGCGTAGCTCAGTTTAAGCTATGTCCTTGAACAATTTAAATTACTTTTCTGTTGATACATTTTTTGATTCCTTTTTTCACACAAATAAACATAACTATATATTTTGAAATCAATCCAATTAAAAATAATTACAAGAAATAATAATTAGAAAGAAAAAAACAGTTTTAATTAATATTGTTACACATTACCTTAGGAAATCGAATGGCCTAATGAAAATCGATCTATTTTATTGTTACGCTTTGTAAAATTAATTAATCTGTTATAAATAACCTAAAAACTGTGAAGGAATGCAGCTACTCATACACACACACACACTCACACATAGACACGCTTTAATAATAGGCATCCAGTTGGAAAAAAATTTCAATTTAATATGATGAATGTGTGCGCATCGTGTGTGTGTGTGTGTGTGCATGTATGTGTGTGTGTGCGTGTACTATGGAAAGTTACAACAACCGAAGGAACAATGACAGCAGCAACAGTCAAAAGACATTTAAATGACAATGACAGTTTAACTGTGCCGACAGCCACGCCAGAAAAGGACCTCACACAATGAGCACGGGCAATGGCCACAGCGGGGTGGGGCAGGGCAGGACTGGAGGCAAGGAAAGACAAAAACACACAGGGCTTGCATGCAAAGTCCAACAGTTTTATCAGCTCACACACACGCCCACACACATACTCTTACGATTAAAGCGGAAGTGCTGTTGCTGTCGCAGCTGAAACGTTACCTAACACTGCGCCCACTATTACAACAACAAAAAGGTTGCTGAACAAAACTGAAAATTGAAAATGCCATACAGTTACGCGCAGGAAGTGCTCCGTGCGTATGTGTGTGTGTGTGTATGTCTGTGTGTGTGCGTGGGTGGGCTGAGTGACAGCAAAGACATGCGATATCAATTGAAAGGCAACCGAACGCGCCGCACTGGATGCTTAGGCTGGCATCCTGCAGACGCAGGACACAAGGACTAAACGGGACTGAGCAGGCTGCCTATTATCCTGGCACCTCGATGATGGATGCGCATCGCATGTGTGCAAAAGCCTCGCCGGCTTCGTGTGGTGCAAATGCAATTAAGCATTTGAACGCTGCCAGCCTGGAGGCAACGTGTCTGCGACTCATCCTTGCCACGGCGTTTGTCTTATTGAAAATATGAAAAATGCACACGCATGCAATAAGCTGAGCACAATAGCCGCTGCGTTGGTTGGAAGGCACGGATATGGCATCTTTTTTAATTTACACTTGCTGAATTTTTAATGAATCACGCGTTACGTATACGCAGTGGTAACAGACTTTTGAACGCATTTATTACGCATGAATACTCTTTATCACTATGGCATATGCATATTGGTAGAACACTTTTTATTGGAGTCATTGTTTGATTTATTCCTCTCTGTCTCTAGGCAATGGCTATTCTTAGAGCCCGGCTACACAATGGCCCATTCAGTGGCAGATGAGCTAGATCGTCGTAATTGAATCTGAGTCGAAACACACAAATCAATTTCAGTTAGCAGCCAGCAGTCACACGACAACAGGAAGGCCAACTACCATCATCCGGCTCTCAGACCTGACCCGGCACGGTAAAAGTTTTTACTCTGAAATTAAAATGCACATTGCACATACGTCATGTTGAACTCGCAGAACTGTTTCCCTCCCATCCCTCAGGCCCCACGCTCGATAGCGGACGTCATGAATAAACAAACGTATGGAAATAGAGCCAACCTTTCAGTGTCATTGTCAAATATGTATGCATGCGAGTATCAACAAAGCTGAATCTGTGCAAATACGACAGGGTCAATGGTAAAGTCTCGGAAGCAGGCATTGACAGCGTTGACAGCAATGTCAATGTGTACAACAAACCTAACAAAAATAAAATAAAAAGGCAAACGTATCGCAAATCAGTTGACAATAAATACCACATATCGGTAAAATACTGTCAAACTACAAAAAAAAATTTCGTTACAATAAATGTCAACCAACTATACAACAACCAACTACAACCAACAATAATCGGAATATAAGTAAAGTATTGCAAATGAAACCTTCTTCTGTGCAAATTATATTTATTACTTAATCACAAACATTTATAAAGATTTATAGGACTAAATCCTATATGACTCTTATGCAAATTTAAGCCTGTTCTAAATATGTTTTAAGCCGGCTTTGAAATGTTAGTACAATGTATGTTATATTTATCGCAAACTAAGCCACAATTTTAAATTCAGAAAGTACTTAGTGCGCTCTCTGATAATTTTTTAAATACTGCAATAACTGTTATAAAAACCGATTAAGACAATTTTTAAATATTTTCGTAGCTAACAAACTTTAACATTTTCTAACCAATAAAAGCAGTCAGGTACTTAAAAACTTTATCAATCACTTGATCAGTGAGCTCTAATGCTTAAAAACAAGCCGATATAAATTTAAATTTCGTTTTAAAAAAAAATCAAGGCTGTGCCTACCAGAAAAGTATTAGGAACAGGAAATCCACAACGACATAATCAATGTCAAGACATTTACTAAAAAGCCAAGCAAATATAGACACACTCTGTTTAACTATGTGTGTAATAGACTGTGTGTGTGTGTGTGTGTGTGTGTGTGTGTGGCAGTTGTCAACGAATGTGTGCAGTACCGTTCTGCTTGTCTGTCCTCGTGTGCCCTACACATAATGCCTTAAGCTCTGCTCGAAAGGGCGCATATATTACTTACTATAAAATAAGCGTTAGGCATGACTACAAATGCACACACACACACACAGCTTGTTACAAGTTTCATACATAAAGTATATATGGGTAACTTGTTGGTGTCAAGTGTTTGTCGACAGGCTTGTCTGTGCCATGGTATGGAGTACTTAAAGATCCACCTTTGGGCGCAGCCGGGGCACCTTAGGGCGCTAAGTGCGGAAGATAGCATTTCAACCGAAGAGGGGCGCCTCGTCAAATAAAGACATGCGGCACATTCATATTTATGTCCCGAGTTTGGGATAAAAATCTAAGCACGCCTAGCAGCTTTTTCCTTTAAGAACAAACGATAATGTTTCCTAGAATGTGTGTCTTTATAAATTGCTTGTGTTACGGTCAATTTCATAGTGTCAACTAGTATTATTATTTATACAAGTTGCTCTTAAAAGTGAACTGAAATACATGTTTATAAATATATACATATACAAAATGTTGAGTTTGTTTTGCGCCGATTCTAGGCTATAACTGTTTCCAGCATATATTTTTTTATTGTTAAAATCTCGTTTTAAATTTAACAAATCGTTAAGTAAGCCCTCTGTCTACAAGAAACTGATGAATTGCCTCAATCTTCACAATACTTTGACTATTAAACTGAAAATCAGAATTTGTGGCATTATTTCTGAGTCTTATATTAAATCAACTAATAAAATCAAAATATTATCAGCACAATTGTTCCAAGCGTTTAAATGAATTTAAATAAATGCGCATAATGCCAGCACAACACAGCACTTATGCATTATTTTTAAACATTAAAGTCTATAATATTTCTCAAGAAATGTCTATATGTAGCTTAAAGAAATTTAATTTGGCGCATTTAATTAGTCGAATTTTTTTATGGAAATTTGCTGTTGAGTCTCCTGGCAACCAGTTTTGTTTGCTTAATTACTTTGTGCTTTTGAAGAAGAACAAGGCAAATAAGAGACTGGTGAACAGGTATTTACCGACAGAAGCAAAAGAGTTAACCAAGTTTGAAACTATAAGGATGAACACGGCTATCAGAGGTGAAATTTAATTCTCTTCAATAAATTTATTCGTTTACTTATCAATAAATTTAACGCAATAGATTTAACAATAGCGTCTGCTTTAAACTTCTTACTATGTGCTTAAAATTGGATTAAAACAAAACGTAATAAATAAGGACGTATCAGTTGAAGTTTCAGTTCACAGTGGAAAAACGATTCAGTTTTGACAAAGTTATGGGAGCTATGGGACATTGCACAAACCTAATATCAATGCACTTTACAATATAATTTGATCATAAAATATTCAGTTTTTAATTTGTGTTTCAACCCCAGATATAAATTAGCCATCTCGATGTGGCACATTAAAGGTAGTTTAATTCGGGAAGCATCGATTTTATGCCAGTGTAATGTAATTCTAGGGTCTTGGCAAATCGGTAGCTGAAAGCCCAGTAATCAATTGGGCATTGAACATTGGACATTGGTCTGCCCCAATGAATTTGTAACTGTGTTGCACGTGATTCGCCTGTCAAAGTTGTACGAGAGAGAGAGAGGGAGTTGGTTTTGGGGCACTTGGAATACTTGAATATGCACTCGCATGAGCAGTTGAATAATTGAACTACTTACAAAAATAGTCGAGCATGTCCGTTGGGTCTTTCTGTGGGAAAACCGGAAGCGACAACAAATCGAAGGCATACAAATTACTAGCATAAATATTTGAAAATAGTTTGCTTGACCGGCAACATACTGGTCAACGTTATAAGCATGGCCAACACTGTAATGACCCAATCGAAGTGCCCACCATGGTAGCTACAATGCGAAGTTGTAGCCCACACAAGCAAAAGGTAAAGTGAACCAGAAGCCGCAACTGAATTACAAATATTTACCCACAGTGGATATGGCAAAGTAGCAGCAACCGGCAGCCACCACAAAGGTGGACCCAAACCACTTAACCTTTATAAAATTCATCAACGTTGAGCTCAGCAGAAAAATAAAAAACAACCACAACAACAAAGAAAAATGTGACTTTAACGCAGCGTGCCACAGTTGCCCCTGCAGAGGAAAATGAGAGGGAAATGGCATTAAAACTGCATTGCGCACAGTGGCACAAGAACAAATCATATTGTGAGTGAAAGTCAGAAATGATTTCAACTAGCTTGACAGGCGAATATGGCTTGTAAAATAACTGAAATCCCGATTATTCGCTGCTTTGCCTTTGGTAAAACTAGCATGTTTTTTTCGACTTTATGAGAATTTGAATTCAACTTCTTAATTAGAAACAAAAACAAACCAAAATTGAGATATCTGATTAATAATAAATTGAATTGAATTGAAAAGTTAAAATATTCGAACTTCGAACTAACATTGTGTTAAAATAGGTTTATACGAATGTGAAGAAAAAGTGGATTCAAACCGTTCACCGTAATAAGAAAAACTATTTGAACACGATTTTGAATTGACGCAGTAAAAAAGCAACTAGTGGATTTTAATGAAAAATCCCTACATTTGACACAATACTAGTGCCAAATTATTTTTTTTTTTTTGACCCTCCTTTGAGAGCTCGAGAATGCATGAACATAAAACTATGTACAGGCCACTGCGCACGACAAAGTGATGCACAGGATAAACGTCTCCTGTCAGCTGGGAACTTTACGCCGTACATACAAACATACACACACACACGCACACAAAAACAGCCGCTAGTTGACAATGTATGTGCCCGTTTGTTTGTGTTTGCGTGTGGCTATCTAGGCATGTGTGTGTGCGTGTGTGTGCGAGTGTGTGCTGGCGTGTTTATTCAGCGGTCTTGTCGTATGATTTATTCAGAAAACAAAAAACGCTTCGCCAGTCTGCTTGTTCGCTGTACGGTAAATGTAGGTCAAAGTGCATACTAAAGAAGCGCGTGAGAAAGCCAAGCGGCAATCGTGGGTTAATACGTTGGCCATTTTTTTTTAACTTTTTGTAATGGAGAAAACCGATTAATTAGTTTTAAAATCAATTTGCGGTAAATTGAAAATCAAAAATTCACACTTAACATTGATATTAAATTTATGATTGTAAGTGGTTGAAGCATTTATTTGTAAATCAAATCTAATTGTCTGTTTAACTATTGATAAGCTTAACTGGAAGCCTAATAGTGATTAGAATTTTTGAGCACTGCCTTGAATACCTGGCGGAATGTGTCGTATTTATTGACAAAGGCAAAAACTTAAGTTTGACAAGAAGTTCAAATGCTAAATTAATTTCAAATGCCTAGAATTCAACATCCTGATAAATAAATCAGCAAGACGACAAGAAGTTCAAATGTATAAATATTCCTTGCAATAATTGTTAGATTTTCTGTTTTAATCAGACAAAACTTGACAAGAAGTATTGATATACTTCTTCTATACCCAGTAAGATACAAGAAATTCAAGCTTTCCAAGAGTTTGAAGTTGAGTACATGTTGAAATGTTAAAATGGCTTGTAGTTGCCTTGAAATCTTAATTCAATATTCCAATCAATTCATTAGAATTCTAAACTGAAAATTATCGAGAAGTAAAAATTTACAAAAACCTGAAGTGTAAGCAATATTTCAGTTACTCAGAATTTAAGGCTTAATATATCAGAAAATTCCTAGTAATTTAAGGTTTGGCAATAGGTTAAAAAAGAGAACAAGTTAAATTGTTAAAACTATATGCAGTTGTTTATATGCAAATAATTGTTTAAGAATTCTGGCAGCAAAATTTAAACGTCGCAAATAATTGTTTATATTTCTTTCGTTCGCTGAGGTTAGTTGACAAGTGGTTAAATAAAAAGCTAACTTTAAAAGCATTTCATATACTTATCCACTTGTCAGCAAATTCTCAATTGTCAGCATTTCTGAAAGGCACACAAATATATACGAAACTTTAACTAAATATACGACTAATGCAAGGACACCTACGAATATATATACATATATAACATACATAAGAGCTTATAGCGTCCAGTGCAAATAATTACAAGTCAAGCTCATCCATTTGTATAGTGTTTGCTCTGCATTCATAACAATCTCCAATCTAGGCAGCACTTTCAGCATATTTTTTATGAAAAGGAATCAGCACTTGGAATAAAATGACAGATAGCAACTGTGGCAAACCTTTGACCTTTGTGCGAAATGGGCCCAAAAATGGCAACTGGCTACGCTTCAGCACGTTTCACACTAACTCAAGACACACACACATAACACACAAAGCGCACACACACAGTCAGTGCAAATATTTGCCCACGTTAATGACGCGCTCGACAGGCAGCAGTTGTGCGCACACACACACACACACACCGGCAAAAAAAAATATGCTAGAAACTGGCAACCATCAACTGGTTGCTCCTCAGAGACAGCAGCCTGTGGGCTACCCAGCATGCAGCTGGGTCAAATTTTGCATAACATTGACCCCGTTCATTAAATGCCACCCAGGGCGGCAAATTATGGCCAACATCAGCAGCAGCAGCAGCAACAACAGCAACAACAGCTCAACAGACTCGTAATTTTCCTTGTGGCTGCGTTCATAACGATGCTAATGTAGTGGAGCCCAGTGGCGCAGCCAGCTGAATTGGTCAAATATAGACACAAATCGGATGAAAACGCAAACAGCTGCAGTCGATGCGGCTTGTATGTGTGCGTTTGTGTTGCAAGTTGAAGGAAACAAACTAGGCTAATAAGCGTGAAGGCAGACTCCTTGGCATTTAATTCAACATTAGCTGCAATGCCGGAAATTGCTTATGCGAAGCAACACAAATAAACAGCTCCAACAGGCAGTAGATCAATCTGTTCAGGTTGCAGCAGCCGACTACACCTCTTTCCCCCACACAAAGCAACCCCTCACCTCCCCCACCACCGAAGAACGTCACAGTTTAATCTAAACGCCATTTAAGCTTTGTGGCGCAACAATTGTTGAAGCGTAATTAATGCGATTTGGTTATGTTACCATCGATTGGCAGCAGCGAGCAGCAACAACAGCCTAGCATCTCCACCCCCCCCCCCCCTTTCCTCGTCGCGTTTAAGCCTGCTGCTGCCAGCTAACAGCTGTAGTTGTTGTTATTGCTGGTCCATTGGACAATTGGCTTTTGTGCTGATCTAATATCGCTTAGTTGGTTTCCATAAACATTTTCTAAAAATGGATCCCAATAGCCGTTTATTGTTTTTGGCCTGCTGCTTAGCCAAAGCTTATTTAAATTTAACTATGTTACTTTTTAACTAGATTAGGTTAATAGGATTTCGATTGCCTTGTAAATGATTATAGAAGAAGTTTTACTGAATATAAAGAACCAGTTTATTATAGCCCTGTTAAAGTTAACAGTCACTTTAACATTGTGTTCAAGTTTGTTTTTTTTTGTTTATAATGTAACCCATTGTATCTATATGTTTAATATATAAAAGCAGTAACATATTTTATTTTCTTAATTTCTTATGTTGCTGTTGGCTAATCAGGCTATTTCGATTTTTTAATCGATTGCGGTTGTCAAATTTTTTGTCAATAATCATGCAAAAATTGACAAAAATTTTGACATGTAAAGCTCTCGGATCCATAGCTCTCATATTTCAAACGCCCATAACTTTGTTAAAACTAAGCCGATTTTTATGTTTAATGGCATTTTGTTCTTGGTTTGTCCTCTTTTATGTAAGCGGCGTGGACGGGAAATTCATCTGTGATGTTTAGCCTACAGCTAAAAAACTGTGGGAGATATAACCATATTATTACCATATTATAAATATTGCGTTCATACTTTTGCACAAACCCAATATACTCTTTTCACTTTGTGATCAAGTATAATTTATCTTATCTACATTTTAAAATTTAACGTGCAGTGCAACTACATATTAAATATTTAAGAGCAATACTTAGTTACTTTTTGCTTTTGCAATGTTTTTAAGTAACTTTCAGCTCTGGCATCATCACTCATATATCTGTTACACTCAACATTTAACAATAAAGCCAATATTTACCTATCAAGCTCAACCATTTTCACATTTCAGAGCTGTTCAAACCCGACACACATCAACCCAGCACAGCAATTCATCAAGACAATTTGACGCTTTTAATTTGGCAAATTGATTGAGGTGGTTTTAAGAAATGCTTTACAACTATGGCAGTTACATAACACACACACACCCCCAAAAACAGTTCACGCCCCTCTGGACTCATTAGTGTATTTCCCCCCTGTAAGTACGTTGAGCTTCTGCTAAAATTATCCCCAAGGTATAATAGAGGCGCATATATTTTCATATTAAAAGCATAAAGCTAGACAGCTATATATTCCAGTACACATACATATATGGAAAAATATGGATATATTTATATATATGTACATATTTGTATATAGATTGTATATATGTTACGCATATACAAGCTTTTATGCCTTGAGCCTTGTCTTTGTCATTAGGGCTGAGCCTGAGCAGGACTCTCTGTGCCTGTTGTTTGTGAGCTGCTTTTTATCCACACCATTTTTTTATTCGCTTTTGTGAAATTTCAATTTTGGAGCCGCCCCAACGTAAACTCATAAATCAAAATGTCTGCGCAAACAAAGCCTCTAAACAAAAAGAATCAAATAAAAAACGAAAAAAAATGCTCAAGTGTGCCTACTAATCTACATCAGAATTGGCAATTGTGGGTGTACAAGTATTATCAATTAAAGCAATAGATTTAACAGCAATGTTTTTCGCATTGAATCGAGTGCTCAATGCATGCAATGCCATTTCGAGTGATTAAACATACATAAAGAGAAGTTAAAAGCCTGCCACAGAGTGCATTCACAGCCCGACACGCCCAGACTGGGGCGAAAGGGTAAAGGGCTGGGGGATGTGAATTGTGCTTTGTGGATGGCAGCCCGGCCTGCTTGACTTGGTGGCACAGCGTTTGCTAAACAAATACGAGTACGCACACAACTTGGCCGATTACTTGCGGATAAAGAAAGCATCAATCTTTAAATGTCACCAACAACACACACACACACACACGGCTATAGGGGCTGCGGCTTGAGTTGGGTTGGATTTGGGCCAGGTTGGCTATCCGTGTCATAAATTCACGTCAGCTTAAAAAGAAATATGCGTGCCAGCAGTCAACAGCTCTTTAAAAAGTCGTTTAGCGAGCAAATGAATTTCATGCACTGCGCGTTTGATGCATGTCGCAATAAAATTATTGAATATTGATGCTGTGGATGTCGCTGTGGGAGAAAACTTATTAAATGGAAGGGAATATAGCAAAAAAAAAAAAAACAAAATAACGAGAAGTAAACGAAGAATCTCAGAGAAATGTGAATCAAAAAGATGTTCAGCTAAAACTATACAGAGAAGGGGAGTACCTTCCGTTAAGTATAAGAAAAGTAAGGATTAATGTTAGGTGAATAGCCGAATAAGTGAAGTGAAAAGCGGAGTGAGAAGCTAAAAAGTAAAGAAAAAGCTGGGTAAAAGCGAAGTGATAAGTAAAAGCCTGCAAAAGTATATTAAAAGCGAGAATAAATATGAGCTAGTAATGAAGTAAGAAGCAAAGCATTCAAATGAAGCAAGAAGCGAAGAAGCAGAGATAAAATGAATAATGAAGAAGAAACTAAAAATAAAGTCGAAAAAGCCTCCTCTTCAGCTTGATTAGCAAAGCAAAAAGTGAAGCAAATTGAGAAGAATACAAAAATGAATTGTTAAAAATAGTGCTTCCCACAACTCAGTGAAATTCAATGCAACGCGCGATTCCAAACAAGACTCACGAAGCCAAACGAGATGCAAAATAATAATGGAGGTAATTGTTGTAAAAATTGATTCCTTCTACTTAGCTCAATCCAAACAAATTCGGAGTAAAAATAATTTAGGCAAAAAACTAATAAACACTAAATTTATGCTGAAAATTATTTGCATATTTAAAGCCATATTGGTTTTATTAATTAGAAATTTTGCTTTGGTGGATTTGAAACCCAAATGATGGTCACATAATTTGCCCAAATATTTATGGCAAACAAACATAATAGCATTAACACATTTGTAGACTAGGACATGCACTCTGCCTGCCGCAATTATGCCCGTTGCAAATTCTACACCATTGAGCGCAAATTTAGCCCCCTCCAGGGCTTTGTTCCATGCAATAAAAATGTAAATTTCATACCGAGCCCACTTAAGTTGGTTAGGGATGGAGGGACAGCTTCACAGAGAAGCGAAGCCAGTGCCTGTCAGCCAGGGCACTAATGATTAAATCGATATCTGTATCTGTGCCTGTGTCTGTAGCTGTATCTGTATCTGGCCATCTCACTAACATTGTTGTCTGCCTGTTGGCCTGGCTTGTTACTGGCGGCTCTGGCCTCGATATCTGGCCATTTGTCTGAACCGAGGCCTGCGAATGTCAATCATCAAGATGCGTCTGATGAATGCGCTGCAATTTGTTTGCCAAACAAATTTGTCTGTCAATTTTGTAGCTAACGCAAAATGCTCGACGCTTAATCAGCGAAATAAACAGTGTAAACATCTTCGTGATGAAGTATGAAATATGCAGAGCATCGCGCACCACAAATCAAAAGGATCTAACAACATATAAATAAACCACTTTGCATAGTATACGCACAGCATGCATTACGCATACGCCGTGTGGCCGCCAAATATATGTAAATTGTAACATTTTGAGGTCGCTGTTGAAATCCTTTTCACATTCCTTACACTCGTTGTTTGTTGTTGTTTTACTTGTATTTTTTTTTGTTTTGTTTTTTGTTTTTTGCTGTTATTGTTTTCAGGCAGAAATTTGAGTATGAAATGAAATTTACGGCGAACCGCCAGCATTGTGACAATTTGATTATTTCATGTCAAAATGGCAAACATTTTTTTCCTTTATGAATTTTATATCACAAAGCAGCGAGCACTAAGAGTGGGAGAGGGATGGTAGAGGGAGAGAGTGGGCAGTGCGTGGTGTCGCGAATGGCAGCTACAACAATGAAACTTTTGCGGATGACAAAAATATTTGCTTTGCAAGCAGAAAGACAACAATGCGACATCTCCGTGGAATTTTGTTGTACAATGTTTTTTTTTGCTGCGGGCAAAAAAAGTTGCGTATGCGCAACTTCAGTTGCTCAAAATTGCACCACCAAATTAAAGCCCCCAAGCAACTAGTTGCGACTTTGACTGGCAGCAATTTATAATTCATATGAAACTGGGTCAAAAAAAATAAAGCATCTATTTCAGTAATGAGGGCAAATTAAAGAAAAATAATAGTAAAAATACAAAACAACACAGCGTTGTTATTATAAGGAACAGATTTTAGAAAAAGGAAATACACTAAAACTTATGTAGCGACATTAGTTGTCTCATCCAAGTTTGGTTCACTCTTCATTTCATATATGGAATGATGAAGTAAAGCAGTTGTTTAATTATATAATTGAATTTAAAAATTTAACGTATTATAAGAAAAATGTTTTACATATATATAGTTAATGTGTTTTTAGAACGTTTCCTTCCATTTTATTTAGTTCTAATTTAAATTTAAAATTTTTTATTTTGTAGAATATATTATTTATACAGTTAGATACAATTATTATGCACAGATTTCGATTTAAACTAATCTCAGGCAATTTCAATTATTATTGCCAAAAGCAAGTCTATTTGATTACATTTGCATATATCCAGTAAAATTTACTCAATTCAAAATACACATATCTCAATCCTTTTCGGCCCATTGCTTAGGCTGTTGCTCAGTGAAGTGTGCACAGAACAATTTTAAATTGTTTGCCTGAAATTATCAGAAATCTTGAGCGAATATTGGAGCCCTAATGAGTGATTTATTTTAATTGCTTTTTGCACTCACTAATGATTAATCAGTGCAATGGACACGCCCATGTAAACAGGCGTTGACGCGCCCTAAATTGTTTGCCAAGTCTATTGTCCAAAATGTAAGCAGACGAAATCTAATGAGTCGTGTGTGTGTGTGTGTGTGTGTATGTGTGTATGTATGTATATGTATGTCTCATTAAGGACGAGTGCAAAGTTCAGGCTGCCATATAATCGATTTTCACATTAATTAAGCACTAATTACATCCACAGCATCGCATTGAATCCCAATTTCATAATGAAGTCACACTAAGCAAATTAAATAAATAAACTTGTTTTGTTTTCCAGCTGCAAAAGTTACCAAACTTGTGTTTAGAAAGATGTGTGGATTTACCTACATGGCATTATTAATTAAAATGCTTGTCTCTTTCTAACCCTGGGCCATAATTTACTCATACGACTGGGAATACCTGTCATATGAGTAAGACTTAAAACGGCACACATTTCAAATATTTAACCGAAAGGCATAAATGTGGTTGAACACCAAAAGTTTTTTGACTTTCAAGTAAATGTACTTTCGCATCCAATTTTTCGACTTACTTTCCAATTGACGCACAGCGCATTTCGGTTGCAAATGAAATTTACAGCACGAATAATTTCAGTGGCAATTACACGTGCCACAAACAAAGCTCCAGGATGCAATTCAAGCATAAACTAAAAGCTATAAACAAATGTAATAAAACGAAATGGATTGGTAAATGAGCTAAGGCTAACGGCTTTGTTCTCAGTTCCTAAGTGTATAATAATAAATAAAATAAAGTGTATAAAAACGCCTGGGCTATGAAAAATGTTGCATATGAAATTTAATTACTTTTAATCGCCGTCAACTTGATTATGTTTTAGCTTTATATTATTTAATGTAAATATTTTATTGTAATGTTTTATTTAAAATTAAATATATGTATTTTTGTATATGACAAGGGTATCAGATAAAATCAGACATTATACAATGTTCATAAGCCTATTTTCAATTGAAATATTATAAATTCGTTTGTTTGTAAACCAAAATCAAACGAAATTTAACATTTTTAAAACTTATTTGCTTTTAAACTCATGAAATAAGAGCTGTAGAAGCAGGACAAAAAAAATCAAATAGAAAACAGCTCTTCTAATTTAAAAATTTGAAATTAAACTTGATAAAATATAAAACAAGTATTTTTAAAAAGTGGCATTATAATAGCTTTGACCAGTAATTTATTGCTTGACAACTTCGGTCACAAATTTAAAGCCGTATTTATGCCGATTTCAAGTGAAAGGCACACAATGCTATCTGTGTTTCCACAGAAAAATTGTTAAGTGCCCCTAAAAGTAGGCAACTGTTTTTTCTTTCCTTTTTTGCTATTAACTTTTACGTTCTGGCCCACTGCGCACATCGGCAAGGACAACAACCTTTTAAAGCAGCACTTAAAGCATTACCAACCCGAATTGATGGCAATTCATACTGAGAAAAAGAAAAAACGGAAAATGAGCATAAAAATGCAAACATAACAATAAAATGTGTGTACGGTCGGTCGCAGGTAAAAATCTTTTAGCTGTAGTTCATAAAAGATGTAAAACGAGTGTTTTACTGTAGCAAAGGTAAATGAAAAATGTTGATTGTCAGAAATGAAATGTAATCTAAATAAAAATAAAACAACAGAACAAATTATAAAAAAGAATCGCATTTTGGTCAGCACAATGCGCATCAATTTGCTCGAAAGGCGGCCTCCGAGAATTTCTGCAACCATCAAATGATTTTAATCAGAATGAATAAGAGCCCAGAATGCCAGAATTATGAAAAAAGCCAATATGAAACAAAAGGAAAACTGAAACATAAATGCTATGCAAAATACAAAAGGCAAACAAGTTTCGCCTTATTATAATAATGCCGCGACTGAATGACAGTCGAGGGCCATAACTTTCCATAAAACTGTTCAGGCGCACATGAATATTAAGTAATACAGGCACAACGAAAGTTTCTCAATGAAAAACGCAGACAATTAAAACTTTTCACTTGCCTCGGTCGAAACAGCGCCAGCAGGAAGTCACGTGTGGGCGTGTCTCACGCCCAGCCGACGCACTAATTGTTTACTAAGTGTTGCCAAAGACGAAAATTAACATATCACAGCATGCGTGCAGTCAACAATTCGAACGGTAACCCGTCTGCGTTTCCATCCGTTGCGACACCCGTTCAAGTTACGTACGTTCCGGTGCTGCGTTTGAGAAAAGCCGGCGCGTACGAGCTGAGCAGAGCGACTAGCGAAGTGGCCACGGCAAAGGACAACTGCGATATGTGCGGCTCAACAAAGTTTCCCTGTTGCCCGTCCGAGTTACGAGCTGCGAGCAAGCTGTTCGGCAAAATGCCGAAGCTGGCGCTCGGCTAACGATTGAGCATGGACATGTACATGTGCTCATCTCTGTGTGTGTGTGTATGCCCATGTCAGTATGTCAGTGTGCGGCAACTGTTGCTCTTTTTCAAGTTTATTGGCTCACAAGTGTCAAGGGAAGTACGTATTAATGGCAACGTGTTGCAAAAGGCAATGGCAGCAGCACAAAAGCCAGGTTGTGTAAAATGTACGCGCTAAACTGTAGTAGACAGCGTCAAAATAGTAGCAGCTATTGCACTAATGACCGAAGCAACGGCGTTGCCAGATAGTTGACCTTGCCAGTAGACTGTAGAACTGGTACTATTGTTATATAAGTATTTATGCTTATTTTTGGCAGTCATTTGGGCAATGAGGATACGGGCTCGAATCCCCTAGCTAGTGAATAGATGTAGAATTTGTCTTGGCTGAAGGCTATAGCAGCCACTGCTTATTAATAACTATTCATATTCTTTACTTAAAATTATAATTGTAATAATATTTATTTTTAAGAAAGGTTGCTTTAAAAACAAACAAAAATTGTGTCCATATTTCCGACCTATTCGTTTTGTTGTAAATTAAATGTAAACGTATTATACTTCCTCTTTTCTTAATATTAATTCTTTTATTCTCTTATTTTGGATTCGCTTAAATTTAACTAATAAATTAAAATAAATGTATTTATTTTATATATAATTGGTAATCAACTTTTTTTTTCATTTTCATTTTTGAATCCAATTTTTTCAATAAGTATCAATATTCTCAATATATATTTAAGTAAAATAAAACCAAATGATTAAAATAAAAAAATGTATTTATTTCATATATAATTGCAAATAATTTGTTTTAAGATAAAACAAAACATTTTCACACAAAGTTAATTTAATAAGCATTATGGTATCAATATTCTCAACATATATTTAAGTAAAAGAAAAGCAATTGGAGCATTTTCTCAAGCTCAAGGGCCATAAGTACTCATATTTTTTTCCATGTTAGCCTTGACGCCAGCTTTGGAGCAAGTCAAGGACCTCAGCAGACAGACGCCGAGGTGCCCAAAACTGTGGCTGTAGCTTTAGCGACGGTTGTCTGATGTTATCGGACGGGGCAGTCGTAAAAAATGTGAGCAGATGAAACTATGGCTTTAAACATGTGCACACACACACACACACAGATGCGCGTACTTTGGTAGGTGCAGATGTTTTTCGTCAAGACATGCAAATGGAGACTGTGTTGACGCTGAAGATAAATTCGCATTGAAGCTGCCTCAAAGTGTGGCATGCTCCCCAGGGGGCAGTATGTCTGTGCCTGTGTGTGTGCGCGCGCTTTGCAACTCAATAAGTTGTAATTTTCTTGGTATTTTATGTGCCAAGACGCCGTGGCTGGCGACAACGGTCACGACAGCGGCAACGCGCGAGTGCGCAACGGGAAATTGAAGATGAAAGCAAAACAGATAGGGCACATAGCAGACACAAAACACCTAAAAGGATGCGTTGAGCAGACAACGCACAGTGGCCCAAAAGACTCCTGCAACCAGATACGCGATACCAGATACCAGGCAGGCAGGCGGAAGCCAAGGGCAAGGCAACGGAAATGGGGAATACTCTACCCCCTTGCTCGACGGCGTGGAAAATGGGAAAAATGTGCAGGGACACGCATAATTGAATATCGATGTAGATGATGTTTTTTTTTTGTTTTTTGCTTTGTTAGTTTACATTAATTATGAATATATTATTGTTAAAGAGGGCCTTTGTTAGGGGGGAGGTGAGAAGGGAAACATACCAAAGCATACCTGCTTACTTATTTCGCCATAAACATATACACTAAACGTCAAAATCTCATCTCTTTGGATTTTGAAACATTTTTTTTATTTTAATAACCGCACGTGGCTCTGGCTACAACAAGAAGCGCACACACACAACCGCGCAGCCATTTATTAAAAGTACCACAACAACAACAAAAATATGAAACGGTGCTTAACTTCGCGACTTTTACAGCAGTGGCCCAGACGCGCACTCCGCTTGACACGTTGTGAACTCGGCAACAAGAATCCAGGCACTGAACCAACGCCATCGGCCTACAAAGCGCAGCAGGTCCTGGTTGCCCCAAACACCCAAACACACTCACACACTCCGACAAGACTGCGACGCTGACAGCGCTGCTGCACTGGCTGACGTACATATTTATGTTTGGGAAGCGCTGAGCAAGAACCCAACAATTTCAGGTGGAGCAGCATAGCGGCATGGCTTTGTCTGGGCCGCGCGAAGGGTGAGCAGCAGCAGAGCCTATAACTGTTGCTCCAAAAAGCACAGAGAAAGAGAGAGCGCGAGAAAGAGAGCGCGCGAGTTGTGAGAGCGTCCAGTGTTGCCGTGCTGCGCGCACGCTCAAAACTGTTGCGCCTCGGTCGTCATCACATTCAGACAATGCTCATTATATTACGCGTAAAAGCTTTCGTGACATAGTTTTGTTGGCACGTTTCAAAAGCTTTTACGCCACGCTATGTGGGCGTTTGTTTATGTTTTCTTTACTGGAATAGCATGTGCTTCACCCAAACACACACACACACACACACACACACACACACACACACACATACATAAAGACAACGGCACACATGTAAGGAAAATGTGCAGCACTTGAAGCAAAGTTTTTGTTTGGCCGCCTGAAAAATGGCGTCGCTTGACCTCAGTCTTGAACGCTTTTATCTGTGTGCGTGCGATTTTATGTGGGCTTTGAGCCTTTTGTTATTGTAGGCCACAACGAATGAGTTAATTTCATGTTAGACCAAACACAAAGTAAGGTTCATTTCTCAACTTGTTTTGTTGCAAAGACGATAAATGAACAGCCATTTTGAGCGTATAATTGAAAGACGTCGTTAAATTTAAAGAATTTTCAGTTCAACGAGAATACATTAAAAAATGAGAACAAACAGAGAAGTTGATGCCAATTCATTGCTTGGCTTCCTAAGCCAAAAAGGCCCCACAAATAATTAGCATATTTTGGCTGGCTATGCAAACAATGGTACAAGCAAAGCGCCATCAAATGCAAAAACAATTAATTCGCTTGAACCCGAGGCGGAAATGCTGTTGATGTACAGTGCCACCAGACCGTTGGAAAATGCGATTTTCCCAATACACAGCGGGCGCTCGCCCAATTGTGACACACTGTGCCACGGAAGCCCAACGAAATGGCAAACAAATTAAATTGTAATTAATCATTAGGCTCCTCCACAACGAAGACAGCACGTGCTGAGCGGCCTATGACAACGCTCCTGGCAGCAGCAGTAAAATGTGTACGGCCAATTAATTACAAAACGCACAAGAGGCCAGATAAGAGCGCTCGCCATTTAAGAAATTAAGCCTGGCGCCAGCTCAGTTTCAGCAAAAGAAGAGAGTGGAAAAAACGGTGTCAACAAGGATTAACAATTAACAGCTGGCGCATAAAGACATCGTCTGTGGTTCACAGATATATATTCACAATTATGTTAACACACACATATGAATGTATGACTATATATACATATATACAAATTAATTTAATTTTTTTTTTTTGTTTTGTCCACAAATGTTTATGATTCAGCAATCAAACTAAGCGACAAGTCAAAATAAAACGCCCTCGTTGAGTCGACTAGAAGATATATACTATGTATGCAGCTTGAACATCATTAATAACTAATTTTCTATAATAAGAGAATAAAATAAGATAATTATAATGTATAGAAGCGAGAGCATCCTTTTGTGTTGTTTTTATTTTGGCTAAAATGTCACAGAGTGGCAACTCTGCTCACATTACAAGATCAACAAACAGTCTGCACAATAATCTGAGCTCAGCAAGAAAAGTAGTCAGAGATTTTTGCTAACGTTGCTGTAATGAACGTGAGGCCGAAATAATGACGCCACCTTATATTTACGATATTTATATTAGAATTTTTGCAATATGGCATCATGCTATCAACGCCACGTTTTTACTTCATCAGGTGGCATTGTATATTATTTATGATTATGGCGAATTTCAGTCCAAGTTGCATACGGAAACGGAACATCCCGCACATAAGAATACAATGTATTAGCGCAGAACACGCGCCAAAATTGGCTCACTTTAATATGCTGCACACACAAACACACAGGCGGGAAAGCAGCTAAATATTTGTTCACATTTGGCAGCTCCCCTTTGGCAACCCAGATGGTTGGCAAGGGGGATACGGGGACAGACACGATGTGACTGCTTGTGTGTGCGTGCGTTTTGTTACTTGTTACACATTTTGCCACCATTATTTCTTTCATTTACTCGATTTTCCTTTATTGTTGTTTGCTCGAGTGCCGTTATCATTTGTCGGCTTATTCTCGCCATATGTGCGAGGTACCCACGCACATGGTGCGCCACTCCCCACTCCCCGGGAACGGCTGCTGCGGTTTATGCGCTCTGCTCCATTGCTTACCCTAATGCCCAACGATCTCCACACACACGCACACACACATACATACACAAAGAAAATCATAAAAAGTTGCTGGATTAGCACTTCTTGTAACCACCCTTAGCATTAGCTCCCAAGTTTCCTGTTAAACCACTTGCCAAACAAAAAGTTGGAGAGTTGCACGGCCCTCTCCCCCCCCCCCCTTGCCAACATTCCATCTTAAACCAAAACGGACCACACAGGTGCATGCTGACCTAACTTTATGTATTATTGTTGAGGTGTTTTTACAATGAGAACTTTTTCAGCTGACTGCAAATAGATGTAAGAATTTAATTTCCATATGGGTTAATATGCTTAAATTAGTTGTGATTTTTGTTGACCCTTCACGTAAAACTACTAAATTCAGGTAAAAGCAGTTATTAGATTTCCAGCTGGGTACTTTTCAATGCCAGCTCACTTACAGTAAGCTGTATGCAGCGTTGCCAGACCGTCGCAATCACGTTACGTGCCATTCGCAGCGAAAAGCAACAACGTCAACAAAAACACTCACCACAACGCATTTACAAATATATGCACATATGTAGGAATTTGTGTAGCGCAGTGCAGCTGAAGCAAATAAAGCGAACGTAATTCCAAAAATAAAGTGGTCGCGCATTTAAGCGAATAAAAGTGCTGCCAGCTACGCAGCGCCAAACAGTAGCCGCTGATACAGTGTCGTTGGCGTTGTTGCTCTCGTTGTCGTTGTTGTCACTGCAGCTGCAGTTGTCAACGGGGCAGCAACCGACCCCAACAGCGGGCACAGCTGAAGGCGTAGCTTCGAAGCCACACAAATAGATTAAGTTATTGGGGTTGGTGCTGCTGCTGCGGCGGCAACTGTGGAATTGTTGGCATGTCCCACTTTATGCACGGTGCGAGCAGCGATTTGGTTAATCTCAATGTGGGCGGTCAACGGTGAGTGGAGCAAACGAGGCTTTAGCATTGATGACGCACGCAAAATGCAAAATGCAAAACAGAAAAGAAAAGAAAAACAAACAAAAGAAAACCACCACTAACCCCCTTACCTCTTCTCTTGCGGTCCTGCAGTTTCTCGACGTCATGGCAGACGCTTACGTGGATACCGGACACGTTCTTTACGGCGCTGCTGGGCGGACGCATCTCGAGCCTGAGGGACGAGCACAATGCGATATTCATAGACCGCGATCCGACGTTGTTCTCAATCATCCTCAACTATTTGCGCACCAAAGACATTGATATCAAGAACTGTGAAATACGCGCCCTGCGCCACGAGGCGGAATACTACGGCATTACGCCGCTGACCAAGCGGCTGGCACTGTGCGAGGATCTCAATCATTCCTCGTGCGGTGATGTGCTCTTCTACGGGTTTCTGGCCGCGCCAGCGATGCCGCCCAATGATGCGCTGCACGCCACCGTGGAGGCTGCCACGGCAGTCAACAGCAGTCCCATGGAGCCGTATGCCTGTGTGCCGACGACATCCGGCAATGCTGCGGCGTCTGCACGACCTGGCTCCATGGTGCGTGTGCCCGAGTCGTCGTCGGCCTCGTCCCGTCACTCCTCGACGCATTCGCGCAACTCCTCCTGGGACTTGCGCTGCGGCCGCGCCCCCAACAACGCCTCCAGCTCCAATGCAGCGGCCGTTGTGCCGCCAGCTGCCTGGAATCCGGTTGGTGGACACTCGCGCAACGCCTCGCTGGACTTTATGCGCCACTCGCGCAACTCCTCGGCCGATCTGAACAAGGTGATACGCAACGAGGTGGGCCTGGTGTTCAGTCCCACGCAGAGCTCGAATTGGACGCCGCCGCTGCGCGTGCAGATTATCAAAGCGCACCAGAACTGGATTGCCGTGGCCTATGCGCACTTTGTTACCTGCTATCGCGTCAAGGACTCCAATGGCTGGCAGCAGGTCTTCACCTCGCCGCACATCGATGCGGCCATCGAGCGCATCGCCATCAACTCCAAGGTGAACACGTCCACGGCGGAGCCGATGCCCAGCAAAATGATCGCCATCTCGTATGGCAGCCAGATACGCTTGTGGAGCATTCAGGAGGGCGGCAACAAGTCGGACATTGGCACCTTCAATCTCAATGTGCGCGTCGAGTATCTGTTCTTCATTGGCAGCCAGCTGGTGGCGTTGTCCTCCTCCGGCAAAATTGGCGTCTGGCATGCGATGACACAGCACTGGCAAATTCAGGATCTTGTGCCGGTGTTGTCCTTCGACTCAGCGGGCTCCTTTCTGCTGCTCGGCTGCAACAATGGCTCCATATACTATATAGGTAAGTGGCCTGAAGAACATTAAGCGAATTGCCTTTAAAAATAAAACACCTCTGCTCCAAGACATGCAAAAGTTTCCACTGCGCATGAAGGACAACGATTTGCTGGTGACCGAACTGTATAAGGATATCAATATGGATCCCATCACCGCCATATCCGTTTACCTAACGCCGAAAACGTCAAGCATAAGCGGCAATTGGATCGAGATTGCCTATGGCACCAAATCCGGTGCTGTGCGCATCATTGTGCAGCATCCGGAGACGGCCGGCCATGGGCCACATCTCTTCGAGACATTCTTTGTGCACCAGAGTCCCATTACTAAGGCAAGCCTTGACTGATCTTGCCAGGAAATTGAGCTAATCGTCAACTCCATCTTACAGGTGATGCTCTCTGAGCGTTATTTGGTTTCCGTCTGCAGCGAGTACCATCATGTGCGCACCTGGAGCCTGACCCGCTTTCGCGGCATGCTCTCCACACAGCCCGGCTCTACGCCGGAGGCCTCGTTCAAGATTGTCTCACTGGAGGCCACCGATAGCAACTATAGCTATGCCGCTGGCAACGATTTTGGACCTTACGGCGACTACGACGACATGATCTTTGTGCAGAAGGTTGTGCCCGAGACGAATCAGTTGTACGTGCGTCAGGCCTCCAACGGTGATCGGGTCTGTGTCATACGCTCCGTGGATGGCTCAACCATATCGGCATTCTGTGTGCACGAGTGCGAGGTATCCTCGCGCATGGGCTCACGATTTATACTCACCGGTCACTGCAACGGCGCCATACAAATGTGGGACTTGACTACGGCACTGGCGCTGCACGCCAAGGATGAGCCGCAGCAGAAAACCTCTGGCGGACCCGACACTAACGAGCTTCTCCGCCTACTTGACCAGTGTGAAATCAGCAATTCATCATGCTCAACACCTTGTATGTCACCGTGTCTATCGGCTGTGGGCGGCGGCCTGGCCACCTCTCTAGCCCGCATGAAGGCTAGCAATATTGCGCTGCTGAACCGTGATCCCGGCCAGCAGCAGCAGCCAGTTGTTAGCCAGCCACCGGCGCCGGCGCCGCCGTCATCAGCATCATTGTCATCATCATCATCATCATCGGCTGCATTCCTGGCCCAGGCACAACAGCATCCATTGCCAGTGCCCGCACAGCCATTGCCAGCGATCGCGCCGCAGCAACAACTGCCGGCGCAAGCGGTCGTTGCAGCTGTGGCAATGCCCGCCGATGGTCACAATGAATGAAACGTGGAAGCGGCTGTTTCGGCGCTTGTCGGGCGTGTTTCATCGTTTACATTTCATAGGTGTAGCTTGATCTTCGATTATCAATACATATTCCTTCAGTTCGTGGTGTGTGCGTTCATCTACTACGTGTGGGTGATGCGATCTCGCTTCGGCACCAGCGCGCGGGCAACGGACACGACGGCTGCGGCGGCGGCTGCTGCTGCTGCCGGCACCAACTGACTGCATCCGGCATTTAGCTAAATCAAATAATCTCCCATATATAGATATACATACATATACATATATATATATATATATATACATATTGTGCTCGATGTGGTTGCAACTGCAATTTATGCTCCTAATGTTACTTGTATCTATGTAGACACAGTCTTGTTGCACGTATATGTGTGTGCTACCATAAAACGTGAAAGCGTATTTGAAATAAACATATTAAATCTATATACTAAATACATTTGTTTATCACTGAAGATCCAGAGCTTTTTTAAACTAAATGTGCGTCTTGCTGCCTGTCTATCCGTGTATATATCAATAAATCTATAGACTTCAAATATTTCGAGAAAGCTCGCTTAGGCATATTTGAGTGAAAATTGATAGAACCCGCACAAGCACGAGTATTGCAAACTATTTATAAGAATATCAAATTATTCATATTCACTCCAAGGTTGTTTAAATAAAGGTTAGAACTTTAAGCCGTTTACAAAAAAATCAAACAATTGAAAGTCATCAATGATTTATTCAACTTTTAGCTTAGTTATTTGTGGCTTGAATACTTAAAATGTTTGTTTCGTGTGTTTACTTTTAACATGGGCTTGTCTGCCAGCTATCTGCATATGTGTAATCGTATTAAATGGGTTATACATATGTCTGTTTTGTATGTGTGAATGTCCAGGCGACATCAATAAAGTCAAAAGCAGCAAAAATGCCAACATATAAAAATATACAATCTATAATATAGTAATCTTCCCTTGATTTGCTTACTTCTTTGTTTTTTACTTTTTAATATCTTTATCAGCGCGATTCTAATTAATTTAAAAACGTATCGCTTTTGTTCTTGCATTCAATTTAACTAAAATAGGACGCACTGGTATTAAGATATACTCGTAGTACAGAGTATATAGCTACAACTATATATAAGCACACAGGCTTATCTGTAGCTTGGAAGTAATTATCGAGTTTAAAATACAAATACTTTGTACATGAAGTTCTTTGTTATTATTTTTATAACTTAGTGCTAGGCTAGGGCTAAAGTGCAAACCGATATGAAGAAGCATACAACGCATACGCGCTCCGCCATCTACTTTATCGGGGTCTATGGACTCTAATAGAAATCTTTGCTGCTGTGCATCCAATGTGATATGTGCGTTCAAAAGAAACTAACAGCGATTGCTAGGCAAAACAAATTGCTGGGGTGTGTGCGTGTGTGCGCGAGTGTGTGGGAGTTATGAATATTGTTGAACGAGATCCAGCTCACTACTGTTGACAGCTACTGTTACAGCTACACCTGAAAGTAATCATCCACCACCAGCTGCTGTTCGCTGGGCGTGCTCAGTGGGCTGCTCGCCTGCGTGTTGTTGTCCGATTCCAGGCGCTCGTAGCCGTGCTCCGTGTTGCTGTTGTTGCTGCTGCTGCTGTTGTTGCTGCTGTTGTTGGTCGTGGTTGTAGCCGTTGTTGTTGCTGTTGTTGTGGCATTTAAATAACAGACCGACTCGTAGTTGGGATCCGTTTCGCTGCCCGTGCCGGTCAGCGATTCGTACTGCGATGAGCTGAGCGTCTGCTGTGAGCTCAGGCTGCTCACCATACTGGGGCTGGTGGTCACCGTGATCATGGACAGACTGTTCGCCATGGTGGATGAGTGGGGCGAGTTGGGCGATGTGAGCGCCACATTCTCAGCTATGCGCGCGTAGTGATCGATTTCACTGGGAGCAGCTGCTAGATGCGCCTTGGTCTCCAAGATGCTGGCATAGTTGTGATTCGCATCGGCGCCCGGAATGGTGCTATAGCCGCCGCTGCTGTCCACAACATCGCCAGGCGGACGCCGCTTCTCCAGCACCTTGGCATAGCCATCGTCCGAATGGGCGCGACTCTTGAGCACCTCATAGTTCGGGTCATAATCGGACTTTTTGGCATCGTCATCGTTGGGCGCCGTCTGCAGCTGCTCGTAGCCAGGATCGTTGCTGCTGTTGGGCTGACACGGTGGGCAGTTTATAGTCTCGTAGTGCTTTGTGCTGTTGCTGGTGCTCGGCGCAATAGGTTTGACCTGAACGACGCCGCCGCTGCTGCTGGTGCTGCTGCTGCTAGTGTTGTGGTACGTCTGACTGGAAGCTGTCCCAACCGGGACAACAGACAAAGGCAACAATTAGTACAAATTATAGGTAGAGTTAGTGGAGGGTTAGATCTTGTAATGCATGCCAAGCTAAAAAGCGTCATGCGGTTGATATACTAACCACTGTCAGTTCCAAACAAAAACTGACGAAATTGTCGAAACGCGCAAATTTCTCATTTTGGCAAAACAACTAAATCGTGGATGCCCAAGGCGTGGGTTAAAGAAATTAAAAGAATAAGACACAAGGAGAGAGACGAGAGGAGACAAATTGGGCATATTAGGTGGTTAGACAGAGTAGCTGGGAGCTGGAATAGCATAGAGATAAACGATATTGTGCTCTAAGAGTTCGCAGATGTCACAAATAAGAGCTTATACTTCTGTCGTATTAATTAAAAGTGATTCCATTTCAAACTGCAAACATGACCTTAATTTTTGAGCTCAGCTTTAAACTCAAAAGTTGTAATTAACTGTTTTAGTTAGCGATGATTTGAGATTTAATCTGAATTTATATATTAGTTAGAAGATTTCATAAGACTTCAAGTTTTTCGTATAGAGCTTTAAGTTAAATGTATTGTATTCAATTAACTTCCATAGCGATTAAAGGTTTTAAACAGCAAATTTGTTTTGACTTTTGACTTTAAGCTGTAAATAGGATTTATCTTTTCAATTAAGTCAATACAATTCTAAAGCTTCGCCTTTAACTAAGTTTTGTGCTTAAGTTAAGTTGATACAATTAATCCAGCTTAAAGCTCCTTAAGCTGCATATATATCGTTCATCTCTACGGGTATGTTAGTGAGTTCCTGCCCTTAGTTACCTGCTTCCAGTTGACGCTCCTTCTGCAGCATGTTGGCCGCGTAACAATCCGACTTGCGATTCTCTTGTGGCAGCTGATTTTGCGCCTGCTTCTGTCCATCCGCCGGTATCGTCTCATAGCCGTGATCTTTGGCAGTGTAACTGTTGCTGCGCACGCGACTCTTGTCCGAACCAGACGCTGCTAGCTGCTGTGGTTCCATTAGAAGCGCCGCTGCGGCACTGTCCAAGGGACTCACCCCAAGCACCTCCGGCTGGTGCGAGGAGAACTTATGCTTCTTCATCACCTGCAATTGGGAAGTGGAATGCCGATTAAAGTGATGTTCGACAGAGCTCTTCGAGCTGCGCACCTTGGCGTACATGCCCTCGATGTTTCGGTTGCCCTCAACATCTTTGGATGGACTTAGACTCTTGCTGTGCTTGCGCTGTGGGGACGCACTGCTCGCATCGTTGGCATCGTTGTTGCCCTCGCCGCCGGCTTCGATTACAGAGATAACTGAGCTGCGCCCGGATGCAAGATTGCTGCTGCTCGTTGCCGAATGCAGAAGATGCTGCGCCTGCGACTGGCTGAGACTCGCTTTGGGCGTTGGCGGCAGCGGCGAGTTCGCCTGCCTCTTCTCCGGCTTGGGTGAGCCCAAATTGCACACCGAGGACGAGGACGACGCCTGACGCGAGTGCATTTGTGCGCGCAGACTGTCCACGTGCGGTGGCACAGGCACCGCATGATCCATGCTGCTGCTGCCGCTGCTGCAACGGTGCGTTGAGCCGCTAGCTGCGCTGTGATTTAGAGGCTGCCCGCTGCTCGCTGCTGCTGCACTGGACGAGGACAAGCTGCTGCTGTTGTTGATCTCAACGGCGACTACAATGGGATTAGACTGCATTGGCTGGATTTGTGCATAGGTCTCTGAGCCGCTTGTATAAATATCGGTGGCATTTGGAATGTGACGATTGTTGGGATCCTCAATAGCGGCATAGGTTTCATCTGGAACCGAATAGAAAGAGTTATGCGGATTCTTGGCGAGTCTCTGCTAAGCACTCACCGGAATCGTCCGAGACGGTTGCATAATGCGAGTCGTTGACATCCCGCGTTAGTGTCTTCTTTCTGGCCGCCACCTTGCTCGGTGGTTGCTGTGCCAAAATGTTGGCCAGCGGCTCGCGCACACTTATGCTCGTATAGCCCTCTGTGGATAAGATGAATACATATTTGTGTACAACAACTGCTCTGGGCCACACTTACTGGATGAGTCTTGTGAGTCGCCACTGAAGTGTTGGCTTGCAATCGGCGGCGTCATATAGGGCAAATCCTGGCTGGCCGATATCATGCCCGCAATAGCCGATGCCGCCGGTATTTCTACCTGCGACGTGGACTCATCATCCAGTTGCTGCGTCGAGCCACCGCTGGGCTGTGAGCCCCGTTGCAGTGAGTCGGTGCCGTGTTGTGAACAGGCAGCTTTGCTGCTGGCGGCGGTTGAAGTTGAGGTTGTTGCGGCCGCAACGGCCGCGCTGGACGTGGACGGGGCATTGAGTTGTGCGTAGGGATGCTCGGTGGCACGCACTTTGGCATAGTCATGCGGCAGCCCCTTGACACGCGAATACGGCGAGCTAACGTCGTCCGCCTGACTGATGGAGCTGTGCTGCGAGACGCTCGTCTGCTTCTTCAGGCTGGGCTGAGCTGCGGGGCGAGATAAGGAGATAAGGGTGTGGCGGGGCGTTTGATTAGCGGCGGGCTTGCGTCACCAGCTCGACGTAGGTACGTACGACTTTGATTATGCGCATTGGCCAGCTGCTTGTCGGCAACGGTCTCATACAGTTCCGAGCCGTTGTCATTGTTGCTCTCCGCCACGGGTATGTCCGGCAAGCTGCGATGGGCCGCTGTGCTAGATCTGCGGTGTATATACGATACACAATAAGTACACAAATGAATTGAATGCAATTTGCATGGGAAACGCACCTCTTCTCTGAGTCAGCATTCGAGACCGTGGACGCGTTCAGCTCCGCTTGTGACTCACTGTTGTGCACCAGGCTGCCGCCCGCTGCTGCGTTCGCATTCGCATTCGCATTAGCAATCGCAGTCGCATTTACATTGTTGCTGGTCGGCGCAATTACCTCGTCGGGGTTCTTGAGCTTCACCATGCCCTCCAGGCCGAGCAAATCATTTCTGCGTAAAATGCATATGCATTTAGTTGTTTAATTAGTGCATTAAAGCCTTTTTGGCGCGAGGGCAGCCAACTGGAACTGGGACGCAACTTTCACTCTCTCCCTCTCCCGTGACCAGCGCCGTATGGGCACGCCCGGTGGCATTGTTCACTTACTTGGGTGTCCTTTTCTTGCAGCAGAGACAATTGAAGAACATTACAACTAGCGCGAGCGTCAGATTTAGCGTTACAAGGAGATATGTGTAGGCCTCCAAATTGCCAAATTTCGCTGTTTCAACCATGCCGACACCTATACATATGCACTATGTATGCTTATAAATAACTAGAGTACGCTTCTATTGGCCAACGGGACGTCACGAAATGCATTGCACTTTACAATCAACAACAATTACAACTGTTTTTCACATAGTTTTCGCTGCTGCTGCCTGCCTGCAGTTGCAATGTTATTTACGATTTTTCCATTTGCCATTCACCCGGAACATGCACACGCAGGCAGCAGCCAACTGCCACCAGAGTGGCAACGCCCAGTAAATGCACAGCGAGAAATTGGTTGCTTCATGAGATTTATAATTCATTTCTTAAGACAATAGTTGCGCAGGTTTTGGTATAAAAATGTTAAATCTAACTTAGTGTTGAGCTAATCAATTGCTTCAGAATATATGCATGATCATTGCTTACAGCTAATTTGCTCAGTTGGCACGCTTATTATTCAAGAATTGTTTAAAGTTCGGTATGTTTGAAAATAGTTTTTTCAATATTCTCCTGAAGTTTTTCGACCTTGCGTGTTTGCTTCTTCAGCAGATCCTCCATGTCCTCGAACCGATTGCTTTTGTCCTTGTGCTTCTCATCCTATTGCAAGAAAATCAAATGAATTACAAAATATAACCAATTGCCAATTAATTGTATACCTTATATTTCTCCTTGTGCAGTGCATGCTCAGCATGCAAGTGCCGCAGCTTAAGCAAGCGGCTCTCGAAATGATGCAATTCGGTTTTGATGGAAGTTAGCTCCTTGTCGGTGAAGTTACTGGCTTGCGCCACGCGCCACAAGCCCTGCACTTTGGGCTCTATAAAGTCCTGGCTGTGCGGCCCGCTGGAGACCAGGCGCTCCAGCCGATCATAGTGATCCTTGATGCCCACATGGTGTCCGCGTAGAGCATTTATGTCACTCTCGAACTTCTTCACATTCTGCTCATGTGTCTTGATCTCGTTCTCGTTGGGATCATTCGAAATGAGATTATAGGTATCCAGGTCTTCAGTGTTGATGGCATCTGCGGGCACAGAGGATTTAGACAGCTGTATGGGATTAATGCTGGACTCGAGCTTACTCTCATGCTTGTCCCCATCAATGGTGCCAATGTTTTCCAGCAAACTGTAGTACACATCCACTTTATCTTGGTGATGGTCAAACTCTTGCTTTAGGGACTTTAATTCTTCCGACGTGAAGCCAGAAATCTCAGCTTTCTCCCACAAACGGTTTAGTTTCTTGTCCTTAAAGAGACTTTTATTCTTATGCCGTTCCTCGGGATCGTGGAATTTCTGTATAGTGCGAAAACTTGAGATAACAGCCTGTTGCTTACAAAATCCTAACCTTAAAGGGCTTCGTTTTTTCTACGTCCTGCGTATCCTCGAAGTGCTCCAGCAAGTCATAGCTGCTCATTATTCCAATTAGTTTTTGCCGCAGTTCGTTCTCCTTGAGTCCATCCTTGTCCTTGTGCTGCGAGTTGAGTTGTTTCCACGTAATCTCCTCCTTATCGTGTATCTTTAGCTCCATGTACAGCGACTTCAATTTGCTCTCCGTCAAACGCTAAGATGGGAAGCATGCATTTAGTTTAAGTCACGCACGAAGAAAAACCACGTACATTTTGTGCCTTTGCCCAAACCAGATTCAACTTGGCAATGCGAAAGGGTCGCTGGAGATTCCGAAATTCCGGCTCGTATTTCTCCTCGACAATTTGCTTGAAGTGCGGGCTGTTTGCATCTTTGCTGTACTTTTTGCTCGGCTTCTTGTCGGCGTCTACCGATTGCGTTGCAATCAACAGACATATGGCGGCAACTGCCGCAATTAAGTGACACGTTTTCCACATATTATGCCGTAAATCTGAACAAATCTCCCAATCAGTTTGTCCGCTAGTGCTGAGTTACTGACTGGAATGAACTGGACGAACTTTTTTCATTAATGTTAAAAAACATCGAAACATACATGTATCGATGTTTACAGTAGCAGTTGCAATGTTAACTCCATAATCTTTTATACATTATTTCGATGAACCTCGATCGATATCTAGAAATAAATCAGCCTTTTGGACATCGCTAACTTAAAGCTGAGATGATGTTTACCCACATCGATGAATCGACCTATTGCAATTGGCGATTTTTTTAAAAGCTTATAATATTTATAATATATTTTAAACGATGATTTCGAGGTTTTTTCTTTAATACAAAAGGTCATAAAACAAAATATATTGACACAAATCAACCCAATGAAACACAAGAGCAATAACAAAAATTTAACTTTCAACTTTCCGGCTCCGGAACAAAGATCCAGAAATAGACGTTCAAAGATCGATGCTAATATGACGCACGTCGCATCGCAATGCGTACCCGTCGTTTTTTAAAGTCTTTTTTCCGTTCTTCTCGTTTATGTTTGCAAATTTAGCACCGGGTTGCAATTAGTAATGCCAATTGTTAGCGATATATCGATTGCTCACAAATATCGATAGCATTATCAAACTCGATATGAGCTTGTTGCCGGCGAAATTTGTTCAGTGTACATGTGTTTCTTATTTATAACTCAAATTGCTTTCATTTAACGGCTAAGAATGGAGCGCAGCATGCAAAAGCAGCTGTATAACATATCGCGAGAGTCCTCGCCCAGTTTGCGACGTCTGAGCATGCCAGCCCCAGCGGACAGCACCCGCAAATCGATTTTTGGCGGCAACGCCAACATTCACTCGCCATTGTCGGGCAGCCTGAAGAAGACAGCACTAACCAATAGGTGGGTTTTACATATCTATTACCATACCGTATGATGCTTTAATGTGCTACTTGCAGTCGCTTGAGCCTGTCCGCGCGCTCCACCACACAGTCCATACCGGGCATCAGGTCCGATTACAACGTCGTGGAGACCTACGGCCATGCGCTGCCGGTGGCCGTAAACGAGGCCCTGACCTTTGCTGGGCCCGTGGCTAGCACAGTTTCAGCCAAAATAACACAAAGTGGCTGGGCTTGGGTAAGGCTGTACACAATTATCTTTATAACATACCTGAACCATCAAATTCCCAATCCTATGCAGGTTGTGCAGGGTCGGCGTCTATTGATTTGGCAGTACAAAGATTCGTCCGGAGCTGCCAAGTCAACAGGCTCGCCGCCTCGCCTGGGCAAACAGCAGCGACGCGTCGGAAACTCGGCGCAGTGCCGCGAGCTGACGCTGCCGTACAGCGACATTGGGCACAAGAGCGAATTGGTCAGCGTTTTCCAGACCGAGGGTCAGCAGATGGCCTCCTGCATTGCCATTTCAGCCACCGGCGAGGTGCGCTATTGGGCCTCGATAGCACACGACAACAACTCGGTGGATATATCCATTCTGACCGGCCAGGAGTTTGTCCAGCTGCTCAATCTGCCCACGCAGCAGGGATATCTGGCTGTGACCTCCACCTGCACTTTGGTCTTTCTGCGCGTGGGTCTCAGCAACGGCCGTTATACGCTGCACCACAAGACCATCAAGCCAGCAACGAGTTTTCTGGGCGGCTTTGGCAAAAGATTTGCCTCCATGCTGATTGGCATGCAGAGCAGCAGCGACAAGGATCAGGTGAGGCCGAATGCTCTTTCCTGTCGATTGCCCTTAACTCATTGATATTTCATTCAACAGTTATTGGTGGGCATGTGCTGTGAACCCGATCAGGGCAATGGTGAATCGGTGGTGGCCGTGCTCTCGGATCGCGTACTCCAGCGTTGGCGTCTCTCCAACAAGGGCAATACGGAGCAGCTGCTGTATGAGGATGTGGAGCTGATACGCAAAATACGAGAGATGCTGCTGGTCAAGTTCTGGAATGTGCGTATGCCCAACGAGAATGTTGAGATCGATTTGCATTTTATGGATTTCCATGTGGTCAAACAAAACTACTATATACTGGTGGGTGCAGTGAACCAGGCACACACGCCCCAGATGTACTACGCTATAGGTGAGTCGAGACCTTTCCCATCCCTAAGTTTTCTAAATCTAGTTTTTTTTAGTGGTTGCCACGGCGCAATCGGAGGCCATGCAGCTGGAGTGCTTCACGCCGCTGAAGCTGAACAAGTTCTTCAGCAGCAAGACGGTGCAGGAGTGCCTCAGCGTACGCATCATTGTGGGCTCCTCGCACATGTATCTGTACACGCCCAAAGTGGTTTATCCGCTGCTCTTGTCGAATGCAGCGCCCACAGCTGAGATGGAGGCGGAGAAGGTCGAGTTCCATTTGCACGAAGATCGCATACTCAGCGCCGCTGTCTGCAACAACCTGCCGCTCTTTTTCAGCCGCACACATGGCCTGATCTCCATTACGCCTGGTGATTTTGACAGCACGGATTTGCTCAACATCAGCAGCTGCAATACGCCCGATCTGTTTGCGCCCATTTCGTTCAATGCTAGTTTCAGTGCGCCGGATCAAAGCATGTTGGGCGACAGCTCCAATAGCCTGCCCATGTATCAGCTGGATCCGGATGAAGTGTACTCGGAGCTCAACAACGAGGTGGGCCAACTAAAGGCAGCCTTCTTGTACAGGCTGAAGCGCAACAACAACATGGTCAACACTATCATTGCGGATCTGATGGAGAGCATCGCAGCATCCGACACAAACGGTGCGCCCTTGGATGCGTACAAGCTGGACAGGTAACGTCTTGGTTGTACACTAAACAGAGCGATTTAATTGGCCCATAATTCCACAGAGTTGTCATTACCATTGCCGAGGACCTGGCTGAGGATCTGCCCATTGCCGATCCGCGCTGGCAGTCGGCCATTGAGCAGTATGATGGCAACCGGCACGCCCTGGGCAGCTCGCGCTCCATGCAGATTATCAATCAACTACGCGACAAGAGTATTGCCCTCCAGCATTTTATTGAGTTTCTGCACTTTACCGCGATTTGGGAGAAGGTGAGTTAATTATGCCTATTTCCTGATATACATATCCTTCACCCTGCACTTCTTATTTACAGCTAAATGCCATTCCATGCGGCAGCAATGTACTTGTACCTACTCCGTATATTCTGGCTGATATTAGCGAGAAAATTGTGGCTGCGATGGCGCTGCGTACGCTGCAGGGCAAAATGCCCAAGTTGGTGGACGAGGCCATCGATGTAACGGTCACCACTTGGGAGGAGAAGCCACAGGGCAGCCTGACCACGCAGGACATCTTCTACGTCAAGCTGTGCAAGTTTCAGTGTATCTTTGACGCCCTGGCCGACATGGCCGACGATCGCATTGTCTCGCAGAATCGCACCACCGCCTCGGTGGCGCAGTTTATAGCCGACATCAACTCCGTTGTGCTCGGCACCCTGGGCCAAGTGTTGCGGTATCGCGAACAGAATGCCAGCAGCTTCAAGCTGCCTTCGAACTCGTACGAGTATCAGCCCTGGACAGCCGCGCCGGGCATCGGGGGCGTTCACGATGCGCTCGTCCGCTTCATAGCCATCACCGTCAAGTATGCCGCACAGTGCGTCAACGAAGTGGAACTGAAGCATCTGCTTTACCAACAATTATTGGAGCTCACAGACATGTTGCTCGACGGACGCAAGAAGTACTTGGAGAGCCTGCGCGACACGGAAAAGTGTCACGTGCTACAGCAACAGTTCGAGACGCAGCGACGCGAGCTCATCTCGGTTCTAAGTGAGTAGAATGTTAACTAAATGTAAACCAAACCTTTACTGAGGGTACATTGCAGTCAAGGATCGTCAGTATGAGTGCGCTGCCAAGCTCGCGGAGAAGTACTTGGACTTTCCGAGCCTGGTGGTCATCTGCGACGAGACGCAGGACACGGATCGCCTGAATGAGTATATAAGCAAGTACGAGGAGTACGATTTCTCACAGTTCGCCATCAACTGGCACTTGCGTCAGAATCGGCATGGCGAAGTCTTCGAACGCTTCAAGGGCAACCAGACAGCGTTGGCGCAATTCATGCGCGATCATCCGTCGCTCGGCTGGATACAGCTCATATTCAACGGCGACTTCGAGCGCGCCGCCAAGGTGCTCTTCGAGCTGGCCCAATGTGAGACCGAGTATGTGGCGCGCAAGAAGTCCATGCTCTCGCTGTCCAAGTTGGCCGCCTTTGCGGCGGCCGAAGGCGATTTGACGGCGCAGGTGGAGAAAATCAATGCCGAATTGGCCATCATTGAATACCAGACCCATTTGGGTCACGATGTACTGGAGAACTTTGGCTTTGATGCAACCGATCAGAAGGTGCTCAAAGTGGAGGAGATTATTAATGTAAGTAAATTATTTAGTCCAAAACGATACGATAGACTTATAAATATTTAAACTTTGCAGCTGTTTATTTCGGAGGAAAACGAAGCCGCCACCGAAGTTGAGTTCCGCAAGGCCTTGGAGCTGCTCAACTATGTGGATCAGCCGTATGACTTGCGACACAAGATCTGGTGTGCGGTCATACGACGCGACAACTGGACGGACTACGACAGCAACAATGCACTCGACTATATACACAAGCTGATGTTCTTCAAGGTGATTGAGCTGTCGCAGCTGATGGGTCAGGAGTGCGACAGCTATTTGCCGCCTATGGAGGACTTTCTGGTCAGCGCAGAGCTGGGCGATCTGCCGCAGCAGAAGTCATTTCAGTATTTGCTGAAGCTGGCGTACGAATATGTGGGCGATATGTTTAAGCTGACCGAAGATATGGATCTGTAATCATAATGTGCATTTGCCAATTTATTAAAAACTTAGTTTAAGATTCAGCTGTGTGTGGAGCTCTTGGCACCGGGTTGGACAGTTGTCAGCTTTGTTGTTGTGCGGCTCAAACGTTCGCATTATAAAATATTATAAACTAAGTTGCTTTGTCGCCCGTTGCTGCTGCTGCCAGCGAAAGTATCTCAAGTGTGGCGAGCGGAGCGGAAGCCCGCCAAGTGTTGGGGCAACTTTAACTGGGGGAAGCCGACCTGCGGGCCCTGCTGCCAGCTCTTCAGTTGTGCTTTGATCATGACGGACGAAACAACGCCGCTGACCGCCAGCGGCTCTGGGTACGTCGCCCTGCCGCCCTATCAGGGACCCACCTATGTGTTTCCTGGCGGCGTCTCGCCGCGCGCGCGTCGCTCCAAATTGAAACAGTTCCAGTGCTGCATAACGCTGACGTTTGTGTGAGTGTTCAAGTGGGCGAAAAGTGCTAGACTTTTCCAGGCAATTACGTAATCGCGTATCCGAAATGAAAAACATATACCCTGTGTAACTGCTGATTTATGTGAAACTACGATATATAGCTTATAGTGTTTTAGAGAAACGTGTAATGTAAAATGGAAGCATCTTTGATCCCAATAAGTGTATATGTACTTGTTCAGTCGCAACTTCCCAGGTGATATAGCCATGTTAGTCTATCTGTTTCTACATACTTCAATGAAAGTTGGCACAGATTCCTGTTTTATATTGCGGCATATGCCGGATTCCGCCACATCGATGGCCAAAGTTGTTAGAAGTTATTGTCTGAATTATATGATTACCAAATTTACTAGCTCTTATACGTACGATATATATAAATGTATGTCTTGGAGAATAATCTATCCGTTCATTTTTAAGATATTGCAACAAATTCTCGAATTTTGTAATGGTCTTAAGATATAAAAAATTTCTTTAGGTCGAAAATTGGGTTGTGAGAAAACTATTTATGTTTTTTAAGATATTTTAACCAAACTTAGCTAACATAAACTTTACTATGTGCTTACAATATAAACAAAATCTCAACAACATTCGCCTAATAGCTCCCATAGGAATAATTGGTTAAAAAATTATTTGAATTAGTTTAAAAATGGGTTTAAATATTTTATGTATTTATATGAAAACCGTTTTTGTTGCCTTAATTATTCAAACTAAACTCACAAATAATGAGTTTTCGAATGCTCTTAACATATAAACAAAATCTTATCAACATCGGAATACTATATTATATAGGAAGACTATTTGATAATATAGCGCTCATAGGAACGATTGGTCGAAAGTTGACTTGTTCTGTGATCTACTTTGTGCCGGCAAGAGTATTCAAATGTCGTTTGAATGGGCTTTTGTCATTTGATACCCTGTTGACCCGATGTTAGCGCTTAGACGTGCTTTAGCCACAAATCAATTTCACTTTTCTCCTCCATGCCGCGCTGCAGCGTAATTGTGTTTGCCGCCCTGGGCCTGGCGCTGTGGCTGAGTGGCAGCGGATACGACGGCGGCAGCAGCAGCAGCGGCGATGGCGTGCCCAGCTTCTTCTTTGCCAGCAACGGGTCCGTGAGCGAGCTGCTGGCAGCCACCAAGACGCCCATTCCCGACGAGCCGGAGGCCACCTGGGCGCTGCGCCCCGAGACGCTGGATCCGCACGCGGGTGCCCAGTCGGTGAGTGCGGGGATCAAGGCGCTGGGCGACCGCGAGATGCTGGAGGAGGGACTGCAGCCGAGTGCCGTCGATACGCCCCAGTTCCGGCACTATCGCTCGCTGAGCACCAATCCGGAGGCGCGCAAGTTGGCGCGACGCGGCTACGTGGAGAACCACGCGACGCTGGACATCGCCCAGAGGTTCAACTACAGCAAGCAGCCGGGGCGCAGCAACATTGGCCTGGGTCCGGCCATTGTGCTGCCCGATCCGACCGTGCTGCGGCTGGACTGCGACTTCAATGAGCGCTACAGGCGCAGCACGGGCGTCTGCAACAACAAGGCGCACCCGCGCACCTACGGCGCCTCCATGGTGCCCTACCGCCGCATGGTGGCGCCGGACTATGCCGACGGCATCGCAGCGCCCCGGACGAGCCACGGGGGTCGGCTGCCGCCGGCGCGGCAGGTCTCGCTGAGCATACATCGCTCCAGCTACGAGACGGACTCAAATTTCACGGTCATGCTGGCGGTCTTTGGGCAGTTCCTGGATCACGACATCACGGCCACCTCGCTGACCACCGCGCAGGAGGGCGAGTCCATCGACTGCTGCGCGCCCGGCACGCTCGAACAGCATCCGGAGTGCTTTCCCGTGCGCATCCTCGCCGAGGATCCCTACTACAAGCAGTACAATCTGACCTGTATGAACTTTGTGCGCTCCGCTCCAGCGCCCATCGGCAGATTCGGACCCCGGCAGCAGTTCAACCAAGCGACGGCCTTCATCGACGGCTCCGTGGTCTATGGCAACCTGGAGCAGCGACAGCGCCAGCTGCGCAGCTACATCAACGGCACACTGCGCATGTTTCTCACCGAGGACGGACGCGAGCTGTTGCCGATCTCCTCGAACCAGGAGGACGGCTGCAACCGGGTGCGGATGACGCGCCAGGGCAAGTACTGCTTCGAGTCGGGCGATGATCGGGCCAACGAGAACCTGCTGCTCACCTCCATGCACCTGCTCTGGGCCAGGCAGCACAACTACCTGGCGCGTGGCCTGCACCAGCTGAATCCCGGCTGGGATGATGAGCGCGTGTATCAGGAGGCGCGCAAGATACTCGGCGCCCAGATGGCCCACATCGCGTACAACGAGTTCCTGCCCGTGCTGCTGGGCCGGAATCTGAGCGAGGCCAAGGGCCTGCTGCCGGCCCGCGGGGATCTGAACGCGCCGGACACGTATGATCCGCAGGTGGATCCCAGCATTGCCAACTGCTTTGCCGCGGCGGCCTTCCGCTTCGCCCATACGCTGCTGCCGGGTCTGTTCAACGTGTCCCGGGACAACAGCACGCCCGAGGCCATCGAGCTGCACAAGATGCTCTTCAATCCCTTCTCGCTCTGGGCGCCACATGGCATCGACCACGCCCTGCTGACCGCCTCCAATACGCCAGTGCTGCGCGTCGATCGCTTCTTCTCGCTGGAGATCACACAGAAGCTCTTCGAGGGCACCGCCGAGGATCGGGTGCCCATTTGCGGCCTGGACCTGGTCTCGTTGAATATTCAGCGGGGTCGCGATCACGGCATACCCGCCTATCCAGTTTTCCGGCGCCACTGCGGCCTGCCACCCGTGGATACCTGGGCGCAGATGGCCCAAGCTGTGGACAACGCCACCCTGGAGTCCATCAGGCAGATATACGAGTGGGTAGTGTAATATCTCCCAGCTGAACCGGCTTAACTTCGTCTTTATTTTACAGTTCTCCCCAGGATGTGGACGTCTATACGGGCGCACTCAGCGAGCCGCCGCTAGATGGCGCCATATTCGGCCCCCTGCTCAGCTGCTTGGTGTCGGATCAGTTTATGCGCCTCAAGCTCGGCGATTCCCATTGGTATGAGCGCAAAATGGGTCCACAACGGCTTACCAAGGGTAAGAAACTCCACTTTTCTAACAGATTAATTAATAATTATTTAATTTCGTTTAGCACAACTCGCGGAGATATATAAAACCAGTTTGGCCGCCATCATCTGTCGCAATTCCGATGGCATCCAACGTGTGCGTCAACATCTCATGGAGCGCCAGCGGGCGCATGGGAATCGCTATGTGAACTGTGTGGACCTGGAGGGCTTTGAGTTCGACTTCGAGCCCTGGTCCGCGGCAAAGTCGGAGCCGCAGCTGCACAGGGCGGGCTTTAGCCAGGCCATGTCCTTGGTGCGGCTGTTCATGCCAAACAACACAAGTGAAAAACTAGATAGGGGCGCGTTGTCGACTGTATCCAACTGAATAAAAAATACATAATTTTTCAGTAATCAGTAAAGGTTTATTTTGTTTAGATTGGCTTCACGGATTTCCACTTCTAAGGGTGGAAAATGGGTGAAAATTGTAAATAAAAAAAATGTCCGTTTATTTATAATAAATGTAAAAAAAGTAGTGTAGTGTAATTTAGATTATGGAGAATTCATTCCGAACAATATGTGGAAAATAAGTGAACATTTATATATAATATTCGTCTAGGTTCGATTTTGTAGAATTCACTCCAAAGGAAAAACGTGGTGAAAGAGTTTAAAAAAATGGTTCAACTTAAAAAAATGCACAATAACAAACAATAAGTAATTGTTGGTCTAGTTCTGATTTAAAAAGGTAATTCTATTTATAATAAAGATAAATAAGTAACAAATAACTTCGCCCATTTCTGATTATGTCAAATCCACTTCTAAAATCGTATTAAATTAAACTATTTATAATAAGTATAAATAACGAACATATATACTGCAAACAAATACAAAAGCCCCGACTACAATCAATTGGTTCAGCTTACCCCCCTCCCCGCCCAGCAGAGGCTTATCGCTTAGTCAGCAGCTGTGCCGGGGAAGCCGCTGGCAAGTGAAGAGCTTAAGCGATGGCTGATGTAATCCGCGGCGTGGGATTGCAGCATCCGTAATCAGGAGTTCCAGTTCCACTTGATGCCGAGATTAGTGCTAACTATTAGACGGCCAGCAGCAAGGTGCCGTTGGTGGCCAGGGCAAGGGGGCCGGCGAGCGGTGCGAGCGTGGTGGCAATTACTCTATTAGGCCGACAGGTTGTGGCGTCGTCGTCATGGAAATAAGCCATGCCGAGTGAGGCCAACAGGGTCAGCACAAATGTCAGCCAGAGGCAGGCAAGGCACAGGCGTCGCACCTTCTGCCACCAGGGATCCAGCGTGAAGGGCAGCAGCTCCTCCAGCGTCAGGCCGTACGAATATCTGTCGAAAAAATTGTAAAGAACAGAAGGGTCGCAGGGATAGAAGGTTCCGTGTTGTAGAGTTAATATTTAATGAAATGCGACAGTAAGGCGTTTACTCAGCAGTTGTGAAAACGGGTCCATAATCCTTGTCATCCTTTCCCTCCTTGGCCGATGGCACGAGGATGACGTGCGGCTCTTGACGCTGGCCTCGGTGCTGCTGCAGCAGCGCTGTGCTCTCGTCGCAGGACATGCTGCTGCTATTTGCCAACGTCTCTTTGACTGTCTGGGGCCGTGGTTAACAAACACTCCGCGCAGTGGGCAGTGGACAGTGGGTAGTGGGCGTGGCGAGGTGAGCTCTACTCTGCCTGTGGACAAATGAAACTGGCGTCTGGCCCGGCATTCGCTTTGTTTCAACTTAAATTAGCTTTCGTTGCGTCGCAAAGTTTCATTGTTTTACTGCTGCAGCTTCAGTTTTTGTTTTTCGTTTATTGCTGTTTGCCTTTTTCTTGAATCTTTTTCAGATTCCTGTAAACAACTTTATCTCGGACTGTAGCACTGTTGTTGTCGTTGTCACAGTCGCTCATCTTCCGCCTCAAGCTTTTTGCACTGATTTCGCTTATCGTAGCGCGTCTTTTTTGTTGAAATACCCTGTAAGGCATAGAAATTTATATATTACAGCTGTTCAAATGTATGTAAAAAGCGAAAAGAGAAAATGAGCCCCTAATGTTGTATGTCCGTCTGTCATTCCGCCTGTCTGTATAAACGTTTAGATATAAAAAATTATAAGATATACAGATTTTATACGATGAATATGGGTTATCTTTTTTCTTACCATTCGATAATTCTTCCCATTTTGTCAAAATAGTTAAATATAGTTAGTCGGGTTCGTCTTTTTTTAATTGAGGTTGGTTTTCGTATACTCCATTTAGATTACAAAATATTTTACTTTCGAGATAACTTTTCTTATTTAAAAGAAAGAATGCATTTCGTATACATTTTACGCCTGCTCGGAACTGTGTTCAGGGTATGTGCTAGTCGTGCACCGTCGGGCACTTTTACTCGTCATTTGTGGTTGTCTTGTATTGTTTGGGCATGGCCTGGTCTAGCTTCCAGCGTCTGATGATTGCATAATAGCAAATTGGCGGCCAAGTGTCGCCCAGTTTCCACACGAGACAAGCCCCACAGATAAGCCACCATACACGCGATCCATCCCGCTCTCCCATCTTAGTCTACTCGTCACACTTATCGCAGATAAAGAATACAACGTTCTACTTACAAGCACATTTGAGTTTAAGACATTTTTTATTTCCATTTTTTATTTGTTTGGGGTTAACATACTTGGAAATACATTTACTTAGGTAATATGTACTTAACACTTTCTGTACTCGATTTTGAATAATGCCGAGGAATTCCCTAAGAGCTAGCCTATGCTGTATTGTGTAGATAAACATCAAGTTGTTCATATATTTGTTTATATAAGTGCATAATTACGAGTATGAATAGTGTATTTGTGTTTAGTTGTTTCTACCAGGTTTCGCATATTTGGCTAAGAACATCGATCATGTTGGGGTATTTTTTGTTATATATATTGTATATATTTACTTTGCTAGCTTTTGGTAAAGCATATACATCGAAAATTTTAAGCCCTGGTACTAATACTCTGTATAGTTGATATTTTATTTTATTTTTTTTGTGTATTGTAGCAAAGTTATTTGGTTTTTAATACTAGATATCTGAAGTGAAAGTGGTTTTTATTGATTTCTATTCAGTATACATAAACCTTATGCGGTTTTTATAAATATTATTACTATTATTTCAATATAGGCTAGAATATACTTTATATAAAATTCTAAAAAAACGTTAGAATCCAAAATACACCATAACAAACATGAAATGATTAATATTATTGTATAATACATTTATATATATTTTAAATATTCGATTTTTTGTTTCACTTCTAATAAAAAATAAAAATGTCCATGATAAAAATCAACTGAAGGGTAAAAATATGTTTAGTTAAAAATAAATAATGAATAGATAAAACAAAAGTCTATAGTCTGTTTTAATATTTCAACTTTATATGCCTATCGTTCCTCCTCTTCGGTCATTGCTTAGTTGCTGCTAACTCTATAGAAGTACATACCTAAATTCTATATCGGAAGCACTTTACTCGTTTTATTTGCCTTTGCCTTGAAGTTAATTGTAATATATGTTTGCCTTATGTATTTAAGTATTTTGTTAAGATATACTATATATTTTAACTGCTGTCTGTATTACTTTTGGACTGTTCTATGCCGTACTTCTACATTCTATTTGATTTTCATTTGCGTTCCAACAACATCATCAACCTGATTGTGATACGACTCCATCGAAATCGCCTGTTAACTGCGGTAATATTTTCAATATACGGAATTCAGAGGACAAATCTCCCTCGCTTACATATCCTGCAAAAACTTTCTCTCGCATTTTGATCGAATTGTTTTATATATGTAAAGAATCGATACAAAATAATCAAAGTCTATATAATTGCAATAATTGAAAAACTCAATTTTAATTTCCATAACTTAGAGCAAAACATTGATGATATAATTGATTAAATACATTTCTCGACTATTCATAACTTAAACGTATTTGATATTTATCGTATATATTTTACTTTTTGGATATTATAACTAGATTTGGCGCATTTTCCCATCAAAGTTAGCATCATAAAAGTTTCCATGATCCTAAATTATGTATTTAGTAGATGATTATTGGTATCATTATTAGGTATTTTATATTGGTTATCATTCAAAAAATGTTGTATTAAAAAATAGAATAACATTATACAAAAAATACATTCATTTAACAAACATTTGGTGTTTTGCCTTAATATCATTAATCGGTTAGCGGTTATCGGTTATCATTTATCGTTTGATCTATCGTTTCATATAGGTGACAAAGTAAAAGTGAAAGTCTTTCAAGTAAGTAGATTTATGTAGTGCAGTGTAATTAACACTGATGGTCGTACTAAAAGTGCCGCATTTCAATTGGTCGGAGTTTGAGTTGAGTTTAGTTTAGTTTTGGTTTTTATAGTTTCAATTTTAGTTTAACCTACAGAAGCTGTTGAATTCTAAATAGTTGTTGGTTTAAAAGTGCGGTTGACTAGAAATAGTTTTTTTTATGTTGATGTAGTAAGTAGCTAGCCCGTGAGCTAAAGGTTTTTGTTTGGTTTTATTTTTATTTATATATATTTTTAAAGAATAGTTTTCTAGGACTTACACATGTATTAAATTAACAATGGCTGATTCTGATTATCAATGGAGAGACAATTTATTTATTTAATTTATGTTTTTTGTATATTGTTTATGTTAAGTACAGCTATAACAAAGAACAACAATGATGACAATAATAATAATAATTATAATAATAATAATAGTGACTTAAATTGCATAAAGAACGTTAACAGACACACAAATTATATCGCATATATGTCTGCATGTATGTAGGTATATATATGTTGTAATTCTGAATGATCACGTTGCTTGTTTGCTGAGCCCAGGCAGCTTTTTCTGTATTTACAATAAGCATTAATTACCTAACCCAGATATACATATGTTTATATATTTATGTCTGTGTATAGTAATATAATAAAACTCTGTTTTTAAAATAAGACACCTAGAAACTAATTAAACATTACAATTTTTAATATTAACATAAATTTTACATAATTATCAATATTTATATAGTATTAAAATTTACATAAACATTTATACACACAGATATACATATATATATATATATATATAAAGATTATACATATATATATATATATAAAGTATATATATTTATATATGTATTAAAGTTCAACCTGTATGTAAATAAATTTCCGCTTATGCATTTTTGATTATTGTTACAGCTTCGCTACAGCTATTTAAATGTGAGTGTATGTATTTTGTGTGTGTGTGTGTGTTTTCTCTTGGATTCATTGTTTTTAATTGGGCTTAAGGTTTAGCTGCTTAAATATCAATGATATCGTACGCCTCCAGTGTGCTCAGGACCAGATAGATAAACCACAATACCATCAAAATCGTAGCATGAACCCACTTGGAGACCATGGCTCCGCCTAGCTCAGCCCGAATGCCCTTATTACATCGCCGGTACATCATGACGAATATTGCGATTATGGCCTCGCCACAGAAGAGTGCCACAGCGAAGCCAATCCTGGGGATAAGATGGCAAAAATATATTTATGTTGTATTTGTATTATACAGTCAATTTTGAACTGTGCCACAATTAAATATATAATAGCATTTTAAACAGATACATTGTTTTTGACTGTGGCTATTATTATCATACTATCAGTATTAATATCTCTATATAACTATTGTTATCAAACGTTTATTAAAGAACTATGACTATAATTGGTCGGCTGTATTGGTTAATTTCAAACATCATTCCTATTTTTTGAACTTACGTGCCCGGCTCCACGTGGAAGATAGAACCATGCGCCATGTGGTAGATCGAGGCAATGGACCACGCCAGGCCGATGCCCAGGAAAACGTTGACTGCATTGCTGCCGGTCACATTGCCGATGCAATTGTCGGCGGTGGCGTCCTGCTTGGCCGCAATGATGCTGGCAAATGTATCTGCAAATTAAATTAAGAAATATTTTCAAAAGTTTAAGGGCAGTTTTAAATGTTGTTTGCCTGGTATGCTAGTGCCGAGAGCCACAAAGCAGATGGCCGTGACCGAATCCTTGATGTTGAGCACACAGCCAAAATAGGTGGCAGCATCGCCGATAATAGCGGTGAGGACACCAATGACGAGAATGGAAATTATAAAGGTGACATAGCCGCCGCATATATCTATCAAACGAAAAAGATACTATTGAGTAACTGCGCTCGATTTATCAGTATGTCGTTTACCTGTGGGCGGCACAAATGCAAAGAGCACCTTCCAGAACAGACAAACGAAATGGCTTATATAATCGAAGCATTTCGGTATCTCCTCATCGGTATCATCATCGTTGTCGTAATCATTTTCATCTGCTGCATTTGCATATATAGGAATGTAGATAATAAAAACTGGTTGTCTGCTTACCCGGGACAACGGTGAGCGCATCCTTGAACTGCTCTTTCCACGAAGAAGTGCCCAGCACGGATGAAACGTTTGCCCGGGCAACGAGTTTGTCCACAGTGTCCTAGGGAGATGTATAAATTACCATTAAACATTGGCTCAGTTTCACATGTTGCGTATACGCAGTGCCGCATATTAGGTATACGCCATGTGTGCAGCAGACAGCAACAGGAAACAAAACATTTCGTTTCATTTTCAGATTAGACACAATTAGGTGCTTATTTGCTCTACAACTGGACACCAGGTGCGTTACTCGAGAGCTGCCAGGGGAAACAACTTGACACTTGAGCGAGCCACTTTGTTTAGCTGACGTTGTTGTTGCCGTTTATTGTTGCCATGTTGCAAACATTACAGCTACAGCTGTGGCCATTAAGCCGTATCATGTGGCATGGGCACAAGGATCATTATAGTGCACGTCAGTGTATACGTACTGTGTGTGTGTGTTGTTGTTGTTGTTGTTGTTGTGTGCGCCTTTTGTTTATTGAATTGATTCGCTGCTGTCAAGTGCATTAGGCTTGAACAGCTGTCCGTTCACTCAGCACAAAACTTTGCATTAAGTTCTAGTTTCAACGGAATAGAATTTATGCCAAATTGTTCTTTAAATTTTACATACATCGTTTGTCTGTTTATTGTCTGTTAAGCTATTTGAAGAAATTGCATGCTTTATATAACCGTTAAACTTTCTCAACGTTCGTATTATAATTTTGTAGTAACATGTAAGTCTGACTGAGTATACTACAAAAAAACTATATGTCAGTAAGGGTATTTAATTGAGGTATTTAATCGTCAATGAGTTGATTTTTTCGTTTTGCTTGTGCATTGTATTTAAATCGTGTGTAAGGAAAACTTTCGGATTATTATCTATTTAGCTTTCTCGCTTCTTGAACTGTGTACAGTTTGGTATTTAGCTATAAAAATGGAATGCTCACCTTGAATTCCTGACTCTCACGAATGCGTATATAGGCCGTGGTCAGCTCTCCGTTTCGTGGCTTACTCAGCAGTAAGATGCGTTCCAAATCGGTTAGATCTTTGTATGGCTTTTTCTCTACCTCCGTGATTTCGGCTAATAGTTCATCGTCTGTGCGGCGGCAGTCGAATAAAAGAATAATTTAGTATTCAGTCCAATACAAAGGACTGCGCCACAAGAGCCCAGGCTAGGCGAACAGGCTCTGTTGCAGTTTATTTTATGTGCTACATATACATATAGATAAACAAATATAATTGACGATATACCATATGTATGCTTATGCAACCACACAGGCACGCACACACACATAAACATGTAGAATACATTGATAAAATGATAAAGATATTTTTAAGAGCAGAATATGTAATTTAGTGCATTGCTTGCAGAGATATTTGTGGAGCACAGAGTCAGCAATGTTGCAACATACGGGCAGGAATTTCAGTTAAAATCAAACCAAAAGCTCAGCTATACAGATAAACAGTACAGATACACTCACACTAAAGTACAAATAAAGTTGTTGCAAGCAAATGAAGCCAATGAAATGAATCGCAAATAATTCTGATTAAATTAAATGTTAGATGCTTTGCAATTACTGAATTATTTCCAGGTCATTAGCTATGTACAACACGTTGTCCGGCCTTATTACTGTTAATTAAGAAATTCAACTTCCTATAGTTTAAAGTTTGTTGTGCTTTTCGTTCCCAAGTAGTCCATCAATCAGTTGGATAGCCAGTCAATCAATCAGTCAGTCAGCCAGTCTATCAGTCAGTAAATTAGTCAGTCAGTCAGCAAGTCCACCTGACGATCAATCATTTAGTCTTTCGCTCAGTCAGTCAATCTGTTAGTCAATATATCAGTCGCTAAGCAAAACAGCTTTATAGATAGATTGATTATGAAAAGAATGAATTGCATGCACACACGATAAGATATATTACTGATATAATGATGACTCACGAGTATGATCTCCAGTGTGATTTTCTATAGACAGCGATTACGTGGCAAGGTACAAGTGACAACAAATTGTATATTTTTTGTTGGGGAAAATTAAGACCACAAGATGTTTATAATATAGATTTTTAAATACAAATTATTTAAGAGTTGCTGCTGATTGTTATTCTTAATTTTTATGTTCAGTTAAGAAATGTCATATTGAATTAATGCATTCACCAATATTAATTAATTTACGCTTATAATTATACATTTCTTTTTCGATAGCTTGCCTACGTTACCCTGTTTGTAATGCAATTTGGTGGGGTAGCTCTAACACACACAAATCAACAAGAGAATTATACATCGATATTTGGGGTAACATAACTTATATTAAATCAAAAGCCGTTCACAAAAACGTTGGGCTAGTTGCAAGAAACACACAAAAACAATAATGAAAAGTTACAAAAAACAAAAATCAAAAGTACAAAATTATTATATATTTAAAAAAATATATTCAGAGTATTTTGTGTGCATTACTTACAAATCGAGTTATTGGCGATGCAGAATCGGTAAACGATTTTGAGTACGTTATATGATATAGATTCGATGATATCGTATCGAGTGTGAAGAGTTCGAATTTCGGGGCACAACAAACAGAAGCGGGCACAAGCGCGTGTGTTACGTGTGTGTTAATTGCATGTCCGCCGAGCATAGAAGGTTACCAATTAAATATTTAACCAAAACTTGCACCAAACCAAGTGGCAGCAAATTTATTGTTAGTTTAATTTATTTCAATTGAAGACGAAACGTTTTCAGCAGCAAGTTCTTTTAGTAAGTGCCTTTAACTGATCCTAACTTGGCCTATTCAAAAGTGCAACGGTTGCTGCGTCAAAAAAGCGCAATTCGTTTTATTTTGTTTTATTTTTTGTCATGCCAATACGAATCACAGATACAGATACACATACATATATACAAGCAGACGAGTTTATTGGATGAGACGAATATGTGAGAACAAAAACTGTTAATTATGGGCGATTGAGTTGTGCTCCTTGTTTTTAAATAATGGAACAACGTTTTTTTATATAAAAGTTAAAAGGTTGCATTCGAATGCAACCGGTGGCGCTATACTCTGTTCACAGTGCAACAATAGCTAAAAACATAACACAGAAAAGACACTGAATGAGGAGGTTTCTGACATTAAAACTGTGAGTTTTGCAAAGATTTCAAAATATTGGGAGCGTGGATAGACCATTTATATTTTCTACTTCTATAGCTTTAGGCTCAATATACACGAGTATATATCCGAGATTGAATTCCGAATTTTAAACTCTTTAGCTTCCATAGTACGCAACCTGTTTTTCAATTCGCGAACAGAGCTTACAAAAAAATATGGTAATGAATTTGATCCCAGTGGTACGAAGGACTAGTACATGATAAGCCCCCAATTTGTGTAGTTTATAATTTTTGATTTTGCATTATTTTTTTTTTTTAACTGAACATAAACACTTGAGAGTTGAATGAGTTAGTGGGCTTATAATACTTTTTACCTACCAAAAAATCGATGGAAAAATGATTCCTTATTTGTGTCATCTGCGTGAGGATAATTGCATAGTTGTTGTTGTTGGTGTGTGTATGTTATCAAGTATCACATATACATATACGGGAATTAATTAGTTTTGTTCAAGAGTTACTTAAATGCATGATGTGATTATTATATTATATTAAGTACTTGCAAAATTAATTACTAAAAAAACAAAAACAAAAGAACTTTGTTCATTTTTCTCTTCTTTTTGTTTCATGAACAGTGCAAGGGTACGGGCTGAATGGAGGGTACTGGGATTTAGGGGTTAGGGCAATTCTACGTACACAGCTGGTTTCATATATAAAAACTAATTCGATAAATATATTTTAATCTGATCATCATAGGATCAGAAATGTGATTATCTATTGACAGATGGCGAAATGAAAAAACAATTCGTGATGACTTTGCGGTAAATGTATGAAATAAATTATTCAAATATAGTGAGGATTTTCTTATTTTTCATTTATTTAGATTATCACTTTTGACTTGAATAACTTATTTTTTATTTTTTTTTTGTTTGCTTACTCCTTTATACTAATTTTCAACCGACCCGTTGCCGTAGTCAACAACAGGAATAATAACAACAACACAAAAAGGATTCCAGAGCAACAGAAAAGTTAAAAACATACAACACCAAATGAAACACATAACTAACTGAAGGGTAGATAATATTTCTGAGTTTGTTTTCTTTGGGATAGGAAAAATATTAATTTGCACTTTTTGGTCGCAATTTCCGCACTTTGTGTAATCTGAAGCCAAAAACACAAAATGAAATTTAACGCTAGGCAAAATTCGAGTCGAGAACTTAAGGAATCGTAAACCAAGAATTTCTTTTGTTCTTTTCATATTTTTTGTTGCGCTTTCGTTTTCAATTCAAATTAATTTAATTATTCGCAATTAATTTAATTATAATGCACAATTCAATTCTTACGGTAGTGAGCGGAATCTAGAAGCACAAAGAACACAAATGAAAAGACCAAAAAAATTATACAAGGAAACCATATACGAAGTTTAGGATAAGTGTGAGACATAGTACTAAAAATCTTGTCCAATCATTCAAATTGGCTTTGCCAAATTTCCAGTTCACAATAAAAATGTTTGTAGGTGTGTGTGTGTGTGTGTGTTTGTGTATGTGTGTGTGTGGGCGTGTATTTCCTTGCTGTGGTTTTTCGCCTTGCCAACAGTTAAGATTGGCTATTAACTTTATTATTAACGCAAGAAAATAGTAAAGAAAATTCAAGGCCATTTTTACACTTTTTGGGCTTCTCCAAACCTGCCTCCCACTCCTCCTTCCGCTGATGCTGCTCCTGCTGCGCCTTGCGTTGTGTTGAATTCGTGTAATTTGGTTAGCAGGAAATTGAGTTCGCTCGTGTAACGGGCACACACACACCAAACATACACACTCACACACACACAGCGACTCACACCACCTATAGTATAAAGCTCAAAGTTGAAGGTGTCAGGAATTGTGTATCAGGTCTAGGGCTGGGACTGGGGGCGTGGGGGTTGGTCTGTTTGGGGATCTGCTTTCGGTGCTATAAAATTGAGTTTCAATGTTGTCTGTTGCCTGGTTGCAAACTTACCTGGCCCCAGTCGCGGTTCGCCCAGATGCATCTTAAATTTGACGTCCTTCTGGTACTTGCTCTCCTCCAATATGGGTATGGGTATATAGAGCCTGCAAAGGAGGGATTAAAGCAACCGTATTAGAATTTTAGTGGCTTTAATCAAAATTTATTCAGTCATTTAAACTGCAAGTCAAATTGTCTTCGAGTTAGCTGGCTTAAAGGCACTCGCCCGGCCCGGTCAACTGGCCCATAACTAAGAGCCGCATTGATTAATGGCCTTTGCCTTGGCTAAATGGCCGCAATCTTGACACTCGAAACAACATTTGGAATTTATTAGGCGGCATTAACAAGACTGTCACAATGGCCCGCCATACACCATACAGCCCCCATAAACAGCACAACAAAGAATAGCAAAATCAATGGCCAAACGAAGCAGCAAATAACAAATAAACAAAAATTACGTATACGCACCGGGTGTGCTCATAAATATGTGCATTATTCAAACTGTGCAACGAAAATGTTTATAGCCAAGTGAATTATAGAGAGGGAGAGAGAAAGAGGGAGAGAGAGCGCGAACGAGAAAGCAATAGATTTGCTTTGTTTTCATTTGATTTGGCAGCGATCCAAACACAAAACAAAACCCCACTTTGGTTTACGCCACAAGTTGTTTGCTTTTGGCCTGTGGGCCCATAATTTGTTGGCCCGATAAGACAACTCAAAGTGCCCAAAAAGCAAAGTTAAAGCGCACCTAACTGAGTTTGTTAACTGATTAAACTTTATATTTGTAGCTCAGCAAACTAGATTCTACGAATATTTTTCTGGCGGCTAGCAAATGATATTTTCTATATGCATATATATATATATATATACTGCATGCGTTGGAATTTTGCGCACTTTTCTTTTGGCATTTGCCAACTTTCGTATTTGTTTCAACTTTTTTTTTTAAGCTTTTCCTACAGCCAAATGAGTTTTGGTCATGTGGTTTCTACTTCTGTGCTTTCGGTGCTTCTCTTTTGGAAAATCATGTTTTTCATTAAACTTGTTGCCGTGTTTGTGGCAAACTTTGAGCCTGCAAGGTGGGTGGTCAACATTTTATTATGACCCACAACTTTTACGAATCATATAAATGGAATGCGGCTATACACGAGCATACAGTGCAGCCTCTTTATAAGGTCTTTTCTTTTGTTAATGCAACTTTAATTATAAGCCTCAGCTTTTAGTGCTTTTGTTAGGCATATTTTATAGAAACTTTTTAGGGTTTGTTTCTATGTTGTACAATATTTATAATACTTGAGCTGAAGTACATATAAATCTATTATATACTTATATCTGCGATTTACGCAGCTTTGATTAGATAAGTTTGGAATCAGTTACAAGAAATCAACTGGCATGATCAGTTTTCGAGGAATTTTTTATTTTCAATTTATATAAGTGTTTAAAAAAAAAAGCTATTCTGTTAAATAAAAACTTAGTTTTCGATTCAAAATTACAAAAAATTTTGTATGTGTAGCTCAGCAACTTGTAGCTATTTACAGGGTATCTAGTCACAGTCCAGTTTCGAGTAATACTTTTATATAATTGACTTATATATGGTTAGAACAGGCGAGCCAGATTCTTCCATCTGATGAAGTATTTCATTCAGCCAGATTTCCTGATATCAAACAAGCATTTTCATGGCTTGACGCCGCCCGCAATCCGTCCGTAATCAGAAATAACCCCTTTTACACATGCAACATTTCACGTGCTTCTCATTTTTATGGTTCGAGTCCGAAAAAAACATAATAAATCCATAAACTCTTGTAGTTGGTTATAAATAAGAGCACGGGAGGAGAGGACGGATTTACCGACGCCTTAGATTTGGCGCGTTTTGGCTGGGCTTTGACCATGTCCGGTGCCATGTGCCCGCTATCTTATCCGTATCACAATCGGGTCGTGCCAAGTGGCTTGCCAATTGCTGACGAGAGAACCCAGCCCAGCCCAGCCCAATCCAACAGCCGACAGTCTTGAACGAGATGTTGCTCCTGACCAACGTCGTGTTCGCAATTGCCCTGCTCAGCAGCTCCGGCTGGGCGGCGCCCGACTGCATGCGCAGCGCCGAATACTGCCGGGACCGGCTCATGCATCCGGATATGCCGGAGCTGGAGGCGAGCCAGCAGCAGCCGCAGCACCGGCTGGTGGGCGAGGAGACCAACGCCTACTGGCGGGATCAGGGCGTGCAGTTCGTTAAGGATAAACTGGGCGCGCAGCCCAACCGCGCCAGGGCCAAGAATGTGATCCTGTTCCTGGGCGATGGCATGGGCGTGACCACCACCTCGGCGGCGCGCAATTTGCTGGGCGGCGAGGAGAAGTCGCTGTCCTTCGACCAGTTCCCCTACACCGGCCTGTCCAAGACCTATTCCGTGGACCTGATTGTGCCCGACTCGGCGTGCACGGCCACCGCGTATCTGTGCGGCGTCAAGGGTCAGGAGGGCACCATTGGCGTCAACGGGGCCGTGCCCCGCGCCGACTGCCGGGCCATGCAGGAGGAGAGCACACACGTCGACTCCATTGCCAAGTGGGCCATGGATGCGGGCAAATGGGCGGGCTTGGTGACCACCACCCGCGTGACCCACGCCTCGCCCGCCGGTGTCTACGCCCACATTGCGGAGCGCGACTGGGAGAACGATGCGGACGTGACCGCTGACTGTGGCGTGGACTCCGGCGTAGAGGACATAGCCTACCAGCTGGCCAATGGCGAGGTGGGCAGCCAGCTGAAGCTAATCCTCGGCGGCGGTCGCAGAAACTTTGTGGACAAGAGCCTGGCGGAGGGGGGCAGACGCACAGACGGCCTCGATCTGATCGCGGAGTTCAAGGCGGCGAGTGCCAAGAACGTGTATGTGACCACTGCGGAGGAGCTTATGGCCGTCGATGTGACCCAGCCGGAGCGCCTGCTCGGCCTGTTCCAGGACGATCATTTGCTCTACCACTTGGAGACCAGCGAGACGGAGTCCGCACAGCCCACCCTGGAGCAGATGACGCGCAAGGCCATTGAGTACATGAGCCAGAACGAGGAGGGCTACTTCCTGTTCATCGAGGGCGGCCGCATCGATCATGCGCACCACGACAACCAGGCGCGCATGGCGCTCGACGAGACCATCGAGTTCTCCAAGGCGATTGCAGCGGCGCGCGAGCTCACCAGCGAGGACGATACTCTGCTCGTGGTCACCGCGGATCACTCGCATGCGTTCAGCTACGCGGGCTACGGGGTAAGAGAAGAAGGCTCCGGGCATTCCACTTCAAATCCTAGATATTTTTAAACTCGCCCTTTTGCAGTACCGCGGCACTGATGTCTTGGGGAAGGCCCCGGCCAATGGCAACGATGGCAAGCCGCACATGATTCTCAGCTATGCGAATGGCCCCAGCGCCGAGCACTTCTACGATGCCGAGACGAAGGAACGCATCGATCCCACCACTCTGATAACGGGCAGCCATCTGGATGAGTTCCCAGCGGGCGTGCCCTTGGACTCGGAGACTCATGGCGGCGACGATGTGCTCGTCTATGCCTTGGGCCCCTGGTCGCATTTGTTTACCGGCGTCTACGAGCAGAGCACCATTCCCCACATGATGGCCTACAGCGCCTGTCTGGGCGATGGCCTCACCATGTGCAGCGCCTCCTGAATCCTGGTGCGTGACTCCAGCTCATCACAATTAAGTTTGTAGCTCATTAAAAGCGGCGCATGCACTTGAGCTGCTCCTCTTCCCGCTAAACTTCCTGACTTGTACTTAATGCAAATTGTAAATTGAATTAAAGCGATTTTCTTTCAATGCCTAACGGGGCCTCTTTCGCCAGCCTTTTGCATGTCAGCGGAAAGCACAGTTCTGGCCAAGTTTCTGATTAAAACTTGACGCTCAACTCGCGCTCGCTTTCGCTCGACTTCTAATTATACCCTATACCCATTAAAAATGGCTGAAAAGGGCTGAATTGGTTTTGTGTGAAAGCAAATGTATTTCTGTTTTAAATAAAAAAAAGCAGAACAGAATAATCGATAAGTATAGATTTTTATGCTAGATTTCTTGATGTGAAGACACAAAACTTAGATAAGGTTTACTCGAATTTTGCAATAATTTTCATGTCTTCAAAATCGATAAACATCGATTGATAACTGCTACTTTAACATATATATTCTCGTAGAAAACACGCAGAAAAAATAAGTTTACAAACTTTTCCCACCAATACAAAATAATTTATTTTGCTTATTGAAGTTTGTTGGAGCTGGTTACAGGTATCGCCTAGTCGTGCGACCCCAACTAGAGCACTTCTACTGGTTTTAAACTCATCAACCTAATGGGCGAGGCTTGCTCCTGCCAGGCAGGCAGGTGTGGGTAGAAGCAGTTGGTATTCCCTTGCGTGTGTGGCCAAAGTTTTGGCCAACATTTGGGTTAAGGTAAGCACTCAACACACAGAGACCCCAAACACACACGCACTCACGCCACAAAGAATTTGCATATTTATGCGCAATTTTATGCAAAACTTTGCCTGATTCGCCCTACGGTTAGATCTAAGAAAAAAAGGTGCCCACATTTGGTTAGTTGCGTATTTGCATTTTGCATTTTGCATATGAAATCAATCGGTAACTGCAACAATTAAAAGTTATGCGTCATTCAACTTGGCCTTTGGGGCGTATGCGTAATGTAAAGGGAAATACACAACCCACTCACGATGCATTTGTCAATTTTCTAGTTTCTATTTCCGTTTGATTGAGAGCTAAATTATATCCGCAGCACACAACCAGACTCTTTGCTGTGTGTGTGTTTGAGTGTGTGAAAACCTCATTTCCCCTCCTGTGACAGCCATTAAAACCAACAAGGGCCAAACACACCACACAGCCCTGCTCGGCATTCAAAGCTAATTTCATTCCAAGTACTCCCCGCTAGCTATCGCTTACCCCCGTCCGCTCCTTGCCACATTGCCGCTGTGCCACTTCCGCCGTTTGATTTCAATGCCGGCTGCAGCCAAGTTCGCCACCATTTGTTAACGCACAGGCTACACTATATTAAACAACACTAACACATACACACACACATATATATATATATATACATACACTTTCATGTGCAGCAATGCTAAAGCGTCTATTGATTTTAAGCCACAACGTCTGGCCATCAATTGCGACTGTGGCAAAGTCAAAGTCAATGCTGCAAAGCGTTGCAAGTGCAGCTTGTGGCAGGGCCACATAGTATTATGCTCAGCGACGGCGACGACCAGTTGGGCAGCCACAAAAGTGATTCCAATTCCAAATGAATTTTTGAGTATTATGCAAATGAACTCGTACATTTCTCCCCGTGCCCCATTTGAACTGGCATCGCTTTGGCATTTAATCAACTGATATCAAAGCACCAGAAAAATCTCAATTTCCAGTCAGTGCACAGCTTACCCTGTTAATCCACTTGAGAGCCCTATTATGCTTCTAATACCCTGCACGCATGGCGAGTGGCTAAGTTAAGTGGTATTCTGCGATAGGCGAAAACCATTTCGTTCTTAGAAAACATATACTTATATTTATATTCAACGGCTGAGTCGATCTTCCTATGTACCTCTTCTGATTCTTTCAGCATCAATATTTTTCGTTTTATTTAGGAAATTATCGAACACAACCGAATCGGGGTTTCAAATGCCAGGGCGTTAATAAAATATTAATCCCAAATCGGGGTAGTGTTGACAAAGTTATGGAGCTTTAATCTTTGCACTCAAATCTATAAGGCCTTTTTTTGTATACAATTTTGTAAAGCTAAGAATAACAAGTTACTCGTATAGTAAAAACAAATCAGAATTAATATACATATAAAGAGAATATGCTTGGATACAGGGTATTTCTTTGTCAAGTGTGATATCCCTTATTTCTGGCTAAATGCCTCAATTACCTGCTCCGAATGTGGCATGCAAAGTGGTCCCTTGTCAATATTGTCAATAGTATATATAGCATACGTAATAGCCCACTATTCAGGCAAATCCCATACACACACACACATCACAATCACACCCCCACTCAGCCGCCACAACAATGGTCATGGGCTGACCACCAGTCAGCTAAATGTGGATTGCCGAATGCTTTAAAATAAAATTACAGTAAAATACAGCAATTTGCATGGCAATGAGAACTGAGAATTGAGGAACGAGCGTGAACAAGTCCCTGGCGACTGCCCGGATATGCCGGCTGGCCACCCAAAACTAAGCCAGTATTGCACTGGCCAACTTTTGCCTTAACCCAACCACACACAAACGCCCAACTTTATTTTCAAACATTTTCTTTTTTTTCAAGCAACGCTCTGGCTGCATATCAGATAATCGAATCGGGTTTGCGCTCTGCGGTTTCAATTTGGACAAATACACTGACAAACTGGTAGTTAGCTTCAGGATAAAGTGATTTAAAGTTTATGTACTCAGCGAAAAAAGTCAAGGGATTAGTTCTAAAAAAAAGTACAAGTGTTGTCGCACAGTTCCTAAATATAAGACATAAATACAGAACAAAATTTAAGAGACGTTGCACTTTCTTTAAGAACGTTAACGAACAAAAAACTCTTTTTAAACAACACGACTGCGTATTACACTTCGCAGTACATAGTAGTTACTCATTTTCGTAAAAATTTTTACTGAAAATTTAGAAAGCACATTTATATTTTTAATTGATTGATTGTGGTTGTCACAATTAGTATAAGAAACAACATTAAAACCGATTCTGAGAACGTGAAATTTGTTGTCAAAAATCACGCCGAAATTGACTAAATTTTTGACTATAAGGCTCTCGGATCCATAGCTCGCATATTGCAAATGCCCATGTCATGTTTGATTGTATTTTATTCATGTGTTATCTACTAGATTGATTCAACATTTAAATTTCATTCTTATTTGAAAATAAAATTTTTTCGATTTTTTTTTCCAAAAAAATGCTTACTTATTTTGGAAAAAAAAAAATTTGTTATTTCAGAATCGCGAATTTTTATTTTTAATCGATTGCGGGTACTATATTTAGTATAAAACGCAACTTTAACAGTGATTCTAAGGGGTCGATTTTTCTGTCAAAAATGATGCCAAATTGATAAAAATTTAGACTTGTAAAGCTCTCGAATCCATACTTGGTAGATTTCAAAGTCCCATAACTTTGTCAAAACTGAACCGATTTTCATTATGAATACCATTTTGATCATGATATGACGTCTAGATTGATTCTACATTTAAAATTAATTCATATTTGAAAATAAAATGTTTTCGATTTTTTTCAAAAAATCCTTTACTTCCTCCCCCGCTAACTTATTTTGGAAAACACTTTTTTTTTCAGAATCGGGAAATTTTATTTTTAATCGATTGCGGGTACTAAATTTAGTATAAAACGCAACTTTAAAGGTGATTCTAAGGGTGTCGATTTTTCTGTCAAAAATGATGCCAAATTGATAAAAATTTAGACTTGTAAAGCTCTCGAATCCATACTTGGTAGATTTCAAAGTCCCATAACTTTGTCAAAACTGAACCGATTTACATTATGTATACCATTTTGATCATGATCTGACGCCTACATTAATTCTACATTTAAATTTAATTCATATTTGAAAATAAATTTTTTTCGATTTTTTTTTCCAAAAAAAATTCCTTTACTCTCCCCCTTACTTATTTTAGAAAAAAAAATTTTTTTTTAATTTCCCAATCGCGAAATTTTGTTTTTAATCGATTGCGGGTACTATATTTAGTATAAAACGCAACTTTAACAGTGATTCTAAGGGGTCGATTTTTCTGTCAGAAATCATGCCAAACTAGAAACCAAAAGCATTCCTTATCCGTACTGAAAGTTAAGAAAATATTTGTATTGCTCTACCAAAATTCGTTTAATATCGTATTCATTTTTTATTTTACAGAGTATATTACAGAGATATATATCTGAAAGTGCCAAGCAAAGGTCTTCATGGAAAATAAAAAAGAAAACATGATAGAAGTTCATTTATATGCATATAAATATATAATATACTTATGTCGGGTATGTAAATGAATTTTCCACGCCAATTGTCGCCAAGTGTTAAAAATTAAAAACAGGTCGAAACTCTGTGATTGGCTGTGGAAATTGCATAGTACGGTTGACAGGACATGCGACCGGATATATGTACATGAGTGCCGCCTATCGATTGCCAGGGCTGAACATTCAATTAAATTCGGTTTGGCGTGCGGCAGAAGATAGCAGGGTTACATTTTTAGTCTGAAATTTGATCTGTCCGCTAATTAACTTGAATGAGGCTTTATTTGCTGGTCCAGGGTTTTGGGAATTTTGCACTCGTGTGTTTAAGGCTGTGAGTGGCTTAAGTGTCAAGTTCAGTGTTTGACTTTTGATAGGCCTAGTATGTTACGTCTGCCGGCCAACAGGCGGCGCCAGCTGCCAGTTCATACTTGACTGCTGGCAACAAGAGAGACGCCCACAAAACACAGCTGCGTTTTAGATAGATCAATAAATGTATCTCCGACCCACCCATGAACTCACTCACACACACACACACACACACACACACGCACATGCAAATTGTGTGCGGCTGTTGCTGCTGCTGTGGCAAGTGGCACTTGAAGTACTTGGCGAGCGTTGCAGTTAACAAATGTGATTTGCACTCGACAAGGGCTTGGGTGCAGGGTAAGTGAGTGAATTACCACAGCTACGGAGTTTTCATTAGCAAGTGTTTTCAACCATTATAAGGATATTGTTCGTGTTGCTGTTGCTGCCGTCATTTAAGTGCAAAGTTCAAGTGCGTCAATTTTATAAATTGAAAATTTAATTGTGTTGATTTTCAAAGTCAATCAGTCATGCTGCTTTGTCCGTCGGTCCGTTTGTACGTTTTTATATTGACCCATAGTCAAACTCATTGAAAATTCATGGAAAATTTCACGTAATTGACCACCTGACATGGTTGATGGGCAGCTCATATTGTTTTCTACCAGAAATTACCTAGTTGCAGCTCTTGTTAGAGAGTTCTCAGTATTTACTGCCTGTCGCTAAATTGAACTCATTTTCTGTTTGATATTCTGTTGCCGCCTGTTTACCAATTTTGAAAGGAAAAGTTCTGGTAAATTGCAGGCAATTTTAACGTTAACGAGCCCTTTGATTATATTTTTAAATTGACTTGTTTCTTGGTAATCAAAAGTGCAGGCTTACTTAAATTTCTACCTTTTTATGATTTTCGGTAATATAGCAATGCAAATGAGTAAATTAAGGATGCAAATTATTTTCAATAGTTTTTAAACGAAAATTATACATTTTTTCATAAATATGTAAAATAACCGTGTTAGATTAAATAGTAAATAAAAAATACAAATATTATTAAAATTGCCTCAGTTCTGACATAATTTAAAAATTTGTAAGCACAGAATAAACATTTGTTTAAAATAAAGCAAGAAACGTATTCAAGTCAGAGGTAATTTCTTACCAATTGAAACAAAACCTCAGACAAATTCCGGTTTTTGATCAGCAAAGATCAACTTCAATTAAACCATTATAAACTGAATATTGACGCATTTGCACTTCAAATGCTGAAAACAATAAATACTGAGACCTTTATCTAGATAAACCCAGTGCTGGCAAAAAGTTAAACGTTGAAACGATGCAAACGAGCAGATATGAAAAGGGAATGCATGTCAAACAAATGAGCGTGAGGAGTGGAAAACGGAGTTGAGAGGGTGAAGGAGAGAGGCAACACTTTGTACGGGTATTAAAAGGTAGCAGCAAAAATTATAGTTGTTGGGGCGTGAAAATAAACTAATTATCGTAACACACACACGACATCAACAACGGGTGAATCGAGTAAATTATAATGTTTGAACAAAATGCGGGCTAAAGTGAAAAAACGCATATAAAAGTACTATATGTACTATATGTATATCTACATCCGCAGGCAGTTGAACTGGTGGCCACTGAAGGGCGAGGCACTTGTGATAAGCGCTTGTTGTGGATAATTATGTGAATAATTGTATATAGTGGCAATTGTGTGTATATTTTTTAAGCCACTTAAGTTTGCTTATAAAATCAAGAGAAAAAACAACGCTGCGTATAAACATTTAATTGTGTATTCAATTATTATTTAGCCGCGAGCATACGAGAGCAATAAACACGCGCATTTTCAAAGTAAGCGCGAAATAATTAAGGGAAATTATGGAAAATATGCTCCAACTCTAGCCAATTGCCTTTGGCATCGTCAACGCGCCCATAATTAGCTACTTATTGAGTTGTAATTGCAAAAGTTTAAGTAATTGCTCGAGCACTTTATGAGCTGCGCTCCCAGCCCCCATTTTCATTGGGTCCTTTAGCCGCTCCATTGCATAAAGTCCGAGGCATTCATTAGCGTCTCGCCTTTGTGCCATTAAAGTTTCGAAACTTTTTGCATTCAGTTCGGGCCATTTTTTATTGTGGCCCACCAAAGAATAAAACAAAGGCAAGTGGGGAAAACAAAAAAACAATAAATTAAAAGCCAAGCAGTCAGCCAAATGAAAGTCGCCCACTTAAGAACAGTTGCCATCACCCGCCAACTCTCCCCTCAGCTCACAGTAACAATCGCTCACTGTGTGTGTGTGTGTGTGTGTGTGTGTGTGTGTGTGTGTGTGTGTGTGTGTGTGTGTGTGTGTGTGTGTGTGTGTGTGTGTGTGTGTGTGTGTGTGTGTGTGTGTGTGTGTGTGTGTGTGTGTGTGTGTGTGTGTGTGTGTGTGTGTGTGTGTGTGTGTGTGTGTGTGTGTGTGTGTGTGTGTGTGTGTGTGTGTGTGTGTGTGTGTGTGTGTGTGTGTGTGTGTGTGTGTGTGTGTGTGTGTGTGTGTGTGTGTGTGTGTGTGTGTGTGTGTGTGTGTGTGTGTGTGTGTGTGTGTGTGTGTGTGTGTGTGTGTGTGTGTGTGTGTGTGTGTGTGTGTGTGTGTGTGTGTGTGTGTGTGTGTGTGTGTGTGTGTGTGTGTGTGTGTGTGTGTGTGTGTGTGTGGGTGGGTGTGTGTGTGTGTGTGTGTGTGTGGCATGAACAAATGGTTGAAGCCAAAAAAAAAAGAAAGAAACAAAAACAACATTCTGTTGTTGTTTTTTCAGGCATTGGACTGGAATTTTGTATTATTTAAAAGTGAAAGTTCGCGTGTGGTTTGAATGGCTGTGAATGTTCTTCAGATTCAGTGTTTTGAATAGCTTAATAAATAGATTCACGACTGTTTAAACTTTGCGGTAGTTGCCAAAACATTGGATTTCTATAGGTTTCTACATTTCATAAATGTTCTTATGTTTTACATTATATTTGTATTATATGGATGCATGTTATACATGAATTTTTGAATTGAATGGATTTTACCTTACTATAAATTCTTGTATATTACAGTTTAGTTTATAATATTAGGTATACAAAGCGTTGGTAGCGAAAGCAGTTGTGAAATTTTTAAAAATTATCTACATGTAATTTTTATTGAATCTTAAAGGATATTTTAACTTTTTCAATTTATAAGTCTTGTGTTCGGTTAGTTTAAATTAAAGCTTCCCAGGAAATATTGCGAATATGCAACAGATTTTTAAAAGATTTTTCCTTTTATCATATTTTCTTTTGAGGTTCGTTAATTTTCATTGAAACTTGAAATACAAAACCCTTGTTATGCTTCTTTTCTATTTTATGTCCACTATTTATCATAATTACGTCATAAATCAAAGCGACGGACAAGCGGTTAATTAATTAGGGACTTTGGAGTAAATCTCTGGACCACAACTGTAATTTCTAATAAGGGCCACAGTTTCAGTTTAATTGGCGCACACGGGGAAATAATTAAGTTTTACCGAGAAACGAGGACACGTGAGCTGCTTACGTGGACAAGGACAGGATGTCGTTTCGTAAGATCAAAGCAGACAGCTGCCAGTTAACTAACATTACTCAGAATCGGAAACAGAATTATCTGTCAAAGCCGCTGTAGGTGACACATACGAACATAGGTGTGTGTGTGTGTGTGTGTGTGTAACCTTTGACATTGGGGTCGCCTGCTTTGTGCTGCCTTTTCATCATTCGCCTCCTTTGTCACTGTGAGTGACAGGTTTTGCCGGAGCGACCACAAAACAGCTCGCAGTTTATTGAGTTAGATGTCGCGCAGCATAAATCAGAGAGCTAGGCACAATCAGCCAGTGTGCCACAAAGCGTTGCAAGCAGAGACAGAGTTTGATTTATTGCGTATGCGTTACGGTTGCCCTGACTACATCTAGATGCCATATGCCACATGCCAGATACCACATGCCACATCCCACATGCCACAAGCCACACAAACGCGTGCAAATAAACTCGTTTCCTTATTTACAAGGCTACAAAATAAAAGACACTTTAATTGAACTCTTTGAAGTTGGCCAAGTGCCTCGACTTGGCCTATTGCTTGGCAAATACGCGCAATTTACTATTTATATTTACAATTTAACAAGTTATGAAAGTGCCTTAAATTATATTCAGCACAGAACTCATTAACGTGCCAAAAGTTTTGCTCTACCTTTTCGATAACCTTTGACTCGACCCAAAAGAAAAACCCCTTTTTGCCTGACAGCGCAACAGTTGCCGGTCCTTCAGTTCAGATGGGTCTACGTTGATTTCCTGGTTGATATTCATAATGATGATTCTCTACAGGTTCTGACTGTCACACTCTTCTCCCCGCCCACTCTCAGTTGTACTTCATGTCATAATAACAACAAGCAACAGCAAGGCAAATATAAACAAGAGTAACTAAAAGGCTCGCCGCATGCAAAAAACAGCTCGAGGAAAACTCGTATCGCAGCCTCTGCCATAGCCTCTGCCCCTGCCACAGCTTTGGTACGAGCCTGATGAGCTGCTTGGGCGACCACAGGAGCACTTCAATATCTACAACAATCATCCTAACGACATCATGATAAACACGAGCCAGACCAACATGTACAACAAGAACAACAACCTATTGACATTGGAAAGGTTGCGGCACAAGAGGAAAGACAAATTTGCTTTGCTGCCTGTTGTTGACGCAGTCGACGTCGCCGGTAATTTATACAGCCCAACAGCGTAGACACTCAACCCCAGGAGAGAAAAAATTGAAATATAAATGAAAAAAAATCAACTAACTAACTGTCGGTCAGCCTTAGCTGCTCAGAGCGCGATTTTTGTCTACCAAATCAAAATTGTGAAAATTGTGATAATATTCAATTTTTGTTGAATATTTTAATATAAATTTATTTTTAGCTTAGACAGTTGTTTAATAAAATTGAGTTGAAATAATATAATTTGAGTTCATATTAATTATGGCTATGATTGACCGGTTGACTTACTGGCTCAACTCACATCTCAATCCGTAAGAACTAGGTGAATTAAAAATACTATTCAAAAGAAACATTTTCAGTCTGAATCACCGTTTTATAAACTGTTGTTAATTTATGAGTTTGGTCAAAATCGTTTAAGCTAATCAAATTAATAAATTAAAGTTGGGCCATTTTACCCTATAATTGAATAAATTAAAGTAGGTATATTTTACCCTATATAATTATATTTACGTATATACATTTATTAGCGCATATTTATACTGTTCTGTGGCCTGCTGTTTTCTGTGGCCTCTGATGAATTTAATTGGTTTAATTTTGATGGCAAATTATAGAAGAGAGAAACTCATTTGGTGTTTTTATTTATTTTTTTTGGTCACAACGTCAGTCAATAAATTATAAATTAAATGTATACATCAAAAAATGATCTATTGACTTAAAATTATTATTTGGAAATGAATGTCAACATTGCTGGAGTTGCGACGTAAAAATTAGAAAATTGACGTGTAATGGGAGTATATTTTCCCTAATGATGTTTGTTTGTGATTCTCATATTTCCACAAGGAATCAGGGCATTGTGCTCCGGTCAGGTGCTCAATTCCGATTACCCGTGAAAACTGGGCAGCATTGGCCTAGTTGGGCGACTTACGAGTTTGCCTCCAAATGATATTGTCATAGTTGTTCTTATTTGCATAGAGGGGAAAGGCAGCAGATGGCACACACACACACAGAGGACTCACTCACTCGCCTAGTTGTCAGTCCGTTAAGCAGTTGGCACATTCCCCAGCGAATTGCCGCCGGCTGCAGGAAATGCTACTTGTTAGGCAAAAGCCGCACATGCCACAAACACACAACATACACGACAGCACACTCGCACACCCACACACACAGACGACAGCAACACCCACACAAGCGCAGCTTACATACTGATTTGATGAGGATAACTTGTAAGTTGGCTTGGATTTGTGAGAAATGCGCCAGTCGCTGGCTTCGTTGTGGTTGCTCTTTGAAAATACATAGAATAAATTTCAATTTTAGATTTTGTGTGCTTAATAAAATATTTGTTTTTATCTGCTCATGTGCTGGAAACATAGAAAGCGCGCACAAAGGCCGCATCTAGACGAGTGTCGTTTTTTTGCGCACATTTCATAAATTCGCTTATTTGATGTGCAGATTTATGTGAGTATCGTATTCCCAAATGTATACGAACTACATTTAGAGTTGTGGCTTTAAGAGCTAACAGGAAAGCAAATCTATCCAAAGGAAATTCCCCAAATGGTCATTCCCCAAGCCGGCTTACCTTGTGGCTTGCCTTTAAGCCGCATAGGCTGACTAAATTGGCCTAATTAACAAATGCCATAGCCAGAAAATCCCCTGAAAGCTTGTCTGGCATATGAAAATATTTTCGATGTTGATGTTGTTGTGTTGTTGTTGCTGTTGTTGGTCGACAGGCTTTCACATCGAGATAAATTTCTATTTATTGTATTTACTTAGGCGTTGCTTTGCCCAAATTAACACCAGAGAACTGGAAAGCAGGCAATCATTTTAGCTTATTTTTTTTCGGGCTGTACAATATGTGTTGCCTGCTTACAGGCGAGGACTCAAAAGTACCTTTTATTAAGTTTTAGGTGTTGCTCAACGCATTTAAAGATCACAAAACTGTAGTTCAAACATTCTATGGCTTTAAATTTACTTAACTTTATAAATCTTAATGAAGTATTGTATAAAATTAAAATACTTTTATCCCATGTAACTTTAAACGATAAGTGCTTAATAAAATGTTTAAAATTTATGATATCATAATAATATTTACTACTAAAAAGTCTAAACAAATAGTCGCTAATCTCTCACTGTGAGTATAGACTGTGTAAGTAAAGCCTGTGTAAGTATAGCCTTAAAGGGCTCAACCAATTTTACTCTGTGTAGAACACCGCAGAATTTTAATTCTCCTGAAATCCCGGATTAAATAAAATACGTCCGCCAGGGGCAGTTTAACGAAACAAGACTACTTTTAACTTTAACAGCTCAGTATTTAACTATGTATTCAAAATAGACAACGTAATTAAGCAAAGAAAACAATTCTCAATCGAGTTATGGTTATTAAAACAAAATAAAATTAATTTTAGTCAGAATTTTAAATTTGCATCTAATTATGAGAATAATTAGAAAAAGAATTGTAATAATTTCACCTAATATTGAATTTTGTCTATAAAACATATTGTTTTGTAATCTAAAGCAAGAAGACTGAAATTTTCTTAATATACGGAATGTTAATTTCCACTCGCTTGTGGCTTTTTGACTTTTTATAGCTAGTGGCTTTTGCCATGTGTGCAAGCACCAAAATTGAAAGCCTTCGTATAACTCAATATAATAGCGCCAGGCTCCTGCTCATCGTCAGCATTTGACGCAGATTATACAAATTTATGCAACAGTGTTGGCACTTAACTCAGCCCCAGCCCTACTCTCACCACTCCCCTGTTACTCGTGCCACACGCGCTCGTCTGGGGTTTTGCCACCATTCTTTATGGCATTACAAACTGTTCTTTTTTTATGAAAGCTGACGCCATAGCTGACGCTGCTGTTGCTTCTGCTGCTGCTGCTGCTGCTGTTGCGCATTTCCGGCTACCCTAGTGCTGAGTGGAGGGGGAGTTTCCAGCTGCCAGTTGCCAGTGGGAGTGAAAGTTGCCTGGCACATGGAGACCTTCGAACTGCCCAGAGCAGCATTTGATTTTCATTAAAAAAATGAGGGAGCGCAAAAACTTGTTTGTAAAGTTATTGTGGGCAGCACCAGAAGGTAAATTCCCTTTAGCGAGTGCTCGGCTAGGCCACACGCATCATAAAAACAACAACAACAGTAAAAACAACTTCAAAGCAGAATTTGCTCGTAATTTAATTTTGGTTTATTAATTGCTGATGGCTTTTAAAATGCAAGTATAGCAAATTAATTTGTTTTTTTTTTTGTTGTGGTTTTCATGTTTATTTAATTGAGTGTAAAATGCATTGATATGCAATTATCTGTGGCTGCCCTGACTTTAATTACCCCACATTTGCGTAGGAAGACCAGATTTCGCTGGGTGCACATGTCGTATAAGTAACAAGCGTAAAATGCCCCAGAGATGCGCACAGAGTACAAGACGTTTGTCAGGAGAGCTCCAGATGCTGCTTGTGCGGAAAATCCCGTTGCCATCTGGCAACATGAAAAAAGAAAAGTCAAATTGGAATGTAGCAGGCAGCAGCTACCGAATGCAAGATACTCTGTTCCTAGGCTAAAATAGTTTTAACTGAAAAACTGGTGAGATATGAAGGACTACAAGAACGTGACAATATTTCAGAACTGTATTTTCCAGAATACTTACAAGATAAAGAAAAGTTTAGAGTTTATATAAAAGTGGTGTGGCAATAAGTCCCACACTTGCACAATAGCTGCCTATAAGCAAAGAGTGCGTAACAAATTTAGTTACCCGCTCTTTAATACTGTATGCTCTTTTATTTACCCAAGGGTATAGCTTATAAAAAGAACCGACTTCGTTGCTGGAGCCAAGGCACCCGCCAGGCATTCCAACACTGAGTGGCTGTAAATGCTCGGCGATAGCGTCGGGAGAATTGCCAGGACGTAAAGCGGCAAACGTGAAATTAAATGCAACAAACGAGGCATTTGGGCAAGCGGCAAAAATTGAAACGTTTAAAACTGGCAAAATAATTGCCATAATGCTAAATTGAGAAATATCCGAAATGGTGCAATTGAAGCAAGTGTACACTCAGAGACAAAATACGTTTAAAAGCAATGTTTAAAAGTAAGACTGAATTTCAATTTTGTAAATTGAAAATGTTCCTTTTTATTACGACTTAATTTACCCTTAATGTTGCATAAATAGAATCAACATTTTTGAATGAGTTTTGTAATTGAAATGAGTGTAAAACGAAAGTCTTTCTTAAATTAATTGCAGTGTAATATTTGGGAAATATATAAAACGATCCTGAAATAGGAATATTGTACTTAAGGTATACTTGTACTTGATTTAGCTAAAAAAAATGTGTTTGGTATTTTCTCTGAGTGTAGCAATTCAAAGCCACTTGACAGTGTCAAACAGTGAAAACTATTTCAACAATTAGTGCAATGGTAATGGAAATGCGCTCAGCAGTGGCTCTGGAAACAGCAGCTTAACGACCATTTTGGGAGCAGGCACACACACAAACACACCAATGCACACAAAATGGCGCATGACAGCGTTGCCACTTAATTTTTGTAAAGTTGTCCCCTGACGTTGGCTCATCTAATTGTCTGCTCCGCTTTGTTGCTTATTATGAAATAATGCGAAACCGCAAAAATTTATGTTATGTGCCTCGACGGGGCAACACAGAAGAGACAGGCAGACAGAGTGAGAAGGATAGCGAGTGGGAGTGGGAGTGGGTGAGTTGGGGGATTGGGGAGGCAGAGCTGATGATGCGGGCCAGACAGTTTTTAGCAGCCATCGCCTGCTGTGGCGCCGCGAAATATGCCAGCGACGTGTTAAAAAACAATTTATACAAACGCGGAAAATCAGCAAAGTGGATACATAGGGCAAAACGCAAGGCTGGAAACGGACATAAAAATACAGCTTTATCAACTTAATTTAATTAATGACAGCAATTTCCAGACATAAAAGGAGCAGATAAATATTAAGACCGCAAACCGGGCTTAGAACGAACCAGTTCACAACTCCAATTTCACTTTAAAATTCCCTGTTACTTTTTCTTTTAATATTTGATGGTTGCCTTTTTGTTGATGTAATGCTTAACTATTTGCAAAGAAAAGGGTTCGCAACCTAAAGGCACTGTTGGTAGGAATATATTCATATAAAATTCATAAAACTGAGTAGAGCATTACCCTAACAGATAAGCAGACTAAAATGTGCCAATGATTTTGACGTAGTAAATAGTTAATACCCCAATCGGATGGCAACAAGTTAAGTAACTGAATTTTAGCGATGATAGTGAAATATTTGCCAAACGAACTAATTTTACAAAATTAATTAGATTTTGCACTTTGGCTTCAGCAAATACGCCGCACGCAAAGGCTGCTGTGTGTGTGTGTGTGTATGTGGCACGAGTATATGGCAATGTGGCACGCAGCATGACAGTACATGGCACAGCTGGCAGCACACATATTTGGCAGTCAAACTCATAAGGGACATCGAGTCGGCTCAACGTCCTACATGCTGGAATGGAATGGGTGTGCGGGTGTGTGTGCGTTCATGTGTGCGTACACACGCATTTGTGTGCGCCATGCGGTGTTCACACTATCAAAGGCGATTTGCGAGCAGCACGACCAGGTGCCAGGCGCTGACAAAATAGCAGGGCGAATGGCAATCCAACTCCAGCTCCAACTTTGACTACACATTTCAACTTTGGCACCAACTGCACGGCCAAGCCCACGCCTACGCCCCCGTTTGGTCGTTTTGGCCTGGAAACTTGGTCTGGCATCGCCAACTGGCGCAGCAATTAAAAGCGCAAATTATTTCGACTTTAATCGATTCGGTTCGCTGTCTCTCACACGCATTCAACCCAATTCCCGAGCTCGCCGAGCAACAATTTCGGTTTGTCGACACAAAAACTCCGCTGGGAGTTGGCCCTGCGTGACCTGCCTCCAAATGTTGATGAGCAGCCGAAAGTCAGTTAGCCAGTTGGCCCAAAGACCTACGGGCCACGGTCACGTAGTCAGCCAATCAACTGTTATTGGGCTAAGTTATTGACATCAATCTTAAAAGTCTATGCATGGGTTACAAGTTTTCGCGGTATATTAAAAAAAGATAAAGATGTAGAAATATAGATGTAGAGATAGTTGAAGTTATATATATATAATATGTATAGAAAATAAATATAGATAAAATCTACGACTGTATTATTTTTTACTTCATTGTATTTTGCCTGCAGCAATAAGATCTATTTATGATTTTTAGCTTTTTGTTGAAGTAATAATTTAGTAAGTTCGAATCTTCAACCAAACCATTTGTTATACTTTTTTTTGTTTTTGCGTAATACATAATATATATGCAGATAATATAGATATGTTTATTGATACTCACTCGGTAACATTGTTGTCGAAAACCAGCTCGCCGCTTACCGCTCCAAAGTGGGTGCCACCAATTGCCGTATCGTCCTCCGACCAGTAGGGCACGATGACGTTGCCACGTGCGCCGGAATAACGCATGACGGGCAGATCGAAGACGCCGACGGACTCGGAGACCTCGATCACGGATTCGTGAAAGGCGAAGATGCCCGCGTGATCATCGTCCAAGATCATGATGGTGGCTATTTGTGGCACTGCCAGATTCACTTGATCGGATGGATTGAAGAGGCGTATATAGAAGCATTCGTCCTCCTCGAAGATGTCGTCGTCGATGATCTCGATCTTGAAGCGCTGCTCATCGACGCCCGGCGGAAAGTTGAGCACACCATTTTTGCCCACATAATCGGAGCCAGCCGAGGCGGTGCCGTCCTGTGTCTCGTAGCTGACGGTGGAGTAGCCGGAGATGTCGCCGCGTCGCACGACGCGCACCTCGAACTCGCCGCAGTTCTCCATGACCGTATAGTGTCCCGGCTCAAAGTAGATGCGGGTGGGATCGTCATCGTCATCGCTGAACTGATGCAGCTGCGCCTTCACCTCGTTCATGTCGTTGTGGGCCCGCTCCTGAATCTTACGCATCAGATTGCCGCTGCCGATCAGCTTCCGCGTGGCCTGGATGCGATAGAAGGCGCGCGATTTGTTGCCGCGCGAGATCATCTGCTCCTGGGCCATCATCTCCAGCTGCTCGAGCTCCGCATCCGGGTGCTTCTGGCGTAGCTCCGAGAGCACCGTTATATACTCCACCCGCGCCTCGTCGTAGGCATTCGTGTTGGAATTATAGTTGACCAGAGCCTTGGCTTTCATTTCTTCGGGGCCCAACTCAACCGAGTCGTGCTCCCCGGCGACCACCGTGCCCCGCTTGTTCATGCGATAGTTCTTGTCGATATACTTGTAGACGAGCAGACGGCGCTCGGCAATATAGGCCCAGAGCACGGTGGCCGGGAACATGATGAGCGTGACGAGTCCCTCCCAGACCTCGATGATGCCCGGCGAGATGACCGAGAGTATGACCCACAGCCAGACGTAGGCGAAAATCGAGAGCGTTGCCGTCACCATGAACACCCGCAGATGCTTGATGCGCCGCTTCTCGCCCTGCGGTATCAGCACCATGCAGAGGGCAATGATGATGAACAGATTGTAGGCGGCGGAGCCGACAATTGTGCCGGGTCCGAGGTCGCCGCTCTCGAAGTTCTTCGCATAGATCTCAATCACGGAGAGCAGAATTTCGGGTGCACTCGAACCGAGTGCCATCAGCGTCAGATTGGCCACCGTCTCGTTCCAGATGCGAACGCGCATCGTTTGCTTCTGGCCCTTCGGCCCCTTGATGGTCACCGTGCGCTCGATGGAGGTGATGGCCTCGATGGCTGCCATGAAGCGGTCCGATATGATCGACACGCCCACAAACAAGTAGACCATCAGCATAAAGTAGACAAAGCCGCGTATGGCCCTATCGCCGACTGTGATATTCCGCTGTGGCATCCACAGGGGCAGCACCAGACCCTCGGAACAGGTGCCAGTATCATGCCTCTCCGCGCCGCCCTGAATTTTCTTTGTCACCCTGTCATCGTCGGTTATATCCTCGATTTCGCGCACATGCCGGCTGTGTATTGATCCGCTGCTGTTCAGCACCGTGTAGGCTCCATCCTCGCCGCCAGCACCAACGGCTGTGGCAGCGGCTGCGGTCAACGAAAACGTGTGCGCCTTCACGTAGACCAGCAGCAGGAGGACCGCGCAGGTGGCAACGGAGGTGACTGTTCTCCGGATCAGAAGCATGTTGACGGCGATCGGGTGTTTATCTGTTGAAGTGCTCTGGGTTAGTCCCTGTTTAATTCTGGTGCTTGGAAGAGTTTTGAGTATTGGCTTTTGGTTGCTGGAAGCGTTTTTCTTTTGCTTTTATGTTGCGTTCAAATTGGCTGTGCGAGTGCCGGCTGCCTTTTTGTGCTCGAGTTTGAAGCGCGGATTATAATGATCGGATCGTCCTACGATCCGGCATCATCGCACACGCACGTTCAACACTTTGTGGCAAATCCGGCGCACAACTGACGTAGCTGCAGTTGATTACTGCACATGGAAAAAAAGACAAAATTAATTTAATTATTATTTTTATATGAGAAGAGTCTTTTGATGTTGTCAAGGAATTTTTAAATTAAATTACCTATAGATGATTTCAATTTTTTATTTCATATAAATTTGTATTTGCTCTGAACACACCCACATTTGCATACAACTGAATTAAATAAATAAAAGTTTCTTTTGTTTGGTTTGGATAACCAGCATAAAAATTAAGCTTGATAATTAATTTGATTTATATTTTAATAGCATTTAATATGATTTATAATTTAAAGGCATCACGAAATTTTGTGAATACCCTAGACGTTCTTTTGCCACACAACTGAACCAAATAAATAAAAGTTTCTTTTGAATTCCTTTGAGTAAACCAGCATTTAAGACGCCAGATGTGCAAATGCTTGCAAAAGTCGTTGCCAGAGTTTTTCGGCTTTTCTGTTTTACAGCGTTTCTGTTGTTTTTTTTTCAGCTCTTTTGTATATTTACACGAAGCAGAAACTAAACACAAAAATTGCGAAATAAACGGAGAGCAAATGAAACTAAACATAGAACATAAACAAAACGCAGCAGTTAAGGGGGAACAGAAAAAACATACAAAGAGGGCAAGTGCGACATATGCGACTGTGAAATACACTATTTATAATCACAGACAATCCACTTAAATATTTCTGTAAAATAAAATTTGTATATTTTAATATTATTATTGTGAAATATTTCGAATTTGTTTATTATTATATGCTGGGATTCCAACCCGGTTCCCTGCTACCCCCCTTGATCGCACCTAATTCACAATTCGTAGATGTCTTCATCTATAGAGCATACCCATAAAATGTTCGCAACCGTGAACCAGACATTTACCAAAACACTTTTTTATCTCTCGCACATGGATATGTTTTGTATATTTCTTATTGATTAACTTTTCAATTGTATTTATTATGAGGATGGCGAATAAATGAATGTCTGATGAACTGACGCAACGGACCGGTAAATATGAATGCGATATCAAATCGATAAAATGCATAATGAAGACAATGTCAATAACGGGAATGCTGAGTCTGTGTGTGTAAATGAAGAAGCAACTGGGTGAAGCATAATGGTGATTGCAATAGCAATAGCAACAACAACAACGACAAGCGACTGTCAAGAGAAACGGACAGAACGAAGCATAACGAGAAGACAGCAAGATGGAAGGCAAAATGTTAAGCAGACAGAGCGAGAGAGGGAGAGAGCAATTGGGGCAGAGCAACAGCCAGAGAGGGAGAGAGAGCGACAGCAGAGTGGTAACGGTGAGATAGTAGGCTATATTAAGATACAATATGCATATGCAGTTGTTCTATGCGGATGACTTCGTGCATGCGAGCCAAGCGCTCAAACAGACAGAAATAATATAAAATTTTAAATATGGTACAGAAGAGCTTTATCATGTCCGAAGACAACAAAATTTAGATTTATAGATAATACACTTGTGTTATTGCATATGTGTATTAATTAAAAAATTACTAAAGCTTGAACCTGGCTTACTTTAAGCGAAACGATAAATAATTTTTGCTGGCGTTGCAGCTAGATTTATATTTAATTTTCTATATGAATTGATAGGCAAACGTATATGCAGCACAGTTCTTGAAGCAGGGGCTCAGATAATCATTGACGCTTGTATTAATTTAGCAATTACAACGGGCAAAATGTGCCAAAAGCTGCTAGAGATTGCCGTGTGGGGGGTGTGCCAGACAGAGAGACAGACAGTCAAACAGACGCGCCAGGGAACTAACATATATGTATGTATATGTATACCCAATACACACAGACTCACTCCCGCACACACAGTCATATCTATGCACAAGGCAAGTGCTCAGTTTTTCCACCCGTTTTTCATTTCAGCAGCAAATTGCATTTAACCGTTATTGAAAATTTTGTGCACGTCTCGCAAATAGATTGCAAATTAATTGGAAATCCTTCGACCGTACTGCTCGTCTATACACATATTTCCAACCCGATCCAAGCAATTGAAGAGCCTGCAAATTATGCGTATTAAATGCACAGAAATTTGTCACTTTGTATAATATTCATTGCCACTGTGCGTAGTGTCCATGTCTGAATAAATTTAATTATAGCACTATATTTTGAGGCTCAAGAGACACAACGCGTTGTTTTGGGATTTGGCATGGGCTTCACGTTACGTTACGTTATGTTGCTCTTACGTGGCGCTTACGTCGTTCGTCACTGTTTATATTGGCCAAACTCGAGTTGGGCAAACATTTCGGCCGCTGCGAAAAACAAATGTTTGAAATTCGGTTTGTTTCCTATTCGAATTCCACTCGACTGGGCCCTGCTAACTGCTTCTGTTCCGCCGACCACTCGAGGCACTGAATTCATCTGCTCTCGCGTTCGCGTTCCCGTTCACGTTCGGCAGCCAATGCACAACTAATTCGCTAACCCACCGCCTGTCACCTCTCCGCTGTCCGCTGTCCGCTGTCGCAAGCTCTCATAATTATTTGAATGCGCTACACTGGCTTTGCCTGGTCCATCAGTTTTTTATCGGGCAGACTTTTGTACAGTGCTTTATTATTAGCTTTTATATTGATATGGCTTGTTTTAGTAAAAATATAAACATTAGAGCTTCTCCCAAAGAGATTATTCCTCGAAAGTTTGTATACTTTTGCTATTACAATCGATTTGTTTTCTTAAAAACAAATATCGATTTATTAATTTCCAAAATATATGATTTATTCAAAAGCTCAGCTACACTTTTTCTTTCAGGTGATCGCTGCTTTAAGAATAAATTCAGCTCCTGTTTTACAGTACAGTATATTAATGCATTATCGCACTAAAGTACATTTCTAATGTCGTATCTTTAGCTTTAGTGTAGGGTATTTCCAGTCCAACATATGTTCTGTTTTCCTATTCCACCATAATTATTAACCTATGTCTTTGTCTGTCAAAATATTCGCTGTTATTTTAGCTGCGCTCCGTTTCACGTAGTTTGCTTTTCTCACTGCTCCTTGCTCTCTATCCCACTCCCTCTCTCCTGCGTTCTCACGCTCTCACTTTCCCGCGCTCTCTCTCTCTCTCTTTCTATATAGTTCTAGTTTATTTTTCTGATTTTCCCTTGATTTTGCTTAGTATTACATTTTGTTTATTATTGCTGTTCGTTTCTTTCTCTCTCTCTCTCTCTCTCAGAACATAAAACAGCGGGTAAAAATTCAGTTGAAAATGTGTAAAATTTGTTTTGTGGCACCTTTGTTCTGACAAATTGCTATTTCAGTGTGTTCAGCAGCCGGTACGTGTGTTTAATCTTAAGTACTAAATATAGCTCTCTACCAAAGGTTACCACTCTGCGCCTCTCAAATTGTTGGCTCAGCTAATTTCTGTCTACATTTTTGAATACCCCGTACCCTTGAAAATGGTTAACATACGGTATACATATAATGATATTGTAATAATTATAAGTGAAAGTAACTTAAAATTTGGTACCTGTGCCAAAAGCACACAATTTTTTAATTGTATCTTTGATAATATATTCGATAATAATAATTTTGTATATAGCTTTCTATTAACCGATCGACATTTCACTTTCCACGCATCCTTATGCACAAAAAAGGAATTAATGCATTACAATCGGACTATAAACATAAACGTGTTTTTATATATACAGGGCATCTGCTAGTCGCTGACTCTCGATTCGTTACACTCTCGCTTGTTATTATTCTTGCCACCCAACGGTGCAACATGCTTTCTAATGTATTTTCTGCCTACCCTTAGGATATTTTTAGACAAGTATATGCGAGTACCCACATATGTATATATGTGCAGATATATATATATGTTATATATCTGCAATCTATAGAGATGTACGATGCAACTGTCACTGGCTGCGAATGCGACGTTTGATCTATGCAGAAATACATATTCAATACTCACTCGTCTATTGTCTGTGCGTGTGGGGTGGTTTCTTTTCGACTTGGCTCCACTTCTTTGAGCTTGCACGGGACTTTTGTGGATCTGGAATACACCTTCACGGCACTTTGGGCCGCTCGTGTGCCAATAACTGAGTCCTTACTGAATGATTTATAGCCTAGAAGCGCCGCGTTTCAGTTTAAAGTTTGTCTTAATATTGAATTATTCATGAGTTGATTCACTCACTGCCTAAGCCTACACACGGCTCTAAGTGCCGTTAGCTCCTTATCCTCGAAGTCGGGAGTGTGGGGTTTCGGGGTATTCAGGTGCCGCCAGCTCACCTTGTGGGCGCGTTCCGCTTGAAGAACCTCGACCCTCTAGCCTAATGCTTGGCCTGTTTTATGTGTCTCCAGTGGGAATTTATCCTCAATGTTTCCTTGTGCTTTATTTATGTGAAGTTTAACTCAAAGCGATCCCCAACAAACGTATCTAACACATCGCGACCCATTTGGCTCACTGTCGAGCGATTTAGCCGCAACTCCACAACTGACACCAACTGATATCAGTATATAATGTACATGTTTAATATATGTTTTGATTTTTATATAGGCTCATGAGTGTGTGTAGTTGATGACGTACGAAAATTCGCTGCAAAGACTCGACTGTCCGTTTCAATTATTTGTGATAAGCTTTGGACAACTTGAAACCATATCAAATTTATATCAATGTGACAAGGCAATTGATATAGTGAATGGGTGTTTTTATAAGATTATTATATAAACGTCTACTTAAGATTGTTTCAAATAGAGTTGGGTACGTGTCGTGTTTAAGAGTTGAACTCAGTAACTTGAGAAATACATAGATTGAAAATTAAAACTTAAAAATTATATAAAGCCAAATGCGATCTTTATATTGTAGTTCAAAGTTATTACTAAAATTTTATAAATTTGTTTAAGTATTTGAAAAAGTTTATTATTTATATAACAACAGTAGGCGTATAAATTTATTTATATGAAAAATTTTAAGGAACTGAAAATACATGTTAAAAAAATATTGTCAAAAGTCGGGAAGTAATAATTTGAAACGTGCGTGTTTTCGTGTTGGATAAATCTGACAAGTGCCCATCTAAACGTCAATAAGAACTTTCTGATAAGCAATCGAGGCAAAAGGGTCTTCTCTAGCCCGATTACGAAAGGCAACCATTTTTATTAATATTTTTTTAGTTATCTTCCAAGCGTCATCGTGCTATCGACTGTACGTAACAAATTTTTGGTAAATGGCTTCCATTCTGTATATGTACGTAAAATTAAATCAAAGGCAGATATGGGGCATTTATAAAGATAACGACAAATCTGACATGCAGTATTTTATATAATACATACATTTATTGGTCTACATTGCTATATTTAAACTGATGATAAGGATGTAATTAAACTGATAACATTTAGGACAAGTTCTAAAACGCTTAGAAAAGGTAGACCTGCGTCTTAATCAGTTGGGAATTGGTGATAATAGAGAATGTAATTAGGTCTATAATATATAACTAAAAACTATATAGTACATAAATAGCACAAGAATTATTATAATCATGAATGCTAGTAGTAATGGGCACCAAGATATTTTAATTAATTTTTGGCTAAGGTTCTACACGCAAACTGTCTGTGGACAAATTGGTTAATATATTCATAGTACAGTAGTCGCTCGCAAGAAGTTCTCTTAAATATTAATTAATTTAATTTAATTTTCTTCCCCGTTTTGTAAAGAGAATTTTTTGTCATTTTAATACTCTAGAATTTGTAAAATCCCACGAAATTTTTGGCTAAGGTTCTACACGCAAAGTGTCTGTGGACAAATTGGTTAACATATTCATAGTACAGTAGTCGCTCGCAAGAAGTTCTCTTAAATATTAATTAATTTAATTTAATTTTCTTCCCCGTTTTGTAAAGAGAATTTTTTGTCATTTTAATACTCTAGAATTTGTAAAATCCCACGAAATTAGCGAAATTATTATTCTATTTATTATATAAATAAATTGTTCATATCATTGGGGTAAATAAAGATAGAATGTTTAAGAAATCGGTATAATCTAAGATTTCATATCGTTCCAGCTGGCGAGTGCCCACTACGCTACGCTTACTACCATAGTTCGGGTTCCTTATGTGTATTTACCCCCGCTGTGCAGACACGCCCTCAGCACTCCTTAATTATTTAGTAGCTAACAGCTTTGTGTTGGTATTTCGTTAATTTAATCAAACTGTTTTGTTAACCCCTCAACGCGCACAGCACAGGAACGTGCACTAGGTACACTACTAACTTTCCTCATGTGTTACAATATTTTCGGGTTGGTTTTAAGTATGTAACGAAGACTGTGAAAATTTTGCATGCTCAATTAGGCTAAATAATTGATTAGGCGTCACTTTGGCAACGAGCACAATAAAAACCCAACAGGGTTTAGCCCTAAATGATTCAAAAAAAATGTAAATGTGTGCGCGCTTCAAATATTTATCATACGCCACGTTGACCACAACCGAAGTGGACACAAAAGTTGGCCTAATTGTGATAAAAGCTGTGTGCAACGGGCAGTTCTAGAGAAAGGTGTGCGCATAACTACACCAGACACTGTCAATTGGCTTTAAGTTAAATCTGCCACAGCTGTCTGCACGTTGTCTCACATAAAAGAACACACATATTGACACATTCATAGAATATCATAGCTGGTCGAACAATCCTTGTGCTTATATCAATTCCACTTTGTCACTGCTTTCTGTATTCGCTTGTTGCCTTGTCCCCTTCTTTATACCCAGCAAACAGCCGCACCAAAGGGGGTGTATGGGGACTTCTTCGTCGGAATGTTTTTTGATAAGCATTTTTAAGCCCTTTGGAGCTGAGAGTCAATTTTAGATAGCAGCTTTACATTTGCTACGTAGATGCATCTAATGCCTTTGCTGGTATAATACAATGTCGTTATAATGGATACTTGCCAATGCGGCCGAAGAGGTTTATATATACATATATATATATATATATATATATATACTTTAATATCTTTTTTTATTTTAAATATTATACTTTAAATATTCACTAAATATTCTAAAAATCGGACACCTCACTATTTATTAAATTCTTAAACTCATACACTGGCATTTTGAAGAAAACCTCTATTATCAAGCCAATTCCGAGTGCTTTTGGGATCATAAAAAGCGTTCTTAACCAGACTTAGCCAACGTTTCAACTTGATTACTAAATTCTTGCGCTTTTCCCTAGAGTGTATTTACTGGCAAGAAGTGCAATGAGTATTTATTCTTGCACGTTTAACGAGTTTTTGTGTGTGTGTGTGCGATCGTTAAAAAAATTTATATTCTTCATTTTTTTGGTTAGAATACACATTTTTTTATTTCAGCTATAAAACATATTTCGAGTTTTTAGAGTTTTAAGCACATTTATAAGCAATAAATTAAAGATACGGTTTCGAGTTCCAGGCTAGTGTCACGATGTAGGAAAAGAGTTAGATTGGTCGTTTAAAACTATATCCTTTACTATTAATTATAGTAATATTAAGAAATGTAATACGAAATGTATCGTTTAGTTCCACTAGTATTTATCTACATATTGTCATCTTGTCTGATTTTGTTTATTTGTTTTATGGAAAATCTACTATTTTTTAAAACGGTGCTTGATTTTTGCAGAGCATCTGCTTAGTCTGCCAGCTGCCCTTAACGCATTTCAGATTATTCTGTGCTGTGGCCGCCGTCAAGCTCCATAGCCCTGGCAAACAGGCGGCTGCTTGGCAGCTGGAGCTGGGGTGGGGCTGGGAGCTTTCGGAACAACAGATGAAATGGTTAATACAGGAGGGAGAGCAGCTGTGGCAGCGGCAGCTTTGGTAACAGTTGCTGCTGTCAGCGCATTTTCCTGTTGCCGTTGTCGCTGCTGTTGCCTTTTATTTATTGGCGACAGTTTTTGGCGTTGTTGTTGTTGCCGTCGCTGCTGCTACTGTTGTTGTTGCGCTACAACAACTTTGATGACGGTCGTTATGGAAGTCGTCGAATTGGAATGCCGCTTGTCGCCGCACCGCTTCGATTCGTCCTTTTCCGCCCCTCTTCCGTTGTCGCCTTGACGTGTAAGCTTAGATGGATAACGTTACTGTTGACAGTTGAATGCGTACACACGACAAGCCCTCCGCTCCCCCACAGTGCCCCTCCCCCTGCCTGCCAATCTCGTAGGTATTTTTTTTAACATTTTCACGCCTGTTTATTCTGCTGTCAGAGCTAAACTGTTTATTATTTAACAATATTTCGCCCGTTACGAGCGTGTGTACACATATCTGTGAGCTCTTATTTATTTATAAATGTACTTGGCACCATTTTCCATGAACACACACACTCACTCACACACACACACACACACACACGCACAGCGTAAGTGCTTGCAAATGGCAGCTACAAATTTTAATAGTTGGCCGCAGACAAAGGCTTACAAAACTGCTTCAAGATGCGGCATCTGTGGGCGACACACACACACACATATGTGTGTGTTGTGTGTATAAAAGTTGTAAGCATTGGTCCCGGGGGCGCCAACACGGAAACAGCTCTTTAAAGAGCCGCCGGCTGAAAAGTATGCAACACATTGTGAACGCTGACAATCGCGTGCTTTATGCTTGTGTGTGTGTGTGCTGGCGTGTGAATTGTGTGTATGTCATTAACACTGCTTATAAGGAACATAAACAGTTGGCTTACTTTTTGCAGTCCGCACAATTTATTTTGGGCCACTCACGAATTTGCCGCAGGTCTAAAGAAAACTGACAAAATATTTGAGCCGAAATTCTGGGGGAAGCACTGGGAAAAATATAGGGAACTGGAAGTTCCAAGTTCCAGTGGGTTGTAAACGACTGCGCAATACTCTATTAACAGTGTGGTGATAGTTCAAAGGGAGTGAAAGGCATAAGTGAGCGTGTCTGCTTTATTTGGCTCTACCTGGACACTGAACCGGTTTCCCAACTATCCAATATCCTTTTTTAAAATGGTTTGGCTTAATTTCAGTAGCACCGAAAATTTCGCATCTTATGGGCAGCATAAATGAGAATTCGCTAGAAGATACGCTACTTCTCAATTAAAAATACAGAAACCTAAAACCTGGCTTCAATACAAAAATGTTGTTCACATGGGCAAGATGCAAAACAAATATACACTTTTCTCACTTGTACAGTGTATACAAAGTTAGTTAATTAAATAAAAATATTTTTGCAAGCCTATTAGTCATAGTACAATGCACTATAAGACAAAGCCAACTGTCCGAGGGCCAGAGGGAAAGAGAGAGAGAGAGAGAGGCGTCCCTCAGCTAATGGACAGGCGGATAGAGCTTATCGCATATCGCAGTCAGACAACGTCCTTTAACAGGCTGCCAATGGCGTCTCATCTCGGCCATCATTGGCGAACATGGCCAACAGCGACAGGAAGAGGCGCAGCGACAGCATTGACATTGATTTGATTTTCATCGAGCATCGAGCAGCGATAAAATGTCAACAAATCGGAATGGAAAATGCTGCGTTTCCAATTCCTCTTTTGCTTCAACTTTTTCATTTGCTGTGATATTTCGCTATGATTTATTGACAACAAGCAACAGCAACGCCGCGGGGCTCATAACTCACACATGCTCATGCACAAAGGTGCATATGTATTAGTCATATATAGCCATGGACATCCATACACACATACACACAATTATGTACACAAGAACACATACATAGATGATTGTGTCGTTTTTGCCGCCGGAATAGTCTAAATAGTCGAGAGGTACACGACGTCAGGGAAAGAGAAAGAAAGAGGGAGAGAGAGAGAGTGAGAGCCCAACTAGGAGATATCCTGCACAAAAGCTCAAATTAGCCTATCGTTTAGAACTTGAACATTTCAAGAAAGATAAACAGAGACGGTATATTGTGCAACTTCCTGGTAAATCATGGTGTACTTCAGCTTAGAAATTAACTCGCATTTTTGTTCATACAATTTTATCAAGTTGTTTGTGGTTATCAAGAAAATATACCTCAACTTTATAAAGAATCAGGGCTGTTTTTAGAATACGATAACCCATTATAATGTTCACAGGGTATACGAATAACGCCCAGCATGTGTCCATTGATTTTATTTTTCTTCAATTTCATATTCTAAGTCACGGCCATCACCCACCATCTTGGCCAAGTTAGTAGCCGTCAGTAGTCAGCGACTTTGGCAGTGCGTCCTGACGTGCCAAAGATAGTTAAGACAGTTGAGAGCTTGTTGCCTGTCGGTACCCGTCGACCATTTCCTCGAAACGGGCCGCAAACTATTTTGCGAGCCAAGGCAAACTATTTTCTAACTGCAACTGCGGCTTATTCTATTTCGAGCCGAAACTTTTTACGCACAACTTTAAATGAGAAAAGTAACAACGGCACAAATTACGACCCCATCGATAGAGTTGAAGCTACTCCCCAAACAAAACGATTTAGCAGCCGCTTCCATTACGATGATAAATGAGGGTCCAGAGGTAAAATATCGAAAAAACAAAAATAGAAAACACTGTCCATCGTTCAGTCAATCAATCAATCTCAGTAGAATGGTCAATGCTGACACGGCAATCAACTGAGCAAATATTTTGCTAAGTGACTTGGCCAACAGCCATGCCAGCCAGTTGTTATTGTTGTCATATCGGGTCCTCACTGTACTCGCTGTGAAGCCATTTGGGCGCATTTATGGCACACATATTGCAAATGTTTTCGGTATCTAACTAAAAATCACACGGAAACATCCACATTATCGCATCATCATCATAATCATTAACATTATAACCACATGCCTGTCAGCCAAGTAACTACCTTGAGAACAAGTGGGGGAAGGATGCAGACAGCAACCTACAACCCCTTAAATGCTTTCATGCAAGAATGGGCGCAGATAAATGCACTTGATCTGCGGTTGCCAGGATACTGAAAACAAGTTTATTGAAAATCGTTCAAGTCGAAGAAACCACGCGCTTGAGTGCGAAGATAAAAATTTAATATAATGCAAATCGATGCAGCAAAGGTTCGAACGCGCAAATATATTTTAGCTTTAATTTAAACTGAGCTGAACTTCGAACCAGTTACCCTAAAAGCTAGTTAAGAAATATGAGACTCAAATCGAACTCGAATAAAATGCACGATGTTCAAGCCGAACTTAAAGACAAGACATGTAGCTCCAACTGAACCTTGAGGCGAGACACAAACATCGAACCGAAGAAAGCGCAAGGCACGAACAGGTTTGCACTGAACATAAGAGCAACATGAAGGCAAGGCCCGAGGTTCCAATTGAGCCTTAAGTCGAGGCACGAGCACGAACCCAGTTTGAAGCGAACTTAAAAGTAAAACACGTTGCTCAAACCGAATCTGAAGACGAGCCGCGATGATCGAATGACCCTTAACCCGACCAACGTGTCTCAAACCGAACCTAAAGGATAGGTATAAAGCTAGTTTGAGCTTCGAACCCAACATAAAAGCAAACTGAGAACAAAAAGCGATGCACGAAATTTGAATCGATATAACAGATAAATGTCTTATTACGTAGAAGACTTAATTCTCTATAACTGGCGCAGTACTGAAAAGATACCAATAAATCTGTGATTAAACAGAGATTCGATGTAATAAAAAGTTTCACTGTAATTAAAAAGACAGCACAAAGAAATATCAAAATTCCTGGAACTGCAGCAACAGAGAGAAATTCAATAATTAATACTCCTATAACAAACTTAATAACAGTTTCTCAGAATTTGATGTCTGTGCAGTGCCAAGTTCGGGTGAATCGCATTGCCTTTGTATTCGAACAAATACAGAAGAACAAGTACAAGAGATAATTGAACGTTATTTAAGTCAGATATGAATTCAATTAAATTATGATATCATTAATGGCTCGTATTGAATTCAATCCATTAGACTCCACATCAAAATACGCAACTCGTTGCCAGGAAAATACACTTATTTGAGTGAAATTAACATATCAAATGGAGACGTGTTTTATTGGACTGAGATGTAATGATATAGCAGGCAGCACGGAGTTCAAATAAAATTTCAATTCAATTTCTTGTTAATTAAAGCGAACATCAGGCAGATGCCATGACAGCCTTAAAGACAGGTTTCTGTCAAGTTTGCGGCGAATTTTCCGACTCATGTGCGTGTGGGTGTGCGAGTGTCTGCTTGTTAAGCGGAAAATTATCATTTCCCTTTGCTTTTGTGCGCACAGTCAATGAATTTTCCGGTCGACAGAGAATGTACGAGGCGTGCACCGTAAAACCAAAGTAAATGGAAATAAGTAAATGCATTGTTCTATCACAACTTTAGCCTAGTCACCAACTTTTTGAGCTCAGCTCGCAGCATTGCCCCTGCTTCCTGCCGCACGCAACAAAACAAGAAAATTAAAGGTTTTCACTTTGGTTTCCCGTGCGCATTTAAGGTGGCAACAGGGGCGCCATTGTGCGTGTGTGTTTTTCCTCTGGCTGCGTGCTATTTGTGATTTTAGATATTATATCTTTATACACGGTATCTGCCAACTCGCATCTACAGGCTCGTATCTTCATCGCTTGTTCATTTCACGCCGTAGCCGCAGCAACAAAGCTGTTGGAATTCGCCTTTTGTTTCGCTTGGAGAGCGACTTTGACTTCGACTTCGACTTCGACTTCGGCGCTGTCGTCGCCCATTTTATGTGAGTTTTCTTCTCTTCTCTTCTCTTCTTTTTTTCTGTCCCTTACTTTATGGGATTTTCATGCTTTTAATTTTTTATTTTCAGCTGCTTTCATCATCGGCGTCGCCATGCAACGCCCGCTGCTCCTCCCCCTCGCCCTCAACTTAATTGCCTGCCTTGTACAATTTTATGAGAAATCATCAAGGAAAGATTGCAAGTCCTTTTTCAATACACTTCCTGAAGGAATTTTAATATGGTCACAATAACTGTTGGCCATCTAAAATAAGCAACCCTTTTCGACTTTGTAATGATTATGCTAAGATTCTTCAGCGGTACTTAAGCTGTTCCATAAAAAAAAACACTAGTGTCAATATATACATTCTACTCGCATGTTTTACCCGCTTTTCCTCGGATAAAGTATTATTTATTTAATTTAAAGTCGTTTTAACTTATAATTTATCAAGAGTTTAAAAAATGAAATAAAGTCAATCGGATAGAAAAGAGGTACAATTTTGTAAAATATTCCTGGCTGAAGTCAGGAATATTCCGTCGTAGTCTAAGCACAAAAACTATTGTCAAAAAATCAGCTTTCCAGTTTTCAACAGTCAATCAAGACAAACAGCTTAATAAATATACAAAAACAAAGCGATTAGTTGACAAATTCACAAAATTCACAACATAACATTATTTTTATTTTTCTATTTAAAACTATGTTTCTTTGAAAGCACATTTTATCTTCGGCTTCACAAAGACACGTAAAGCATATTTTCGTGTTTTTTTTTTTTCTTGTCCAGTGCCTTTTTGGTCGACTTGGCATTTGGCTTAAGAAAATCCTCATATTTTTACCGTCATATTCTCTGCATTTTATGGCTCCTGCGCTTTAATCAAATCGCCAGCAGATTCTTATGCTGGATTTTTACGAGGCGTATGCGCAATTTCAGCCCGCACACACGTACAAATTTTAGCATAGAAATGGCTGCATCTGCACACACACACACACAGAAATGTGTGCATGTGTGGGAGATTCCTCACTGTCAGTTTTATGATTAACTTTTCAGCAGTCCCTGAAAAATGCACACTTGAAAAATTCCCAAGTTTTGATGGCAATGTCAAATTTTAGGAAACAGTTTGCGGCACCTGCTGCAGTTTGCAACTGCAACGTGCTGCAAGCGAGCTTGTGGCATAGCGTCTCTAGATGCCGGCTGCACTTGGCTTGCATGCGCCTGATTGCTCATACGCCACGTTGGCCAGCGCTGCCATCAATATGGCAAAATCTCGTTATTGCTGATATCTTGTGGTCGCCCCGCGGGGGTGTGTTGCAAGCGATGCAAGCGTGCATGCATTGCAAGCGTGGCAAGCTCATAAAATTTTGCTTGTCTGCAGCTGATGTACTGAGTGTGAGTGTGCGTGTGTGTGTGTGTGTGTGTGGGCGTGTGTGGGCGTCTGTGTACTGTTGTATATGCATATTAAGCATTTGGTTTTGCCTAGCTGCTGTGCTATGCTGCGCTGTGATGGCCATGGCCATAACATGCTGACTGTTATGGCCACGTGTGGCTCTTTTCGCATGAATATGCAAGTGAAAAGCTTTTAAGTGCTGGCACTTTGCTTTAAGCCTTTAAAACGCTAAGCTACAGGTGCATATGAACATACAGTAAAAACTCTACTAACGGACAGCTGCCAGGGGCGCGTGTTTGCCCAGTATTTGTTATACTCTTCGGATTGCACGCGATTTTTTCGTAAAAAACTTTTCTCTCATAAAATAATTCTTTTAGGAGAAATTCTTGTTACACAATATTTCTTTTACAAAAAACTATTTTTATGTAGACATTTATTTTTCATGAGCTATTTCTATTTACACAAAAAGTTTATTTTTTTATGTAAATACCCAAACTTTTTTTAAATTATGAATACACATGACTGCAATTTATAATAAAGATTTAAACAGCTTAAGTTTCTTGTCAACAATAATTTTAGTGCATGCTTTTTATTTCTGCACTATCTTTTTGAAGATTAACAAAAATACTAGATCTCGGATAATCCACTCAAGAGAATTTTCACTGCATATTTAATTCTTAAAATCCAAATGAAAATTAAATTAACACAAGCACAACTTGAGTTATAAACGTATTAAAGCTATGTTAGATATTTATAAACTTTGTTTGCCAAAGGTTAAAATTATTGCTTGGCATGACACTTGGCTCAATAGTTCAGTTAATAGCCATAATCGACATCGATCCGGGGCGAGGGCCCAAACAATGCAAATGTCGCATGCCTTTCAGGCATTGTACACTGGCCAATTGTGCGACAATTTCCATAAAGCGATGGCAACCAATGTAAATGACATTCGCACGGCCCCCGTTGAGCCCATTCAAGCCATTCAGAACGTGGCCAGGAGTGTGACTTTAGATAAGTCCTGCCGCACTCGGCGCAATTCGAGCGGAGAAACGAGACCCAGCACAATTGCGACTGCCCGAGCATTTGAATAGTTAAATACGAGTCAAGTGCAAAATCAAACAAAGCATTCGCTGTGAATGAAATTGTAAAAACGAGTACTCATTCGACTTTCTACACTCGGAAAAATAACTTGAAATTTCAATTAAATTAAACTGCAAACAATTCAAGAAAATTTTCTAATTACAAGTTTGCAATAAATCAATAAATTCGCTTCCTTTAAACCATGGGTGAATTAAAAATTATTTATTTCATCCGTACGAAAAAATTTTAAGTTTTGTTAATTGTATTAAGATATTTAGTATAATTTATATTAGTAAAATTTTGATCTTCTATTCTATAAATTATTCATTTCCTTTACAACTATTCGTTGCGTAATGTCAGAAGCTAAAAACTGTTGGAATAATATATTCATGAACCCAAAAATACTATTTTTTAACCAAACAATTATTTCCAGTTTGGATTAAGTTTCAATTAGTTTTTGAGCATTTGATTTGCTTCAAGTTTGGTTTAATTAGAAAAAAACCTTCAAGTACCTACATTCGAACTGATTCTGTTCAAACCATTCGTATTATATTTATTTATAGTGTGCTAAATTTCTTAATGATTTAAACCCTCATAATTTAAAAACTTTAAGAAATATGTATTTTTTTCTCAGTGCCCACACGAGCATGGGGCAAAAAAAAAAAAAGAAAAAAGAAAAAGTAGAATGAAATGAGAGGCAAATGTCGCTGACTGAATGACAAACGATACGACGCACAATTTGACTGAAATACGCAATTCTATTGACAAAGGGCCAAGGGGTGGGAGGAGCGGGGGCCAGCGAGCAGGCAGCACAGACGGAAAGCAAGAGGAGAATGGGAGAGAAAATTAAACAATAATGAAAAGTGTACGGCATGCCGGAAACGCAAAAAAGCAAAGCGGAACTCAAGTGGCGAGCAGCTGGGTCCTCGCCAGCTGAAGTATGTGACGGAGTCGCGCCCGAATGCCAGGCGCTGGCTGGTTGAGTTGCTACTACAACTCCTTTGTGTAGCATTGTCTTGAAGCTGTGTGTGGCAACAATTAGGCGCCACAAAGGGCCAGCCGAAGACAATGTGCTGCGTGCTGCATTCACAAAACTTGCAACTAACTAACAAAAAGCAGCAGACAAAGGCCAAAAGCGGCACAGAGCAACGACTAAGCTTAATCGATAGCAAACACACAGCAACAAAAAATAACAAAAAAATACAGAAGTGATCTAGTTGTACCCTGTACCCAACTCTGAGCTGTTGTGACATTAAGTGCTTTTTATACAAATGTACATACAATAATATATATATAAATATAAAAATATATATATAAAAATAAAAAAATATATAAAAACAAAATGTCAGTTCTCAGTCTAAAGTTCTTAGCTTCTCTGGGATATGCTCTGAGGAGTTAAATATTTCATGTTAAATAAATTAAGTGTTCAATTTCTAAGTTTAATATACATATGATTAAAAACCCTAGTAGAAAATGTATATTTGTCAATTTTGGCACAGCTATGAGTTATCGATAATTTAAAATAAATGTTATATAAAACCTTCACTTCAAATTTATGTCTGTTTCTAGCTATTTCAAAGAGAAATTTAGGGAAGTGAAAAGAACTAATAATAATGCAATAAGATAAGTTTTATTCCAAGTCATTCTTAAAAAATTGATGGACAGACAGAAATCGGGGAGAAAAAAGAACAGTCTGGGCACGGAGTTGCCTAATTTTGTGGCTTAAATTAGCACACAAATTCATATACCCTCATTTAAGCAGCAATGAGTACAGGGTATAATAACAACAAGAAACTAGCAAATGTCACGCGCCCGCAACAGCTCAGCACGGCCGAGCGTTGTCAAGGTAAGCCCGGGCGTATGCGTAATGTGTTTCTTTTCTTTTTTTTTCAGTTTTTTGTAGGTGTGTGTACTTTTCGAAGGCACCGCTTAAGTGTGCAAATAGTTGTTGCAAGCAGCTGTCTGCATAGAGAGTTGCATAAATTACCGGCTAGTGTGGATTAAGGCGCCACACGGCCTGCTGCAGAAGTTGCTGTTGATGCTGCTGCTGACACAATTTTCGCTGCTGCAGCGCTGCGGTTCCTGCTGCAGGATACACACATACACACAGATACACACAGCCGGAACGAGACGAAGCCAGCTGCCTCGGCTGCAGCCGCAGTTCTGGCCAAAAAATTGTATTTGCTGCTGCGCCCGGGGGCTGTTGAACTGCACCAATGTGCCACACTGAAAGCGAGCTGAACTCTTTTTTGCTCCTTTCTAAATTTCTTTAAAAGTTGCTGTTGTTGTTGCAGTTGTTTGAATTTGTTGCTGCTGCTGCTGCTGCTACTGGCACATTTCGCATCTCACGTTTGCCAAAGAGACCAAAATGCGATATATGTAAGAAAGGAATTCTGGCAACTACAACAGCAACAACAATGGCCCGTCGCGGTCAGCAGCAGGTTCAAATGTCGGCGACCTGTGTCGCCCGCAGCCGCCGCTGCTGCTGCTCCCTTTCCTCTCGCTGCTGCGTGTCTCTCTCGCTCTCTTTCACTCCGTCCTGTACGTGTGCGCCCAAAAGTATGCAAAAGCTATTTAGCCTACTTTCGGTTGCCCGCTGCAGTTGTTGTTGTTATTATTATTGTTGTTGTTGCTGTTCGTGGTGGTGGTGGTGGTGGTGTTGCTGTTTCTCCTGCTGCTCTTATTATTGTTGTTGTCGCACGCATTGCATTCGCCGCACACTCACACAAGAACGCGCAAAATAATTTTTAATCAGTTGCAACAAATTAAAATGTATTTATTTAATTTCAATATCTGCTTTATAACTATTTCTTATTTAAATTAAACACTGTGTTATTGTTGTTATTTTGCAGTGTTTGCATATGTCTTTACTTGTGTGTGTGTGTGTTCGGTCATCTGTAGTAAAAATAGTAAAACACTCGCAAACGTTCGGCACTAAAAATAGGAGAAGCGCAACTAACGGCTTTTCATCCGCTGTTGTTGTTGTTATTTTTGGCTGCGTAGTTCGTTGCGAAGCTGGCGAAAGCGTGACACGCTCGTGCACCGGATAATGAAAGACTGCCGCTGTCGCTATCGCGGCCGCTGCACGAAAGCCTAGCCCGAATAACCCACTGGCCGAGTGCGGCGCACGAATGGCCGAAGCCGCAGCCGACGGGCGCTTCGGGTCGCCACGAAATTGGGACGCATGAGCATGAAACACGGGCATAGATAACAAACGTTAAAAGGCGCACAGGATAAGAAACGTTTTGGCAATGGAACACGCTCAGCACGATAACAGCATTGCGCCCTCTCTCTATCTCTCTATCTCTCTCTCTCTCTCTCTCTCTCTCTCTCTCTCTCTCTCTCTCTCTCTCTCTCTCTCTGTCTATTTTGCTATTCTCCTCACTCTGCGCTCAATGCAGCAGTTTCTGTGCGGCGCATTGTGTGGAACAGGGGGAGTGGATTGGCAGGCAGCAGAGACCACCCAGTTTCTTAGACAAGCAAGCGCGCAAGTTTCTGACGCCCATGTTAAGTCTATTGGAAAAGAGGTCTTGTTCATTATTTTTTCACATGTGCGCTACGCGAGTGGAGCATACGGGAATTGTTACAAAAAATGAGCATATATTAAAACAACTTGCGAATATCAAATTAAAAAAAAATTTATCAACAGCTTTCTTTATGTTGTTCAACAATCGAATTTTATGATTTGAAGCGAATTTAAACAAAATGTAAAAAATTAAGTTTTCGTGTAACAAAACTCTGCTACGTTTCTAGCTCTGCTGGGGTACTAAAACATTGTCATCCTATGTATAAGCACTTTTTTCTTACCTGTTTTTTACATTTACGAGCTCATAATTATAGAAATGTATGTCATCAATAAAGCTGTCGCCTAATTAACCCCAACTAAATTCCCCAAAATACGTCTTTGCAGTTACTTTTTAGTTTACTTTACGATGTTTAAATCAACTCTTGATTTATGATTTCCAATTAACAATAGTCATTTTTTAAAATAACTTTATTGCACTTGACCTATAGAAAATGGCTCCCTGCTCACTTTAAATCATCATAGTTACAGCTACTTATTAACACCAGTCAACACACCTGCGCTTTCAAGGTGTCTCAACCGCCATTTGGGTTGAGTTTTCGTGTCGACAAATGCTTTGGCTGCGACGCTGACGCAGCGCCTCAGTCGAACCCATAAAAGCTCGCAGAATATCATCAAAATAAATAAGCAGAGCGGAAATTAATAAGACCCAAAACTTCACCCTTGTGCAGACCCTTTTGCAACAAAACAACAAAGGGCGCAACAATACCAGCTATATCAACATTTACAACACCAGCAAAACGAATAAGGGAAAATGTGCGCAGAATGTATAAGAACGTAATACATTCTTATACCCTGCAATTGGCTTACACTGGCTAGTGAAAGTAGTTTGCTTGAGTCGATAAATCTGCCTTCTATATTGATTCTAGATCATGCTTTACATTTTAAATTATTCTGAAGTTTAATTATAAAAAATTATTAAAACAATGAACATTTTGGTTTTTTTAAAGTTTTATTTATGTAGTTTTTTATTTTAATCATTGTTTAAATCTACAAATACATTTACAGCGGAGGGCGAAAGAACAAAAAATTAAAAATGTTTACTCTCATGTTTTTGTTTTGTTTTCTTCTTCTTGTTGTTGTTGTTACATATTATATCGTATGCAAATTTTATACCATTTCTGCTTGTTTCCTGACAACTTGTCCAAGTTTTCGTTATATCATCGAAAGTTTTTAAAGAATTGTTTGCTTTCGTTATAAATATTTGTTGTTCGCATTATGAATTTAAATGGTTTTTGTTTTTCGCTTTAGTTTTAGTTTCACTTTCACATCAACAACAATATTCACGATGATGAACATTGTTATCATTATCAATTATTATTATTATTATTCAATATAATTTGTTAACAACTAATAATAATTTTGTTTTGTTTGTCATAACTAACATGCCATAATGCAATCCATTAATGCATCATTAATTTCAATGTCAATGATCATTAAAAAACATCATAAAATCATAAATGTAAGGATAACAAAATAAAAAACCAAACTAATTGAAAAGCAGCGGCGGTTTTTATGTCTCTGCAGTTGTGTGTGTGTGTGTGTTTTTGTGTGTGTGTGTGTTTTTGTGTGTGTGTGATGTGGGTGTGACTGACTCACTGACAGGCTGATTGACTTATTGTCAATGATTTTCGCATTTTTCACAACATTTTCAATTAGTTCAGAGCGCGTAAATTGTTGGCGTTTTTACTATTGCACTTTATTTTTTGTTGTTGTGCTTTTTTACCTGCCGCTAATCAGTCTGTATTTGTGTGAGTGAGTGTGCGTGTGTATATATGTGTGTTTAAGCGAAAGTTATAGACAGAAAAACGCAATACTGTTAGCTATTGCCTTGGGCTTGACCCCTATTTTAGGGTATGCTGTGCCGTGTAAAACATTACAAACATTTATATTGTGGCCGTGGCTGTGTTCTAGGCCCAAGCACCCAACAAATTAGTGGGTGTGTGTTGTGACTGTGTGTGTGAGTTTGAGATTTGTGTATTTGGGCTTAAAATGCACACAAAGCATAATATTAAAATTTTATGTTTTTATGGCTTTAATAAACTTTTACTCGTCATGTAACAAATTGTTAGCTGCTTTTTGCTTTTATTATTTTGCTATCTCGCTCTTTCTTCATCTGGCCAGCAGCCCAGCGGTTCAACGCCGCCGGCGAATGGGGTATGCTGCTGTTGCCGGTCAATTTGCCGCTCGGCGCGCACCAGTTTGGTAGGTTTCGTTATCGTAATTTGTTTGGTGTAAGTATTTGTATAGCTCCATTTATATAATCAAATTTTTTCCATATAATATATGTGTATATATATAAACAATTATTATTAATTGTGTTCTCTTTTTTTTTATTCTTTATTTTTTAATTTTTGTTTATTTTTTGCTTATTTCTGCATTCGCTTTTACTGCTGCCCCACAAATATTTCGAAATTTTCATAGTTTTTTTTTGTTGTATCTTTGCTTCTTCTCTGCTTATTTTGTAACTACGCTAATTTATTCATTTTTTGTTTTGTTTTTTGTTTTTGTTTTTTTTGTCAAAATTTTCGTTTTTTAGTTTTATTTATTTTTTAATTTCTCTAAACTTCTTATATAATTTGTCTCTTCATGCGTTGTGTAGTTTGTGGTGTGTGTGTTGGGTGTATGTGGGCTATGTTAATATTATTTATGTTAGTTGCGCTTTAGCTTTGCTTTTGTTTCTTGGCGCTGTTTGCGTTGTTATTGTTTTTTTTTTCATTATTCTTTTTTTTAACATTTTTATTAAATATTGTGGTTTATGCCGTTTGTTAAATAATTTTACTAAAAACTTGGTTGTTAGGTTATTGTTTGTGGGTTTGTTCTCGAAATTTGTTTTTTGTTGTAGATTTTACTTTATTTTTATTTAAATCTTATTTGTAGCTTTAATTTATAATTTAAATTTACTTAAACGTTTAAAATAATTATCGCTTGCATTTTTTGTTTCTTTTTTACTTTAAATAATTAAATTAAAATTTAAAACATATCGCAATATGTTTTATGCTATAGCTGTTGTTGTTGTTATTTGTTGCTATTGTTGCAAGAGCAGCTGAAGTTGTAGCCACAAAAGAATCCTCTGGTCGCTTAGGTTGCACTTGTGGTTGTTGTTGTGTGGCTTTTGTGGTAAATAAACAATTACTAATTGTTGCTTTTTTGCTGGTTGCATATGTGTGTGTGTATAGGTGTAAGTGTAGGTGTAGGATGTGTGTTGGTTGTTGGGTGTAGGTGTTTAATAGTATGTCTCCTGCTCCAACCAGCCGCCAGGGTTGCGACGCAAGTAGAAACGACGTGTCTCATCATAGATAAAGATGGCCAACATAAATGGAATGGCTGGGAACCACCAGACGAGTCTGCAACAAAGTAGTAGAACATCAAGTTAAGATTGGGCTACATTTTTTTGAGGCCACTCAGTACTCACTTCAGTGGGTACATGCGCAGACCCTTGTCCATGCCGGGGCAGTAGGACAGGAAGGCAGCCAGCACCGTTTCGAAAACGAGGCCAAAGTTCAAGGCCCAGTTGCGCATGCCCTGATGGAAAATGGAGTTACGACGCGTCTTACAGATGATCAAATCGGCCCACTGCACCACCACAATCGAAATGAAGAAGGCAGTGTGGCAGGTGTATTCCAAAGTTTTGCGATCGCGATAGGTCTAAGGAAAATTAAATTGGTATTAAAATATCATAAAATACAGTTGATCTCAAGAGCTTACCCATTCCTGACCGTACGAGTCAGTTAGATCGTTAACGGCCTTGGAGTCCCACATTTTACGGATGCCAAACAGTTTCATTGGCAGAAAACCGTTCTCAGCCATAATTACAAAGTACACAAAGAAACCAGCTGCTGCTTGGATCATGCCAATTTGTCCATAGGCCATGGAAATCAATCTGTTCAAAGCCGTTTGCAAATTGGCAAGCAAAAACAAATGAGAGGCAAACAAAAAGGTATTTAAAAAAGTGGCCTAAGGCATAAATTTTTTTTTTATTTTGTGTGGTATTTGTTGATGTTTTTTTTTAATTTTCTTAATATATTTCGAACGCAAGACAAGTCTTGGCGAGCATTAAAGACCGGGCATTGTTTGGAGCTATAAGCAATGCTTGGAGTTGCTCAAGGTTTTTGTAATCAATAAATAAATCAGTTAAATTAAGTAAAAATTTGTATAAAAGTTGACTTTAGGAGAAAAAATAACATTAAATGTTAAGCGGGGGTTAAAGATAGTTAAGGAAATAGGTAAAAAGTTGAAACAGGGCTGCAAACCGCTTTTCATATTTTTATTATCATATAGTGAACCACCAATCCAAACAGTTGGCTAACAACGAAAAAAAAAAACCATAAAAAAAAGATTAACACAATATCTATATATACTAAACTGAATTTTCATTTAAAATTGAAAAACTTAATTGGTTTGAAAGAAAAAGAGATTAAATATAAACCCTAGATTGGATTTGTTTGCAGCCAAGTTTGAAAATAACACAAAAACCCTGAACAATACCAGCTGCAGCGTCTCGTGCAGTTTTCATATTCAAATATGATATTTTTTGTTAATACTATTTTATAATTAGTAACTGTAAAAAATGCCATTTAACCTTTAAGCTCTTGTATGTATTAGACTTTTTAAGCAAATGAATGTTTATTGTTTAATTAGTTTTTATGGTATTAGACTTTACAATATATAGCGTGGATTGTGTTTTAGGCAAATTCTTTTGTTTTTTCTTTTTTTAATTTTTAACTAAAGCGCGCGTTCAATGTAAGCGTGAGAGCGGAAAGAATCGTTTTCTTTGTTTTTGTTTTTGCAATTTATTATAAGTTGAGGTGAAAAGCTAAGTTTCTTATGGTTAGTATTTGGGTGGGTAGCGTATTAAAAACATGCAATTAGAAATAAACTATGTACACACACATATATATAGAGTAACTATAGAGCTAAACATGCAATAGGTGTTTCAAAACTAAAAGCACACAGAATGGGGCAAGCAAATGCAGCTAAATCAACTGTTTTTCTTTTCTGGTTTTCATACCAGGTTTTTCATTTACTTACGCTTAAAGAAGTTTTGAAGGAAATCAAATTAAAAAACATATAGAAAAACTTACATATAAACATAAAAAACTAAATATACATACAGACATAGACTTAAATTAAGATTTTATATAATTAAAATAAAAGATATCCATAGTTGTTGTTGTCGTTGATAAGAACCGAGCCCACATAGAGACTTACTGCGACGTTGTTGCACTTGGGCACCAGACTTGGATTTGATACTGAATATATATATTTATATATAGGTGTATATGAGTGTATCATCTAAGTAGAACACAACTGAAGCATTATATTTGGTTTTTTGCTTATCGACTCGAACAAACTCAACTACTAAGTAACGCACTAACTGGGCTAAAAGTAACAGCAGTAAGCTTCGCTTTGTTGTTGTTGTCTGTTGTTTGTTTTTTTGCCAAGTTTAACTATGATTATGCATTATGTCTAGTCTTTGTTTACTTTTGTGTGTGTGTGTTTTGTTGTGTGTGTTTTTTCTTGGCTATTTATGCGCAGCATGTCCCATCACAGGTTCTAAAAGCGTTTCTTTTTGGCCAAAAACTATTTGGTAACATTATTTAATTGACAGATTGTGCGACTAGCACACAAACATTGATGCACATATAAAAATTTTTTGTTTTGTTTTTATAACGAAAAGTCTAAAAACAGTTAACACATAAACGGGAAAATTTTGAGAAAAAACCAAATTGAAAACAGTGACTACTACATAGACTTTTCTTTTAGAATTTCGAAAACACAATCGATATTTTAGTGAAAATTTAAAAAATTAAAAAAGTTTTCATCATTCCACATTGAGAGTTCAAAAAACAGGAGTTAAATGATAAATATGTAATATGGAATACTAATTCACCGATCAATAGATATAGAAGTTTCATTGTCTCGCAAAAGTTGAAGAAGAAAAAGGTAGACAAATTCAAAACGAAACAAACAAAAAAAATGCATCAGCAAACGAACAAACAAACGGGTTTTTATTAAACACTCTTGCATTCTAATTTTGTTACAGATTATGCAATGTGGCATCCCATAAGCTCTTTATATATTCTTAATCAGTGTGTTTCTGTACTATTATATGCTCTTAATGAAACATTGGTTATGTCCGTCTCTTTATTAAAAAGTCTGTCAGAGTAGTTCGGATCGAACTACTATATTATATAACTGTCACAGGAATTGTCGTTCAAATATATATTTTTTTTTAATATCTTATCTACAAACCTTAACGTGATAAAATATATAACAAATAACCAAACCCACAAATTACAAATTACAAAACTAGCTTGCATATAATTCTATCATATGAACAAATATTTCAACAACAACGGACTTTTAAAGTATATAGCTGCTATAGATACAAAAATCTGATAAATATATTAAGATATCGTATTTCTGCTAAATGTCTGCAAGGGTATTTAACGTTCGGCAGTCCGAAAAAAATTTGTTTTTTTAATTGGATTTTTTTGTATTTGTTTCTTTTTTCTTCTTTGGGGTTGCACTAAAATTCGTGTGTTTTGTTTTTCATAATTTTGTGGATTACTGGCCAAATTGAAAAAGAGTAGAGAGGAGGGATAATAAAAAAGGGGTGCGCGAAACACACACACAACTCAAACAAAGGTCAAACGTCAAATTGGAAATAGAAAAATAAGATATGGCTGCATGTTTGTTTCATTTTCTAGAATTTATAACTAAATAACTAAAAGTAAACAATTCTTAAAGTTTTTTGTTTTTGTTTTTTTTTATCCTTATCGTAATAGATTTGTCCTGACCTGCGGTTTACCAAGTTGTCGCGGTATGGATCTCTCGGCTGACGCTTCATAATATCGCTTTCGGCTTGCTCGTAAGCGAGTGAAATGGCCGGTATCTTGCGGTATTATTTTGGTATTATTTGTAAGTTTTTTTTAATGTATTTTTTTATTTAATTATTGTGCAAATGTTGCAAGTATCGTCATTTATTTTGAGTTTAATCAAAAGAAAGACATAATAAAAGTTTGAAAAAATGTGGGGGAAAATACGAAAAGGAAAAACTGGTTAAAGTTTACGAATAATTTCTTGCTGGCATTATGTATATAATAAATACTTGTTATATACTAAAAATATTAGATTTATATTTATATTCGCTAAGATAGTTTTCGTATTATTATATTATAGTAAGTACTTAGAAAGAGAGCGGGCAGTTGCATATATATCGTATATATGCATATATACTATATATATATATGATATAAAAAGAGCATTTTACACAGTGTTGCGAAGAGCGTGTCAAGTTGGTATTTCTTTGTATTAGTTTGTATTTTTATATTTTAGTGGTATTTGTATTTGTTTTTAGCTCCTGCGTACTTACGAAGCTAAAACTAAACTGGGCAGCAAAATCGAGCACCCGAGTAACAAAAAAATTAAAGAACGTTGATTTGTTATGGAGTTATAAAGAGAAGTACGTTGGAGTTGGTATATAGAATTTGCTTAGAGCTTAACTTGCACTAAATATTGCTTTGATGTATAAGTAAGTATATATATATATATATATATATATATATATATATATATATATATATATATATTTATAATATATATAATAAGTTAAGACTAGATAAAACTGGCGCCAGGTTAGGCAGTCAAATTGATGTGTTTGGTGGACTACAAATCAAAAGAAAATTTGATGAGTATTGATTTCTGTATAAGCGATTGATTGATTGATTGATTGATCAAGGTTCGTTAAGAGATTGGTGGTGCTTGATGAGTACGATTATGAAGAATTGTGAATAGATATTCAACTACTGCTAAAAATGCATTAAATTCGAGTTACAGTAGTTAGCGTAAGTAAGAGTATGATAAAAAATTACATAACTTGTAGACTAGTTTTATAGTTAAACCTGCACTAGCATAAGTTAAGTTTAGGTACTAGAGAAAAGTTGTCTCGAGTCGTTAAAGTATATATATAAATAGAAATCGAAATTCAAACACAAAATGTAGACTATCCAAATCTTCAGATGTAACTAAGGCAAATGTCGTTTTTCAGTCAATTGGGCCGTGGGCGAAACAACGAGGACTTACCTTCCAAAAGAGACTCGATTTATATCAATTAAAAGATATTTTATCTAGCACAAAAGAGTTATCTTAAGTTAATGATAAAAAAATTAGTGTTACAAGCAAAGAAATCAAAGGGCAGTAGAAAGTAGTTCTGTAGCACCGAAGATAATACAAATATATATATTATTTTAAGCAAGATTTGAAGAGAGACCAAAAGGAAAGCGGAAGAGTACGCCAAATTCGTATTGATGTACTTGTGAATGAGCTAAAGAGCAAAAGTGGATCGGATATACGATAAAATTACTGGCGCTTATTTCGCTCATTTTCGTTTTTCCAAGTGTGGTGCATTAATTCAGAGACAATTGCTTTTGCCAAGGAGGGATCGATCAGATATATTTATATACGTTTATACCAGCCGTTTAAGTAGTTGAGTTTTAGTTTTTCTTTGTGTTGTGGTTTTGACTTTGATTTTTGTGTTTCACATTTTTGTTGTTTCTTTGATAAAATTGAAGATTTGCAAAAATTAATTGAAATTACATGATAAATTTGTAGCTATAGTATAGATATATAGGTATATATTGAATACGAGTATGTATATATCATTATATCATTGCATAATAATTTAATAATAAAAGCGCAAATTACTTCAAAGATAACAAATACTAAAAGAAATTATATAAAAATAAATTAATTTAATAAAAAATTAATGAAACAGTAGAGAAAAACTGTATTTATTATGGCCTATAGCCCAGTAATCAAAATTCTGCTGTTAAAGAGCAAAAGATCTTGAAGTTAAAGTTAACTAGATCGACTTTAAGTGCTTTGGTATCAAAATCAATGTATATTAATTTGGGCTATAGATAAACACTATAGAAGAAATCATATATAGAGATAAAACAGATAAAACAAAATCTAGAAAAACGTCAACGTTACTTTACTTTAAAATATTTAACTAGTCGAAAGTTGAAGATACTCAAGATAAATAGAAAAGATAAATAAACATTGAAGAACATAAAACATGTAACAAAGATAAATAGAACTCTTCCAAACATTTAACATAAAATATTAAAAGAAAACAATTTGGAAATAGTAAAGAAACTAGAAGGTAAATAAATTTGTAAAAAATTAAAAGCAAATACAAAATAAAACAAGTAAAAGTAATTAAAAGCTAAAGAGTATTTGAAGCTAATTGAAAAATTTTTTAATTTTAGTAGTAGACAAAAGTAGATCGAAGTAATATATCTTTAGAGACGCAGCTTTTAAAATATTCTTGAGCGAAAAAACGTTTTTCGAAATTTTACTTTATATGAAATTTAAATTTAATTTTGTGACGAAAAGAAATGTATTTATTTATTTGCTGTGTTTGCATAGAAGAGAATTGTTGACAAAAAACGATTTTTGTTGTTGTTCATTTGCAGCTCACTTTTACTTTTACTTTGCTTTGTGTATTTTTATTTTCATGTTTCAGTTTGTTGTTGTTGTTGGTTTATTTTTTGAGCAGCACAAAGAAAAACTTTACCTTTCGTTGACCAGCTTATCTTGAAAGGGATTCCTGGGCTGGCGTTTCATAATATCAGATTCAGCCGTCTCATAGGCTAACGAAATGGCTGGCACCTATGCGTGCGAGCATAGTTGAATAGTATTGGAATAAAAATAAATTAAAAATAAATACGATAAATTATGGAAAATTAAGTTTTTTTTAACTCTCTGCCTGTCTCTCAATTTTCTTCTCCTGAAAGATGGGCAATGGAAATACGACAACGACCGCAAAAATCCGTGTAAATACCGGGCATAAAACCTTTGACAACTTATTAACAAATAGTTAAGAACTTAAGAACTGGCTTAAAGCTAACTTAGATAGCTGTTAGATGAGCTCAGATACAGTTGGGTTTTGAGTTGAGGAATTTGGGTGAGTAATTGTGTTGTGAGAACTTAAATAATTTAAAAATATAAAAAACAAAGTATATTAAACTTAAATTTAAAAATTGTTGTAATTTCAAAAACTTCCTTATAATTTTAACTTTTTTGAAATTTATTTTATACTCTAGGTATGCTTTGTGACTAAGATTTTTTTTAAGCTACAGATTTTGTGTGCAGTTATTTTTGATATTTGCTGAAACTAGATTTAATGCCAATCAATAGATGTAAATGCCAAATATTTATGTAAGTGAAATTAATTTTTGCAATGTTAATTTGGTTAATTTTAAACAATTTTGTTATGTTTTACAGAACGCAAAAAATATGTATAGAATAATGCCAATAATTCAGCAAAATATGTATAATTAAGGAAGGGGTAAAAACAAAAAAAATTATAAAAAAAAACTGGTGTAACAATTCAGCAGTGAGTTCAACAAAAAATATAACAGGTACAACGCACACCAATTAACATTTAGAGAGAATTAGAGGCGAATTTTTTCACCTTTTTTTTTGAATCAATTTACACATAGGCAAAATGTGGTGTGTGCGTGTGTTTGTATGTGTATGTGTATGTATGTGTGTGTTGGCCAATTGAAAAAAATGTTGTTACAAGAATATTAAAAAAACGAAAATAAAACGGTGTTCAAAAGTTTGAGAAAAAAATGTACAGAACTGATGAATGGACCCAGAATGTCAAACTGGTTAAGTGAATGACAAGAGCTAGTATGAAACGATCTATAATGATAATTATGTACGATAAAATGATTGTAAATGACTTAACGTGAGGTGTGCTACAAAAATGTTGACGAAATGTTTTATGTATATATTATTAATAAGTAAATGATAAGCTTAACAGTTAGTTTCTTTTAAACCATAAAATTATGGAACGACTTGTTGGTTAGTATTTGCGCTGCAAGTTTTGTTGTAGTTGTTTTTGTTTTTGGTATTTTTTAGTTTGTTTAACGCTTATGCTAATTACAATCCAGCCACATACAGAGACATCGATTAGTTATAGTTTATGATGCTTCGCGCTTTTCTTTTTTTAAAGAGTTTAGTATTTTTTCTTTAAGTGTGCAAATGTGTATGAGTGTGTGTGAGTGTGTGTGTGTGTGTCTGGGGGAGGGTAGAAATTGACTTGATTGGCACCTTGAGTTCACTAATTTATCGTTGAATGGGTCACGTGGCGGACGCTTCATAATATCGGCTTCGGCATGTTCGTAGGCCAATGATATGGCTGGCACCTAGGTTGTGGATTATTGCAGTTGGTAATATTAGCAAAACGTTTTACAATTCGGTTTTCAATGAGGTTACATATACAGAGCATATGTGTGTGTGTGTGTGGGGCTTTCTTGCTCAATCGCTTGGGAATACAAATATAAAGAGTAAAGTTAAGAAAGAGTTTCTTAAACTACATAGAGTTTGTAGCCTAAAACTGGCTGGTAAACTGGCTTGCAACTAGCTGGCAAGCCTAATAGTTTAATTACAGCGTACTCGTGCGCTGTTTACCTCTCGTTGACTAGATTATCCACTGCGGGATTGCGTGGACGTCGCTTCATAATGTCCGCCTCGGGTCCCTCGTAGGCCAGCGATATGGCTGGTATCTGCCACAGCAGGCAGCACGATTTACAATTCATAATTTCAATTGACAATTCAATGAAAGTTATACAATGGATAGTAAACTTAATAAGCTACCTGGCCTTGACTTGAAATATTAAACTTAACTTGCTCAAAACAACTTAGCTATATGATTAGTTTTGGGTACGATTCCTAATCGGGGCGCGGAGCCAAACTTACCATGTCAGTGCCCAAATCGATGCACAGAATTGTGACTGTGCCCAGTGGCAGTGGTATATCGCAGAGAATGAAGGCCAAGAAGGGTGAGATTTCGGGTATATTAGAGGTCAGGGTGTAGGCAATGGACTTCTTCAGATTGTCAAAGATCAGACGACCCTCCTCCACGCCAGTGACAATGGAGGCAAAGTTGTCATCCAACAAGATCATGTCAGCGGCCTGCAAAACAGTCAGAAAAACGAATTAATAGAGTCCGATTTATTTTCATCGAGTGCACACGCACCTGCTTGGACACGTCGGAGCCGGCTATGCCCATGGCAACACCAATGTCCGCCTTCTTCAGGGCAGGCGAATCGTTGACACCGTCGCCGGTGACAGCCACAATGGCTCCCATGCGCTGGCAGCCCTCGACAATGATGAGCTTCTGCTGGGGCGAGGTACGGGCAAAGACGATCTCAGTGTGATAGCGCAGAATCTCGTCCAGCTGCTCATCGGACACATCACGCAGCTCGGCACCGTGGACAACGGCGGCCTTGGCCTCACGCGGGTTGACCTCGGCGACGGGGATGTTCAGGCGCTGGGCAATATCCTCAATGGTCTCGTTACCCTCGGAGATGATGCCGACAGACTTGGCAATGGCCTTGGCAGTAATTGGATGATCGCCGGTAACCATGATGACCTTGATGCCAGCCGAACGGCACTTGGCCACGGCGTCGGGGACAGCGGCACGCGGGGGATCAATCATGGACATGAGGCCAACGAATCGGAGATTATCGATGGGGAAGTTGATGTCGTCGGTGTTGTACTTGAACCCGGTTGGGTACTTGTCGGAGGGCAGCATGAAATCACAGAAGCCGAGCACACGCTCGCCAAGACCACCGAGCTCCATGTAGGCATTGTTGAACGCCTCCTTCATCTCCTCATCGAGCACCTTCTCCTTGCCGTTGATAAAAATGGTCGAGCAGCGCTCCAGAATGCGCTCCGGTGCGCCCTTCATGACCAGCAGCATGCGTGGATCGTTGGGGTCCTCGCACTCGTGAATGGACACCTGATATTTGTTGGTCGAATTGAACGGCACCTCGGCAATCTTGCGATTGCGCTTGCGAATATTCATCACGTCGCCCAGGGCCAGTTCCATGCACTTGAGCAGTGCCGCCTCGGAGGCGTCGCCGCTGACCTCCTTCTTCAGGATTGGCACGCCGTCCTGGCCACCTTTGAACTCGGCACGGTTACAGAGAGTGGCAATGCGAGAGAGCGCCTTGAATCCAGGGCTGGTTCTATCGTATTGAACACCCGACTGATCCTCAGTGGTGTCGGCCTCAATGATCTGGTTATCGAACCACATATGGGCGACTGTCATGCGGTTCTGGGTGAGTGTGCCGGTCTTGTCCGAGCAAATGGTGGAGGTGGAACCCAGGGTTTCGACGGCCTCCAAATTCTTGACCAAACAGTTCTTCGATGCCATACGCTTGGCGGTCAGGGTCAGGCACACGGTGACCGTGGCCAGCAGACCCTCGGGCACGTTGGCCACAATGATGCCGATAAGGAAGATGACGGCATCCAGCCAGTGGTAGCCCAAAATGAAGGCAATCACGAAGAAGGTAACGCCGAGGAACACAGCGACGCCGGTAATCAAGTGAATGAAATGATGGATCTCCTTGGCAATTGGTGTCTCGCCGGTATCTAGGCCGGAGGCCAAGCCAGCAATGCGACCCATTACGGTGTGATCGCCACAGCTGATGACAACACCCTTGGCAGTGCCCTCGACGGCATTGGTTGAGAAGAAGGCCAAGTTTTTGGTCTCCAACGGATTCTCGTGAGTGAACTCGGCGCCACGCGATTGCGGCTCCGATTCACCGGTCAGCGAAGAGTTATCCACCTTGAAATTGCGCGCCTCGATGATGCGAATGTCGGCGGGTATGCGATCACCGAACTTTACCTCAACCACATCGCCCAGGACAAGGTCCTCGGCGCGCAGCGTCAGTTTCTCGCCCTCGCGTATAACCGTGGCAAACTGGGGCACCATGTTCTTGAACGATTCCATAATCTTGGAACTTTTCGATTCCTGCAAAGCAAGTTATCCCAGGAGTTAAATTATTCAAAATAAAAACATGAAAGAAGTCTGTTCGGTTTCCTAGCTCACCTGGTAGTATGAGAAAATGCCAGTCACAATGACGACAGCGGAAAGTACAATACCCAGATACAAGTTATCATCAGCGGGCTCCTCGCTGGTGGTGGCCTGAATCGAATAGGCCACGAAGCAAAGTATAGCACCGATCCACAGCAGCATGGCGAAGCCGCCAAACAGATTCTTGCAGAACTTTACCCATTCGGGCGTCTGCTTGGGCGGTGTGAGTGCATTGGGACCATCTCGTTCCAAATTCTCCTTAGCCTTGGCATGACTCAGACCCTAAGCAGGAAAAGATTTAATAAGGCCATGAATAGAGAGATAATGATGAAGCAACTCACATTCTCGGGATGTGTCTGAAAGCGCTGATACATCTCCTCAGGAGAGATTTTATGATGGTCAATATCCAACTCCTGTTTGAGATCATCCAAGTTCTCCTTCTTAGCTGCTTTGGCCGGCATCTTGCGTCTTGACTGTGGGCATTAAGTAATTTCAATTAAAATACAAATTAGTAAGGCATTTATAGAAAGGTTATGCTGCGTATAACCCAAAAAAAAGCCGACACAAAAATCGATTTACTTCATGCCATTAACCGCAGTGTTAGGACCCGTTTCAAACTCTATATAGATTTCTATTATAGATTGCAATATCAGATGAGAGCATAGACCATTTACCCGTTCATAGTGTTTCACAATAGAGAGAATAGATCAGCTAGATATATATTTGCCGCACATACTTCCAACTTACCAGTTGACCCGTTCAGTTAGTTCTATATATAGGTATCCATGGAATTATTCTAAATAGTCGTAATTGCTAATGTGCAGCGAGCGTGAGAATATTTGTTTTGCTGCGCTCTAATCTAAGCTAAATACAAAACATACGAAAAAAAACAAAAAAACAAATGCGGTGCATGCAAAAATATAAACTTCGCGTTTTTAGTCGCGCGCAAAACGCGCCGTATGTGAATGTCACGTAAAATGAATGAAAATGTTGAGATACAAAAAAGTTCATAAAATTAAATTAAAACGAAAATGCCACAGACTAATATCAACTAAAACTGTATTTAAGTAGCTACAATAAAAATGTTTGCTTAAAAAAGGTAATAAAATTGCAACATTTTAAGTCACAAAATCGCAACGAATATAAATTTAGTTAGAATCCATGCACACTGACCTCACAGAACTTTTGAATAGTCTTGAAATAATTATAAATAATTTTATACTAGACGTCTATATACATATACAGACAAGCCAGCTGTCGTCTAGTCTAGTCGCTAGTCTCTGACAAAAGTACTATAGACTTCTTTATCTATTAATTATTTCTTGTTTTTTTTTTTTTTGTTTCCTATAATTAGCTTTGTGTGACGTCACAAGTGCACATTGTTGAAATGATTTAGAAAAGCCCAAAACTGGTTTAAACGAGTTCAATTTAAGAGCTTAGCTAGCTCAACAGGTTGAAAATTCGGTGAAATACATGGTTGTTGACAAGTATAATAAATACAAAGGGCTTTTTTTTTTGTTAACACTAAAATAAAAATTTACGTGCTCAGAATACTAGTTAGCAGACTACTACTTGATTTACAATAGTATATATACCGCTATATAGTCCATATTTATGCTTATTATTTTATACTGAAAGGTCTGTGCTATATTTAAACTGGGCGATCTTTCGATGATTTCTTTCAAATGTCAAGCGGCAAATAATATTGGAAGCATGCCCAAAATACGTAAACATAAATAAATACATGAATATGAAATGTAATTGCAAAAGAAAAAGAAGAGATGTGTGTAGAAAAGCGGAGAATGTTTAGTAAAAAAGAAAAGCAAAAACCCATCATGAAAAGAAATTATAGCAAAAAGATAATAATAAAATTGAAATTTATAAACAAATCGATGAAACGATGCGAGTGCTTTTTTTCTGTATACACTTTGTATTCACATTTTTTCATGAGTTTGCACGAATGAGTATGAATCTGAAAAAAAAAATAAATAAATAAAAGAACAGTTTACCTTGAAGTGGCCATCGGCTGTGCGATTGTCGTCATCGGTTGCAATAACCGTGGCGACTCGATAAGAGTCCGCTCTCCCAAGCTGCGACTGATTTGGGTGTTGGTGGTGTAGGTGGTGTTGGTGGTTTTTGGATTTGATTGATGATGTTGATTGATGATGAACAGGAAGAGAGACAAAACAAAACGTAACAAACAATGGCAAAATAACAAGACAACGAAACAATCATAAACTAAGAACATATACATACTATCGTATATTATGATAATGCATGGCATAAACGAATCTTATTAATAAATATGCATTAAAATTAGTATTTAACTAAAGATGACTTACTATGTATACAAATACGTATAGCTAAATATAGTATGAGTTTGTGGCTTAGCATGAATCAGTGGCAAATAAATTATACTGGAAAATAAAATCAGGACTCATATGTGGACAATCGAAAAAAACGACTATGAATCATGTTCGTTTGGAAAGGGGGCGAGTTACAGCGGCGCATGTGCCGCAGCTTGGAAGGCAATTGGAAAGCAAATTGATTTGCGGTCCGCCAACAATAAATAATAATACCCTACTTTGAGCGTTTGCCTCTGACGTCAATAATGGGTTTAAATAGAAATACTGAGCAAACATAACGACCCGGATATTTATCAGCAAAAGAAAACGAGAATCAGAGACGAGTGAAAAATTATGAATAGAAAAAAAAAATATTGTTATCTTTGAATGGTTCAAAATTTAATATTTATCTATAAGTTTTTATATAACAACAACAAATTTTGATCCACTTGTTTCTATTCAGTTGATATAGTGATGTGTTCCGATGTAAAAAGATTTTGCTTTTATATTAGGACGCATAAAGTGACGCATTTAATTGCAAATTTTGGTCTTTGGACAGAAAATTTGCTGATAAGATATATTGAAAAACCAAAAAGATTTTTATACAAAAACTAAATTATCGACCAATTGTTCTTATTACAACTATATAGTGTAGTCATCCTTTTAGGTTGCCTTCAATATTTATATTACCCGCAGCAAACTATGCCAAGTATCAGCAAAATAGTTTTCAAACTAAGAGACTTGTTTATATGAAAACAGACGGACATGGTTAAATCATCTGTACCGTTGTTACAAATCAATTCAAAAGAATATAAACGTTATGGGCACGGGCATGATTATTAGGTTTTTTGAGACAAAATGAAAATACCCTCTACAAAGGTATAAAAACTAATAATAATACACACAAACAGATATTTACCTCAACTATATGGGGCTTTGAAAACTCATGCAAAATGGAAGAGCATGCCAAGTAATTAAACAAACAGAGAGCGTAAACGAAAACGGGAACGAATGAGAGAGCTACAGCAAGTATAAAGATAAGTTTCGTATATATATAAATATATATATATATGTGCATATATATATATATAATTTTGGCGTGGGATCATTGTGCCGATCTAAGCAAACCTGTCGTGCGTTCGCTTTGGACGCCGGCAACGCTCGTCGAGCATAAAATCAAATATTATTCACTTTGTTTGGGGTTCGATTATTTATTTATTGCGAGTTGTTTTTTTTTTTTTTTGATTTTCTTGAGGAGGTTCATTGGGCTTTCGAGTTATAAAGTTGGGCATGAAATAAATCTTGAAATCTTTGCGAGCGAATGGGAGCGCAATTTATAAATAGTTGTTTCAAAAATTCTGCTTACGCACTTTTAAAAACTCTGCCTTTTAATTTGATTTGCCTGGGGCCTGAATTTATTTTGCGCACAAATTGTCAGATCTTCTTTAACTATATTGCTGATATTTACGTATGCTAAACAATCTGCATGAAAAGAGGGTCGGAAATTTATAAAATATGTTAGTTTATTTATAGCTTAAATATTAAATTAAACTTAGTCAATAGGCTTAAATTAGTGCAAACAATTGTTAACATATGCTGGATACACTCGAAGAAAATACTAAGAATTTTATGCTCAAGTTTAGACGTAAAAATACAGCTAAGAAAGTTAACAACTTCAAATAAAGACTTTGTAATTATGAAGACAATTTCAAACTTAATTTAAAAATATTCCACACATTTTACCCCGTTTAAACTAGAATTTAGAATTTTGCTTAGGCTCCCACAGATTGATAAACTGGCGCTAATTTATATTTTCCTAAACAAATTAAATTAATTTAAAGGTGCCTTTTTTTTGTTTCTTTTGTCTTTTGGTTTTTGTTTGTTGCGTTTCATGGTTCGATTCATTTGAATTCAAATTCGCGAGCAGCCGCAAAACGCGTCACGCGGCCATTGAAAGCCGCGAATTGTTGCAAAATGGTGACGAAACGCAGCATGTGAAACATGTGAATCGGCGGCCCGAGAGGTTCGAGTGCTCGAGAGCTCGCTCGCTAGCTGGGCCAAACAATTAGAACGCGCTGGGGAGCTGTCATTGGACTGGGGCTCAGGATGTTTGGGATATAAATCAAAATGCGACAATGGCCAGTTGACACACAGAGAAGTTTACATAACGCGGCCAATTAAGTGCTCAGACACAAAACTATCGCACAGATACAAATGTATCTCAATGCTCGTTTGTGCTTGCAACGGTTTCCCCAACGTTGTTTCAAAGCATTTGGCGCGCACTTTTCTCGCGCAAAGCATTTGCCATTTGAACTTGAATATCAATTTACAACAAATAAGAGCAGTTATCGGATGCAAAGGCGAGAGTGAGATGAAAAAAAGAGAAGAAAAAAGAATTGACAGGCAGAACACAGAACACGGCACGCTAATTGTTCAATCAATGCAAAATGTATCTATACATACTATACAAATGCTTTATACGTATATGAGTATATATACACGATATATACTATATAAGTACGTGCCCAAAAAAGAGCAAATTAAGCCACACAATGAAAACGACAATTGTAAACAATTTCAATTTCCATTTCAGCTTAACGAAAGTGCATATAACAGCAGATTTGTATCTCTCTTCCTCTCGCTCTCGAAGTGCGGTTTAAACCAGTCTAAAACTAGAACAGAACAGAGCCCAGTCAAAGCTGCGACAGGTGCTCGCACTTATCAGTGCATCGCTCGATCTTTTAATGGAAACTTAGATCCTAATCGAAGCTGTTTTCAAACCAGTTACAGTTCATGTTTAATATGAGTATTTTATTATTGGGAATTTGGGCTTTATGTCAAGCATTCAGACCTGTTTTTTTAGAACAACCCCTTGTCAAAGTTCTCGGAAACACGTTTTTGTGTAAACAACTTCGAGCTGTTACGTACGCTGTTTTTTACTGTTTTTTTTTTTTTTACCTAAGCTCAACTTTGGGAAAGTTACTTTGTACCTAGTTTTAACAATTGAATGCTAATTGTTCGCATCTTTTGTCTGCTTCTTCTTTTAACCAATTCTCATTCGTTTATTACAATGCTCGTTACGTCAAGTTACAATAAACACATCTCAGCAAAACATCTTAATCACTTAACATGCCAAAAAGGTATTATTAGAGCGTAACAGATATATACGAGGTATCTAGGTAGTGAAAATTCCTCAAATATTGCGCTACGACAATGTAGGGGGGTGGGGAAATTCAGACATTAGACAAAGCTTATTACGATCGCTTGACAAATATAACCAGACAAAAAGAATAATAGAATATAAACAAATTCTTTGAAAACTAAAAACGAAATTTCCAAATTTAGAAACAGTTCTTGGTTATAATTTTTCGTTTTTAAGCATATTTTTATAAAAAATTTCTATAAGTTAAATTTAATTATAGCTATCTTTAAATATTTCTTTGGAATAATAATTTGTTTGCAAATTAACTGGTCCTCTGGCACCTAATTATTTTAACACCTTAAATGGTTTAAAGTTAAATTTAAAAAAAATAAAAAAATCTTAAACATTAATAAAAAGTAGTTATAATAAATTACATGTGTGTATGAAAAATACATGTTATATCTGATTTTGTTAGAATCTTTTTCTTACCCACCTGAGTACTCATGATGTCTGCAATATGATGAAACAACAGTAAAAACGTGTAACAAATTAAAAAATAATCAACGAAGACAAAAAGTTAAAAACACCAAACAATTAAATAAAACTAAATAAAAACGGCGCAAAATAAACTGAAATAAAATAAAAAAAAGAAATAAGAACAAATTTGAAAGATAAATTAATGATTTTTGGCTTATGCAACAATCTGCAGGCAGGCCACAAAAAAGAAGAAGAAGAAAACGACCCTGGAAAGTGGCAGGAGCCAGCGCAAGGCGGCGAAGCAGCAAGTGGACCGCATTGGCTGCAAAAGCCAATGGAAGCAAAAGGCAGCGCAGAGAGACGATATGGAAATATTGGAAATAGCAGCAGAGCTGGAATAGAAACTGCAGCCAGCAGCAGAAGAAGGATGTGAATAATGGCACATAGGCAAGAGCAGCAATGGAGAGCGTGAGAGGGAGAGAACGCGCGTACAGAGAGCGCTTGTTTTTCGAAATTGAGTGCAATGGCTAGCAGTTCGAAAAAGAGCACCATCAAATGCTGAGCGCACAATATGTAAGGGCTATGCGAAATGTAATATAAAAAAGAAATATTTTTGTTTTTTTTTTGTATTATTTTTTGTTGTCCAAGATGCTTTTGAGTACTTGTCCGTTTCTGTTTCTGTGCTATGCTTTGGCAGCGCACCGAATTATGAAATAACCAACAACGGGTGGTCGCTGCCGCTCCCGTAAGCCCCCCAAACCTGCCGCCCAGCTAGGGGGGTTCTATATATACATATATAGGGGCTGGCAGGCACCCATTTGGTTTTTTTTTTTTGGTGGCCAGGAAATTACTGCTATTCCAAAATGAAATCGCCGCAATTGAATCTAAACGATTTCATTGCCACAAAAAAATAGAAGGAAAGAAAAAAACGTACGTCAGCGCTACACAAATTTAATGTGCACACACAGAGAGACGGACGGACTCACGGACAGTGGAACGGCTATATAATATGCTTGGCAAATATACAGTTATACATGCAAATTTATCTATCGTAAAACTAAATGTCAAATCAAATTGCAATTACGCTCTTAAATATAACATCAGTTGGGAAAAATCATTACACACACACACACGTATTGAATAAACTCAGATAATGTTTGTTTATTGCAGAATTGCAATTTTCACACATTCCACCAGTATATACACACATACATACAAATATATATATATATATAATATATATATATATATATATATATATCACATACGTATCCATTACGGCTGGGCATGAAGTTTTGGAAAATCGATTTTGTACAAGGACGTTGTCGTGGGCTTTTTTTCTTTTTTTTTTTTTGTTTGGTTGTAGCGTGTTTCTAGGCTTATTCGCTGCAGTCGCAAGCATAAGAACAGCAACAACAACAAAATAATAAAAGGTAAGCAGGTAAGTGGAGAGTTCTTGTTGGGTTCTTGTTTTCTCTACCTTTTACACGTCGAGTGGTATTACACAATATTTTCCGCGTGTAGCTGTCGTAGCTGGTGCGGTGCGGGGGGTGTTTCACAGAAAACTACCCCGTTTAAAAACTTATTTTTGCACTAAAAACGCTGCTTCTTTGGCGCAACAACAATTATAAATCACACACACGGTTTTTTTAACACTCGTTAAGCTGTAAACAGCTTAAGAGTTTGGGTTTTTTCTTTCTTTTATTCTTATATGTGTATATATTCGTATCCTGTGTGCTTCTTCTTTGGCTTTATCGATGCACAGTTATTGTGTAAGCAGCAGCAGCACCAGCGCAACGCAGGCGACGGCGGGCAGAGCGTAGCTGTAGAGCTGTACTAGTACTGGCACACTGGCTGTACCACCCGACAGAGAGACGAGAGCTCAGAGTAGCTACTACAGTTAGACCGACCTTCCCAGTTCGGTAACAACGCTCGACTGAAAATTTTCAGCATGCCGCGAGTGGTTAAGCTTTCGTTTAGCGAAAAGCAAAAAATTCTATCATGCCGTCCCACTGCGGCGTCGAATTCGAACAACCGCTCCGAGCTTTCGTCTACCAGATGTTTCGCTTTTACCTACATACTACCATCCGCTTGTGCATATGTGTGTACGTACGTGCATATGTACAGCGTAGTGGCGGCATTAGAGAAGCTTTTCGAACTCTCCCACAACGCAATCGAATGTATGGCAGTGTGACAAGTGAGGCAGGCAATGGGCAGAGCGTGCACTGTGGTGCGAGAACTTCGAAACTGGAGCAGCCCTACGCGACTGTAACTGAGACTGAGAGAGCGGCAGCTGGTGTGCGCAGGAATGTATGTCAGTCAGGCGATTTTCGAGCCAGTTCGAATTTGCATGAATTGTATAAGCAGCAGCAGCACCAAGAAACGAAAGGAAAGCGTTTGATAAAAGGCCACAACTATTTTTTGAATTTCGGCATTTACTTCTAATATTTGTCATGTCCTGGCTTTTAATCGCTTATCGAGCGTCTCGGCCAATGACGTCACTTCTTGCGCCGAGTGCTGTCAATTATTCATAAGTATGTCAAACAGTTGAGGACAACTTCCCCCAAGGCAAATCTCCACAGCGCGTTAAACGAAATATAAATGTCAGCAGTTACTTTTTTTATAGGCGGGGGTTCGAGCGAGGACATCTTTCGGTTGGCAGCTATCTCAAGTGGTGCAGTTCTATTTCGGGTGCTTCAGCTCGATTACGAATACGAGTAAGTCGTAATTACACTAACTGTCAGCAGCACGCTCACACACACACACACACACACACACACTCTCGCGCACAGTAACACAAAACCCAAACAGAAAATCAATAAAGATATTGCAGAGAAGAAAAATACTCGCTAACAGGGTTCCATCGCGGGTGGCAGGGGTAAGGCCTAATTTAGATACAGTAAAAGCTGCTTAGCTGAAATTAAACCCAAAAAAAATTCTTGAAGATGACTTACAGATTTGCGGTCTGTGACAAGTGAAAGGCATCTAGATAAGTAAATGAGATAAGTAAAAAAGTCGGAAAGTATTTAAAATATTATGCATCCAGTACAGTAGTCGCTCGCATATTGAAACAAAACTGTTTTAATTGATTTTAATTTACAACAAAATCGAATTTCCGAAAATAAAATGTATGAAAAAATATACTATATTTTAAGTTAACTTTTTTTATCTTAATTTAAATACTGGAGAACAGTCTGTTCAAAAGAGCCAAGTTTTACCTCTCGACAATTGTATGAAAGTTTTAATATTTGAAAAAAGAAAGGTCATGAAGAGGAAAATTTAAAAAATGTAAGACTATATGGTATAGAGATTTGAAAACAAATTTTAAAAAAAGTATGTAGTATGATAGACCTGATATACAACAGGTTTAAATTGTAAGCCATGAGAATCCTTTGCTAAGAAGCTAAAATTCAAATTCCCGGCCAAATTTGAATGCAGTCTTAGCTCTTTCTTATACTTATATTGTTTTACAAACTCTTTACGCTGTTTAACTTAAGTTCATTTCAAATTTAACGTGTTCTGCTTGGCCAGTTTTCACTGTAGCTCACTTAAGGCCAGGCAAATAAACAAACAATAGGCGCACTGACTTTAAGTGGCCAACGCTGCCGGCGCTCCGGGCCAAAAAGAGCCTTTTCTTTGTCCTCCATTCTAATATACAACTTATGTAATGACACGACACAGCACTTCGTATAATGTGTGTGTGTGTGTGTGTGTGTGAGTGAATGTGTGTTCGTTTGGTGTATTAACTTTCAGTACGATGTTGCAGCAGTGACCCCAAAACGAGCGCCAGCAACAAAGAACCCCTATTATACCCGACACTGCCCCACACTCCCCCCGTTAAGTAACTCGTGCAAAGTTTCTTATGTAAATAGTCGATAGTTGGCAACGATGGCCGAGTGCGATGAATTCAGCTGATAAATGGTCAACTGACAAGGCGCCTATCGTTGGCCATTACATTCACCAGTTTGACGTAGACAGTTCGATGGATTATATATACTATAAAACGCATATCTATAATGTGGGCGGCATGAAGTGGGTCGCCCTGTCATTCATCATATTCGCATTGCTTTTGACTTATTGTTATTGTAATTTAATTACACATTTGTTGATAGGCGCGCCAGGTTTATATAGATATAGCAAGATATAAGTATGTATGCTATATATGTACATATATAGGCAGGCCGACTTGACGACAGCTCAATTTAAGGGCTGCCACTTTGTGCCACGCCTGCCGCACGTGTTTGGGGCAAACGAGCCTCTCTGAGCTGGTGATAAAAGTGCGATGGCACTCAAAACAAGTTGAAGACGAACTAGTAACGGAAAGAAGAACTATAATATACCCTCTACTATACACATTAATGCTACATATATATTTAAAGCATATATTTTGAGCACATATTTAAGCATATATTTAAGCTTATATTTTGATTACTAAATTTGGTAGCCCCAGATGCTCATCTAATCAACTCGACTGTTATTAGTATGTATGCAATATGCAGTTTATAACACACCTGGCACTTAATGCTTACAGGGTATCTAAAGCCGACAGCGCATTGGCTGGCCACATAAATATTTGGAAAATCAATAAGCATCGACGGGCCCATGAAAGCAAATGCTGTGAGACGCTGAATACGGTATATAATATCGAGCTATGTCGTATTATATGGCCAATTATGACTTTTAAGCTAAGCAAATATGTGTGCAGCACAAAAGGCAACATTATTGCAGCAACAGCCTTTTGCTGATCTAAACAATTTGCGTCGTTCTCCATACCTCGCTAAACTTTCAGTAGTATTTGAAGTCAGGGATGTTGGATGTTCCTATGTTGGAAATCTTCATTGGGCTGCATTCGCACATTACGTATACGCCGCATTGTCGTGTGAAAAGCGTGCAACTCGCATTGACGGGCCGCAGCGAAAACTGAACGAGCTTTGTTAATTACCACAACAATTGCAACAATTATTATTAGGAACTGTAGAAGCTGTTTTGTCTTTTTATTTTCCAATCAAAAGCTTCATAAATATCAAAGTCAGTCGTCGCATAATCGCAAATTTAAAAATCAAGCATCAAAAGTTAATGTTTTTCTTAAACATGTCAAATAGACAGGACTGAAAATGAACATTGTATATAAAATGCATAAGCTTAAAATCCATATTACCATAACTTCACCTAACTCGATTTTAGTAGAAAAAAGTCCCCAGGAATTGAGTGAAGAATTAATCTATAATCTATGATGGGTTAATATACTTAATAATCAAGCTAGCTAACTTCACAACAGGAGAATTAAGTACACAAATATTTACATAGATTCTTGGAGCTTATGACAGTATAGTAATTGCATAAGCGCCTGCCGTTATATATATATACATTTTTTTTTTTTTAATTGCGTTCATGACCATGGCAAATGACAGCGACACAAATCACCGACAACAGTGCAGCATAATCAACATAAATGTTTGATCTATCTACATATGTATATATGTATGTGTGGTATATACATACATATACCGACAATAAAGCGAATGAACTATGGCGCTCGGACTTGGTATTTTGTACTTGAGCTCTGATTAAAATGTGTTGTGCCCCTGCAGCTCGACGGGACTATGATGCCACTGGCTGTGGCATGCACGTATGCTGATCGCTCTCAACGTCTAGTCGCTCCTCGTAGGCGTTATGACAATAGATTTACGAGTATAACGTTCGCTTAATTTGCGCTATTCATTGTGTAGAAGACCTCCAGCTGAAAGAAATAATATAAAGTAAACCTTAAGACAGTCGCTGGCAGCTCGCTTGAATGAAATGCCCCCGGAAAAAACCAATTGCTGGACTCAGCTTAATATCCATCGAGCCAATAGAAAACGTGTGCCACGGCCTGACCAACCGTCAGACAGACCGTTTGCCCGGCTTTAGCCAGCATTTATAGCGCACATACATGTAGATCTGTTTTCTTGGTGGGCGGCAGGCAGGTTTACGTATCGCTGCCTTTGAGTGGCGCAATAAATTTTAATCAAAATTAAAATATGTGTATACACAATAAACTAAACAAAGTGGCAAGTAGTTTAGCACACACACACACACTTATACCCTATAGACCGGAGCACTCAGCGCGTGTGCTCTCTTCTTCTATGTGCCCCCTTTGTGTTTGGATGGGAAAATTACTTTGGGGCGAACACTATATTAGAGAGTATGACGAAGTTTCTCGCTCTTTCTAAAAGTTCTTTTAATTTGCAAAACATATTTTATAGGCAAGAATTAGTTTTCTTCAGCAGCATTACTTGAAGAAAGATACAATTGATATTGAATTTACTTTCACCACTTTTGTCATTTTTTATTTTCCCAGATTAATAATCACATAGAATGCTTCACTCAACAACCCAATAAAGACACATTTTGTTGTGGGAAACTCTTTCTTGTTTCAAGTACTTAGAATACTGCTGATAAGTCGTTCTCGCTTATCTAAAAGCACATTTCATTAACTTTATATGACGGACCGCATAATGTGATAGCTAGTTTTTTCCAGAGCATTTGTGAGCTCAATTAGCAGAGATAACAACTAAGATAGACGATTCTAACAAGTAAATGACTATAGAAAAAATAATATTATAACTGCCCAAAACTGTCTATCAAAATATAGAAATTTGCTTTACTTACTCAGATACAGATATGGAAAATTCCATATTTTATAATTTACAGGGATTCTGCGTTTAAATGTTCTCAATTAAATGCTTCGAGTGATGGTCATGTGTGGGTTAACCCATTTAAAGACACAAAAAACTGACAGTCAAAGCCAAAGTCGACGCATTCAGGCACATTCTAATTAGAATATACACACCCACACACACATACACATGTGGATTATTAATGGTGGGAAAATGTAATTAAAAACGCATTAAAACGCGCCACAACCTTGCCCATATCCCGTTGAAAGCTGCCTGGAAACCGATTCACGTTTCCCAGTTAAGAGATTTATAGATAGAGCTTATCTATTAATGACGCAACTGGTTTGAACCAAGTACGCAAACCAGTTACTCTCAAGTATACCTGATATACGCTTGATAAGTATATACTACATTTAATCAGAGATACGTTTAAACTATTTATTATTAGCAAAATTTGAACAGTAATCAAACAATTAGTTATTGCCAAACTTTATTATTTTAGGTTTAAGCAAAATAAAAAGATGGTCAGAACTGGATAGAGATTGTGAGTTATGATAAATAATTTATACGCATGTGGACACAGATAATAATCTTATCGGCAAACTACTAACAAAATTCGAGATAGGAATATATAAAAAGATTTTCTTGATTTGTTTTTATTTATATTTTGCATTAGTTTGGATGATTTTGAGAATTTCCGCTGAAGCTTCTGGATTTGGTTAAGGGGAAATGCAAGTGGAAAGCATCGACGTCAGCAACAGCTCGCATTGAATTGTATTTAAATTATAACAAATTGCGGCCAGGCAGATCTTTTGTATCTGTAGCTGTAGTTCTATATATTTGTATCTGTATCTGTAGCTATGCGCAAGTGTCACAAATTGTTGTGTGTATTTGTGTGTGAAGATGGCATTAAATTAAATAAAAATTTAATATGACAATTTAAGTAGCAGTTGGAAAGATGCCAAGTGCGAGTGCTGTGGCAGGCGTCTTATGAACAATTGAGCTACATTCCCGACTTGTCTGCCAATTGTCCGCATTATCCATGCGAGCTATACATATATATACATGTATATATCAAATATAATATAAAATAGCTTAAGTAGAATTTGTTAAGTTTTTACATTAAACACTTTTGGACAAGGCAACAACATTTGCTTAGGCCATTAATATTTACCAATGTGAATAATTTGTGCTATTTCATTTTGTGTTATGTTATGTTTTTTTCTATAGACTTTTCCAATCGTCTCAATATAAAATTCGTTCTGAGCAATTATTTATTTATGCACACGTTTTTATACAATTTGCTGGTCGACGCTTGGCAACAACTATGAGTTTTATATTTCGGCCAAGCCAATTCAATAGCTAACATCTGCAGTTTTTCATTCTCTTTTCACATTTTTGATTGTTCACTTATGGCTAAAAAATAATAGAGCAAAGACGGGTCAATAGTTTTTGGCAGTTATGTCATGATTTCCGCCTCAGCCCTCAATCTCAGTCTCAGTTCAGCTCGGATCGCTGATTGACTCCCACAAGATGTTTACTGTTCGTTTGAGAGCAAATCTCAAATTGCGGTAATTGTTCTCGTCTGATGCCATCAACAATGCGTGTCCGTCATGTATGATGTGTGTGCGTGTGTGTGTATGTGTATGTTTGCGTCTATATGTGTTCATAGCTTTCAGTCATGGACTGCATTAAACAACAACTAGCTCGTTAAAACCGGTACAAGATAAATCCAAACAAAAACTATTGCAAAAAATATCAAGTCAAGATTTTTATCGTCGATATACACCTGTATATTTAATTTTAATCACATTTTAGAATTCTTTTATAATTCCAGCCAAAATATATTCTTTCATCCACATTTAAATTAACTGAAAATATTAAATATTTCCGACAACGTTATTTAACACCAAAATTTTATAACACAACAATTTCATATAATAGTATTTTTGATAGTTTATTTAAATGTTTTTAAGGTCGTTTTTTTTCAGTTCAATATTCAAAAATATTTACAAATGAATACCGTACATCGTTTAATGTGGCACTTGCGTACAAAATTAAAAGAAACCATTAAAATTAAATTGTATTTCATGAGAGATTTACGACTAATCATTATTTACACACGTGACACACACTCACGACCCAAGCTCGAAAACAATTTTGCTTTCGAGCTGCACTCTTTGAGACAAACATAGACCCAATAACCAAGTGTCTCAAGACGGTCTTCGCCTATCTGTCCAGCGGCAGGGTCAAAAAGCGACCTCTGCTGGGTTTCGCTTGGCGTCAGTCGCCCGCCGGTTTTAGGTGCACGTCATTACTAAGTTCCATATATTGGTCCCGATACGGTAACTAATCACAGTGCGGCACAAACAGTGTGTCCAAAAATAAATCGGAACAACGTCAAACAGAAACTTATCTACAAGTGTCAAAAGGGGCCGATAAGAGCACTGAGCGTGATGCCAGCTGAGATAAATAAAAATGTAATTCCGAGGCACTTGTATAGTAAAGAGTACATCAATTTCGTTATGCAATCGCAGTGGAAAACCTTTTGAGACAGTGCCAAATATCACGGGTAGCTCGTAAATGCACAGCTGCAACTGTAGAACAGGTGCGAGTCCTTGTATTTGGGTCTAGAGTGAACCTAAAGTGCAACAAATTGGCAATAACAGCCAACAGCTAATAGGCAATTTACAATCTCATGTGAAATGTATATAAAAAATAGAATCTGTTATCAGCAGCGCAGCTGCGAATCTAAAATGCAAGAAGAAAAAAAAATGTAACCAACAGAAATCGCTGCGGCAATTTTTATAGGCGTTTGATTAGATTTATATTGGCATTTATAATTGAATTAATAGAGCTGTTATTAATTTGCTGGCACCGATTGATTGTCGTACCGGCTAAAACAAGACACAGTTCAACTGTGCATCGAGCACCGTTTCTGGTATTTTCCAGTTGCAATTATTTTCCTATTATCGCATTTCACAGCGCCGCGTCACAAAAAATTCTATTGCCAGGCGAATAACAGCAACAAGAGCGATAGAAACAACAATAACAAAAACAGCAGCAACAATATATCAGTATTTGTATAGACACTAGACCTGCCCCCAAATATAAGATTTGTACAGGACTTGTAAAATTGGCAAATCGATCAAATCTATATATCTTAAAATACGATTTTTATTATACTTATTAGTACTTAGTTCTTCATTTCAACAATTTAATTTATAGATCATTTTCAGCAATATTTAGCATAAAAGTTCTGTATTTATTTTAACAATTTACCACCCGTTGATTGAGGTGTACAATTTTTAAAATAAATAAAAATTTTTAACATACAAATTACAATCATGCAAGCTCTTATTTTCTCTGCGTATATGGATAGCATATTAAAGAGAAACCTTCAACATTCAGAAAGTGCCATAACTATATATTGTATATATGTACATATATGATTTGCATGGCATACGCAAGTCCTCAAAAAATATATTTATGGATCGCAAAACAAACTTAAGTTATTTTCTATTCTATTATACAATCATAAGGGTGGATTGCTAATGTTATGCAAATCCATATTTATGCGAGCCAGAGATGTGCTTTTTTTTAGCCCACTATGCTTTCCTATCTTTATGCTTTAAGTTCTTAGAAAATAAACTTCATTATCACCTTGACCGAACTGTTTTCAAGTACCGTGCACAACTAGCCAGCTACATAAATCCCCAACATCAAAATTATCAGATTGTACTTGTCTAGATTTTGTGGCTCTGCTTTTCTAAATTGACTCAAATTGAAAGCGCATGACTCAGCATACGAAATAATCCGAGGAGGCAGAAGAGGGTAAAGGGGACGAGAAGGAGGAGGAGGACCGATTCGTGTCGTGCCATGCACATATCTATATAATACGCCTCCTCCTCGCAATGCGAATGTTGTGCGTGAAAATCATAAATTACAGTAGACACTCGCAAATTGGAACAAATTGTTGGAATAATTTAAATATCCGCGACGCTTTCATTTTGTTAGCTTAAGGCGCTTGAAAGTATGCAATGTTGTCACAATTGAAATTCTTAACTTTTCCGGGCAGGTATTCAGTTTGATGGAGCTATATCTTACATTTCAAAGTAGAAAGTACATTAAACTAACTATTCTTATCAATAAAAATTATAAAACTATAAAAAGTAAATGTTATACGTCATAATTAATTACGGAATGTTAAATGAAGCATGCAAACATAAAAAGGACACGGTAAAGAGCAACAAATTAACGTCTGTGTGTCTAATTAAGTCGCAGGACAGCGCCAGGAGAGCCGAAACCTTTTCTGATAATTATCAAACAGAAGGTGGGGGGCAGCAAAAGCCAGAAAAGCGAAACATAAGACAAGTACGAGTAAAATACATTTGCTTATAATTAGCAGCGCACGACGCGCCCCAATGACACCAATTTCGAAAAAAAAGGAAAAAAAAAACAAAAAAATATAAGTAAGACAGTAGAAAAGAGAATCTGAGCGAGGGTTGTTTCGATTGGGTGTCTCTTTTCCTGGCTGGCATGGGATTCCAATGCTAAAACGTGGATCCAAGAAATCTGCGGTGGGGCGGGCAGATGGCATCCGTTTTGGGTAGGGAGGCGTGGCAATATTTCGATTGCATACCAACTGAGCAGAGAGCCCGCAGCGCTGGAAATGTACCGGTTATGTAAGCCATAAAGCGGAAAATTTCCAGACCATAAAATGAAAGCTTTAAATTCCAGGCGAAATTATGCACGAAATGTCAAATGTGCGCGCAAAAGCGAAAGAGCACGCGCACGCAGTGCGCCGGAGGGGGAGCCGAAGATGCCTGAACGACTGGAAGCAGCTGAGCTTTGCGCATGAACTGAGAACAGAACCAACAACAACAAAACAGCAGCAACAACAAATAAGCTGCTAAGCAAATACGCGAGGTAAGCGTAAGCGAAAGTGGCGGCCAGGCGAATGCGGCGAACGCGCTGCAACTAAAGTGATTCGAGCTAAGCCGATCACACACGATGCCTAATCCGACTGCCAACGAGCACACCTGACCAGAGCGAGAGCGGACGGAATGGAGAGCAAAGAGAGCGCACGCAAGAGAGAGAACTCGCGCAGAGTCATTTGTTCTCGCGCCTTAGAACTAAATAACGAAAACTCAGTTCAAACAAAAGAAAGAAAAAAATGGGAAAAGATTCAGCTATCTGCAGAGCCACACTGGGCCAACTTCGTATTATTGATCATGTTTGCGGTAGGCGCTGGCAGCGCTGCCAACGTCGCAACCAGTTGGGCAGAAGCAACAACAACATTGAGAAAATAAACTGTGCCAGCTAAGCCATCCAATAGGATTAAACAAGCGTTAAGAACTTAGAAAAACGCATGCACAGAACAGGGGCAACACCCGCGTCCCCGCCCAGTTAGTTAGACAGTTAGTTGACGCAGCAACAACAACAACAATCATAAACAAATTAATAAGCTTGGCGTCGCCGAAGGGCGTCGGCTTGCAGCGTACACGAACAACAAAACCAATAACATACACACACACACACACACACACACTGACACATACACGCAAGAGTTTCGATTTTTCCATTAAAAAAAACGCCCGCTCAGCGCTCTTGTTGTTGTGAGAGCGAAAAACACACCTCAAACTTCTAACACAATTTTTGAACATTTTTCAATTGGGTTTTTGCACATATTTTTGCATATATAGTTCACAACACATGTTAACAATTATTTGCACTTTTATTTGTACTTATTTAACTTAGTTTTATTAGAAATTTTAGCTAAATTATTGCGCTCAGCTCACCTCGTAATCCGACCTTAACGCCATGTTTTATCGATATGAGGTTTGCATATCGATTAGTCAGATTTTAGGTATTACAGAGCAGTGCTGTAAAACTGTTGTAGTCCGCAGTTAACATTCTGTAATGGGCGTTAACAGAACTGAGTATTATATTGAAAGCTTGTTAAATTAGTTAGCATTTAATTGAAATGTGTATTAAAATGTATTTTTGTTTATATATATACCGCTTTTGTGTCAGTTCATTAAAATATTTCAATTTGCACATAAATAATTTTAATATTAAATGTATTGCATAATTTTGGGCTGCCATTTTTATGTTATCTAACAGCCTGTTTAACAGAGTCAACCGCTTGCCGTCTGTTGCTGTTCACGCTGTAAGCTCGCTGTTAACTAATAGCAAATTTAAAAGGATGTTCAATGAAAAGCCGTTACAGAAATAATTCAAAGTTTTGGCAATTTAAATTGAAACCTTGTTTTGTTTATTTGCCTTTCAGTAATTGTGACACAGCTCCAGCGAATACTCATAGCCCAAAAAGGTGGCCGCATTAAAGGGCACCGCACGCGCCAGCAACATCCAGCTGCCGCGAAAAATGCTGCGCCAGCCATATGCCCTATAATTAACCAGAACGCAGTGGATTATGCCGCGAAACTTGTGATTCTCATCCGCCTGCATGATGGTCTTGACCACATCGAACGGTATTACACAGACCCAGGACAGGACGCCCGCCCAAGCGCCCGCAAAAGTCGTAATCAGCAGATTTATATTTGTCGCATTCGATTGGACCCGTCGCTTGCGCACAAACTCCGTGTTCTCCATGTAGTTGGCGGCCTGGCGATAGACCAGCATATAGATGCCATAGGGCAGCACATCGCTGTCACAAATAAAATATTGCTTAGCTTAATGCAGCGAACTTTCAAGATATTCTTTACTGACCGACACATCATGGGCAACAGTCCACGATATAAGCCCGTGATGCCATCATTCTTGAGTATGCGCTTGAACGTGCCAAAGGCTGTGCGTCGCTGTCCATAGATATAGTCGTTATAATCTGCAAGAAAGAAAGTTGCTAACTGCAGTGGAAACTCTACTAAATATATATTTTTTTATAATTCTTTTTTTTTACTTTTCTATAATAATCTTTGTTTTTCAAAAGTTAGCTTTATTTTCTGCCAGAATATTTTCGAAACTTTGAATAAGAATAAACTCGCAACGACATTGCGATTCATGAAACTCTGCAGAAGTTCGTATCTTTGTTGTAAGAAAAAGAAAAGTTTTTTTTTAATCTATAAAAAGTTTTTTGTTTTTTGAGATATTCTGTCTAAACTTGACTATTGAGTATTTTACAATGGTTCTAACATATTAAAAAAATATTATTAATATCAGGGACATTTTTTTGTTTTTCTAGTTATCATAAGATATCCCAACACCTCATCTCAAATCTTGTCAGCTTCGGATTACTATGTCATATAGCTCCTGCTCGGATAATGATTTTTTATTTGAAAACTTTTTTGTTTTCAAAGATATCGTAACTAATTTTAGCAACTGCGATAGTTTCTTCGCACTTAACATATATGTCAAATATCGCTAACTTTCTATAGGAATAAACGGTCGGAAATTGTGTTTTTGGAAAGACAAAATAAATAATAAATTGCTAGGGTATTTAAGAACTGTTCTTTCCTTAAAACCTTGGACCTGTGCACCGAAAAAAAAAAAGTTTAGAAGTTCACTTACAGCAATGGGTTTGCAGCCGCACCTTGATCAGCTCCATGGGACACGCGATGAAGGACTGGACGAAGCCCGCCACGGAGCCGGCGAGGAACATGTTGTGGTACTCGAGCTGCTCCCGCTGATAGTCGCTGTGGCAGACGCGGCGCAGCTGGCGCAGGTGGTTGCCATAGATGCCGAAGAGGATGGAGTTGATGGCGCCCGTGGACATCAGCGGGAAGAGCATGCCCCTGTAGTAACCGTTGATCTTTAAAGCGTTGTTAAACGGCTGCCGAGGGACGGGGCGGTGGGGCGGTGGGGAGCCCCAACGCCCGCACACTTACCCCATTGTTGCGGCTGTAGATTTGATGGATGGCCGTCATGACGGACGTGTTGGAGGCCTGTTGCCAGGTCTTGATGGTGTCGAGTGGATGCGCCACGAGCACGCCGCAAGCACCTGTTTAACATAGTATAATTATGGTTAAACAACAATGTCAATTAAAAACTTGACGAAATTAAAGGCGAACTGTACGCGGCCCCATTGTGTTGCCAAGAATTCGCGACTCTCGCGCCCAAAAATACGGCACGGATCAGGGGCGCCTGCACATGAACTTGACCGTGACGTAGCTGTTGGCTGATGCTGCTCCCCCGCCGCCTCCACAGTCCGTCAACAAGTGGCTCCGCTTTGGCCAACCGCATTGCGTCATTGTAAACCCCAAATGGGGCAAAACTGCCAAACTCACCGCCCACACAGCCTGCCACAAAATCACAATAGTTCTCCCACTTCATGGTCTTTATGTTTGTTTCATAATAAATGCACGTTTGCGTTTAATATTTAATTTCCCAATTATGCACTATTGATTTTTTGTTGCCGCGTATTTCGACTGCATTTGGCAGCGCCAACAATGAGACTGCAGTCCAATTGGAGCGCGAACGGCGAAAGCTCAACGTCGCAACGAGCTTTTGCTGCTGTCGCAAGCTGACTGCTACACAACGAAAATACAAACAACTAGAACGTTGCAGCCGGACGTAGCCGACTGAAAACTTGGTAGATTTGAAAGACCCATAACTTTGTCAAAACTGAACCGATTTTCATTATGTACGCCTACATTGATTCTACATTTAAATTTAATTCATATTTGAAAATAATATTTTTTCGATTTTTTTTCCAAAAAATATCCTTTACTCCCCCTTACTTATTTTGGAAAAAAAATTTTTTTATTTCAGAATCGCGAAATTTTGTTTTTAATCGATTGCGGGTACTAAGTTTAGTATAAAACGCAACTTTAAAGGTGATTCTAAGGAACTCGATTTTCATGTCAAAAATCATGCCAAAATCGATAAAAATGTTGACATGTAAAGCTCCCGAATCGATACTTGGTAGATTTCAAAGTCCCATAACTTTGTCAGAACTGAACCGATTTTCATTATGTATACCATTTTGATCACGATTTGACGTCTAGATTGATTCTACATTTAAATTTAATTTAAAAAATTTTTTTTTTTAAAACCCCCCCCCTAAAAAAATTTTTTTCAAACCAAATTTTTTTTAATCTCTACTAAGTTTAGTATAAAACGCCACTTTAAAAGTGATTCTAAGGAAGTCGATTTTTCATGTCAAAAATCATACCAAAATTGATAAAAATTCTCACATGTAAAGCTCCCGAATCCATACTTGGTATATTTCAGAGTCCCATAACTTTGTCAAAACTGAACCGATTTTCATTATGTATACCATTTTGATCATGATTTGACGTCTAGATTGATTCTGCATTTAAATTTAATTCATATTTTAAAATAAAATTTTTTCGATTTTTTTTCAAAAAAATCCTTTACTTATTTAGGAAAAAACATTGTTTTTATTTCAGAATCGCGAAATTTTGTTTTTAATCGATTGCGGGTTCTAAGTTTAGTATAAAACGCCACTTTAAAAATGATTCTAAGGAGGTCGATTTTTCTGTCAAAAATCATGCCAAAATTGATAAAAATTTTCACATGTAAAGCTCCCGAATCCATACTTGGTAGATTTCAAAGTCCCATAACTTTGTCAAAACTAAACCGAAAAAGCAAGACGGACATTGCACAAACCCAATATACTCTTTTCACTTTCTGATCGAGTATAAAAAAGCACATTTATTGATCTCTTTCCGTCTTTGTTGCTCTTGTATTCATTTCTTATGCTTTGCTTGTTGCTTTAATCTAAACTGCTTCTCTGTCAATTGCTTACCTGGCTCATCTAATTACAGCATTTAAATTTCAATCCCATGAGAGTTTTGTTGCTGTCAAATAATTAACAATAGACCAGCAAGTACAAAAGCAATTTGCATTTGTATATCTTTATGAACCTTTGTTGATCATGCTTTCATTTCGTTTTAATTAAAACTGCTCGTTTCACTGCTTGCGCTGGTTGCGTTGTATGCGCGAATGTGGATGTATGTGAATTTCATTTCCAATTGTCTAAGGCTGCCTGCTACAGTTAATAACAAACCGGCAGCAGCAAAGGAATTTACATTTATAGACCACTTGGTCAGTCCGTCACTCATGTGCTTATTACGCGTGAATTTGTTGCTGTTTAAAACGTGCTTCCTTGTATATATATATTGACTCTGCCAATTTCACAACTTCATCGACTGCATTTGGCGCCAACACTCGAATTGCAATCTGATTGCAAAGCTGCTGTGCTGCCATTGCTTATCCTCCCCTCAGTGGGCTTTGCTGTTGTCATAAGCTGGCTGCTACAATTAAAATTGACAATGAAATGGCAAAAGCATAGGCAAATTCGTGTTACTTATTAAATCTTGTCATTGTTTTATTGTTGTTGTTGATTGATCTGTTTGCCTACCTGTTGCTCATGCGTTTATTTCATATGCATTGTTGTTGTTGCTTCAAGTGCAACTGCTTGCTATGCTGCTTGACCTGCTTGCTGAAAGCAACCATCTATTCTTTCACATATATATATATATATATTTTTTTTTTTATATATATTCATTTTCATTTATTTTTTATAATTTGTTTTTTTTTTGTATTTGTTTTTTTTTAGTGTAATTGTAATGTATTTATTTTTTATACTCAGCATAAGATTTTGTTTAGTTGTATGTCTAAAACATAGCGCTCGTGTGCCAAAGAAAATAAAAATTCGAAAACCTAGCACAACGAACCAAGACTCAAAAGTTATGTGTTCTGCTCTTGTCACACGATATCATCATACGATAGGTTCATTATTTTCTTTGTTTTTTTTTAGTTTTTTTACAAGTCTAGAACATAAGAAAATATTTCACATTTTATAATTATGCAATATGTTTAATATTGTTAAAGCGCCTTATTTTTTGTTTTTTCTTTTTCTTTATGTTGTTATTAATGCGACTTTATTTCTTATTTTTCTTGGTTTTTTTGTATTTTTTTTTTAGTTTTTTAGTACAGTTTTGTCTCTAAAAGTACTTAACGAGTTTTGCTTATACTTTTAGCTGGCTTTTAAGCAGCTATTTTTCAACATGCTTTTTTTTTTATTTTTACTTTATTTATTTATACATATAAATACATAAAACTATAGTTAAAGTTACAATGTAAATAGAAAAGCAGGCTAAACATTAACTCAAAGTGCAACAAAGAAAAAAATCACAAACACAAACGAAAAAAAAGTTTAAAAACAGGACCACATCTCTTATATATGTATAAATATATATATAATTATATATATGTATTCTCATTTATCAGGCATTTTTAACATTTTCGCATTTAATTTGTTTTTACAGTTTCTATATATTTATTTCCCACTTGATTGGCATTCCTATGTAGTTTTTCAACATTAACTAGAGAAAGGGGCGCAAGTTGGGTGTGGTGATTTTTCTCGTGTTTTTCTTTGATACTTTCGCTAGGTGTTCAGGTTTGGGATCGAGAGCATAGCAGAGTAATGGGTAGAGTAATTGTTGTTGTTTTTTGTTGTTTGTATTTTGGGTTCGTTAGGAGGAATACATTACTACGAATAGTTTTTTCCTTTAAATTTGTTTTTCCTTGGTATTTGTTTATCTCATTTATTGCTTCGAAAGTAGAGCCCCATACGCTAATCAAAAACTCTGCCACTGAACCAACAGCTGGTCCGAATCTGTGCTATATAATGGCAGTTCAGGATCTAGAAATAACATGCCAATTATTATGTTCTTGTCTATTGCTTTTTAAATGTATTTTCCTTTTGTTGATCGTATTGATGTTCAATATTTTTGTTTGTTTGTTGTTATTTTTTCAATTATTCATTTAAATTACACTCTAATATAAAGATGCAAAACTTTCATACACACTTTGCTTAGTATTTAGGCCATAGATTCTGTTTCTCATGTATATATATGTATATATATACACATATATATATACATATATATATATTTATATATATTAATTTTTTTGTTTTACTAGATGACATTTTAGTTTCTTGAGTTGGCGAAATGATTAACATTTTACTTATACTTTTTTGCTTTCTTATTTCTTCGCATATTTCTGACGTTTACAAACATATTTAATAATAACTCATGTTTTTTTAACGCTCCTTTTTCTTTTACCTCGTTTATATGTATGCATATAACATAACTTTCACAGACACAATTATATATATATTTATATATATATGTATGTATTTAGGTATGTATCGCATTGTATCTTTAATTTTTTTTTTTTTTTTTTGTTATATTAACTTTTGGATAATGCATACTTAGATACTTTTGCAATGGGCGTGAGTTGAATGAACAAACATACATTCGTCGCATACATATATATTTCCAAATTTTCTTTTCATTTTTATTTAATATAATTTTGTGTTGATTATGATATTTGTTAGTATGAGTGCGCCTAAGTGTTTGTATGTGTTTGCATTGAGAGATGAGTTTTTGTTATGGAAAAGCGGCACAAAATAGTTGATATACGACATTTTTCTTTTTTATTCTTACAATATTTACAAGGAAAATGTAACTTAAGTGAATTCTTCAGAAGTTGTGCGCATTTTGTTGAAAAGTTGAAAGAAAAGATTTTAGCTGAAGGAAGTTTCATAGAGAACTACGTTTGGAGTGCCGCTCCCCAGGCATGTATGTCAATGTATATATTATCGCTGATATCTGTGAAAGATGAAAAATGTTACCGAGTAGATGACAGAGATTGTGGTGTGTGTGTGTGTGTGTGTGCATGAGTGTATGGTGCCTACCTTAACATAACGTTCCATTAGTTATACTAGAGACTAACGACATTACTTTAATGTTTTACTTCGGTTTTTTAGCTTACAACTTTTTATACAATGCAGAATTTGTTTTGTGTTTCTTGTTCTTTTTCGAATTTTATTTTTCATATCAATTTCTACGCATGCGCAATTTTTTTTTTTTGTTACTTTTATCTTTACCTTAAGGAGACACTATTTTATGTCACACATACATATACATACACATAGATAATATATTTGTTTTACTTGCTTTAGTATATAGATCAGCATTTTGTTATGTGTTTTATATATATGTATATGTGAAATTTTATCAGTAAAGCCGTTTCGCTAGCCCGTTTAGATTATATTATTATTTTTCTGTGATGAATGCCGCTAATTTACTTTACTTCATATATATATATACTATATATATATGTTGCTTATAGGTCTGCGCGTTCTTTAGGCCATATATTGAATAGTTATTGGAACAGTTTTTTTTTTGTTTTCTTTTGAAAATTTTCTGACGGCATGTGCAACACTTAAATATAAGTAACAAAGTTTGCATAGTCGCTCAATAAGTCTACATATATTGCATAACTAAATAGACACACACTTATATATATATATATATATATATATATATATATATATATATTTATATTTATATATGCATTTATGTATACATGTCTGTCTATATAGTTATACAATTGAAGTTATCAGTGGGTTTTGCCTATAAGTAGCTGAAAAGTTGGACACATACCAGAGACTGCTTTTACTTTCGAATTATTCCGAAACTAATTATATATATATAAAGATAGTATTTTGTTTATACACATTTATAATGCTTGTGCATGGGAGCGCGGGCGGTCAATAGAAAACGTTAACTAGAGTGTAGGTCTGTCTATGTGTGTTTGTTTGTTTGGGGCAGCTGTTCTAGGCTAGCATAGGCTAGCAACACGTCTAGTTTTTTTTATAAATTTTATTTCTACTTTTTTAAAGAATATTTCAATGCGTGTTTTTAACAATCATCGAACAAAGGGCTCGCTCTCAGTTTTTCTTTTTCTTTCTTTTTTCACTTACTAACACTTTTACGATATTTATTCAATTTGTTTTTCTTTTGTTTTTGTAACTTATACCTAATTAATAATATTTTTTCTTTCTCTTGTAATATATTTATATATTTATATGTATTTATAATATGTGTGTGTTGTGTGTGTGTGTAAGTTTTTGTGTTGTGTTTTTTTATTATTATATTATATAGAATTTTGATGCCGCTGCATACAAGCATTTTAGTTAGCCACGCTTTCAATTATCAAAACTCACAACGATCCCTTTTCTGCTCCTGCTCCTTATTTTTGTTCCTGCTCCAGCAGCTGCAGCTTCTTGGTTTTGGTGTCTTGTTAAACGAGTATACAATTTAGTTTCATATTTATTAAGTTTTAGCATAAGCTGCTGTTTTGTTTTTTTTTTTTATAACTATTTATCGCCAGCTCAACAAATTTCATTCTTAATTCATTTCTTTGATTTTATTATTATATTTATGTGTGTGTGTGTTTGTGTTTTTGTGTGTGTTTTATGTGTTTGTGTGTGTGTGCTTGAGCTGGCTGACATTTTATGTGTTGTTGTTCGTGTTGTTCTTAAACTTGCATTTAACTGTTGTTGTTGCTTTTGTTGTTTGTTTAGTTTCAAGCGCGCATTGCGTTGCATCCTGTTTAGTTGTCTGCTTTATCGGATTTTAGTTTTGCATTTGCTGTCGCAGGATTATTGTCACCACCAATGCCGCCACTGGAGAGGCTGCCGCTGCTGCTGCTGTTATTCGACTGTTGCTGATGAGAGTTCATTGCGCCGCCGGCTAGATTTGGCGGCTGCAGTGACGCCGACGCCGCCGCAGCAGCCGATGCGCTGTTCGCCGTTGCAGCGCTGCCGCCTGCGGCGCGCCCGCTGGAACGATTTGATTCGAGTTCGTGCAGCTTCTTCCACAGCTCCTCGCGATCGCGTTCACGTTTCTTTTCCCTGTAAATAGATACAAAATTAATTAACAATTCCATTTAATTAATATTTTGAATTAAATCTACTTCTGCCTTTCCGCTTTGTAGCTGGAGGTTAGCTCATCGAAGAGCTTTGAATTCATTTCCATAAACGTTTTCAATACATTATAGACGAGTGCAACAATGGTTTGATTCCAATGCTCCTTGCTAATGCGATACAGCGCCGGGAACATAATGGGCATTATAACAGCATTGTTCTCCTCAATGAGCGACATGGCATATTCATTGTTCCAGAGATATAGAGCACGTTCAGCAACCTAAAAGATAAAAGCGATGTAGAGATTTTAAATTCATATGTTAAATGATATGAATGTGGCATTCTTATTCGTTACCTGAAAATGTGGACTCGACACGCATTTGGCTATCTGGCGGAACAGCGGTTCCTGTATTTTGACAAACTGCGGCGGATCAATCACATCCAATATCTCCTCAATTTCACCCAAGAACATGACCTCCTTTTGGGAGCATGTCTTGGGCCAAAATTTAAGCAGACCACGCACCACCGGCTCGGTGAGGAATGGATCCTTCTCTAGGAATTGTACAATGCAATATGCCAGCTGAGCATGATAGAGCGACAGGCATTTGACTTTGTGCAGCGGCAACAGAACCTTAACCAGAAATTGTTTATGTTCCGCCTTCAATGGCAAGGCAAAGCCGTTAATGATACTGCAAATGAACAGAAAGAGCGAATTGAGGCGAAAAGTAAACAAAAGGGAATAAAGTATTGTATTTACCTGCCCAGTATCTCGAGCAGCTCGCCAACGCCATTGAAATGCTCCGTCTCGTATATGAACTTCAAGAAGATGTTGTTGATCTGTTTTCGTATGAAAGCGCGTAAGCCTAAGAACTTCCCATAGATGCGATGCAAGACCGTCTTCAGAAAGTCACGCTCACGTGGATCCTCCGAGTCGAACAGCTCCAATAGCTGCGTAGGGAATAGATTGTTCAGGCAAAGGGTATTTTAATTGGCCAACGATTGAAACTCACTTGCAGCACAAATTTTTGATCGATCACACGTTTGCCAATGGTCGCCTGAAAATCTTGGGACTCCAGAAAGCGTAAGAATACCTCGTACACCAGCTGCAAATGAGGCCACGATGCCTCCAATGTTGGATCATCCTCTTCGGGATCGAAATCGGGATTTTCACTGGGCGGCAATGTGCGAAATAAATTGCAAGAAATCTATAGGGAAGATAAGAATGAATAAAATTAATTAATAGGATTCTTGGCATTCAAATGTGTGTTTACCAAAAATTAAGGCTATTTCTTTAGTGTTTACATTATTATTTGAGTTAACTTTTCTTTTCCTTGCTTACCATGCGTATTATTTCGGGATAGACCGGTTCCGTAAGCACGCCGCGCCCATGTGTTATATAGGTGGATAGATCATTGAGAGCAGCCCGTTTGATTTCCTTGCCCTTTAAGTCCGTAACGGGATCCATAAAGTCAAATGATACGCAGCACTGACGTAATTTCCGTATGAACAGCTCCTCCTGTTCCAGGCTCGAGCAATCGGCTGTCGAAACAAAAACACAGATTATTATAGTATAATATATAATTGTTATAGGTTAGTTTTTGGGGTAGCACCTTTTAGTGGCGGCAATTGCTGCAGCTCAACATCCTGAGAGTTTCTGTAGCGCGAGGAACCTTGACTTTTTTTACTCTTCTTTTTGAGCGAACGTTTGGCGAACGGGTCGATTCGATCCACAAACGTGCCCGATGACATCTTTTCAGATTTGGGTTCGTTTGTATCGATGGCGGTCTCCGTGGCTGACTGTGTGGTATTCAGCTTGCCGGCTTTAATTCCAACGCTTGCCAATGTAGAAATTTGATCGTCCAACGCCCCACCGGCTGCACCAGATGCGGCCACCTCGCACACGCCCACTCCCACTCCCACGCCCACGCCCTCGTCGCCGTCTTCGTCGAAATCGCTGCTGAGGATCGCGACTGGTTTCTTGTTGCGCGTCTTCCGTAGCCAGCCAAATATTTTATGTGTTATGTTGGCGACTTTTGCCGTTGAGTTTGGCGTCTTGCAATTGTTGTTTCCACGTGTCGTTCGGTTGCTGCTCAACGGTATTCTGGGTGCTTCTTTATGCTCCTGCTGCTGATGATGATTATTATTATTTTGTTGCTGTAGTTGTTGTTGCTGGGTTATGTTGATGGCGGTGTTAAAACGATAACGACTTATCTTGGCATTTAACACGTGTTGCCCGCTGTGAAGAAGTTCCTTTTTCAAATTTTTGATACTGCTGTTGTCGCTGCTCGTAACCTGTTGCCTATTTGCTGGTATTGTTGTTGGTTGTTGTTATAAATTCGTTACACTGCAATTACAAATGGGGTTATGTTGTTAATCCGTTATTTTTGAACATACAGTGGAGGCTGTTTCTTTTGATTTTTATCCAATTTCAAAATGTAGTCTAACATGTCAACATGTTTTTACTCTTTAGGCCATATTTTTATCAACAAATTACAATGGTTGCTTTAACAGATTCTTTCGGAATAAAATTGATATTTCAAAAATGACATTTAAAGATTTTCTGAAGTATGTTAAGGATTTAACAAAAATAATAGCTTAGGTTTCATATTTAGTATAATAACTTTTAGACGCGAGTACAGCTCATTATCTCGTTATCAACTAAATGCAGACAACGTTTAGTTGAAAATATTTTATTATACTCTATAAAGATTTAGAAATATTTCATCAGAACTTTTGCTCGTCAAATCTATCCTAAGGTCTGTTCCAAGGTTCTTGGTGGATTCTAAATCTGACTATGGGGAGGCCAATCTAAAGTATAGTTCCCAGAAGAAAAAAAAACGCTTAATGGTTTATTCGATTTCAATATATATAAATTTTTAAATTTCCCCTACGTTAATGAACTAAGAATCATATTTTTAAATTTAACTAGCTATGAAATTGAGAAAAGTTTATTTATATATACATGGCTTACAAGTAAATAAACACAATGTAAATAAATAAAGAAATAAACAAAATCGGAATGTCCAAAAATAAAAGAGTATCTAATGATATAGCCACCATAGTATAAATTCACGTACCCACCTGTGTATATTGTGTGTTGTTTTCTTTTGTTGTTCTTTTGCTGCTGTTGTGGTTTAATGGAGGGATTGTTGCATTACTTATATGCGCCTTATTATTGTTGTTGTTGCTGTTGTAATACTCGCTTAGCTTCTATGTTTCTTGCTGCTCTGAATGGCACATCAATTCGTTTGTGAGAGTGAGTAAGAGGATTGGAGAATTTGCTGTCTGTAAAAACTAACAAATTTCTTGTATTCACATATTCTCGCTCGCTCTCACGCTCTGCTCGTTCTCTGTGAGTGGGTGGGTGTGTTGGAGCGTGTGTGGCTGTGTGTATTTGTATGCGCGCTGATGTTTAGCGTGATTTTTCTTCTGGGTTTATATTTTTTGTATATTTTTTGGCATCACATGCACTGCAATTGGTGAAAGAAGAAGAAGAAAAAGCATTAAATCACAGTCATAAATTAAAGGAAAATGCATATTTTTTTCCATAAAAGAAATTCAAAATTTATGTCACTAAACCACACGCAAAAGAAAATTTCACCAAATATTAATTTGTTTGTGTTTTTTGCTGAATTGTTTTTTACGCTTATCTAATCAACATGCTGGCGCTTCTCTCTGCGATTCTCTTGGCATATCTTTGACTAGATAACAGCCGCGACATTGGCGGAGCTCTGATCAGGTACCATTCAGTCGCGTTGCTAATTGAACAAAAACCAAATGAGTTTTTTCTTCTTTTTTTTGGCCCTTCATCAGATGGATTGACCCTTTGCCAGCGACAACATTTAATAGCTAAGAAATACTCCATTTTTCGTTTCGTTTGCAAATTAAAATTTTCATTGCATTGATTACATTAAACTTAGAAATAGAAGAGGTGAATGTCAATTTCAGGTGCAGCGGCAATAAAAATGAACTGGTTTCCCTTTTTCAACTATCTGCCCCAATGGGGAGTTCAATAGACTTTGTCATGCAGTTAACAACCACATCGCTGTTATTTACTAGGTTTATATATGTCCACATGTACATTATTGTTTGGATATATCGCAAAAAGTCACGTTTGTCTGTTTGACTGTATATTAATTGTCACATACAGTGCTCACTCGCAAATTAGAATAGATATTTGCAAAATCTTTTTGATATTTTTCACACTACTATAAATATATTTTATAAAGGCCCCATATCATTGGTATATATACATATGTATATTTTAATATATTTTTTTAAATGAATTACGAAAACAAAGGTTTTACAATTGTACAATTATTCACAAATTGGAATCAGCTCTGGTTACAAAGCTGTTGAAAATTGCTTAATTTAATTAAAAGTCGAATAAGGTTAAAGCTCAGCCTTAAATTCAATTAGTCAAAACAATAAAAAACACATACCTGCGGCAACTATCAGTGGGAGTAAATTGAAATATGTAGAGTAACAAGCAACAATTACCAGACCAATTATATTAGGTAGTAATAAATCTTAGTAAGTTAAAATATTTAAATATATATATATATATATATATATATAAACACAGTTTTCGACATGGTGTGGATGGTAAAAATAATAATTTTAAAGGCAGAATGATTTTCTGTTGTTGAACAATTTTTTGAGCAGTTGTACCGTGAAGACGATTGCTAGAAAAATTATGTTTTTTTAAGTCTGCTTACAACAAAATATAAACAAGCAAGTACATATAAGAGGAATATGTATATATGTAATTAATGTATAATCCCAGTTTTCCTAGCTTATATAAGAAGAGATTTAAAGGGACCATTTAGTCGCCCCTAGTTGAGCCGAGGGGGAATACAGCCAACCGCATTGTAATTTGGCATGCAAGTGACAGAAAAGACAGCAAGCAGCCAGTGGAAACATGTTAAACTTGTCAAACACATAACCACATACACAAACAATCACACACACACACACATGTATATACACAACGTCAGCTACATTTCGCCTGACTGGGCCACAGGGCGTATGAATGGCAGAGTTAAAATGCGATCGACTTGGCTGCCGACAGCTGTTCGGTTTTGCAAATGGAAATGTCGAGACGCGTGGGCGAGCTTGATTCGCATTGACAAACGACCAAGTTCCATTGCTGACCGGAACTGAAGAACACCCTGCCCACACCCTCCTCTGTTTCTCCTTCTCAAAACTAACGGCAGCTGAGTTTGCACAGTTTTTCCATGGCTATTGTAAGGATTCCTCACATTGCAAGCGCCTACAATAACTGACATATATAGCAATATATATGTAAGTATATATGTATATACATGCATTAATACATTTACAAAGTGCATGTGCATGTGTGTATTACCTTAAAGACGGAGAGAGCGAACATGTTTGCAAAATATTAAATGCACTTTACACAGAATTGATTCAATTAATTTTAATATCATGTGGGCATGGTCTATGTGGGCGAGTTTGTGAGTGTACATGTATGTGTGTGTGTTTACCAAACGCAAGCACACACACAATTCAGCTGGAGATTTAATATAAGTGAAATGAAAATGAAAAGGAAACCAACGAAGTTAACGGAACCAGCAACAGCTGGGGACACAATTACGAGTTGTATTATGTTGGGCTGGGGCTACAATTATTATGTTATTTCCACACACACACACACACACAAAAAGAAAACAACACCAAAACGAAAAAGAAGAAAAACATTAATGTTGCTTTAGGGCAAACCCAAAACAGAGTAACAACAAAATACAAACAACGAAATCACAGTTAACATGACCACTAGATACCCTGCACATAGATTTTAAACGCGTTGAGAAACTATATTCATGTCTGTTTCATTTAAACAAATCTTTTTTGACTATTTTGAACAGATATATTACTAGTATTACTTCGGTGCGTAATATGTTTATAAATGAGTTTGAAATAAATTCGAAGAAACCAAAAATATTTCTTATAATTTCTTTGTCTTATAGGGAGCATATTTTCTTTACATTTACAAAAATGTATATTTAACTCTTGTGCATAGTTCAAATCACATTTGATTTGAACTCATTCTCATTTATACGCTCTCTGGCTATGTGGGGTTACAATGACTAACCTCACTGCTTGGCTGATTGTCTGTCTGTCTGGCTAGTTACCTTGCCCATTGGGAGAGAACGCGGTCAACAATAGGTCGTCTAATGCGTACATGTTGTACAGTTGTTTTCGCTCTATGAGCGTCTGACCTTATGACTTTATTAGCCGAACAACAACAACAGCAACTAAATAGTCACAAAAACAGGGCGTATAGGAGAAGCAAAATCAAAATAATGAGACAGGTTGTTGTTGTTGCTGCTGCTGCTGTTATTCTTCTTCTTTTTGTTGAGTGTGGCAGGGCATTTTCAAGATTTTCTTTTAGCCGTCAACGTTCAGTGTCGTCGGTCCACGTTGGCGTCGCTAATGACTAAACCACCCAACCACCTAAACACCCAGACACATCCAGCCACTGGCCACCTCTTCTTCCCACTTTTCCACTACAGCTGTCTTCCTCGCTCTTGATGTCCTCCTCTTTATCGCTCTTTCTGTGTGTGTGTTTGCTTGGCGCGTGTCTATTGATTTTCCATGCATAATCGATATATAAATATTGCAACTGCCTAAAACTTTTGCCAACTGTCAACTTTGGCTATATCATATATGACCACACCTCAGCCCCGGCCCCTCCCCAACCCTCCCTATCATACCTTATCCACACCTATTTTCCAAGTGTCTGTTTTGTTGTAGTGCTTCTTCAGTTTATGGTTTTCGTTTTCGTTTTCGTTTTCTTGTTATTTCCCACTCATTTCCCTTGACGTTGCTGCTTGGGGGTGAAATGGGGAGTAGGGATTTTAGGGGCAGTGCAAATATTTAATGAATATTTTCATTGCTTGATTTTGATTTGATTGCGCTTTCTGTTGCGCATTCGTGTTCTGAATTTTGTTGTTGCCAGTTTTATTATTATTCTTGTCATTGTAGTTGACAGTGAGAACACGTCAATGGAAAATCAACATTTTGTGATTTCAATTGCTTATCAAATGTTGAACGATTGTTTTTTGCCAGTTCTCTTTTAAAGAGCTTTACGCATCGCATGACAGCCCTTTGCCCAGAGCAAGTTAGAGCGCAGGGGGGTTTTCTCTATATGTATTTATATCTAGACATACATATATATATATATATATATATATATATATATATGTGTGTTTTAAGCAAGTGAGTCACAAAATGTGATGTGTATTAGCAGATCGTTTAACATGAAGAAAAACCAGGAAAAAATAAAATTAAAATTAAATTTAAACTAAATTTTACAACAATTGATTTCTTGGACAAGATTTTGTAGCACTATTTTATGTACACCAAATCACCGGTTAGCGGCCTAGATTGGGATCGGAAAAGTGAGACATAAATAGGAATGCCGTAAGACGAATACCCCTAAGCCGCCGCTAAGTGAATACGTGTGGCCGTCTATCGAATTATGTACTGAAAACTGTTTCGTAATCGGTTAATGGGTATATTTTTTGTAAGTTTGAAGCTGTCTAAAGTATGATTTGTCGATATTATTAGTAAACAAATATTAACTCAATAATTGACAGAAAATATAAATGTTTTTTTTTGCTATATCAATAAAATAACGAAAGTCTCCAATTAGCGGACAAGTTCCTAAAAAATTCTCTATTTATAATAACGTTGCTTTAAACTAATAATTTGGCTTAGTAAACTTTTGCCCCTTTTTTAAATAACAATTTACTCGAGAGTTTGTTCACATTATTCTGTATTTGATCTACTTTTAAGTATTCAAGTGACTTTTCCGTGGCCTATTGTTTAAATGTGTTTCCATTTTTATTAATATTAAATTATGGGTTATATAGAGATTTTTATAATAAAAGAGCATATATATTCAATGATAATGTCATCAAATGTAGATAAAAGTAATAAAAAAGGAAATGATTTCCATATTGCAGGCATCGTTTTCAAATAAACAATTTAGATAAGCTGTCAAAACGTAAAATATAATAATATAATATTGAAAGAAATAAAGATATTACTTTGCCTTTTCAGGTATTATCCTTATGTTATACTTTTTAATTACGCGCAATTCAGCTTTTTAAATTTTAGTTAGTTAGATAGGGGCAAGGAAAGCAAACTCGCGGCAAATTGCGCACTGTTTTTCTTTATATATTTCCCGACTAGCTGCGTACTTGAAGCATGTCTCAAGAAATTGGCATTGGCTTTTGGGTTCAGGGGGTTGGGGGTTGCTGTAAAAAGCAACTGTAAACTACGCAGTAATATTTTGCGCACGTTTCCTTAGCGCTTGTGGCAGACTCACACACACGTGCTGGCACATGGCAAATCCTGACAAGAGTTCAGGGGCGTTTCATACAAGTATCAGAAGTAAACTTGGCAACGGGACGATGAGAAGAGGCTAGAGGAGGCTGGACTGGGCAACGCCTTGCGTGCTGCATCCGTCGTCACCGAGTAAATTGCACAAAGAAAGAAAATGCGCGTGTGAAAACGCGTCAAGAGCGAAATGCATTCAAATTGACAGTGGAATAGTGGCATAGGGGGAGAGAGTGTGTATGTGGGTGTGTGCCTGTGGTAAATACTTGCAAGCTGTTGGTTATCCGGTTTGTCCAGCTAAGTGGCCCGCGAGCTGTGTGTTGCCACCAGTGAGAGTGTAAAATTTATTAACGATTTTGTGGGTTGGGCTTCACGCTTCGGAAAGAGTTGCACCAGAACTGAGCTGCAACAGCATCTAAAGTGGAGACCTTGACCTTTTGGCATCATTCGATCATTAAGACTGCAACAATCCAGCCCCAACCAGCACCGATGACAACGCGGGGTGTCGTTAAATCAATCAAATCAGTCGCATGGCATTCAACGGGGCACATCAAACTTGCCACTGTGTGGCAAGTGTAAAACAAACGCAGATGACTGCAGGGAGTATCCAGTGGGTGGAAATATAAATTATGCAAATGCAAGTACAGTATGCGTTCACAAATGAGAACTTTTAGCAGTTTAAATTTGTTTCAAATTTATAAACGATATTTTGAAAATACTAAAAGAGTAAAAAGAAGAAATTGTGATATTTAAAACTATGACGTAAAAAGATGACGCATTCTTATTTAAAAAAAATAATATAGGAATTTATGTTTTCAAACTGCTTTGAAAGTAGGAATAAAATTGCCTTAAGAAATCACTTTGTATTATTATATATTCGAATTTAATATTTGTTTAACTTATTTTATTAGCTCCACTTTAGCTGCACTATTTTGCATATATTTTGTTATATTTTCTATTTGCCTTTTTTATTATTAACACATTTTTTTTAATTAGAATGGTTTCCAATTTAGAATCCGCTTTACAGCCTAAGGTTCTTTTAATTATTCTTTTATTTCCCCCATTTCCTATAGATTTTTAGTAGAATTTCGAATTTTTATATATTTGACTCTGGTCTGGAACTGAAGCATTCCCATATTGCAAGCGATGACTGTATCTGAATGTGTGTGTGTGTGTGCGAGTGTGTGTATCTACCATACACGCTTATGACAGAATAATGTGCTGTTAAATTTGCATAAAGTGAAAGGAAATGGAACAATAAGTTTCATAAGATTTTGTGCACAGTTTCAGCAGCTGTAACACCCCAATCTCTCTATCTCCCCCTTTTAAACACTGCACTAAACCTAGGCAAAAGAACGTTGCAACGGCGGCAACAGCAGCTAAAGAATCGAAAGTTTTTTACCAGCCTCAAGGCAGCTGTTGAAAAAAGCAACAAAAACACATTGTAAATGTCGTGAGTGGAGGACTGAGAGAAAGAAACAGAAACCGAGTGAAATGCAGAGTAAGCGGTAGTGACAGTTTTAGCGGGTGGAGTGGTTGAAGGGGTTGAATGGGGAGGGGGCGGTGAATGAAGGAGTAGTTGTGCTGCTGTTTTGCTTACATTTATTTTATTCAGAGCTTTTTGGGGCTCTCTGCCGCCACTCAACAATTGCGGGGGCTGCATATTTCATTTGTTTTGGTTTTCTTTTTTAGACAGGACACAAAACTCACAAGCACGCACATTGAGCATGCATTTTTATACACACAGACACACAACAAAATTTCTAGCGTTTTTCGTGGGAATGAGGTCAGTTGTTGAATTTTAGTTAGGTTAGCAGAGGCCACCACTTGGTGAGCTTTTAATTGAGAGCAACAAAATAGTTAACATTTGCCAAAAAGTCATCAATTGCCAACATTTCCTATTTATTTTCAGCTAAAACTTATTTAATTTCCTAAATACTCATAAACAAATTTCGGCACATATGCGGAAGCATAATGTGCCGCAAGTTTGAAGTTTCAATATTACCAAAAGATGTCCGAGCGAAATTCATTGAAAAGAGCAAAAATTTGTTTTCAATTTGCAACTTTCATTAGTTGGCCAAAACAAAAAAAGAAAAAGCAATTGCGGCAAGTTGCAGATGGCAATGAGCTGTGAGCAAAGCGAAAACTATCGATTCTGAACAGGAAAACCAGAGGAAGAGCAAGTCAAAGTTTTTTTTGGTTGAGGTCGCTCGACTAGCGGATAGTCTATAGATTGTGATAACATTTCTGAGTTCTACAATTCTACAACTAATATCCATATACACACAAAAATACACATACCTCAAGTTGCTTATTTTATGCAGCAGGTGAGTTTCTATATTTTACCAATATGAAAACTAGCAGAACATAAAGATGATACTGAAGTATATGCTTATACCAAATATCAACTATTTCTTTGAAAATGTGTTCATGTGTTTATGCCACGTACCAAATTTTCATAATATTCAAATGGCAAAAAAAACGGAAAGTGAAAATCGATACTTATCGTTATCGGAAAACGCGACTCTTAGCGCTGGGTTTCTTTAGGGTTACAGATGCCTCTCTTGAAAAGGCTATTTTCCCTTTTTTCAAAAGTATACAGGGTATAAAATCAAAATGCACCAACGAACAGTCAACAATTCGCGCACTCGTACAGACGCTGCCTTTCCTCAGCTCATTTATCAGCAAGGACACTTTCGACAGTTGCAAATATGAACTTCTCCCCTTTAGTTTTAGCTTTTTATAGTGACCTACAATGACAGACCTTTTGTCAATTTGTTGATAGTTCAGTTCAGTTTGCATATGCCACAAATTGACGCACTTCGCTCTGACTAATGTCAATTAAAAGAGGCGCCGATGCCGCCGCCGCCTTGTGCCACGCAACAACAGTTAACACAATGGGACAAACGCACGCAATGGGCTCCCAGTTGGGCCAACAGGCGGCATTCTGCGTACATCATAAAAATAGAAGTGCCACATGCAGAAAAGGGTCTTTCTATTTTGGGGCAGCGCCACGCGAGGGTGTAGCACACACACACACGCACACATGTTTATATAAAGAGCAATTATAATTATAACAAACAGGTAGAGCTTGGTTTCAGATGAATAAAGCAATTGCCGCCTGGCAATTCCTGAAATTCCAGCTGAATATTGATAGATTTGCCTTGAAGAAATCCCCATCTAAATACATTGCTTAAGACGGTATTTAGTCTAGGCTAGACTAATTTTTATAATCACCTGTTTAGCCCACGACACATTAAAAGAGAAAGAAAACAACAATAACAAATGTCCGAACACATCATAATTGCATCAGCAACAGCTGACGTGTTTTGTTGTCTGGTTTTGTGTTTTATTTTGTTGTGTTGTGTGGCATGTAATATTAAATAAGAGACCCAAACACAACAATTGGTTAGGCCAACAACTAAACAAATGACGAAATACTTACAGTTGCGAAGTGGAAAGACAACAGAAACGTGTGCTTTAGTTGAGGTTGTCAGACAGACAGATACCCTGTACACAGCTCCCAATTGTCCAGCAAACACGGAGACTTGACCTATTTTTATATTTTTAGTCCACGATCGCTGTTCAATATTTTCAGAACAAAAATATGACACTAAAATATGAACATATACAAAACTCAAGGCCTATCAATATTATACTGTATATCCGTGTGCGAAGCTTTATAAGATATAGATATAAACTATTAACACACCTTTTTCTATATTATTATATTATCTTAGCTATATCCCATACTAATTATAATATTAATAAAAGTATTCCGCATTTAGTGTCTCTTACCCCAGTTCTTGAAATCAGCCCGTTCGTACTCTCGGAAAACAAGATCTTCTCGACAGCAAGTGTGTATGATAAATATATATACTATATAGGTTCAAAGATGTTGTCTTTTTCCTCCTACACATATCTGTAATATACACTTTTCTACGCACTTTTAATATTTATAGGGTGTTAAAAGACGCAAAAGTCAGACACAAAGGCAAATGCCAACAACAACAGCAGTAGCAAAAATTTCTTCAATTTAATTAAATAATTAAAAACAAAGACATGACCCCGTCAAACTGCGACAGGGACGGACAGAATGAATGTTTGACTAATTAAAAATGACAAACAACAACAATAGCAGCAGCAACAACAGCAATACAAATTTCTGCCCATATAAAATGCAAAATTAGTTTTAGAACACACGCCAATCTGAGCATTTTCTATAGTATAAAAAATCTATATCGCAAAAAACCAAAAACAAAAGCGGTTGTCTTATCGCCACGGTATTTCACAATAGGTGAGGGTATAGCTGACTTGTCTATCTATCTAAATACACAGACACACACATAAACATACATAATAATACATACATAAATAATACGTATTGTAGAACTATGTATAAACATTGTAATCATTTATCTTTCTATAACCAATGATGGGCTTTTTTTATGTGCTGCGGTGCAATAAATCACAGAAAACAAATAGCCGATTTGGATAGTGTATATGATACCAGCGCCATAAATGATATGTGCATTCGTAATTTTCATAGCAAGGATCATTAGATGGCTCAATGGCCAAATAGCTTTATGCTATGGTAACGATATATAGTTATTTCCATATCATGCAAATATACATATCAATTACAAGTATTATCTATGTAATACTCTATCCAGACATCTAACTCTCGTAACTCGTAACCGATATATTTGTATGATATCATACCTTTTTTATAAGGATTTGACTTTACGATATCAAAATAAAAATATCATGTACTACCCTTAATCATTTTGGAAATTTTGTTTGTTAATCAAATGCGGGTGTCAAAAATTTAACATTAAGCTAAAAGTGACTGAAATTTTCGACATGTATTCGACATGTATTTTTATTCGTTCTCTAAGTACAGGGTACTTTTGTATCAAACTCACACGACTAGTACACTCTTACTGATTTTTTTTTTTTTTTTTTTTAATTAGACGATTTGAGCTTTGATAAGCAGCCATGTTGGGCTGCGTGGGCGTGGCTGCCAGTTCGCTAATGAGCGCGCCTCAAACATAAAAAAAAAAAAACAAATAAAAAATGTCGCATAAAGAGCGACAGATACATTTTTGAGGGAGAACGGCCAATGTATATTTAGATAAGATAAGAGCTCCAATACCATGCCCAGGGGGCGTAGCAGGTGCACAGTAAACAGTACGTACCGCAAAAGCACTAGCAATAATTAACAGAATAATTATGAACCTAGAAAAGCTTTATAACTGATCTAAGCAATATTTCATTCGATTTGTTTTCGTAAATTTACATTTTTGTTAAATTAAATATTACGGATGCCATCTAAATTCCGACCAACCTTATTAACCAAGCACTTGACATCTTTTTCTCTTTTTCTACTCTCGCTCTCGTTATTATCTTCTCCAAGTGTTTAATCAATTAAATTCAAGGCCACGTGATTTCATGCAGCTGGCATTTGAAGAAACTCAAATTATTTGTTCTAAAAATAGGCGCATATTAATTTAAGATATATTCAAAACTAAAAATGTACGTGAGTTTACTGCACTTGCGAGAGAGGGAGAGTTGAGCACAATTAGTAAATGGAATATTGTGCCAAAAAGGCGAATTCGTTTCCTTTTTTATTTCGCTTTTATTTATTTGCTGTTGCCAATGTTTTGGCCCATCTAAAATTATATCATGAGCTGAGCGAGCGCAAAGGAAAAACGTCATTAATTGCCGCATTTAATAATAGCGAAAAGAAAACGAACAATTTTCTTGCACATGCCAGTGTGTGTGTGTGTGTGTTTTGTTTAATGGCTTTTCATGGCACTCATGTATGTCCGTCTGACAGCTGATTTTTTACATGTTTTATAGCATTTAAGAGAACAAAAATGCAAAAAAATAAGAATAGCTTTAGTGAAGTGAGGTCGACTAGCATTTACCATTTGCGGTAACATTCGATATTTGTGCTTTATATGCATACATACACACCACAAATACACAAATAAATTTTGTTGTATTAATAAAATCTGAAAACCTTATTTGAATATGCGAAAATCACATTGAAAGAAATGTTGCCTTGGTTGACTTCTTGTAAATTGCATAAAAGATAAATACAGTTCACTCACTGGTTTCAATAAAACAACACTTTCATTTCTAGGAAAAGTCATATAACTGAAAAATCAAAAATCAGAAACCATGGGGACTATACTAAACTCCAATAAGGACAATCAGCTAATTATAAAAAATCTCATGACCCAATAATTCGACAGAAGATGAAAAAGGAAACTCTCTGAATGATCACTGAATGTATTTGTACACCAATTAAAGTAATAAAGATTGGATAACTGATTCAATGTGATATATTTACAAATTGTTTACTCATCAACAACTACGTAAACTATTTAAAGGCAAACAATAATAATGCAAAAAAAAGCAAAAGGAAACCCGATTGAAATTCCATTGCGTTTCATATTAATTCAATGGAAAAATATGAAAGAAAAAATTTCAATGCAATTTATTGTAGCTGCAATTTGTAGTACACACATTTGTTTCTTTATTTTTATTTTTATTTTTATTTTTTTTGCTTGTTTACATTTCTGAGAGCAGCACAGAGGGGATTTAGTGTGGGCGTTGGATATGTGATTCGATTGCTTATTTCTCGAATGGAGTTGAAAGATATATGTGCGCTGTTGTATGTATGTATGCGTATGCTTATATATACATGTTAGCTGAAAAAAACAACAAAAACAACTACTACGATATGTGAAATGAGGCTGCTCCAATTGGGTCGCCTACAAAATTTGGGAGTTGCCTTTTATATGTGGCAGGTGCATCAACAACAAATGCTGCTGCACAACGTGCTTCAACTAAAAACAGCAAAAGGCAGCTGCAGCTCAACGATAACAAACAACCAAAACAAAACAGAAATATAAATAAGTAAATCAGAGCTTCAAAGTGAATATTTTCTGACTTCGCAATACTCTATTCATAAAAGTTTATGAAGCAATACATAAGAGGTTTTTATAATAGAACTCTACTTAATAGATTTAAACTTATTTAAGTATTCGACTATGTGACTTCATTCGAAAAGGTGATATAACAAACTGCAGGTCACACAAGTTAAATACTTTATTTTAAAATATTATATTTTTAGCTTTTGCTATTGTATTATAGAAAATTCGGAGCTCAACAATATAAAAACAATTTAGCAACAGTTTAAAAATTTAAAATGATCATAATACGGTCGTTTCCTTTTAAATGAAGTGTATGTAAGACTATTGAAGCTGATCAAGAATATAAATACAAAAAGAAATCAAAATCTCCTGCCGTCTGTTAAACACATTTGCACGAGACTTAAGCCCTTGTCAACCAGTGTCTTAATGCGTACAGGGTATAAAGAGAAACCAGATATAGTTGCATACAAAGGTTAAGAAGGTTGCCCGCAGAGACGGACGCCTTGGCTGGCTGGCAAATTGGCTTTGAGCACGCTCTTTGGCTGCAGCCAGACAACGACAAAAACAACAACAAGAAGAAGAAAGTATACAAAAAGCAGGTCGTCTGCTGCAGTAATTTGATGATAATTAAAGCTTCATATTTAAACAGAAACCGCTACGCAGCAACTGTGGAACAATGTTTATGACATTTTTAGGCCTACACTTTGGCATCCAGCTTTGTGGACTGAAGTCATTAGTTAATTGGCCTTAAACGATAACAAGAAGGCGATTTGGAGTGGCAGTAGATAAAATGTAAACGTTTATAACAGCCGCAATTTTTCTCAAAAACTAGTTTACATTTAATTTAAATTATAATGAATTATAATAGATCACATTTAACAAGCAGAAATAGTTTACAAGTATTTGTTTGCAACTATCAAAAGTATCGACTTGATATCTTAATTTAAAGCGCAACATCTGAAAAATGTTTCGCAAAATTGATTGCGCAAAGGCAATAAAAGCAATTGCAATTACTAATGTCAGCGCCTTAGAGTAAAAGTCACGTTCCATATGACGACAAATACAAATTTAATAGTTTCATTTGTTACTCTTTTTCCTATTTCTAGTCAGGCAGTATGAAATATTATAATAAAACGCTGTAGACATCGATAAATTGTGGCTTGTTAGGCAAATATTTGATAACCAAATGTGGCCACATTTGCATGTGTGTGTATGTAAATATATATTTATATGTATATCATGTATATCTCATGCATATTTCACACAATTGTGCTAATTTCGAGCTGGTCTGGCAGCGCTGCGTTGCGAGTAACTGCTCAATCGAAACTTGTTAATTGGGCGAGCAGGTTCGTCACTCAGTCCAATTAGAACCCGTTCGTTGTGTCGTCCAATTGGAATACAACGGAAATAGAACAAACGCCCAAAAATGGAGCGCCCTCTGTGGACAGGTGGCCAGCGGCAAGCGGTAACTTCCGTTCAAGCTCTCATGAATGTATGTGTGTAAATAAATAAAGTATTTGGCATACCTCAGTTTCTCAGCGGCTCTTTATTGAACTTAATTATTTATAAAAGTTTATAACGCAACACTGCTAAAAACGATTTTTTCATTACTCTGGGTTAAAACATTTTTCAATTTAACGCCCGAGTTGTAAGGTTGCACTTTTTTGCATTTACTGCAGGGGCCAAAAGGGGCAGGGGCAGGGCGACAACATATGTAAAATATAAGCGACGACAGCGACTGAGACGGCGACTGCGACGTGGGCGTAGGGCAGTCGTCGCAGAGATCTTGTTAAAACGAATACGATGCTAAAAGCAAAAGGCGAAAAGCGAATAGCAAAACACACCAGCGAATTATGAGAGTGCGTGTATGTGTGTGTTTGAGTGCCGTGTGAGTGTATATGGTAATAATGTAGGTGAAATATAAGAATCAAATACGAACAAAAAATGCCAATAAGAATGACGACGACGACGTGTGCTGGCAGAGCGGGAGAGGAAATACATGTATATAAAGAGAACGAGAGAGAAGGAGACGGAGCAGGAGCAGGAGCAGCTGCTCTGATCGCAGATTGAATAGAAAAAAAAAATAAGAGACTTTCGATTAGTTTTATAAATTTGTATTTATATATTTGTTTTGCTTTGCACGGCAGTTAGGTAACGTTTTTGTCTATATGAGTTATTCTCATAATCTTAACACATTCTTTATTGCCTGTAACACACACAAACCCACTCACACACACACACACACACACGCATGTGGCTGCTGCTTTGCTCTGGCTCAGCTCTTGCTGCGGGCAGCCAACAAAATCGATATTCTAAAAATAATATACATTGAAAAATAAAAAAAACGTATTTAAAAGCACAAACGAATTTCAATTGTTGCCGCCGGTCCCCTCTTATGTATGTATGTAAATATGTAGGCACTTTTGAGCACACATATACAGATATATATGTATTTATTTACACCTTTTACACTTTTATTTATTGCGCACTTTGCAGCTATTTGCATTTAGTTGTAGAAATATGTTGAGCTGCTTTTTTTTTTGTATTTTCTATTTGATATTCTTCTGCTTCCTTTTTATTTTCTCACTCGGATTACTTGCGCCCAACCGACGACGACTGCGACGTACGGCAACTAAAACGACGTCGCGACATCGCTGCTGCGGCACAAAGAAAGCCGTTTTTTTCGGTTTGCGCTCTCTGCTTCTACTGCTTCTGCATGCATGTATTTGGGAGCGTGTGTGTGTGTGAGTGCGGTCTCCCCTAAAGCTCGAGAGCCCCACAGTGCCAGTGCACGAAACGGGCAGCAAAGCAAAGACAGAAGAAAAAGAATGAAAAAAAAAGCACGAAGAACAAGCATAAAAAAGAAGAACTGTAAAAAGCGGCAGCTACGTGAATTTTTTTTTGCAATACGGCAACACTGCGAAGACAGCGCCGTGTTTGGCGACAGGTGAGAAGAGAAAGAAGCAGAAGCAGCTGCATTCGCGCTGTTCTTGTTGTTGGTGTATAGTAAAAGTAGCAAAAATGTGTAGTAGAGATAATTTGTTGGGGTTGTTGCTTTTGTGAATCACTAACACTAACACGCTAATACACACACACACAGGCATACACACACACATATATATATATATATATATATTCAAATGCGGAGCGAGCTCCAAAAGTACTCACCAGCATAGGGTGTGGTGAATTTTCATTGAAATAACAACTGTATATGTATAGAACAATTTTCGTGCGTTCACAAAATAAGCAGAAAATAAATTAGAACTTTTAGGAAAATAAGAACAGACAAACACGTACTTCTTTATATACATATATTCTTTCATAGGCAACTTTTTAAAATTTGCAAGATTTTACTGTTAGCGTTTAGCCGGTCGGCTATTAAAAATGTTAAATTACCATCCTGGCAACAACAACATTCACCACTCACCACAAATGATTGTTTTCCGCTCTCCCGAACTTTTTGTTTGAGCGTGCGTGCTCACTCGCTCTCTTTCTCTCTCTTGTGGCTGCTCCCACTGGCAGAATTTTAACACAGGGCACAGTTATTTGCCTTTTTTTTGTGCTTACTTAATTTATATAATTTAGCACGTTGACGCTGGCCAAGCTTTAGCGGTGCTGCATTAATTTATGATGATTTTCTTATAACAAATTGACACCTTTAAATTTGTGGCGCAGCTGCCGTGCAAAACGCGGCGCACGTACACTCAAAGCGGCGACGACAGCGACAGCGACAGCAGCAACGACGACGACGACGACGACGACAACGACATTCGCATTTTTTCACAGTGCGTTTTGCGTTTGCTCAACTTTTGGTTTTTTGTTTGCAATTTGCGTAGACAATGGCGCACACACCTGCCACAATTTCAATTGCAAATCATTCCTGGCACTTTCATTAACACTTTGCGACCAATTCGTACAGCCGGTGATTATATTTTATGCCAAAAAATTTCAATTTTGTCAAGCGGCAACTTAGATTGTTCACACAGACACAGTAGAAAGTGACGCCATCTTTAAAGGGGTCGCTGTACGTTCAGTCTTCCGTGCAGTGTTGCAAAACGCAAAATGGAATCGCAAACGACTATTTCTATCGATATCTGAATGCATATGAGCAATTAAATCATTAATAGGATTACAAATGAAATAAATTCGATACACTGAATGTAGTTGTAATTAGCAATATTACGTTCCTATAGTTTGCAGCTAAATTCGATTTCATCGATGGGGTAACATTATGATCTTTGAGCAAGCTGGCAACACCCTGTTCGATAGCAATTAATCGACTGGCAAAGTGAATCAGAATGAAATTAACGAAACCCAATTGATTTGGAAAACGGTAAAGAAAAGTGATTAATTGCAGTAATTAAGAACACAGCAGCAACGCATACGCAGTCAAAACTCTCTCTGCGTGTGTCGCAGTCGTTAGAGTTAAAGTCGCAGTCACAGTTTTCAGAGCAGCAACAACAAAAACAAAGCCATGTCCTCGCTGTCCGCATCGGCGGAAAATGTGTCCACCCTGGGCATTGGCGGCGGTCCCGACTCCAATTCGCATCACGGCTCTGACGGCGGCTCGAGCATGTGCCTGGAGCTGGCGCTGGAGGGCGAGCGCCTGTGCAAGGCGGGCGATTGTCGGGCGGGCGTCGCCTTCTTTCAGGCTGCCATTCAGGCGGGCACCGACGATCTGCGCACCCTTTCGGCCATCTACTCGCAGCTGGGCAATGCCTATTTCTATCTGGGCGACTATGCCAAGGCCATGCAGTACCACAAGCACGATCTAACGCTGGCCAAATCGATGAACGACAAACTGGGCGAGGCCAAATCCTCGGGCAATCTGGGCAACACCCTGAAGGTGATGGGACGCTTCGACGAGGCGGCCATCTGCTGTGAACGCCATCTGACGCTCGCCCGTCAGCTGGGCGATCGCCTGTCCGAGGGCCGTGCCCTCTACAATCTGGGCAATGTTTATCACGCCAAGGGCAAGCATCTCGGCCAGCGTAATCCGGGCAAGTTTGGCGACGATGTCAAGGAGGCGCTGGCCAGGGCCGTCGAATTCTACCAGGAGAATCTACAGCTGATGCGCGATCTGGGCGATCGCGGCGCACAGGGACGCGCCTGCGGCAATCTGGGCAACACCTACTACTTGCTGGGTGACTTCCAGGTGGGCTAGACCGTCATTTAGCTCGGCAAACTTTAAGATTCGCTCTTTCCCTTTGCAGGCAGCTATTGAGCACCATCAGGAGCGTTTGCGCATCGCTCGCGAGTTCGGGGATCGTGCCGCGGAGCGTCGAGCCAACAGCAATCTGGGCAATTCGCACATCTTTCTGGGCCAGTTCGAGGATGCGGCCGAGCACTATAAGCGCACGCTGGCGCTGGCCGTCGAGCTGGGCGAGCGCGAGGTGGAGGCGCAGTCGTGCTACAGTCTGGGCAATACGTACACGCTGTTGCACGAGTTCACCACGGCCATTGAGTACCATCATCGGCACATGGCGATTGCCCAGGAGCTGGGTGATCGCATCGGGGAGGCGCGCGCCTGCTGGTCGCTGGGCAACGCCCATTCGGCCATTGGCAACAACGAGACGTCGCTGCAATTTGCCGAATCGCATTTGCAGCTGGCCAAGGAGCTGCACGATCCGGTCGGGGAGAGCACGGCGCGCATTAATATTTCCGATTTACGCAAAATTCTCGGCATGCCGGATGCGGAGCATACGCCCACACAGGATGAGGAGCGCTCCAGCGCTTCGGATCACTCGGCCAGCGGCCATCAATCCGACTGCTCGGAGAACTCACAGGGTCGCATGGTGAGTAGCCGCTGCCAAAACGAGACATCATTAAATCCCCATGCCCCTAGGTTCGCGTGCGTCGCCAGAGCATGGAGCAGCTGGACCTGATCAAGATCACCCCGGACGGCAAGCGTCTGCAGGAGGAGAAGCGCAAGTCGGCCGCCCACACTAAAGCCAAAGAGGACGATTTCTTCGAGCTGCTCTCGCGTTCGCAGTCCAAGCGCATGGACGACCAGCGCTGCTCCATTAAGATCAACAGCGCTGGGGCCGCCGGCGCCGCTGCTCCCACGGGCGCCACACGCAAGCCGCTGGTGCAGCAGAACTCGCTGTTCGTGGACCCCACCAATTTGCCGGGCCTGAAGTCGCCGTCGGCGGGCGTGCCGCCGGCCATTGGACATGCGCCGCTGGCGCGCAGCGCGACCACCACACAACAGCCGGACGATGCGTTTCTGGACATGCTCATGCGTTGCCAGGGCTCGCGGCTGGAGGAGCAACGCTCGGAGCTGCCGCGCCCTAATGTCACCATGGATGCGGAGGCACCACAGCTGCAGGCGCCGCAAGCGGCTGCTGCGGCGGCCGCACGCGGCCAGTCCGGACGCGGGACCACCGTGCCGGATGAGGATTTCTTTTCGCTTATCATGAAAGTGCAGAGCGGCCGCATGGAGGATCAGCGCGCGAGCATTCCCTTTGGCGGCTTCAGAAATGCGCGCAACAACAACAACAACAACAACAACAATAACAATGCTGGGGCCGGCGCTGGAGCAGGTGCTGCCAAGTAAATGCCGCCAATTGCGGCTCCATTTTCGCCCGTTTTTCGTATCATTTGTTGTACGCACATTTGGACCATTTGGTCAACTGGCTAACACATTTCTAGTAAGATTTCTACGTGAACTTTCATTTACAACTAAACAAGTAACCAAAAAATTATTTTTTTATACATGCATCGCTCTTCCATTTGGATGCATTTGTTTAATACACACACATTTATACATATGCAGTGATAGCTCTCTATGTGAACATCCACATTTTCAGGTTATTTTTTTGTTCTGCTTAGGAAAATGCTACCTTTAAAGATATTTTCCAAAGAAATCTCAATATTTCAGTAAAAAAAAATATTTATGCTTTTCTTTTCCACATTGGTTGCGAAATAATCTTTGATTGTCAACTACTTCGGTTTTTTTTTTTAACCGTTCGGGAAGTTTCAAAATTGTATTCCTGTATTCCTATAATTGATCCATTTTACAAATTCAGTGGTAACTCTCTATTTGTGAATTACTTTTTGATATTGTAATTGAAAATCTCTTCTACGACTGTTTCAGTTATATTTCATATGCTGTCCGCATAGAATATATATCAACCAAAATCTTTGTAAATGATTACTTAAGCTTTATCACTTTTTTATGCATATTCAAATTTTTCAAATTTTAAACGTTCAAATGTCAAAGTTTATCAGCTGCCATTTTCATAAGTCATTCACAAGTTCAAACTTTTCTCTTTTAATTTAAATATAATCTTACATTGCAGACTGTTTCAAGACTTTTATATATACATTTTTAAATAAGTCGCATTTAAAAATCTGAAAAATTATTTGTTTGCTCCAAAACATAGTTTTTGTGCCAAAAGAAGGAAGTATTGTATAAAAAAAAGATGATAAATTTTTGTAAAAAAAAAGGACAGTTTTAATACAAAGAAGTTTAAACTTCCGATAAAAAGAAAATCACGCTCACAAATTAAGAAAATTAATATAAATAATTAAAAAGTTGGACGCATGGAAAATATATCCGCCCAATCCAGCTGTCCATTAGTAGAGCTTTCACTGTAAACACTTGGGATATATGTTTATATCCAGCACACACACACACGCACGCACACAGTTATACAATATGATATTGAGCCATTTCTAAAAAGCATGCTTTTTAAAACTAAACACAAAGGTTTTTAAAGATATTAATGTTTCAATTGCATGTAACTAGTTGTTAAGTACAAAATAGTCCAAAAATAACTAAATAGTTACCACATAATTGATTATACTTTGCTAAACTTAGAGCTAAACACTTCAATTTCCAATTCTTTCGCTCTCTCTCTAAACTCAAAAAATTGAAACATTCACACATGCAAACATATAAACAATTGCATTTCCAACACAAAAAATGAAAAATTTTCCAATTGTAACTATGAGTATTGCATTTTTTTCTACTGAAACTCTTTCGCTCGGAAAACTAAAGAACTAACATTTTTTATATATATATTTTAATTATATTTTATTTAATTTAAATGGATTCTTTTTTTGAGATATTAACGGGTTTGCTTGGTGTCTGCTCTCTGAGAACCAGCGCCGTTTTAGCATATAGCCTACTCTATACATATACAAATGCATATATATATATATATATACATAGATATACACACTATACGAATGCAGATATCTATACACAAACACACACAAAAAGAACACAGATCAATGTGGATCGATTTATTGATAAAGTGAAGCCAAAATTTATTAATGTTATTAATGCATGTATATCGATAATGATAACAAATCAGATCGAGAACAAATCATAATGATATGTATGTGAACGTATTATTAAATATAAAAAATCAAAATTGTTTGCTGACAAGTGCGAGTTTTTTTCTCTTTAGATTATATTTATATATACATGTACATATAGATTAATATATATAGAAATCTTTTTATGATGAGGCTTTGATAAATTCCACCTAGAAACGTGGAATTCAATAGAACATTCTCGCTTTTTATGTTTTCGACTTCAAACTCAGCTGCAATTATTTAAATTAATAATTAGCGATTTTGCATTGATCTTAAAAAGTCCAGCCCGGTATGTGGAATATAGGGAATATACAGCAATATAGTAAAAAACTCTTTTCTAAAATATATTTTTGTTTTTTATGTACCCTACTTTAGACTTAAATTTTCTGATCTTTTTGAGAATTCATTTGCATTCTTTTTGAGAAATCCACTCCAATGGGTGGAATATAAGTGAAAAATAGCCAGCTACAATTTCGAACAAAGCCCTTGACTCAAACTAATGGATTAACAAAGCTCTTTACAATAAAAAAATTAAAAACCAAAAAAAAAACTAAAGAAAAGAGTACCCTATTAGAAAATACCCTGTGAAGGGCTTAGCTTATTTCTAAATAACTTTCGTGTTCATATGAGAGCATGAGATTTTGCTGGGTTCAAGTATATATGGAATCAAAATATCTTTTTTTACTTTTATCAATTTAAGGGAAGTAGAGGCAGGTTTAAAAAACTGTACTAAAAATTGTTTACAAAATTTTTACTAGCTCTCAGAGTCTCTGAGAATGAGCAGTAGAGGAATATATATACTTATGGGAAGCCATTTCCTTGACTCTTACAAATATTTCCCTTTTTACACTTTTATTAGATGCCAAATCCACCAGAAATCCACCAAACTTTGGAAACTGACTGGAAAACTATAAAATTTAATTAGTTTCAAATATTTAAAAATTCGTTTTTAAAGCTTTATTCATAAATTAGTCGTCTTATGAGCCTAGAAAGTACATATTATGATTATCTGATAAGTGCTTGGCACGTGCCCCCGTCAAAAAGGTGCAACCTCCGCTCCATTTGGGGCATGCAGCACGCGTGGCGACTCCAACCGGCGTCTAGCCCGGAAATTTATTTACAAATTGATTTCTCTAACTTAACAGAAGAGCGGCCACGCGGCACGCCCTACGCCTTGGCCGCCTTAACGCTCTCCGGCTGCGTGTCGTCGAGCACGAAAATGGGCAGCGAGTAGTCCAGCGGCTTCTCGCAGCCGCCTGCCACGCCCTTGGGATAGTCGAAGGCGTTCTTGTGGAGCGTCTTGTGCCAGCCGCGTTTGAGCATCACGTAGACAACGAAGACGCTGACGAGGAACGCCGAGCAGCTGGCCATCACGAACATGGCCAGCTGGACGGACTCCACCGGCGCCGTGGCCGCCTGCGCCACCGGCGGCACAGCGGTGCGGTGCACGAAGTGCGAGCGGGTCAGGTCCGGCCGGAAGTGGCCGCCGAGCAGCTGAAAGTCGCCCGCCTGGATGGCCGTCTCGATGGCGAACGCCGTGTCCACCTTGGCCTCGTTGTGCAGCTCGAAGCGGACGATGGCCGAACCGTCGAAGTTCTCCTGGACGCGCAGATTCTCCAGCGCATCGCCCAGCAGCTGCTGCAGCTCCCGGCGCACGGAGTCGTAAACGTTGCGCACGCTCCGCCCGCTGCTGTTGCCCATGTGCAGCTCGATGGCGACGGCCTCGATGGGCACCGGGTCGCAGTGACGGTCGCCCGGGCCGAAGATGTGCGTCGCCGGCAGCTGGTTGCCGGCGGCGTCGACGCACCAGCAGCTGCGTCCGTTGCACTGCAGCGGCCGGAACGCGCCCGCCTCATCGCAGCTAACCGGAAACGTGGCCGTCGCTGCGAGAGCGCGACAGCGCGTCGTATTCAGCCGCATGGGCGGCAGCGGGACAGCGTCCGTCACGGACAGCTGCGAGTCCAGCAGCGAGTTGGCCAGCTCCAGGACGCGCTCGGTGGCCGTCGCAGCCGCCGCGGTGGTCGCAAGCGTGACGTCCACTTCGTCGAGATCCGCATCCGAGCTGGCCACGTCGTTCAGCTGCGTCAGCTGCGCGATTAGCTGCTCCATGAGCGGATCGCCCAGCTCCAAGTTGTGGCGACTGCGCGCCTGGCGACTGTTGCAGACGGGCTCCGTGTCCCGGGTCAGCGTGCCCTTGAGCGGCGCACCCTTGCGATCCGCACACCAGCAGACGCCATAAGCGCCGGACAGCTGCTCCGAGGCGCTGCTGCCGCCGCCACTCCTGCTGCCGGCAAAGGCGCGACTCACGATCTCCGTGGTGGGCGGCGTGCTGGGCAGCGCGGGCTGCTTGCCCAGACACTGCACGGGACTCCAGTGGCCGGTGACGGGATCACAGCGCGGCTGGAACCACACCGAGGAGTGTCCGCTGCGCTGGGCCGCCAGGCTATTCTTCAGCTTCAAGCGCTCGCACTGGGTCAGCACTGCGGATGGAAGAGGACCGCAATTAGAGCTCTGCATGGGAGGCATACAAAAACAGTAAGACGCTTGCAGTCGGGTGTAACCGACTTAAGACTTAAGACGTAAGTAGGAAAATTTGACCAAATTTGCTAACTCAGCTCTCAAATAACTTTTTCTTATTGTTTAGAAGAGCGAAGAGAGCTTTAAAACTGAAGAAGATATTTAGATTTAAAAGTAGCTTGAACTCAGATCAAGTTTCGACTTTAGAAACTCAAGGAAATACAAAAGTTCTTGAAACAATATCGTTTGAATATTAAGTTTCGGCTTATCTTAAGACAACTAGGGCTAAAAACTTGCTCAAATTGAGAACTGCGGATGTGAGAAAAATGTGCTAGAATTAATTGTTTTGCCCTAGGTTCAAGGAAATGCGGAATTTTACCTACTCATTAGCTTGACTTCAGTATAACTTACATTTTTATACTCGTCCACGAAGTGAAGAGGGTATATTGGCTTTTTAAAATGTTCTTGCTGCGCTAGGGAAGTTTGTAACTTGGAATATTCGTGTATACCCTACGCCCACTGGAGGCGTGCCAAATCAATAAAATAATAATAAATACAATAAAAACAGATTACTAGGGCCCTACTTTAAAGATTGATGCAAATCCATATATCTTGGGGGGCGAGTAGGACGCGAAAATCCATCTTAAAATTTTATAGCTGGAGCACCAAAGTAGAGTTTTCAAATGACTAATTATAATAATAATTTTACCAAAGAAAAACTAAAGTAATGAAACCGCTGTTGACTGTTTTGAGCATGGCGCAGTCGGTTACACCCGACTCTGCCTAATCCCAGTAGTCCCTAGTCGCCGGGAAACTCACCTGGACACACGGAGTTGCAGGCCAGCTCGTTGTGGAAGAGATTCTTGGTCTGGCAGGGCGCCGCCGTCGCGTCGATTTGCAGCTGGACGCACTTGTTGGCCTTGGGACTGAAGCGATAGCGCGCGGCAGTGCGCCCGGTGTGGTTGCTGGCCAGGCAGAGCTCGTCCATGGACTCGAAGCAGACGTCGCGCGTCTTGGCGCAGCAGACGCCGCGATTGCTCACCGGATTCAGCTGGCAGGTGTGCGTCGTGGGGCAGGCCTCCTGCTCGTTGTGCGGGCCGCAGCTGACGTCCTGGTCGGGGCCCTGCTGCAGGGGCCTGCCCTCGGCGCAGACGGAGTCGCGCCGCGGCACGCAGATGGGCATCTTGGGGCAGGGCGTGTCCACGCACTCCACGCTGATCAGCTGGCAGTCCTCGTCGCTGGCGCAGCTCAGCTCGTCGCAGTAGTTGCGGCACGCGCAGCTGGGCGTCGGGCAGCCGTGCTCGTCCACCTGGTAGCCGGCCTCGCAGCGGCCGCTGCAGTTGCTCGGCCGGCACGCGTAGCTGGCGTTGGCCCGGCAAACGGGCGTCGCCGGCGACTTGACCCGCGTGCCCGGCAGCTGCAGACCCTGCTCATCGACGCACCAGCAGTGGCCGTCGGGCGAGCACTGGACCTGCTCCCAGCGGCCGGTGGCCGCGTCGCACTGGGCCACGTTCATCTGGCGGGCGGGTATGCCCAGCTCGGAGCTCTGGTGCAGCTGGATGGCCTGCAGATGCTGGCAGGCGGTCTTCAGCTGGGGCTCCACGCACTGCGTGCCGCAGCCGTTCGAGCAGCAGCGCCGGCTGCCCTCGCAGTGGGCGTCCGTGCGGCACTCGTAGGCGCAGACGTTCGCATCCAGATTGTCGGTGGGCCCCGGCGGCACCAGGTACGGGCACTGGCCGGGCTTGCGCGGCAGGCAGGCGGGCACCGGCGGACAGTACTCGCCCTCGCAGCTGACGTCCACGATGCGGCACTCCTTGCCGGCGCCGCAGGTGACGCCCTCGCAGGGATCGCGGCACTGGCACGCCGGGCAGCGGCTGTTCGGATCGAGCGCGAAGCCGTATTCGCAGCCCATGCGACAGGTGAGATCCAGGCAGTCGAGCTCCTCGCGCAGCTCCTGGCAGCTGGCGTCGCTGACGTTGTAGCCCCGCGATCTGGGTATCTCGGTGCCGAAGCTGTCCACGCACCAGCACTGCTCCACCTCCATCTCCACGAGCTCGGCTCCGGCGGGGGGTCGTTTGGGCGCCGGCGCCACCTTCTTCACGTCCGTCCCGAACAGCTGGCCCAGGCTCTGCTGTCGCTCGGCGCCCATATCGATCACCTTGGCGCTGCGTCCCATCGCCAGTGCCGGCGGCACAGCTCCCGTTCCCGTTCCCGCCACGTGCACCTTCAGCACGCTGTCGTCCACGCGGTAGAGCTTCAGCCGCTCGGCGTCGCGCCGGCTGCGCTTGGCACCGCTCAGCAGCATGCGCATGTGCCGGATGGTGTTCTCCTCCAGGATCTGGCGCTGCTCGGCGCGCGTCACCCGGATCTTGCGCAGCTCGCACTGCCGGCCCGCGTAGTCGCCCTCGTCCGTGCAGCGCGGCGCCGCCATCGCCAGCTGCATGCCCGCCTCGGTGCCCTCCATGCGCTCCGAGAAGTCGCGCAGGTACTCGCACACTGCGAATACATAAAGGTGAGATTGAGTGATTGATTGAATGATTGATAAGGCGAAGACTGAAGTTATAGACTGATTGATTGGCAGACTGATTGATGGGAGCAAAGGAAATACATAATTAAAGCGTGATTGAGTGAATAATTGATAAGGCGAAAGACTGATTGACTGACTGACTGATTGAAGTCTATTAGTTATAGACTGATTGATTGACAGACTGATTGATGGGAGTAAAGGGAATACATAATTAAAGCGTGATATTGAGTTATTGATTGAATGATTGATAAGGCGAAAAACTGATTGACTGATTGAATGAATTACTGACTGATTGACTGCGTAACTAGGAGACTGATTGCTTGACAGACTGATTGATGGGAGTAAAGGGAATACATAATTAAAGTGTGAGATTGAGTGATTGATTGAATTACTGACTGATTAGCTGAGTGACTGCGTAACTAATAGACTGATTGATTGACAGACTGATTGACTGACTAATTGACTGGGGATATACACACAGAGAGCTGTTTGTGCTGATTGACTGACTGATTAGTGATTTATTCGTAATCGCGTTGCTTGACTGACTGCGAGACTGATGAAGTGAGTGAGTATTAAAGTGACGAACTAAAAGACTGATTGACTGACTTAATAAATTACTAACTGATTGGGTCACTGATTGAGTAACTTATAGACTTATTGTTTGTGCTGATTGACTGAGTAATTAATTGATTTATTCATAGGTTGGCTGCTTGACCGGCTGACTGATTGGTTGACTGACGGATTGATTAAGTTAAAGCTAACTAATAGACTGATTGACTGACTTCGTTAACTGACTAACTGGATGCCAGACTAACTGATAGACTGACTTGGCTGATTGATTGACTGACTGATAGACTGATTAACTGAATAGCTAACTGATTGAATGGCTAACTGAAAAACTAATTGACTGATTGAATAGCTGACTGAATAATTGACTGATTGACTAGGTGACTGAATGGTGAACTGATTAACTGACTGACTAATTGACTGTCTGATTGCCTGACTGCCTGATTGACTCTCACCGATCTTTGAAAGAAGAAAAAGCTATCTAACTTTTTGGAATTCCTACCCACTAAGCGGGATACTTTGCCCGAGCAAAACCGGGTGAATCCCTCAAATACTCACTGGTCTGTTGTCTGGTCGTCGGCTGATCCTCGGCAGCTGTGGTCTGCTCCGGCAGCGGGCAGCAGACGGACTCCGTCTCGCGGTGCAGCTTGGTGCACTTGTACTGCTCGGGGCACACGATGCGGTTGCTCATGGAGCGGCCCTGCTTGGCCTCCGGCTCGGGCTCGAAGAAGGCTGTCGGCTGGAAGCTGCGCGCCTGTCGCTCCTCGAAGCAATACATGACCTCGCCGCTGACAGTGTCCGCGAGGGGAGTGCCAATGTCGCAGGGATTCGAGTAGGCCAGGTCCGGCTTGCAGACGGGCCAGGAGGCGCACAGCGAGGAGCCCGACTCGCACAGCGGATCCGTGGCCACCTCGCAGTGGGCGCCGAGGGCGCACTTGAAGCCCTCGCAGGGCTCCGAGCACTCGCAGGTGGGACAGCCGTGGTGATCGTTCTAGGCGCGGAAGAGGGCAAAGATAAGCTAGGCCGGGTGAAATGCTGACTGGAAAGCCTACCTTGAAACCGTATTCGCAGACGGCGGCGCAGATGTTCGTGTCGCACTGGTCCATCTGGAAGCTGCGCGCATGGGAGCGACTGATCATGTTCTCCCAGCCGTCGCAGTTGACGCTGTTTGCGGCGCCCATGGTCTCCTTGATCTTGTGCCCGGTGCGCGGATCGACGCACCAGCAGACGAGCCCGTTGCGGGAGCACTGCCTGGGCGCGTACTGGCCGCCGGGTCCGTTGCAGTCGGGCACGTAGCCGCGTCCCTCGCGCTCGCTGATGGCCAGCACGTCGGCCAGGGCCTTGGCCTGATGGCAGCCGGTCACGTTGCACGGCTGCTGGCAGTTGAACTGGCAGCCCTTGGTGAAGCAGCACTTGTCCAGGTTGCGGCACTCCAGATCGTGGCTGCACGGTGCACCGCACATGTAGCCGGTGCGTTCCGTATACGTCGATTGCTCCGGCGCCGGACAGATGCCCGGCTTCTGGAAGGTGAGGGCGCTCGGACAGCAGACGCCATAGTCGTTGCCCGACTCCACCATGCACTGGTAGAGCGGCGGACACTGCGGCTTGCCCGCGTCGAGGCCGCACAGAAACGGCCGGACGCTCTCCTCGATGGCCAGCGGCAGGCCGGCCGGGCAGTAGTTGGCCAGGGAGCGCGCCTTCTTGCACGTGGGCAGCGGCGGGCAGGGCTCCGATTTGCACTGCACCTCCTGCAGCTGGCACGTCTGTCCGTGCGGGCACTCCAGGCCGTCGCACGGATCCCGGCAGCGGCACACCGAGCAGCCCGTCTGCGCGTCCCGCGCGAAGCCCGACGGACAGAACATGCGGCAGGCGGAGGCGGCACAGTGCGCCGGCTCCTGGCACTGGACGCCGGCCCGTGTCGCATTCCGTGTGCCCGGCAGCTCCACGCCGTACTCATCGATGCACCAGCAATCCTCGCCCGCCCGCTCCTTGGCGCACTGGACGCTCTCGAACTCGCCGCTCTTGCGGCAGCGCGGAATGCGCACCGACGCCGCTGCCCCAAGCGGCTGCTGCAGCGCCTTCGCGCGGCGCGTCTCCGCGCGTCGCAGATGCTGGCAGGCGGTCAAATTGGCTGCAAGCATACGGAGAATGGGGGAGTGTCAGTCGGAGGGGTCGTGCGGCACACTTTCGTGTTATTCAACTGCAGCGGAAAAAAACCCAACAGCGACGTCAGTTTCACTTTTCGCGAACGTGACGCGCTCGCAGCGACAGAAACAACAACAATAACGGCCAACAAGTTAAAGTGCTCTAGTCGCGAATGCGCGACTGGGGATACCCTGTAGCCAGGCCCCGTTAAATTTCCCTCCTCGACTTCAAACTCTCATGATATTTTATCAATCTAGAGGACAAACCACGAAAAAAAACGCCATCAAACATGAAAATCTGTTCAGTTTTGACAAAGTTATGGGCGTTGGAAATACGGGAGCTACTGATCCGAGAGCCTTATATGTCAATACTTAACTTAATTTTTTTTAAATTTTTGCATGATTTTTTACAAAATAACCCCCTCAGAATCGGGTTTAATGTTGTTTTTTATACTAATTGTGGCAACCACAATCGATTAAAAATGTAAATTCGCATTTCTAAATTTTGAAGAAAAAAAATTTTCCAAAGTTGGTAAAATTCCAAAAAAATTTATTTTCAATAATGAATCTATTTGAAATGCAGAATCAATCTAGAGGGCAAACCATGAAAAAATTGTCATCAAACATGAAAATCGGTTCAGTTTTGACAAAGTTATGAGCGTTGGAAATATGGCCAGGGAGCCAGGGATCCGAGGCTGGTATCCTGCCTTCTCGCCCCCACGATTCGCGGAAGCCTTTATCTTCCACAGTTTAAGAGCTAGAGTCACCAATTTAAAATTAAAATTTAAAAAAATATTAAAATTAAATTTTAAATTAAGAAAAAAAGTGACTGTAAAACTGAGCTTAAAATATGCTAACAACGCCCTATGGTAGCTGAACTTCAACTCTTCCGGGAGGACGTCTGGCATTTTGACATTTCGATTATGGTTTCTCCACAAGTGGAATTCTCTATTCATGTACCAACAATTGGAGCTGTTACTCTAAATATTAGTATTGATCATGAAAAAGACTCCTACTACTACCCTTCTACCAACTTCTATTTAGTACAGGGTACAACTACGAACAACATCAAATTGAAATTAAAATTTTTACACAATTGGCAGTTGCCGGCGGCATTTGGCTGCTTAAATTGTTGCTCGCTGTTGTTGTTGTTGCTGTTTCTTGTCGTTTGTTGTCTCAGGGCCAACATTGAGCGCTTTGTATGCGAGCGCGTGCGTCTCTTGGCCAAAGCGGCGTATGCGCAATTTACTGAAATGGCCCGAGCCATTAACGCCAGCTGTGGATGCTTCGCTTTGAGCATTCTAAATAAGGCACAGTCATTGTCTATTGCCCGCTCAATGCTTATGTAATTGTGGCACATCATACACAAACTCTTAACCAACCCGGTCTACGTCCCCGCCCGCCCCCAACTACCCCGCCCTCCCGCTGCTTCCTGCACGCAACGTTGCTTTTTGGCATTTCGTAAAAATCGTCGACGCGCTCGCTGGGTTTCGGTCTGTTTCTGTCGCCGTCCATTGGCCACGTAATGCATTCGCCATGCACTCTGTAATGCAATTACAATTACAATTACAATTTCAATTGGCTACAAGCTTTGCCCCTCGTGGCATATGTTACCAAAGTTTCAGATTGCTGTGACATTTACTTGAGCTCCACCATAATTATACCAGGATATAGGCTTAAATGAAGCGCCGCTTAAATCTTTCTTTAGCCATTCCTACTCTTATTTGTTCTAAGAATAATTTATGCTTATGTTGTCTGCGAAGGCTGCAGTCTTAACTAGCTTGAATGCCTTGAGAGTACAGTACAGTACAATCTTGAACAGTCTCAAGATTGAAATAAACTAATACCTGCACTATGTTTTCAAGCGAAGGATTTAACTTAAGGTCTTTTGGCATTTATTCCAATTTTTTTTTACTTTTTGAGCAGCTTTTTAAATGCCTGCACTCAAAAAAAATAAAAAAAAATAAAATGCCGTGCGATATAAAATGTCTTACGTATTGTTTCTATATTCCTTTGTTTTTTCATAATCTTAAATAAAGTATGTTATTCCTAATTTTAGAATTTTTTTAATTTTAAATAATTTAAAAATATATAAAATATATATTAAGAATTTTTGTCTTTGACATTGCATGACAGAACATCGTTTCTCAGATTATTCACTGTGTTTAATACTGATTGAAATTTGTTGTCAAGCTAATAAATTTCTAGTTTAGCAGGGCTTTGAGATCGGTTCTGCTTGAGCACAGAGCTCTAGGTATTTTTCTAGTTTACTCTATGTATTTAAAATTTCTTATCATATCGTTCAAGTGCTTTATTCTTATAGAGTATATTTATAATTTACTTTACTATACATTTTCTTTGACAGTTATGTACTCGCCTTATCATATATGTGTTTTAGCCCCGTAAAGTTTCCCTCCCATTGCAATGCATCATCCGTCTATATTTTACAAGCACATTATTTGATTGTCATACAAACATCCGGCTTGCATTTTCACTGCTATGTTAATTGCTGAATTTTTACCATGTTTTTTTTCGCTTGTGTGTATGTGTGTGTTTTTTTGGGTTTTTTCTTTTCACCAGAAATTAAATGAAAGTTTCGGTTTTTTTTAATTTTTTTCTTTTTTTTTTTGGCAGCGCCTCGTATTTATTTTGATTATTTATTTCGATCGAATGTCGCGCGGCATTCGGTTTTTGCTTCGTGAATGAAAACAAAAACCAATTAAAAGAAAATAATAATAACTCTCAAAGCAGCAGCAACAACAGCAACAAAGAGGAACGTGATTTATTCTACTTGGCTGTAGAGCGAAATCAAGTTTGTCGCTTAAGTCTTTCGGTCGAAGCGTAACGAAAACGAAAACAAAACCCGCATAGACAACAAACAGCCGCCTCGGGGTGGTACTATGGGCAGCACAGGCGTAGCTCAGCTGTAGGTAGCCCACATGACCGACTGACACACTGTGCGGCCCAGTCACAGTTTCTTTCTCTCGGTGTGCGTGTGTATGTGTGTGTTTGCGCTGGTAACGGTTTTTCGGGCCGTCTATTTCAAGTTCGTGCTTGTGTTCGTTTGGCCCCGGCTAAGCGCTTTTTAATGATGCCGTGCTATATATACATATACTTAGCGCCCGAGTTCTACACGAATTTTCCAACACGCTAATTGCCGCTTGCATTTTGCAATTGCAATTGGCTTTTAACGAGCGAGCGGCGCGGCAAGACTCTAACTTGCTCCACATACGACCAAAGGGGTTCATTGACTGGCCAAAAAAAAAAAAAAAAAACCAAGAAAACAAAACAAGCACCAAGAATGAGAAATATGTTGTTTTCGAGGTGCCGAAGTTCAAATACTCTTGCAGACTCTTTGCATTTCTTTACTTCACTTCCCCTTTTAACGAAGGAAGCTATATAATATAGTGGTTCCGTTTTAATAGGACTTTACTCAATTCTTAGGTGCATAAAAAACACAGTGTCTGAAATCGGTTAATATATCTAGGGAAACAAAAAAGTTTATATAAAAATAACGCAAATTTATAAGCGATATTGCTCATGGGACCTTTGGATATATACCATCATACATGATATATCACGGTCTTATTTAAAAAATAATAAATCCCAAATTGTGTAAAGATACTTTGAAAAATATGCTCTATTTTCGACTGCTCTTTTCCATGACAGATATATGATATATATTTATACGATCCAGCTCACTTGGATACATACAATGTTGAGCCGACTCTTGAAGTCATGTGACAAATTTAAAATACCCTCTGTTGGTGCCACAAAAAGCAACAGCCGCAAGAAGTCATTGACTCCGCTGCCTGTGAGCGGGCCCTTATCCTGGCCACGCCCCCTTTTGGTGGCGTCCTACTTACCATTTGCGCGCTTGGCGTCCGCAGTTTGCAGCACGAGCAGCAGCAGCAGCGGCAGCAGCAGCAGCAGGCGGCGCGAGAAGAGCTTCAGCCAGCGTTGTTCAAAATGCGGCGGCATGTTGAGGCGCAGGCATTCAAAAAAAACCAAAAAAAAAAAAAATAACGTTGCCAAAAAGATTTCCTGTTTTGTGGCAGCAGCTGCAAAAAAAGAGAGTTCAAATTAAGTGCGCGAGCTTGAGAGTGTGTGCGAGTGTGTGTGTGTGTGTGTGTGTGAGTAATGTTGTGAGGCCAGCGCGACGCTTTGTCACGTTTGACGTCACACGCTGGCGCTGCGCTTATGAGACCGAAACCGGGCATGAGAAGAAACTCAAATTCAAATTCAAAACCAAAAAAAATAAAAGCAAATATGCATACAAATACTTTCACTAGGCTATGTTTATTTTTTGATGTTTGAAAGAATTCGAGTAAAATATGTGTAATAAAAACAAAAATACGTTTTGGATGCATAATTTAGATGCTCGCTTGTTGCGCAATAGGCAAGGCGGAAGCCCCCGGCCGGAGAGGTTACGACCACATTTCGGGTCACGGACTGCAGCCATTGTCTGCGCATTTTCGACTCTTCTCAAAACATTTAGCAGCTGTTGTTGTTGCTGCTGCTGCTGCTACCATTGAAGCCGAGTGATTAATCTGCGCCGTTGACGTTGCTGCGCTTTCACTTTACCAAACAACAACAACAACTACGTACTACAATTGCCGCCAGCGTACACCATTTTTTTGCCAGCACTGTTGAAATTCACTTTTTTCGTACGTTTTCCGGTCCATTGAAAACGACGTCGTCGCTCCAGCTTTAATCACACGTTGGGGAATTTTCTCCAATTATATTGCCACAGCAGCTGGCCGAACAGCTGATCGGCTAATAAAATCCAAAACGAGTCGTGGAAAATATCAAAAGAAGTTTGTTGCCTAAGTCTTTTGTTTTGTTTTTGGCTGGTTAGTTTTTTCCGTTTTATTTTTTTTGGGGGTGAAACGTTTTGGACAGAAAAAAATTATGGCAAACCAGCTGCAACAGCAACAACAACAACTTCTCTCCAACAACAAATTTCCACACGGAACCAGCGCAAGAAAACAAAAAACTGTACAGAAAATGTTTTAGTGGACATTTCCCTGGCTTTTTAGTGGCGATATTTTTTGTGTGCTTTTTTTTTCTTTTTTTGACTTTTGCAAGGTTCTCCAAAACCAGGCCAGGCGACAGCAGTTCACCTGCAATATTTTCACTATGGCCAAAGCACAAATTTCACGCCGCGGCAAACCCAACTTGAACTTGGCAAGTGCCGCCGCCAATTTACGGAGATCCAAAGATTTCACCATGGCCAGAAAGCAAGTCAAGCAAAAAAAAAAATAGAAACACCAAAAAATAACCCAAACCTGGCGAAGCTTTGCTGTTGTTTGCCATTGAAGTGCGGCTAATGCGCTGGGACTGTTAGAGGTTTTGACCCTGTCACATTAGCTGTTACGATATGCTTGGCCTGGCTTGAAGCGTGTGACAGTTAGTAGAGTGTAAAGCTTAACGATTGCCCAAATGGGGTCATATGTCAGCCATATTATGCATATGCCGCCGCTGCGTGGGCTGTGGCAAAAGAATCCTCCAGTTGCAGGCCCATTGACTGAGAATTGACATCAAAGCCATTTGGGACTATTGAGTTGTCTAACATGCCCATGTTTATGCCCTGGTCATTAAGTATTTTAAAGCCGTTCCAATTTCGTGGCTCTGCAGAGCTGACTCATGGCTTGATTTTCGGCGCTTTTCTTTGGGCTTTTATTTTTTATTTTTATTTTTTTTGCACAGTTTTCTGCTACAGTTATTATTGCGTGTGCACTCACTTGCGAAATGGTTCAGCTTTAACTTGGCTGGGTCTAGCTTGGCCTAACGGTGCTTTGCTGGGCTTATGCGCAGTTAAAGTATAGTTTTTTTTTTTATTTTTAGTTTATTTTGGGAACGGTTGAAATTGCCCATATCGCTTTTTTGACTCTCGACTGGGCTTTTACGCTGCGCCATTTACAATGTTTGTTTATTATTATTGGGTAATAAGCCTATTTGGCTTTTTTTTCAATTATGATGTCATCCAAAAATTGGAGATATGCTTATTGATTAAGGTCAAAAAACATGGATATTTTATAAAAATTTCATTTCTGTTTTGTTAAGATGAACAGTTGAAAATTATGGGAATTTGTTTGAAAAGAAATTTATTAAAACAACTTTATACCTATTTTGTAAAATCTTTAATTGAAAACTGGGAAATCTTGTTCCGAAATAACTCGTTGAAGAGCAAAGTTTAATCTGCTTATTATAGATTATTTATATTAAATATAGCCTCACCTAAAAAGCAAAATAGAAAACGTTAATTATAAAAATTTTTGATATTATAAGAAAAACAAATTAGATAAAATGGGAGCTTTTAATTAACTGTTCAAAATAATTATCAAAGAAGTTTTATTTTCTCTTCGAATTAGTCGAATTTTAGCAAATTTCTTTTTGAGAGCTACATTTTGGCCCTTACACAAGGTTGGCAATTAAATAAAAACATTCTAAAGATAAAAGTATAAGAATACATGCATATGTATTATATACATATAATTAAATTTCTATTTTACTTCTTTTGTTTTCTGGCAAACTTCACAAATTTAAAAACATAATAAATATACAAAAATAGTATATTTGTTTATTTAATAAATTGATTTTTAATGGAACTATTAGGCGCACCTTTTAGGCAGCCCTCGTCTTCAATCTTCATTTAAAATTCAAATGCGTATTTTTTTTGTTTTTTGTTTTTGGTAAATATAAGTTATGAACACAACGTGTTTTAAATTTAGAACAGCCAAATGCCAAAAGGTTACCTTGAGCTTTAAATTAAGCGATAATTTTTGGATATATTTTGAACTGTGGGTTCAAGATTGGCAACCGCATTTGACATGTTTACGACTGCCACGATAAAATCCCAGTTTCGATTTCAGTTAAAAGCGCTGTGATTTAAGATGTGTTGGGGGACGACATTGCTCAACAAACCTGTTCGCTGGGGTCCAATCAGAGTGCAGCTAATCCAATAAAAAGTGAAATTATGTCTAGTAGATATATATAGGTGTATATATATGTACACAGGCCCCTTTCGGTTTTGTGCTTTAATCCAAGTGCACTTGGCTTTGGTATGCGTTTTTTTATTTTTTTTTTGTTTCGGCGCTGGGCTTTAATTTGCGATTTTCACAATTTCACTCACACACACAGCTAAACACATACACACACTCGTTGAGTGCTGGTTAAATTTGGTTTTCACTTTAAATTTCTACGGCAAACGAAAACTCTCTCGTAACGTATTTTGCGGCTGGCAATTTCAAAATTCGCGTGCGACTTCAACGGCGAACGCAGCTCATTTGAGCTGTTGAAGGCGCCGCAGTTGGCAGTTGGTCGTTATGGTGGTGTCCGCCTCGGCTGGTGGCTCAGGTTCGATCCAACATGTTGCACACGAAATTCGAGAAAAACTCACAACTGACGCATTTCAATTTTTTTTTTGTTTTGGAAATTTTGCTTTGGACAATTTTTCGTATGTTGGGTATTTTGTAAACGGGTCGTTAGACCTCGGAGGTGCGTCCACTCATTCATGCTCCAATTGCACGCCCCACCGCGCCACTCGCTCCCTTGGACAAAGAAAACTAAGAATGTTGCACTCATATCAAGGAGAAATGCAGTTTAAATTAGGTTTAAATTAATTCATCAACTATATCAAGTCCCGAAAAGTCGTAAAAATGAGTTAACCCCTTTCTTAATTTAAAACTGTTAACTAAGCAACAAATTTGTATTTCAACAATTTTTTTCCCATAAAAGTTGTTAATTTAAATATTTCATTAATTCTTAATTTAGGAGATTTTGTGTTGCACGGCAGAAAAATTAAGCTTATGAACAAAGTTATTATTTTTAAAACGTTTTTATGCTTTTAAAATATAGTACGTCTCCATGAAACATTTTACTTACTTTTGGAACGTTTAACCTTTATGTCAAGTACAAAATTCTTGTTGAAAGTATTTCGTACTGTAAGATATTTGCAATATGAAATCAATTTAAATTTATACTTAATTTATGTATGTCTTAAATTACTTAATATTTTAAGAATATTTGTTTTCTATATCTTTTCTACTAGAATTTTGTATGGTTATTTTTTTCTAAGTCCCTCGCTCGATTCATAAAGTTCAGTTTAAGTAATTACTATGGGCCCCACTTAGCCTAGTGCGTGATAGCCTTCGTTGGCCAGCATTAGCTTGGCAACGGGGTAAACCCGATTAATGTTGAATTACCCGATCCCCCTGGCCCGCCAAGCCCACAGCTCAGCTTGGCTGACTCAGTGTGACGTCTGTAGTTACGGACATATCGCGACGTAGCCTTAGCCAAGGGCATTGATTTATCACCGAATGTTGGCTTTTGTCCAATTTTTTGTTGATTTTTTGATGCTATGTCAAAACTTTTTTTCGTTGGAAGCTTCCGCTTCGCTAGAGTTTCGCACGCTTTTGCCATATTTCAATGACTTTCTTCTTTAATTTCATTAATAAAAGCATCTGCGCTGTCGTCTCGGCTCCTCTCTTCTCTGTTGGCCATCATTAAATTAAGTGCAGCGCGTGTAGTTCCGTCTCACAAAAGCCACGCAAATGGCCAAAGACGCGGAGGCTGTGGCCCAAAAGCAACAAAAAGAAGAAGACAACAAAAATATGCAGAAGAAAGAGCCATGAAAAGAGTTGCTTTAATGATGCCGTACGCAATTTTTGGGCGGTCTTTACATAAGTTAGAGTATTTTTGTAAAGTTGTAAGTGGGCATATTAACCAGGTCATGAAGTTTACCTAAGTAATATTATAATAAGAAAAATAAGCCATTTTATTGAGTAGTGATGTTTAAATACTCCTGAATTTGGAATTTATTTAAATATATTTTTGAAGGAAAACTCAATTATCTGGAACAATTTTTCTAAGGTAATATAAAAATTAAGGAATTATAAATATATTTACAAATGTACTCAAAACGAAACAAAAGATTATAATTATAAGTTCAGTCCTCAATAGAAACCCACTCATTCAAGGAATTTAACAATGACGCTCCTGGTTTGAGTTCTAGGCAGCTGAAGGATATCAACAAATTTAACTTTCAATTTATTTTATTATTTTTAAATATTAATTTAATTCATTTAAAATGGCACAAAAAAAGGTTTGAAATTTGTACAGTTATTCTTGTGGACTGCAGACATGGTTAAATTCAATTTTAAAACAACATATTCTGTCCATCATTTCTCCCAACGAGCTGCCTTAATTCAAACCGATTTTGTTGAGTAGCCTCAAAGGCCAGATCTCAGACGCATGCCACGCCTCCAAATCGACTGCCGGCTGCCAACTTGTGTGACGTCTTTGGCGGGTGAAAGTGAAAGTTCTGTGCGGTGGTTTTATACGACACCAACTCCGAGCACTGTCTCCGAGTCGGTCAATATCGATAAAACGATGCTAACGAGTTGTGCACACCCAGCTAAAATTAAAGAAATCCCATTTGCATATGATATTAAAAGGCCTTGGCATTGCATCATTTTGTTCAGTGTTTTATTTTGTTTATAATAAACTATTATATATATATATATATATATATATATGTATATATATATATATATATATATATATATTTATATATATTATATATATTTATTAATGACTTTTATCTAGGTTTGTGTTGTCAAAGAAAAAATTGTTAAAACTCTAGGAGAACAAACAAGGCTTGATTTGAGTTTTAAATTTATTCACTTTACAATTCGCTCTGTGTGTTGGAGGCCAAAGAGTACGGAAGGAAGGAGGGGTACTGGCTGGCAAGTACAAAAATCAAAATCAATAGAACTCATTTTACAATTCGTATCTCGATTTCAAAACGTTTTTATGAGCTGAGTTGATTTGACATTGAGTATAGCCTGAAGTATTTAGTATTATTGTAACAACATCAGAAGAGTTTTAGGTTTTCGATATAGTATTTTATATATATATATATATTTGTTTTAAAAGTTGTTGACGAGTGCCTTTTGATTCTGTTTTATACTGTTGTCTTTAGTTACAAAGTGCATTCATCGTGGTTGTTCAAATTTTGTTATCCAAGTGGAAACCTTAGGCTTAGTTTGAATTTTTGTTGTTTGTTCTAATCAATGAAAACTTGCTTTTATTTAAATTTGTTACTTTTAATAAACTAAATTACATATCTGATTTGTTTTCGGCTCGTTTTTGCTCTATGTACTATATATATATATATATACATATAAATATATATATAGTTGTATATAGGCTGCATAATTTACGTATAGTATATATATGTATATATTGTATATTTACAGACATTTTTGTTCTTGTTCGTTCTTTGCTCTTTGTTGTAAATATTTGCACAGAAACAAAATACTTGATTTTTCTTATATGTGTGTTTAGTATTAATAATTTTATCAATTATGTATGAACACAGTATTTAGCTTTTTTATAGCATTTCCACACATTTGTTCATGTTTGTAATTCTGTTAAGATCACTTCTATTTTTTCTTCCTGACTGTTTTTGCTAAAAATGAATTAAATGTCTTTTGTGTTGTTGTTCCTAGCAAAAACTTAAGGACAAAAATTGGGCAGAAAAAATAATTAATTGCATAAATAAATTCTAACAACACGCTTAAGCTATATGTGAATATATATACACATATATACGCATGTGTGTATATATATGTACATATAAAAAAATGTTAGTTATACATTTTGCGGTATAAATAATAAATAAAACATTTACAACTATTTGCAACGCTAGACGACCTATCAACTATATCAAATTGTATATAACTCGTATATAAATATGTCCTTTTTGCTAAAAATTATCGTTATTATTAATAATCATTTAATCATATATTCTAATAATAATTAGAATTATTATTATTTGCATCGCTCGTTTTGGGGCATTAGACTAATTGCATTAAAGTAGTAATAACTGCGGATTATCAACTTGCTAGCTGCGTGTGTGTATGTGTATGTGTGTTAAATAGATAAAGAAAATCTGGAGCATATATGTTAGGGTTCTATTCACTAATTGTACACACTATCATCGTAATCATTATCGTGTGTAAACTGTATTTCATTATGTACAACTGTCTGGATGTTGGCTCTGCTTCCGTTTCGATTTCGGCTCCTTCGGATGCTGCTCGATCGACGGCCGACGCGGATTGCCCAGCGTGACTAAGGCGCTGGCCACGGCCAGTCCGGCCGACTGACCGGCAGGCGCTTGCGGTAGACCACCTGTGGAATAGAGGAAAAACACGAATCAGTCAGTTATAAATATGTATAAGAAATGCAAAGCTTAAGCAATAAGAGCTATAAAGATGCATTTTTGTTTGAGAAGGAGTTTTCTAAAATTCTATAGGCAAAAGCCCTTTCAAATTTATCTTAATAATATATTAGAACAATTGTTGGATATTCCACAAATACCTTGCATCTTGAGATAGATTTTATCGTTCAAAATATTCATAAGAAACAAGATTTGAATATTTCACTCGCCCTGGGTAAGACAATATGTTGAAAACTCTTATATACATTTTTTTTGTTTTTCATGCAATTCCATAACTTAAAACTAAATTAAACAAAAAATTCGTTGCCGCGCAAAGCCGGAAGACACATGCGACTATGTACGTACCCGTAGGCAGCCGGACTAGAAGCGAGAGCACTGCGGCTCGGTTACCATTGCAGGGCTCCAAGGCAATGGGACTGGGACACTCCTGCGAAAAGAGAAACGATATATAGAGAAATATATAGATAAACGAGACAAGCGCTTTCCCCACTCACTTTCTTGCGTTTCTTGGACATGTGGCTGATGCCCTCCAACGTGAGGCTTAAATCGATTGTATCACGGGGTTCGATGTCCACCAAAACCTGCAGAGAAATACAAACAGATTAGCTAGCCATGTTTATTGGGTATTTAGGTAGTTTACCTGTGAGAATGGTCGACTGGCCATTTGCTCCATTTCGACAAAGAGGCGCTGACGCCGCCGGAACATGTCGTATTTCTGCTTGATCTTCCAGAGCACCGCGGCCATGAGGAGCAGCAGCAGGAAGCAGGAGGAGAAGGTGATGAAGAACTGCTGCAGATTGAGCTTGGGATACTGCGAGAACGCGATCTGTATCCAAATGGGCGGCTGAAAGTCGTGCACAAACACATAGAACGTTGTGTGCGAGCTATTGTCATTGGGCGATTGGCCGAACTCGTATTCGGTTTTGGGGAAACGATGACGGAACGTCGAACAGTTGATGCCCACCAAAATGAGGCGTTCCGGCGAACCGGCACGCTTCACCGAGATGTCCATTTTGGCCGGCACACTGCACGTAATCGTAAAGTCCGCATCAATTTCCGGTTTCGCTGGCGAATTGCGAAAATTGATTTGCGTAAAATGGCGATCCTCCTTCTTGGACAGATTGAACGTGAACTGATAGTCAATGGTCAGCTCATAGTAGCACGAGCCGCGCAACGGATCGCCAATATAGTGATTCTGCGAATCACATTTCTCACAGTGATCGCCGACAATGCCCTTGGTATTGCAATAGCACTTGCCCGTATCCGGATGACAATAGTCGCCCTGATTGTTGCACTCGCAGCGCTGGCACTCGCCGCCGTTGATCGCATTGCCCCAGTACCCAGTGCGGCATTTTTCGCAGTGTGCACCGATCGTCAGATTGTTGCACGGCTGCTCGCAGTGCTGCTGATCGTTGCAATACGAATGGCCATTGCAATTGCAGCGCGGACAGGACGTAAAGAACCAGTGCTTCAAGGCGCACTCGCTCTGATCGTACGGCGACAACGCGCCGCCAACAACGCACCTGCCCAGCCCGGTGTTGAGGCCGTTGTCGCACCAGCCGCACGCCGGATCATCCAAGCACTGCTGGCAGCTATTATAGAAGCCGCACTGGGCACTCGACAGGGCCGTCGTGCCGCCGGCGGTCAGCGCACTCAACGGCGTCGAACGGCACTTGGACGTGAACGTTGTCCACTCGCGGCACTGGCCGTACGGAAAGCTGGCCGTGTACGCGTTCCGGTCGACGCAGCGCTGTTCGTTCTGGCACCAGATGCACTCGTCCTCGGTGCAGTTGTGGCAATTCGTTTGGGCCGCGCACGTCGCCCGACAGAGGCTGTCGTCGTGGCTGCTGCGATTGAAGGGTGCGCCCGAGGCGGATATGTGACTGCGACAGCGATTCGGCTCCGCATCCCATTTGCAGGCCGCGTTCGCCATGCAGGCGCGACAGCTGTGCAGCTGCTCGCATATCGACTGCACCAGATTGTCCTCGGCGGCGGGGCAGCTCTCCAGGCGCTTGGCGTTCAGTGGGGGCGCCACAGTCATCACCGGCTGCTGGTGCGCGTGCTGCGTGGAGGTCGACGAGTCGGCAAAGAATATGGAGGCCATCGAGGTGGTCTCGCGGCAGCGCTCCTTGCTGCACACCCCATTGCCGCAGTAGGTGCAGCCGAAGGCGGTCGAGACGCACGACTGGCAGCTGTTCAGCTCCTGGCAGCGCAGCACGTGATGCAGATGCTCCGAGGTCATGGTGATGCGGCTCTTCGACGGACAGGCCACGTAATCGTATTGCTCGCGACCGTAAATGGCCGAACGCTGCACACGCATGATGTTGATGCAGCGCATCAGCTGCACATCCCAAATGCACTTCACGCCCGGCCGGGCGCTCGTGCATTTCTCCTGCTTGGTGTAGTAGCTGCACTGGCCGGCCTCGTAGCGCAGCATATCGTTGAGCAGCTGGCCGTTGAAGCCGCCGTAGATGAACAGCGCATCCTCGAACACCACCGAGCTGTGGCCGAAACGCGCCAGATCCGCTTGCAGATGAGCGGGCATCAGATGCATGTGCCACGAGTCGCAATACACATCGTAGATGAGCAGATCCTGGCTGTAGCACTTGGCGCCGTAGCTTTGCGAGGTGTCGTTGTGCGTGTTGCCGCCAAAGACCATCATCAGGCCGGGATTGACAAAGTTGGCCGTGTGCAGCAGCCGTGCACTCGGCGCCGACGACAACAGCGTCCAGATGCGCGTCGAGGGCTCGTAGGCGAACAGGCGGGAGCTCAACACTTGGCTGGCATCGCTCTCCGAGACAATGCCGCCGTAGACATAAACCTTTTCGGTCAGCAGATCGTAGGCGGCGCTGTGCCCATAGCCGCCTTTGACCACATAGCCGTACGTCTGCACGACCTTCCATTCGCGCGTGGCAAAGTTGAACTCCTGCACCGTGTTGAGGTAGCCGTACTGTGGCGAATGCCCGAAGATCACCACCATATACTGATAGTTGTTCTTGTCCCCGAAGCCGGGCACCAGCGTTGCCGTATGCCCCGCCACATGCAAGGGCCCGCACATCGCATAGCTGTTGTTGCATGCCTCCGTCTTGACGGTTATGTTCTCCCACGCCTTGGCCGAGACATCGAAGGCCCACAGTTCGTTGGTGATGCCCTGAGCTTTGACCACACCGCCGTACATGAATATCTTATCTCCGTACATGACCGTGGAGGCGCCATAACGTTTCTCCGGCGACACCATGCCGTCCTCCGGATGCAGAGTCTCCCACACGTTGCCATTGAAATCGTAGGTGCTCATTAGCTCGCCACGGCCATACGATTCGCCGCCAATGATGTGCAGCGTGTCGCGCCAAACGGCGGCGCCGTGCGATGCGCTGCCCGCCGGCGCCACCGAGTGCTTCGGATGCACCGTGCTCCAAACGCCGTGCGCCCGCAGCTGGCTGCAATCGTCGCCGCCATAGCCATCATTGCACTCACAGCTATGCAAAGCGAGAATTTAGAGAATTCAAATTGAAGATAATCTGTGGAAATATTTCAGTACTTACCGCTCCTGCTCCATTTTGCATACGCCGTGACCCCGCATCTCGGTGCAGTTGTTCGGACAAGCGGCCACGTTGCAGGCCTCTCCTCTGTACATGGGATCGCACAGACAGTCGCCATCGCTGCATGTCCCATGACCCGAACACTCCACATCTGTTTAAGGAGGAAAAAAGGTTTGCCTTGAATTCAAGAATCTTACAACCAAATATGTACTGTATAATATACATTGTATTTGTGTTATCTTATTCTTAAAACTTACAGAAATTCAATTTGTTCGGAATTTAAAATTCAAAATTTTTATAAATTAGTAATTGTTATTTTTGGAAAAACATTTTTTTTTAGTTTCTGTTAGTTTCCAACAAATACAATAAATAAAAAGATATTTAAAAATCGTGTACAATTTTATATTTAGAAATATTTCAATTTTATATATAGTTTTATATTTGTACATAGTTTTTTTTTTTTTGAGTTTTCTATTATTTTTTTTCTTTCGGGAAAATAAAAAATTATTTAATTATTATAAATAGTCGACAAAGCGTGTATTAACAAAGGTAAATAATGCATTTACAATTAAATGTAAAAAGCTTAAAGCCTAAAGATATAAAATATATTAATTAACATATTAATCTGAAAGTTTCTTGGAAATTAATCGCATCTCTAAAAACGAAACGTTCTAATTTGCGAGTGACAACTGTACTTTCAGCAATTGTTTATTTAACGTTCTCCTCCAGGCAAAAAATGCATCTTATCTTTAGTGGCCGTTAAGAGGCGCTCTATCAACTTGCATACTATGCATTTAAATTAGAATATCAATAAATTTCTGGGAGAATTTCTTATTTAGATAATTTCTTGGAAATAGAATAAATAACGAATAATAAAAATAAATTAATACATTGTACGAATAATAAAGAAGTACTTATAATTAGTCAAGACATATTACAACAACGATTTTCTTTATTATAGTATTTTTATTAAATATTTGTAAAGATAAATTGGAATTTTAAAAGAATTTTACGACTTAGAGTATCTTATGCTTTCTGATATTGTTTATTAAAGTTTATTTCAGAATTTTTGTTTAAATATTTATTTCCTATTTCACGCCAATGTCCAGTCTATTTCTAAGTGATTGAAGATTGTATCTAAAAAATATAATATAACTTTTTTCCTACAAAAATTATGAGGTAGTTCGGATCATTAGAGGTCACATCGGATATGACCAGGTATTTTAAATTAGCCCAATATTTCTGTGACTTCTCGAAAACTAATTTACCATTTTTGGCTATTCATTAAAGCTTTTCACCCTCTCCCAAGGCAACTTACCATCGCTATCCGTGGGACAACCGTTCATTTTGTACGTCAGATTGAAGCCGGACATGTTGTAGGCGTCATCGCTGAAGAAATGGAGCAGCGCTGTGCCCGATCTCGCGATGACCTGCGGCACACGGCGTATGGAAAAGTTGCCGCGATACATGAGACCGCTGCAAATGAAAAGTAAGATAGAGAGAGAGAGAGAGGGAGATTAGGTAATAGTTTACTTTAAAGTAGCTGTCAATAAACTCACCTGAAGACCGCGAGAAGCGGCGAATCGACGCTATCGCCATCGTATATATACAAATGATCCCAGCCGCATTCGGTGGCAAAGTCGCGCAGATGTATACGTATATTGGGGGCACGCGACGGATTCGAGCTGTGACGTCGACCCCAGTTCAGATGATGTGCATCAATTAGCCAACTGCACTTGACGCTCACCGAATAGTTGCCCCAACCGTCGTGTATGGTGCCCATGGAATGGTACATGCTGTAAAACAGAATCGTAGAGGTGAAGATGCGGAATGGTGAGAAAATGCGCTGTTATAAATCGAATTTCGTCAGCTTTTTGATGCACTTAGCTTCAATTCAGGCTCGCAATTACATATGTAAATTGTGGCTAGATGCTGATGCTGCCAAGATAATTGAATTTGCCAGCCAACGCAAATGGAAGCTTCATTCAATTGATGCACACACAATGAGAATCTGGTGGCATGTGGCATGAGGGAGCTGCGCGGAATGCGCAATAAGGTACGTGCAACGTGGAGAATGTGCAGCAGCAGAAGCACCGCAAATGCCGCCGCTGCAAAGCTCTTTGTTATTGTTATTGTAGTGGCCAGTCCGTCCGTCAGTCTTGCAGTCCGTCGTAGCGAAGCGACGTATCCGTTTAAAAATAACTGCTTTCTTTTCATTTGCCCCAACTAAGATATCGATATGTATATATAGTTGTGTACATATACATACATATATATAGCACAAGCGACGCTTATTACTTGGCCGTTGTTTATTTTTCAACTTGAAAACAATTAACAGACACTGGCCACTAAGAGCAAAGGCAACTAAATACACATTAGAGTACATGGAGAAGAAAACTGAATAGAATACTTGCGCCCCAGTCTATCATTTTCTAAAAGTGATTTTAAAATATCTATATATACATATATATATTATATACCTTTGATTGGGATTAGTTTCTTTCCTCTTTGAGATTGTATTCTTTTTCTGTCATGACACTGCCCTCATTTAAATTCAGTCTAGTTTAAATGATTTATTTACAAAGAATAATTATGTAAATTGTGTTTTGCATTTTGGTAATCCATTCAAAAGCCAAGTTTTATGATATGATAATCAGATCTATTAAGTAGTAAAGAAATTTGGTGTACAAAATGGTTTCATAATATAAAACTGCGTAAGCTATGCATATTAAAACAATATAATGAATATCGTGATATTCTTATCATATACGCTATCATATTATCTTTGTGTAATCAAAAGCAGCACTTCTGATACACTTAAAGAAAAACGCGCTTCTAAATTCAAACATAAAAATCGTATAGTTTTATGCTTTTGAATGGAAGAATATATTATTTTTGGACATATTCCAATTCTGTATTTTATAATTGACCGTTATTGTTGCAAAAATAGAAACAAATTCTCGAACTAAATAATAACATTATAAATTTGTTTTGTACTTTAAATAAGCGTACAATGAAATAATCCTCCTGACCAGAGTTAGACAAAGCTTGAGCGTAGTTAAACAATATACGAAGAAAAATCGTAACGGGAAAAATAAACACACGCATGAGGATAAGCTTTAAGTAAATTTCACGTTGTATGCGTTTATAATTCGCAACTAATACAAGCGTAGAGTAAGTGAAGTTGCGAGAGAAAACTATTTGCAAAATAATAAATTAGCCCAAGATTATTTACGAAAACAAGTTTTAGTTTATTTAGTTTTTACTTGCAAAGTAATAAAATACCTGAATATAATAATAAATAATAGTAAAAACGAGATTTTGCTTAGCAAAATACTAACTATTTTTAAATTGTAGCAATTTTTAACCTTTCTCTAGTTGTTGTTGTTGGGCTCTTTAGCGGATCTTCAAGCGACCAAAATGACACAATTCTTTCTGACTAAGATCTTCCTCAAATGGTATTTGGCTGAAAAACCAGTCCAAGTTCTTTGTATAGGCATTATACGGCAAAAGAGTGTGACTATTCCAATGTTAAACTTCATTTAAAAAGGCTACTATATTGCGAGCAGATAGAGACAGGTGCAGTTAACGAGTTGACGAGACAAAGCGAAAACGTGATAAGCCAACGCCGTTCGCTGCTGATAAGCCTGGTCAAAATGAGGCAACGACAATCAGCTGTAAATCGTGAAATGTATATAGTTTTTGTCTATACGTAAAACAAGTCTCTCGCGCTCATATCGTAACAATGGCAATCGGTCAATGGAGACAGCAGAAAAAGCAACGCAATAAATTTCAAGTTCTAGTTTTAAAATACAAAAATATATTGCGAAAAAGCAAAGGTAGAAATGAATAACCTTTGGCAACAGAATATAACATGAGAGAAAAGTTGACGTTTAAGTTGAAGTTGAAGTCGAAGATTCAATACCCTTACAAACAATGTATATATTAATTCGATGTTGATATGTTGTTCATATATTTCGTAAAAATATGATACCTTCATAAACAATATGAAACCGTAGACAGTTTGATTTGTCCAGAAATGTAAATTGTATTGTCATTTGCTTGTATAAAAAGCAAATATATAAAATCGAAATTTCTCACTAAAAACCATTTAAATAATTATGACTCTAATTACATTACATTCATTATTATTATTTTGATTTAAAAAAAGAAGATAGTCAGTGTTTCAAGCTTTTTAGAAAATGTGAATTTTGCAAAGTAACAACTCTACATAATTGAAAATAGATTCAAAAATATCTTCAATCATTACACATTTCGTGACACTATAATTATACCTCTAGCAAGGGTATAAAAACACTTGCCCACCCATACAAAAAGTTAGTCAGTCGAGTGTTTGGCGGCGGTTCTCCAGTTAAAAAGTTAAATAAGTTACTTGTCAAGATAGAGAATGCCCTTATCGAGTTCGCGTTGAGCAAATATCCGTTATTAAAGCAACATAAACATTACGTCTTATGGGCTTTACGATGTGCGCCTGGCAAAATTCTGATTAGAATAAAAGTTGACTTCGGCTTGGGCGAGCTTCAGCAGGTTTTGGAGTTGGCAAAGAACACCAAAGCCAAGCGACAGGTAATTAAAGCACTCCAATTGGAAAAAACAGAGGAGGTAAAGAAGAAGGGGAGAGAGTGCGTCAGAATTGGGCGTAAGCGCGTAGAAAGCACACAGTTTAACGGCAAGAATGAAAATGGGTGAAGGCGCAGATGAGAACAAAACAACAAAAACAAACAAAAAGAAAGAGAGAGAACTGGAGACAGTAACTGGAACCCGTCTAACGAGAATAGGCAGCAGCAGCTCAAACTGAACCGTTGCCTGACACAAATCGGCCATGGAAAGAGTGCAAAGCTGATTGAATAATACATTTTAGCGTTGATTTGTGTTGTTGTGCTTCTTATATCCTCTACCCATTGCCCGAAAAGACTGGGTATATTGGTTTGATAAGTTAATTATGTCACGGGCAGAGTGCAGAAATTTTAGTCAAAAATTTTAAAGCGGTAATTATTGATTTCCCTTAGTTTAATATAATTATTAAAATATGCATCGTTTTTCAAAATATTATTTTCAAAGAATGGATTGGAGTTGTTAGGACCTGGGGACACTGAATTTGGTAGGTAGGTTCTGAAGAACATTATATACCTACGGTTGGCTTTCATAATAGAGCTTGTTCTAAATGTTTTTAAAGAAACTCTATAAACTCTATGGAAAGTCGTGACTTTCCAAAGCTAGCTGCGGGGTATATTTTAGTCGTGCACTCTCGACAAACGCGATATTCTTTGCTTCTGTATTTATGACGATAAATGGGTATACTAATTTATTTTACGGCAGTTGGAAGCCGTGTACAGGGTATCGATTAGTCAACTATCGCACACATTCTAACGTTGGTATTGCCATGAATCATACGGCGACAACGATAACTAAATTGGCTAGATGCGAGAGGTGGGAAGAGAGGGGGAGAGAGAAACGGGTGCTCGACACTTACCGCACTTTGCCGCCACAGAACTGGCAGGCAGGTCCCTGCCAGCCGTCGGCGCAGATGCACAGCCCGTCGAGGCACTGGCCATCGTTCTGGCACGGATGCGTGCTGCAGTTGTAGGCGCTGGCGCTGCGCAGGCCGCCGAAGCAGCCGTGGAAGAGCAGCAGGGACAGCAGCAGCAAACATTTTCGCCTATATTTCGCGTTGAAAGTGGGCGTTATGCTTTCAGAAAGCTGTTGTTGCTGTCGCTGTTGTTGTTGTTGTTGTTGTTGTTGGAGGACGCCAGTGTTGTTTGTGTTTGAGCAGGATGTGTGTGCGGAGGAGCGCGTTGTTTGTTGCTGTTGTTGCCTTAGCGTGTTTACGGACGAAAAGAGCTTGTGCTTATCTTCCGCATGCTCCACCAAGCACATTTTTCACTTTTGCTGCTGCTTTTGTCGCCTGCTTTTGCTATTTGTATTGAATTTTCACACACACGAATGCGACTTTTTCGATTTTCGCAGCGATCGCATTGTGAATTGCGTATTGCACAATTGAAACGCAACTCAACGCAATGTGAAAAACGAACGCACAACAAATGGAAACACCAAAGGAACACACACAAATTGCACAACTTGATGGCAAATATGAAAGGAAAACTGTTGTACTAAAACCAACTCGGAGCAAAAACAATATGTACTAGTCGATAGAGGTTGTAAGACTATCGACGATTAATTACGGTGGCTAGTCGATAAATGGTCCCCTAAAATCTATGCCACTTGCAGCACTGTGTGTACCGATAGGTATTTCTATCGATGGACGGTGAGAGACTATCCACAATTATTTCTTGGTGGCCAGTCGAGAGGTGGCAGCACTAGCAATATCGTTAGGCGTGCCTATCGATAAGTGAGCCGCGAGAAAGGCGGTTAAATTCACTATTTCAAAAAACGTAATGGCACTGACTTGCAAAGTAAGATAAAAGCTTTCAAGTAACTCTAATACATTAAGTTTTTCTCAAATTTGTAAGCTTTGTTATTTGATAAAGTAGAAAAATTGTTGACTGATCAGTTTGAAAAGCTGTTGTTACCTGATTTATTGATTTGTTTTAAGTGCTTACTTCAATTTAAAATTGAAGCGCGCGAAATATTAGTTGCTGCAAAACGTATCGTATTAGTGATGATAAATGTTAAAACATTTTGATCGCATCCAAATGCATTCCGCAAATTACGATAACATTGCTAAGATAACTTAGTTCACAATGGTAACAGTGTCGTACATTTAAATACGCAAATTTGTTACCAATCTGTTGTAATCATAGCAAATTTTTAAAATGTTTTCAAAGTATAACAACAATTTTGCTTAAGTTTGCATGCCGTGAACATAACGTAGTGGCAAGGCTCGCAGCATTTGGTTGTGAACCAGTTCAACGATTCGGTTCATATGTGCAGTGCAGCCCTGGCATGCGTTACAATCACAGTCGCCTTGCGTACGCGAAGAGACTGCATCGAGATTTTGCGTAATTAGTGGCAATTGCTGACTGAAAGTGGACTTTTTTTAACTGCCCTTGCGTGCTGCACACGCAATGCACACGACAAACGCTCACCAATAAACCGTGCCTGCCCTTTGTATAGATTTTTTAACATATCATTGCGAGTAAGTCGGAAGAAAAACAAAAAAAAATCAATAAGCTACAATTTAAGAAACGTACACAAAAGCGCGTAAATTCCGTTAGTTTGACAGTTACAGTTACAGTGATAAGAAATGGCTGGAGCAGGGCGCAGGCGCGCTCAGCGCGTCTCGTAGCTGGCTTTCCTTAACATTTATATATATTCCACTGCAGAGCGGTCCAACAACAGTCGCTGTTCGGAACTCGATGTGCGCGCTGCTCCTTGTGCTTACTGCTAACGGTTAAGTCGCGTCTGTGCCGCTGCATGTGCGTGCTAGTGTGTGTGTGTGTGCGTGCGTGCGTGTGTAAATCAGTGAAAAAGGCATAAGCACACATAAATATATCTGTATAGGACATTAGCTTTAACACAATAACAACACAAAATTAAGTGCTGCAAAACGATAATTAGATTCACAATAGCAGCAGCACCATCAGAGGCAGCGCAGTAAAGGAGTCGCAGTCGCCGTTGCCGTCGGAGCGCAGGTGAGTTGCGGAATTTTGTTACAATGCAGCACACTTGGGATTTTGGGTGGTGGATTTGGCCACAGCAGACAGATAGCCACAACGAATGTCTATACATGTGATGTGGGTGATGTTGTTGTTGTTTGCTATTCCAAGAAAATAATGTTCTGGCTGCTACTTAAATTTTTTGCCTTTTTTTATTGGTCTTATCAGAATTTATTGTCTTTGCTTAGCTTTTCGCTGACTTTTCAAATGAGCTAAGCGTAGACGTGAAAAAAAACGACTATTTGCAGGCACGTTTTTTTCGATTAAACATAACAATATAAATCGATTGGCATGCCTTTGCCTTGCCTTGCCTTGCCTTGCCTTTTCGTATGCGTAATCCAACACAGGAGCCTGGGGATGAGGGGGCTCACACACGTCTATAAAAAGACACGCAACGACAACAGCAACAACAAATATGGCTGCAATTTTAATGCGTGCCATTAGCTAAAATTATGGTATGCAAAGAAATATGCGTTCAAGCGCCATTTGGCATGCAGCTAGTAGTGGGCGTGTGGTGCGGTCAGATGTCAAATACTAATTTGCATACACACACATAGACACATAAGCTGATGGGTCCGGCAATTTCTTTATTTTGCATAATTTCAATGCCGCTGTCAGCGCTGACTGCGACGCGGACGCCAACGCATGACCGCCATTTCTTGCTCTTGATTTCGTTGCTTTCCGAGTTCTCTTTGAGAAATTATTTTTAAATTTGTTGCGTTGTTGTTGCCTGCTCTCAAGGTCGTTACATTTGTTTTGTTTATTTTCTATGTTGCTTGCGTTTTGTGTTTTTTTTTGTTTTTTTTTTTACATTATATAATTTGAGTTGCGTCGCGGAGGATAAGGCGACGTTGTTTGGCGGTCTCTGTGGCAAGTTCAAGTGCAATGTGTGGGCATGGCCTCCACCGCACCGCGACGCCCTCTTGCGGTTAGTGGGAAATGTTTTGCCAATATTTTTGCCAATGGCAATAAGCGTCGTCAAAGTTGTTGTTATTTCGTTTGCTGTTGTTCGGCATTTTGGTTATTTTTGCATAACGGAGGCAATAACAACAACACCAACAGCATTGAATAATGTAAAAAGAAAAAATTGTTTATTTTTCTTGTTGTATTTGTCAAGAAACGTGGCCCACAGAGACAATGCCGAATTATAGCATTTGCTTTACTATGTGTTACCCTGTAAAAAGGTCTTAAACTTGAACCGGCTGTATAAATAACACTTTAAATAAGTATGGTTGCCATATAATACAAATTAGATGAATTATTATTATATCGATATATAATTATCTAATATGCTATTCCGTTTTTTGAAAATGATAATTTTTTCAGTTTTTCAATACGTAGAACATGCCAAAAGATCACAAAATTAGCCTATCGAAATAATTAAATTTAGTATACAGTAAATATTATTTTATTTCATGTGCAATTTTTGACATGGAAAACTAATTGTAGAATTGGGATTGAACCGACCCAAAGTGTATATATTGTCTGAACTTAAAGGCTGCGTTAACGCAGTTTTACTTAAAGATATTCTAATTCTTAGTTTAAAATGAACAATAAACCTCTTAATGGCTACATGGATTACAGGGTATTCTAAAGCGTATACGCAACAGCAACAACAACAACGAAACGCAATCGTGTTTATTTGTGTGTGTTGTTAGCGCCGCTGAGGCGCACAATTTTCCAACTTGCGGCATTGTGACATGGGGCATGGGGCATGGGGCATGGGGTGGGTTTTTGGTTAAAGTAGAAACAAATTATACGACACCACCACCATTCCGACCGCCGCCCCCGCATAAAGTCAATAAACAAGAGCCAGCAACAGCAGCAACAACAACAACAATAACAACAACGAGCAGCCCGTCAGCTTTTATATTTCCCAGTGCGCTTGGGCCGCAAAGCTCAGTGCACAACGTATTTAACCTACCCGACAAACACACACACGCTCTCACGTATATACAGTAAACACCCAGAGCCCGCGCTGAAAGGAATTCCCCTCGCCAGCAAAAAAACCCCAGAAGGAACAAAGGACGCATCGTTCTCCTCCCATAGCCCTCTGTTGTTGTTGTATTTGTCAGAGTTGTTTTGCTTTGCTGTCATTTATTTCGTCATTTATGCAAAACTTTATTGCTTTCTCTTGTTCTTTGAGTTATTTTCTGTCAGCTGAGCTATTTGGCCATTGGCCAGTTCCAACTTCAAGTGCGCCAATTAAGTGCATGCAACGCATATAGGGTTTTTGTTTTTTTTGTTCTTGTTTTAGTTTGTTTTCTTTGTGTACACAGTGAAAGCTATCTTGACTGAACACCCACTGTATTTTTTTTTTTGGAAAATTGTTTTTGATATATTTTTATGTACTATATTAATGATAAACGCAAAGTGCATATTCATGAACATATACATTTTTACAATAAATAAACAATTAAAAAAATAAACGATTAAAAACAAAATTGACCGTCTAAAGAACGCGTGTGAACTGACCGTTATTAGAGCCTTCACTGTATATCGCAGATTTTTCTTGTGTGCGCTGGCGTGTGGCTAATGCAATCCTAAAAGGAAACTTCAACTGCAACATGAAACAAGAACTAACTGTAAACGTACTTCAAGCGATTGCAAATTAGCACTTGGGGCCATTTTCAGGCCAGCCCGGCTGCGCTTTGAACTCCTTTGAGCGGCGCCGACGCCACAAACAATAAAAACAACAACAACCAGAGAAAAAGTTAAGATAATTATGCACAAAGGCGCAACTTGAGACCAAAAACGGCAAGTGGTGTGTGGTGGGTGTGTTAGGAAGGGGGGCGGGGGGTTGGCAGAGAGAGGGAGTGCAAGTGCGGAGACAGCACAAGAGTTAGACTCTTGTCGAGGTGCCTGGCATCTTAGAATTCTGTGGCAACATGCAACCAAGAACAGCAACAACAACGCACACGAAATGCTCCACAAAGTTGTTGTTGTTATTGCTGTTGCCTGTGTCCCATGTTATGTTATGCATGGCTGCATTTTCATTACGCAGAGCTGAACTAGTTTAAAGCAGCCCAAGGACACGGCTCGACATGCCTCGCTTGACATGTTGTCATCATCAACAACAACAACAAAAACAACAACAACCAAATATCTAATCTTGTGATAATAAATACAAAAAAGTCACACGCCATGCAAAATAAAAAACATGGATTAAAATTTAATCGCAGCTAGGCAACAATTATTATTAAGAGTTGGCCTCTTTTTATCGAGCTGATAAGCTACGTTGTGTATTCAGTGCCTGCGTACATAAGGCAAAATAAATCAAAAATAAATTAATTAGATTAATTAAATGTTCCTCAATTTATGCGACAATAATACATTTCTATTATTTTCGAAAACAGTTGCATTTTCCAGATACATTTTTCTTGTTTTTATTATGGAGAGTCTCAGTATTTCCAACTAAAAATGGTATTTAATTTTACAATTTCTCAGACATTTAATACCATCTTTTATGCCAAAAATAAATCAATAACAAACTCCTGTTGCAACTTTATTGTCGACAATACATTGCTATTATTATGAAATAAACTTGTACTTTCCATTGAATTTCTTTTTGGTTTTTATATGAAAAGCTCTTGGTTTGCAAAATAAACGAAATTTTAAAGTTGATGAAATTCTAAGAAATGTAAATTTACTATTGTATTTATGTATGAATTGGTGATTGCGTTATTTAAATTAAATATCGTGCAAAGATAAAAATTACTTTATATTGAATTACTTTGAGTTCTATAATGAAGTGATAACTAATTTTTAAGTTGTTATTCGTACTTATTGCATTCACAAGAGAAATTATAATTGATATAATTATCCTTTCACCCTATAAATTTTATAGTGCCCATAATCTATGCATAGAGCCAACTATTATTATTTTAAATGCCAGTCCTATTTCTATAGCAAAAGTTGAATCGCAAAAGTTTGCCTGAGCTGCTTTCTGATAAAAAAAAAAACATAATTGTTATTAAAAATAATAATTGACTTAGTTGTTATTGCATTAAGTGAACCGAAAAGAAATTATGTCAATGAATCCAATTAAGTATTTACTATGTGTACTATTACTCGCATTAGTAACTGCTTTTGTTGACATTACGTATATTTATAGTTTATTGATTATACGGATAGACATTGAAAACAGTGGTGAGGTTCATACAAAAAGTCCATAGAAAAGTATACTTGTTTAAATTAAAGAATGAAGTAAAATGAAGTATGCGTAAATATTATAGATTTTGTTTTCTTAATAATAATAATATGAATTTCTTAGAAATAATAGGCTGCAATGTATTTATAATGTAATGCATCGATGAGTGATTGAGTGTACCCACTTAAACACTCAATAGCGATAGGGTATAAGCATGCGTAGCGCATTAAAATGCTTGTGAGGACCTAAAGGCGCCAATGAAATCGCTTCACTTGGCTTTTTACTAGGCCCCACACAAAGGCAACAAACATTGAAAGCAGTTTGCAAAAAGCACGCGCCCAAAAAAGGAAAGAAATAATAACAACAACAAGAAACAATAACAACAAAAACATAAGCTCCTTAAACGCGTTCTGTGTGCGTACAATGGTGCGTATGCTTAATCCCATTTTGGCAGTTTAATTGCAACAGCGAGAAAGCCGGAGTGGGAGAAAAGGAAAGAAGAAGCGTTAAAGAAAGTAAAACTAATGCAAAACTTTGTTTGCCTTTAATCTACAGGATTATGCGCTTGTGCATGTGTGTGTTTGAATGTGTGTGTGCGACAGTGCTTCCACATAATTAACTTTTAATGGCAAGGCCTTGACAAAAAGTGTTGCCTACTTTTGAGCGCGCCAACAAAATATTTTTTGTTGCCTACTTTACTCTTTAGAGTGAACACCTGATTTACTTTTTATATATCCGAAATACAATCAAAAGGAAAGTGACAAAAAAAAAATCTCAGTTTACAATTAATTAGGCTTTTTCCATACTTTTATAAATATTTTATTTATATCTATGTACTATATTCAAAATTTTTGCTTAATACTATGTACATATGTTATTGGTATTTATTAGCTACCGAGAGCCTAAAGTTGTCTTTATTCCGACTAAATATAAATTACAAATTCAGGGTTATTTTGCCTTTTTTGTGAAATTTTCATAGAATTATTAGACTTTCAACTTCAATAAGTCGTTTGTCCACTGCAGGGATAAAACCGACTTTAAAGTGCCGAACATAAAATAACCTAACGGGGTTTTATAGTATATTTTATAAAGGCAGAGACGTGTCCTTATAATACTCTCTACAGGGGTATCAAAAAAACAGAAACGCTCGTTTTGCTTTATTGGAAAAGAAGGCAAAAAGTGTGGGCATTAAAAAAATTGTCCGGCTAATGCATATGCTCGCTCAGCTATTTTTGGCACATTTTCTTGGACAGGGAAAGAGACAAGGACAAGGTTGACTGCAGTTTGTTATTGATGTTTGGTTGTTCTTGTTGCTGGTTAAATGCACAGTTTATGTACAGCCGCACACCTGCAGCAATTTGGACGTGGCAAGTTGCAAGTGTCTCACAATTTTCGACTGCTTGACACTTCGACAGTTTTCCGACGCCGCTCATGAATTTTGCTAGGTTTTATGCATTAGAACAGCCCTGAACCGCAGCTCAAGTGTTAGTCAGGAGGACGGTGTTAGAGATAGGGGAAGAGAAAGCTAGAGAGTGAGAGAAAGTCTGGTAGACTGAAGCAGTTTGTGCGAAACAAACTTCTGCGAATGTGGTGTGACTCAATGTATGTGTGTACTTAGGGCTGACGTGTACTTTTGAGTATGTGTGCGTGTGTGTGTTGGCTGTGTATAAAAGTGGCTAAAATAACACGTACAAAATATGGCTCGTGGCATATGTGCAATCTTTCATAGAATTCGCGTTGCTTTGGCTTTGATTGTTTGACGCTTAGACAGGCAGCTGGAAGAAGGGGAAGCTTGAAGGCTGTCTTGGCTGACGAATGTACTTGCCTTACAAATGAAATTTAATTCATAGGGGGCACCCAAAAACTAGTTGGCTTCTATCAATATTTAAGCTGGAGCAACATTTTAGCTAAAGAGCAACAGCAAAAATTGTTTGCATCTCCCACGGCTGCTGTCAACATATCCAATTGTCATTAGGCTTGCTGACTGTTGTCAATAAGGGTAAAAGGGGGGTTGTCGTAGCTGCAGCACCCCCAGGCGTATACGCAATCAAAAATTGTATATATCATGTGACAAATTCAATCAGACAAAGCGCACGACATAATTGAAGTGTATGCGCAGCTAGCGGCACGACGTGGCCCAAGACAAATGTTGACGTTGACTTGCTGCCTAGACACACACACGTACACAAACATACACACACAAGGACTAAAAGCCAGACAAGAGGAACAGTAGCAGCAACAGCAGCTTATCAATTATTCAAGCATATTTTGAAACATTGTCGTACTAAGTGATAGACAGTGGATGAGAGAAATAGTGGGAGACGCTTGGGGCAGCCGGGTAGAGAGGGAGAGACGCAATGGGTACGAGGTACAGTTGATAACATTTTGCATTATTTAAATGACAACAGAACATTTATCTTCGCAGTGCAGAAAACTTGATACTCTTCTTATCTGAAAAAAGGGAACGTAATAGCTTAATTTATGACCAATAGTTTCTATTGCAGCTATATTATAAAGTGCTTTGGTGATAGATCAAGTTTATATTTTAAGAGCAAATTAAAAATTTAATAAATGATTATGATCAATAAAGCTTTTAATTTCTAAAATAAGTTAAAGTATTTGGGAATCAATCAATTTGTCAAAACAGAAACAAACAAGTTTTTCGTACAGAAACAAACAAGTTATTCATAGATAATGCTCTATGATATATTGGTTAGATATGGTTAACATTGATATATGAAGTGTTTGCAACTAAGAGACTAGTTTGCATAAAAGCAGACAAACAAAAGAGTATATATAAATAAAGTATGGTTAATGCGTTACTCTTTTCATGACAAATTTATAATAACCTTTTGAAGGGTAGAAAAACCAAACACTGTTTTAACAATTTCTAGGAGTTTTATAATTTCAAATTGCGCAACTTTCAGCGGGTTGTGTGCTTGCGTGTGTGTGCCGTAACTTTAGTAAATGCTAGATAGGGCATGTACACGCATTTGCTTTTGCTACTTTGGCGGGCGGGGGGCAACTTTGTCCACCTACTACTAATATCCAATTAGCGTGCGTCGGTCGTGTCTTGAAAAGTGTGCTTCAAATTATGTTTGCTGTGTGCTGCAATTTGTCAACCCCTTATGCTAGATGAAAGGCAAGCATATGCCACAACAAACAGCAACACAGATACACCAACACACACACGCACACACACACAATTTTGCGACCCGGTCTGGAGTTCGCTGATAAGGCAGCTTCCATGGCATTGGCTTTTATTGTAAATTAGTTATTGGCATGTTAAACTAAACGATAATAAACCACGCCCACTCGCCCCATTCTTTACTCTTATCTAGGAACATGTGCGTGGCGTAAATCAACAGCGGAGCGAGAGAGAGAGAGAGTGAGAGGAAGAGAGAGGGACAGAGGCAGCGACGGTGGCCCCATAACAACAACAACTAAGCAGTTGGCTTCATTGTTCTAGCGGGTCAAAGGCGGAAGCGGAAACGGCGCTCGAACTCGTAAAATGCATTTACACTTTGAACGCAACATCAACACAAAATGCGACTGCACAATACTCTCGCTCTCCTGGATGGGAAAGGTGCCAGATGATATACCCGAGGTAAGTCCATTTACTTTAATGGCCATACGTTTGCTTTGGTCAGAAGCTATTAGGGCCGAGTGCCCAGCGACTGGTGCCAGTTAATTTGCGCCATCCTTTCCTATATTAATACAATAAATACCGACAATATCCATTAAACTGTCGAGCACTTTAAATTGCTGCCAGCCCGAGTGGCGAATCCATTAGATGAGCTCGTCTACAAAGGGGGGGACATGTGGGCACAGGGGCTGAACTGGCGGTCAGTCCTTGGCCATAGCATATGCGTGACAATACATTCAAAATAAGGCTTACTCGTAGAAACGCAGTAATAAATCGAGTACCATCAGGATATTGTTTGTAATATAAAGTTCTCAAAATTTGTAGAATATTTTATAGAATATATTATATATATTTTGTGGCATAATCAATTGCAATCAAAATTCTTTAATTAAGTTAAAAATATACAAAACAAGTACTTTTTGTACTTCTCGCAAACTTTTTATCATAAAAACATTTCTTAAATAAGAATTTAGTTAACGAGCTAACAATTATCCTCCTTGCACAGATTTTGACAACACTTTCAATTAAGTTTGAGTTTTTCTCCGAGTGTAAAGGCAGCGTCTAATGTGACTTGATCCCAATCATTACCTTTTTAAGCTCGAGTATGCAGGTTTTAATACTAAATATTTTCTGGACATTTTATTAGTTTATTTTATTAAAGCTTCAAATGTTTTATACAAATTACTATTGTTAATAGAGATAATAAGCGAAGAAGCTATCAAGTTTTTGGGAAAACAGAAAAACCATAAGCTTTCAGCTTTATGTGAGGCTTAATCATCATCAACAGTAGAATTGTGTTATTTATCGATACAATCTATCTGTCTGTTTAAAAGCGTTCAAATCAGAAATTATTGAGAAACCTATAAGCTACAGACACTATATTATAAATATTACTCCCTCGTGTTTAGCAAAAGTAGATTAAATTTGTTTAAATTTAACGACAAAAAAACCAAAATCGTTGAATCAAATATAGATTTAGGGTTTTAAGCATATCGATAAAAAATCTATTTAGAGGTTCAGATTTTAAACTTTTTGTTGGAGTTTATAAAAGCTACATAGACCGAATAGCCATATCTCCAAGCAGAGATCCACAGGATGTAACTAGTAAGTTATCAAGTATTTAACTCATCTAGGGTTAAGTAAATTATAAGCTCAATACTTTAAGGACACACTTAATTATGTTAACGTTCTCATTTATCTGCCAGGTAATTCATTGTTAGGCTTTTCCCCTTCGTTTTTTGTCAGATTTCGTTTTGTATTGATCCGGTTTTCATATCACACGGTATTTTCGGGATTTTTTTTCGTACGCATGAGTTCATTTGCGGCATTGCTCAAGTGTTTCCATTTTTGTACAATGCCCGTCGCACTGGGTGCGCACACAATGGCCCACCGGAAGTGCAGGACACACAGCACCGTCCAGGATCAATGTCTATTTTTAGGACGCCAACGTGTGCGGTTTGTTCGGCCTTAAAATTGATTTTATATATGAGTGTCGCGGTTGGGGATAGATGGAGCATTAAGTTGGTTGGCTTGTCTGGAGGTCTTAACTTTTCCAATTATTATGAACTTTCAGTGCATGCAACAACACAAATGCCATATAATCCTTTTTATATTGAATATAAAAATCCAATCACGTTCACGTTGCGTCTGCGTCTGCAACTGGGCTCCAGATTTGAACTCCAGCATCCAGTTCCCTCTCAACTGTATCCTATGTCTTGCGGCACCAAATGAAAGTTGAGTGGGCGCCTCAAGTGCTGCTCTTAGCCAGCAGCCACACCTGCAACCGTACAGACCCCTTTACCCCATTTCCTCTCTTTGTCTGTGTTTATCCATCTGTCGGTTTGTCATTCAGTTTGCCCATTCGTCTGGGCAAATGCTCTGTTTTCGCTATATGCAGAGGCCCAGCACTTGCTAGCGATTTATTTAACAGTTTTCAATTTCATTTTCAGCACTCAAATGTGTGTGCACACGTACACACGTGCGTGTGTGAATTGAAGAAGCGTGTGTGTGTGAGTTTTGTATGCGGTTAAGGGCACGTGTCAGGGTTTTGCGCGTGTCGATTCTTGTTCTCATCCACATTCCCAATCTCATTCCCATTTCCATTCGCATTTCGTATTTCCACTACCAATTCCACTTCCATTCCCCATTGCCCACTGCCAAGTGCATGGAGCTTTCTGTTTTCTTTTTCTCATTTTGCGTTTGCAACAATTTACGGCCGATAAGCTTCAGTTCTTATACCCTGTAGCTATTAAGTTGCTCAGCAGGTAGACTTTTTCAATTAACATTCGATATATATTGTTTGGAAATTGTTCAACATATAGCCTAAATGTAAAAGATTACATCTACATATTTTCAATGGGTTTAGTTTGAAATTCCACTCGCGTGGGTGGAAACAGGCAAGGAAATTGTAATATAAAACGTCTTTGTTTTTCAACCTTTTTTGATGATGTAAAAGATAATTCCAAAATTGCACGCTTCATACCATTTGGAAAATAAAAAAAAATGTCTTTGCACAAGCAGTAAAGAGTTTTTGCTTAGGGATTATTCTATGATGTTTGATCTGTCGACATCCTTTAATGCAGAGTACAAACAATGGAAGAGTAAACTATTCTTCGTTCTATCTTCATTAAGGCTTATGTTTTTTTAGTGCATCTCAATTCTTTTATATTTAAAAATAAATTGATTAATGGAATTTAGATATAAAAACCTCTTGAAAGCACTTGATCTAGGGTATACCATAGTCTAGCTTTATTCAATCCAATGGCTCTTAATAACCATGTCTTTGGGCCTGGTGTTAAGCAGTTGACGCTAACGCTTTCAATTCGCTAAATGTTCGGAGCCGGTGGGAGTTGTGACTTTGCTTTCAGATAAATCATCTCAGCAGAAAGCTTTGGCTGCTTCGCCCTCTCTCTAACTCTCTCTCTCTCCCACTCACTCGCCCTTTTTAAATATTCCCTTAGCGCAGGCATTACATCAAAGTATTCGTTCAACTTATGATATATTTATATTGATGGCTGGACTTGGTCCTGGCTGTCATAATGTTTTAACAGGCACTTTTCATGGCTGGCGATTTCAACGTGAACTTTTGCCGACTGATTGCTTGTCTGTCTCTATGCATGTGTATGTGTGGGTGTGTGTGTGTGTGTGCTGTGTCATCAGAGCCCAAGTGTCAGGAGGCGATCATAAAACGACGCTCCTTAAAATCCTTGTCTGTCGCCATGGCAATCATATTGGCAGGCACAATAGACAGCGTTTGACGCTTGGCACTGCCAGTGTCAGCCTCAAGTCAAGTGCACAGTGAACACTCTGCACACATGAACCCCCCTACCCCTATCAAATCGCACCCCCTCCCCCCCGACTGCTGCTCCTTGGGGGTTGCAAGCGGCTCAAACTGTCGCGGCATTTTCACATACATAAATTGATACAACAAACTGAACGCGTTCACGTTTCTGACATACCCCAAAATGAAATCGTAAAACGAAATTCGATCCCATATACACATATATATTTATATATGCATTTATGTGTGGGTTGTCCCAAAATCAAAATCAGGCAACTGTAGCATTGCATAATGCCATTGTCATTGCCTGCATGGTCATTATGCAAATGCCTAAATGCGTCCAAAAACTGAATTTTAATGCGGATACCCTGTATGAGAGTTTAAAGAGTTCTAATAGTTGCCTCCTCAGTTACAATTCGCGTACATTTCTGTTATTTTTCTATACTTTAAGAAAATTTTCCTGTCTGAAATGTTTCTACAAATCTTAAAGATAAGAGTCAGTTTGACAATGTCTGAAGGGTGCGAGATTGCATAATACTCAGAATTCAACGAACCATACGGTATCTTCTAGTTGAACAACGACTGAGGGTGCTTTAAAATTGTCTCATTGGGTTTTCATAACGCGTATACAGCTTACACTTGTATTATGTTCAGGTACCATTACATTACAATGAATTAATTTTGACTATTTGTGAAATATGTACAGGGTATTTTGTACTAAAAAAAGACTTAAAGCTGTATTGCTTGAAAATATCACAAATATAAACCCTTTGGAACATTACAAAAACAGACATACAGTATCTAATTGTAAATATATACCTTAATATTCTTTAGGTTTTATCAAAAGATATACAAATTTTTGCCAGCTTTTGGAATCTTTAGGTGTTAATAATATATATTTTTTATAAAATATTTGTTCTAATTTGACGCAATAAAAATTGAATGATTGTAAAATAGGGTGACTGTTAGTCAATGAATTCATGTCGTCTGCCAGCACATTAAATTCATAAAATCATAATTTAAAGACCAAAGCGTATTGGGAGTGGCGTATGTGTGTGTGAACGTTAGATGCGAGTGTTCTCTGTTTCCTAAGCCAACTCTCTGTAATGGATTTTGCATATTTATGTCGCGCTCGAAAGTATGCTGCGATTTTCTTGCTTATATTTAAAATGCCTTTGGATTTCAGATTTTTCGAGCGACTGAAGTCAACTTTTAATAGGGCAAATAAATTGCCAAAGACGTCAACTAAGCCGTGCGCAAGGCAAAACGCAAAAAAAGTCAACATCTTAGCTGAAGATGAGGTCGAAATGCCTGGCATCGCTTAGCGTAATTAACTGTTGGCAACTGTTGATGAAGTTCGAGGCACGGGTCTGGTCTTAGCCGACTTAGTTGTAGCTTCATTAGGCAAAAGCACTGGCCCCAAACGTTAAGCATCATTAATAAGTACTTTTGCTTACGTTGACTGTTCAACTCTCCCTATCTTCCACTCCCTCTCTCATTCCCTATCCCTTTCTCTCTCATTCCCTTTTGCACCGTTTTAATTACGCACCGTAAAAAATAATCGAGTTCTTAGTCCCATTCAATCTGAACGCGCTGCACGACCCGCAAATGACAGCTGAGCGCTGGTCACTGACCAGGCCATAGACCAGACTGGAGCAGGGGGTGGAGGAGGGGTGGAGGGGTGAGGGTGGGGAGAGGGGGATTGGCTAACCACGGGGCCAATCCCTCTTGGTTTGTGCTCCTAATTATGTGCACTAGACTGTGCTTATGCTGGCGGCAATTCATTTCTTTGCATTTTGTTTCATTCCGTTTCGTTTCGCTACGTTTTGCCGCATATTTTACGGTACTTTTGTTCAGCTGTGTGAGGCAGGAGAGACGGGCGGCACTGGAGGGGCGTGGCTGGCACGTTATTTATGTTTGTTTCATTGCGCGTGTTTTTATTTAATTTCGCAAGGACCATAAAAATGCCGAGCAGCTGTTGTTGTTGTTGCTGCTGCTGTTGATGTTACCTTTGGTTACGTCTCTACGTTTATTATATTCGTAATGAGCTGCATATACCCTGTGACGTAGACAATTCAAGGAATATGTGACTCGCAGTCAGATGGAACAAGTGTCTAGTTAAGTTTTGTTTTTAACGATAAGAAATATATCGATCAATTAATATATGTTCATAGTTTTTTTTAAGTAATATTACATATTTAATGAAATATCGGTAGTTATCCTATTACTATTCAAGGTACTTTGAATTCCACGATATGGGAATTTTCATTATTACTTATAGCTCGGTAAATTAAGTTTATATGTATGATAGCTGCCAATATTTAGGGCTGAAGCTGCTTTCCTATTACCGATAGTTGTCAATGTTATCAATAATATTGGCAATTCTTTTAAATATAGCTTCTTGACATATTGAGAGATATAAACGGTGATTAGTGATACATAGATAAGCTTTAATTTTATTATACATGTATGTATAATTATTTTTTATAAATTCTCTAGTCAGTCTTAATGCGAGGTGTCTCTTAGGTGTGCTTTCACAAAACTTATAAACTTTATGGCTATTGCTTGTTTTAAAGCAAAAGTTTTTTTCCGTTTAACAACCCTGAACAAAAGTTGTGCACACCATGTAACCAAACTCATCTGTTCGCACACACCCACGCCACACACCCACGGCTCAGCATAGCTCGCGCGTTATAAATGTGTTACGTGAACAGCAAGCCCCCCTCTGAACCCCCTCATGTCCATTGCCATTTCCGGTTGCCACGCATAAGCTGATTTAAACATGACGCCCGAAGGGTTTTGTTTTCGGCTTGTTGAACAGGTGCCGATTACAAGTGCCAATTTCGCTGCTGCCAGTTAATTGAAAACTTTTTAATTGTTTTCTTGGCTAAAAATGAAGTTTACTTAATTCCAGTTTAGGCCCTGCTGATTTACGGACACGTCTTTAGGCACACAGCTGCCTCGCCTGCCGCTGACAGATTCAATTAAGAGTCGGCACGCGCTTGAGTCTTGGATGCTTGTGAGGTGTACTTATTGCTCCCTCTCATTCATTTTTTCTCTCTTTCTGCTTGCATATGCTTGCTCCCTTTGTCCTTGGGTATTGTTGCATTGCCATTTAAGTCAGTTGCTTGACCGGATTTAGTCTGCATTTGGTTTTGTTTTGCGGTCCAGCTCTAAAAATTGTAATTTTCTGTGAACACCCCAGTCAAACACACACACTCACAAAATCACACACACGCCTGGGTCTGCTCTCTCTTTCGACTTGGCTGACGCTGTGGCTTTCAGTTGTGTCCTTGATTGGTTTACCCAGCATTTTGTTTGTTAGCTTTGGCTGCAGCCCGAAGCGCCTTGTTGTAGCTGTTTGTTGTGTGTGGTTTTTGTGCCTGCCACTTGCCACTTGTCACATGCCACATGCCACATTGCCACATGGCCACAAGACCCACAATGCCCGCCCACATTCAATTGTTGCCCGCCAAATCAATCAATTATGTAAGTGACCAATCTTAACTATTTCATGAAAGTTCACTCGCATTCTTCGTTGAACAAATCGAAATGCCATTCGGTCGATAATTTTGTTGATTTTGTTCTTTTGCTGCTTTTCTACCTCTTACTTTCTCTTATTATGAATCATATTTTTCATTAGATTGATTGAAAAATGTTCCTAATGCTTCTGTTGTACTGAATATTTGGTCCCAAGTGAATAGCTTCCCGGTGTTTATCCTTCTCTTGTTTGATATCCTGTGAGACTAGGTCTTTTGTTTTCTTCAAATTTTTGCAAAGTTAAAGGGTCTTGCATTGTTTTGCACACTCTCTGAAATTGTCTATTCTTCTTTGTGTGATATACTTGAATGCTGCACTGGCAAAATGTTCTAAAAACGCTTTAAACTAAAATATTCTAATTGCTATTTTTTTGAATACATCCTTGAACTTTTTACTGGCAGCCCTGGAATGCCTTAACATTTTTAACTTTTCACATCGACGTTTTTCAATGGATAAAGCAAATTTTATACATATATTTGTGTATAACAAATCAAAATGATATATTGCTGTGTGAACAGAATTCTTAAACATTTTACTGGCTCCCCAGCGTAACTTAAGGATATAGGCCAGATGCTTTTAAAGCATTTCTATGATTTTAAATATCTACTGGCTTAATATTTGATGCATATGTATGTGTACATACTCAGATTTCTTTTCACTCTGTCTTAACCTTTGTTTCCTTTACCATTTGTATTTGTCATGGATTCCAACTGTTTCCAAGCCATAAGCTTCTTAACTTGTATTCTTTTGCCGCTGGTAATTGCTTTAATACTTATGCATGCATTTTAAGTTCCGTTTTTGTCCCTTTTGTGCATTACGCATCCGCCACGTGCACGTCCGAAAAGTTTTTCACTTTGACAGGCAAAGCATAACGTCATGTGGATTGGATTGGGAATTGGGGAAAGTGGTCGAGACGGGTCGGAGAAGAGGGGAGCTTGGGAGATTGCAACGGATGCATGTGCATAGCAACTGACATAACATGTAACTCATGCTCCATTTGTCAACGCCGGGCAGGAGCAGCAGTAGCAGGGACATGTGAAAACCATTTGCAGCGCTGTTGATGTGTCTCTGAGCATCCATCTTGTATCGCTGTCTCTTTCGCCGTCTCTTTCAGTGTCTCTTTCCCTGTCGCGCTGTATGCGTTGTAACAAAAGATGAGTTGCACTTGAGCATGCTAAAATGCGTTATTAAGTGCATAAATATGCAATGCCTCCGCCTGTCCCACCCCTCCCCCACCTACAGTCAGACCTACCTTTAACAATGGCGCTCAGGTGAACAGGACAAGTGGATAAAGGCGGGGTTGCGAGGGCGCGTTTGCAAATGTGCGAAGAGCTTTTGAAATTTAATAAAATGCAAATGCAAAGCCTGTAGAACAGACATATGCAATGCAAAACTTGCACAGACATGTGCTCCCCATATATCCCACCCCACCCCCGCACCAGACCACCCCACACCCCTTGAACCCAATGACCCTGCCTGTCCCACACTTCCCCCCCAGGCATTGTCAATGCGGCACGCTAATGAGTTGGCCCCGTCTCGTCCCGCCGCGCCTCGTCTCGTCACACACAAAGGCGGGACAGCGACAATGAGCATTCTATGAATTATGCAGCACGCCCAGATTTAAGAAAGGATTCACTGAAGCGGCTGCCCCCCAAAACGAATTGCGGTAATGACAAATACATGTACACAATTTACGAACAACTGCGCCAAATACATTTTTGTCTAATTATTTTAAATGGGAATGTGCAAATAAACTAAGCGACACAACCCAAAATTAAATGGGAAATAAAAAAAACCAACCCAAAAAAATCGATAATTACAACTTTAGGGCTCGCTTGAAAAAGGATCAAAAGGTGAACACGTGCACAACGCCAGCGGGCAAGGCACATACTCATGTGGCACACACTCACTCACACACACACTCTCACATATGCCAATCGTCATCAGCACGTAGCATATAGGTTGCCCACTCTCTGCCCTTGGCATTGAGCAAAAAGATAAAAAGCAAAAAATAAATAGATAATGAGCTTTTCCGGCGTTGGGAAAATTGTTTACTTTGAAAAAAATTAAACAAATAAATATTTCAATAAAAAATATATAAAATTGGTTTTTTTTTAAATAAGTATGGAATGTGAGGAATTATTTCCTAAGAAAAATGTTATAATATCGTAAAAAAAACAGGTGATGATTTTATATAGAAAATAGATTACAATCATGAATCAAAATTCGTTTAGTTTAATCAAAGTTATTCAAGCTTACTATTTGGAAACCTTCGTACTGATTTAGAAACAATCATGTCAGATTATTTGTAATTATACTTGTTCACAAAGTGACAAGAGTATATTGGTTTTGTGCAATGTCCGTCATACCCTTCGTCCGTCTGTTCGGATGAATGCAACTTTTTTTTTAAATTTGGATATATACTTGTCGTTATCTGCTTCAGACAAAGTGTTAAGATTTTTGTGCCACACCCACTGGGAGGCTGGAAAATCGATAACAAATCGCAAAGCGATAAAAGGTGAATATTTCCTACAATATTTAGGTTGGAGTCACCAAATTAAGAATGTAGATTGCATGTGAGCTCCCCCAAAAATGGCGATGTTGATATCCCGGCCACGCCCACTATAACGCCCCCCAGCCATCCCACCCCCACGAATCACGAAAGCCTACATCTCCCACAGTTTTAGAGCTAGAGTCACCTAATTTTAAAGGTAGGTTAGAGGTCACCCAAAAATTTATTTTTTGCTTAAAACTGCATTAGCTTCAATTCGATTCGTGTGCACAACTAATCTGTCTTCTTGGAAAATGCATGGCGCATAATTAGCGTGACTAAAAATTAATAAAAGCTATCATGAAACCCAAAATTGTAAATTAAGATGCAAAATCGGCAAGGTACGCATGGTCATATTAATTCCATAGTCAAAAACAGAGTTAAGCTAAGAATGTTATATATCAAGGCAAATTATACAGTCGTATAAAAACTTGCCAATCCAGCTGACCGGATGATAATGAAACACCTTATTTTGATCTAGCCAAAAAACCAGTTTCAAACGCAACCTTATTATCAGCAATAATAATTATATAATATTCTGTATGTTATTATCACGTGTTTTTTTATTTCTTTTTATTCAATTCTGAATATTCTAAATAAAATACTTAACCAGTGAGAGACTTCAGATCGCCGGCGCTCAGTTTGCGATTCTTGATCTGATAGCGCGGCTTGTAACCGTCCTTATCGGCCGTGTACATGGTAATAGTATCAGTATCGGTTTTCTCATCGTACGTGGAGTAGGTACCCATCACGACCAGCTGCTCTTCGGGTGTGCCCGGATTCATGATGACACCAATTTCCTCGCGTGAGCTGCCATTGGGGTCCTTCACGCTATTTTTTTTAGATTATAATGGATTAGTTGGGAATTCGTTTGGATTCGAATGTAACGGTGGCTTACTCCAAACGATAACCCTCCTTGGTGGGCACATGGGAGTAGTGTTGGGTCATGATGGTGGGGAAGATGAAGTCAACCCAACCAGCTGAGCAGCTGGCTGCCATAACAGCCACCAGAGCAGTAACAAATAGGTATAGGATATATATACAGATTTAGATAAATCTCCTAAGATACATTTTCAATTGCACTTGATGGAGTAATTATAGCCATTATTATTAAATATTAGCCATAATTAATTTCAATCATTCAAAAGAAATATGAATACTTTGAATGCCATTCAAATAGTAACGTCTATCTTCGATCGCCAGCTTTGGCTGGCGGCCTTTGGTCTCGGACACTTACCAATTTCGCAGCTCTCATGTTGATGCGCGCTGAAGTTCGCAAACGAGACTGAGATGAATGATCGCGGTACGATCCAACAGCAGAGATTTGCAAAGAATATTTGAGCGAGGTGTCAACAGCGTCGACCATCGGATGCGTGATATACTTAATAATAATTTGCTTTTTAATTCGTTGTATCTAGTTGTATTAACTCAAACCGGTCGGCAAGCAGAAACTGTCCCAATGCTGGCAGCAACTATGCAAAACCAAAACGAGAAGGTGCTTCGGGGCTCAATTGAATTAATATTGATAATAACAATAGTTAAATAATTATAATAACAATTATAATCAAAATACTAATACAAATCAGTGGCAGTTTGTTTAGCTTGGTCACAAAATAACTCGAACATAAAATTGGTATAAATAAAAAAAATTACAAAAAAAAACTTTTCGAGTCAAAATTGTATCCTCACATATAATAAATAAAGCAGAAATAAAGAAAACAATTGTTTTCAATCCAACATTGCATTCCGAATGGATATTTGGCTACATGTTGTCTAACTTATGAACGTTGAAACTCTCTAAGCCAAATATCAACAAGATACGTTTGAAGCTGCCCTCGAATATAAAATATATTCTCGTTTATGCTAAATCTGTGTCTACTTCTTTGCAAATTGGAATCGCATTATGTTAAGCGCAATTTAAGTAATATTTCAGATTTTTTATATTTTTTATCTATGTTTAAATTTACGTTATAAATTATAAATGTTTATACTCGATCTCGAAGTGATAAGAGTATATTGGTATTGTGCGATGTCCGTCATGCTGTCCCTCTGTCTGTCCGGATGAACGCAACTTTTTTCGTCGCTATTGAAGATAGAGACTTGAAATTTTTGTATATATACTTGTAGTTATCTGCTTCAAGCAAAGGCTGTCAAATCGATAACATGTCTCGATGAAAATTGATGAGGACTACAAGCTTTGGGAAGCAGCTTAAATACACCAACATTTCTAATTTCTCATAATTATTTATAATCATTATTTTTAAACCATAAAGTATGCCTTATTAAGTGTTAATTAATTTTTTGTGTAATAAGCAAATGAATTTTAATTTGCTTTTTTAGTTGAACAAACCTTCCTTCTAAAACCGATAGTTTTAATATTGATCGGGGAGTGTATTTATTTTGTTTAAATGAAGTTCTAAATATATAGTCTGCACGGTCTTAATAAAAATATGCGACATCGTTACCATGGTTAGGGTATAAAAACCAACGGCCATCTCCAACACCCTGCTCAAGCCTCAAACCGTCAAAGCCTCAAGTTTTTCGCCCTTAGCCCTTGGTTCATGGTTCTCAGCCGCCGACTGTCGACGGCTGTCGGCTGTCGACTGTCGTTTCGCCAAGCCTCTCACACTTGGGCCAAGTGGCAAAATGTTGTTACGTGAGCATTAAACCATATTTTAAGTTATTAAGTTATTGACAAAAGCACACGTCACCCCTTTGCTTTGCCCCTGAAGCTACCCCTTCTCCTATGAGTGGGCACCCACTGACAGTCAGCCGTTGCCATGGCAGGGACTCTGGCAGGGGGACGTGGTTGTGGATGACACTTGTGCGTTGCTTATCCGTTGTTGTTTACAATGCCAATGCCACGCCCTACAGCTACAGACACACACACGCACTCACACTTATACAGGCACACACATAATGCCTGTATTATATATGTCTGCACATAAAAACTGTAAGCGGCACGCATAAAAAGAAATTTTCAATTTGGCCCAAGCTGCCGCCAGAGGCGCCTCTCCCCTTCCCTTTCTCAAAAAAAAAAAAAAAAAAAATTCGTGTGTGGCGGCTCTTGAAATTTTCTTTATGTTCTGTTTTTCTTTTTCGTTTTTTGGTCTTTTGGGAACTGCGGCAAGTGCTGCCAAATTTGTTAAATTTTACGAATTTCTGTTTTGAATTAAACATAAATACGGCTATATGTTCCTCCCCTGGCGCAGGTACAGCAGCCCCGCCCCAGCCCCCGTTTCTTTAAGTCTTTTGCTCGCTTTTAGCTCGCATCTTGGCCTCATCTGCCTCATGGCTTGAACATTTTTCTGCTGCATTTTTACCGGCGCTCCGTGGATTTCAAGTATCGCTTTTTGTCAGGCAGGCGGGCAGGCAGCATATCATCTGCATTTTATAACGTTTATATTCGTGTCCTGTGCCAAAGGAACAGCTGGAGCCATCAGCAGCATCAAAACTCGCTGCTTCATTGGTTGGGCGGTTTCCTTCGTTTCACCAGGTGCAGAAGCTTAAACAGTCCACGGAATGCATTGAAAAACTTTATCTTTGAACGACTATCTAAATATTTAGCTTTCCTTTGAAAAAGTCTTAGTTATTTCGTTTTATGTGCATTTGGTGTTGCAAAAGCGCTTGATATATAGTATATATTCTATATCCTACTTGCTATCTCTATCTCACTTATTATTTCATAAGGTTTCTTTAATAAAAAGTAGTCTTAATAATTCCTAAACAAACATATTTTTTAAAAAAGCTAAATGAATAATATAATATATATAAATAATAAAATAAAAACATTTCCATGAATAAAAAGCAGTTCATATTTAAATATTGTTTCTTTTAAAACAAGTGTTTAAAAAACAGAAAACTCAACTTAAATGTAAACATATGTTATATCCCTGATACCTGATAAATGTCTGTATATATTAATGTGAGTTTTATATTTCAAAAAAAAGTTATGCTCTTTGGAGGTTTTAGGACCTTAATAAAGGGTGTCTGTCAGTCGACTAATACCCAACTAAAGCAATGTTGCTTGTTTTATTTCTGCTTTGCTCGCCTGTAAATGACATGAAACAAAGCGCTATAACATACAGTTTGGAACGGACTTGTATATGTTTAGAAGGGACAGTGGATAAGGGGTAGGGCGACGGGGAGAGACACTTTGTGCTGTATGTTGGAATAGTTCTGCGAAGGCATCTGCGATTGCCTTGTGGTCGTTCTGGAGATGATGATGGCCTTCACAGCAGCACATTTCGCTGTCCGTGAGTTAATTTTGTACCAAAGTAGAAGACGAAGAAGAAGAAGAAGAGGCTTTAGAACTTTTCTGCATGTAAGTGGCAGCAGCGGGCGAGGGGGCAAAGTGTCAAAGAGGAGGGTAGGAGGTAGCAAATAAACAGTCGCCAGAACCGGACAACTGCCGCTAGGCGAAGAAGCAGCACTTTATGTGTGAGTGTGTGTGTGTGAAGAGGGTGTGTGGGTGTGTACACACGTCAGCAGCCTTTTTTTCCTTTTCCTTTTCCTTTTGTTTGCGCTGCCAAATCAACCACCGCCGTCGACGTCGCTGTCGCCGTCGACGCAGATAATTTGCCAAGAGTAAACGAGAGAGAAACGGAGGGACTGAGGGTCAAAACAGAGAGAGAGAGAGTCGCGGGGTTGAAGCGAATGCCATGACCTAGTTTAGCCGCAACTTTTTCAATTTGTTTGTCATCGAGTGTGGGTTGTGTGTGTGTGGTGTGTGTGCGGGTGTGGCTTGTACTTAAGTCTGTTAACTTGGCTCAAGCCAATTGGTTTATTTGATTAAATATTACAATATAAAGAATATAACCCCAAATACGCCACCCATATAAAGCTTTTTATTTTCAAAGGTATAATTAACTAATCCGTGCACCCCTCTTTGAGAGCGGGTCAAAGGTAATCTAAGCCACGGCAAAGAGCATTAGGCCCAGCATGGCGTATAGACGCTGCGGCAAGGCCCGCTGCTGCTCGAGCACCGCACTCGGTACGCTCGGCTCGGTCTTGCGATCGAAGATCATATCCTCGGGTCGCATCTGAGCGACGGCACCATCTTCCTCGGATACCTCCGGCGAACCCTCCTCCATCGACGATCGCGTGGTCGAGCGACCCGTCATCAACAGCAGCTGCATACGCTGCAGCGGCGTCAGGTTCGGCGCACGAGTCTCCGTCTCAGTCTCTGGCTGCTCCAGGAAGGGCTTATAGCCCTCGGGGGCCTTATCGATGGCGCGGTAGCCATAAACAAACATTTGCACAAATAGCGAGCTATTGTTGAAGATCGTAATGGTGGCCTTTAGCGTGCAAGGCGAATAATGAGTGTACTCGGTTACGGGCGCCATATAATCCTCGGCGGTGGCTTCCTTATACGTAAAGTGCTAAGAATTAAAGTCCTTGAATTGGTTTTTCAAAAGCGGGTCAACATCAGCAATTACTCACATCGAAGATGACAAACTTGACGTAGGTGATGAAATTGCTGTCGATGTAATAGAAAGTAACTGTGCGATTTGTCTGATCCGGGGAGACATTCTCCGATGTTTGATACGTCTCAAATATCAGATCGTCGCCTAAAATAATAAGTAGAAGAGGTCATTGGTTAGAGTGTTCAAGTAGAGTACCGTAGAAACGCTTACAAATACAAGTTAGAGTGCTCTTTGGTAGAAGTGTTTGATTATATATTACTCCTAGTTATTCCACACAAAACTGTTTCTTATACGAAAAATCATGACTAATTATGTATATATGAGGTATAATAAAAGTATATTTTAATTGTTTAATCTCAGAGATATGCTATATAAACGTAGATCAAACACGTAAGAACGTGGCAGTCGGATGTAGACTGCGTAAGACTCGTTCATAGTAGTTACTTATTTTTGAAATTTTTGTTTTTTAATTTTTTGTTAAAAATCATGCAAAAACTGATAACAATTTTAACATGTAGACCTCTCGGATCCAGAGCTCCCTTATTTCAAACGCCCATATCTTTGTCAAAACTGAACCGATTTTCATGTTTGATGGCATTTTTTTCATGGTTTGTCCTCTAGATTGATTCTACATTTCAAATATATTCATTATTGAAAATACATTTTTTTTTGGATTTTTCGATAAAATATCATGTACTCCCCCCCCCCCCTTACTCATTTTCAACAAATTTTTTTTTTCAAAATTTAGAAATGCGAATTTACATTTTTATTCGATTGTGGTTGGCACAATTAGTATAAAAAACAGCATTAAAACAGATACTGAAGGGGTCAAATTTTTTGTCAAAAATCACGCAAAAATTTACAAAAATTTTGACAAGTAAAACTCTCGGATCCATGCTCCCATATTTCAAACACATAACTTTGTCAAAACTGAACCGATTTTCATGTTTTGCATTTTTTTTTCATGGTTTGTCCTCTATCATGTACGTGGCGTGTCCGGGAAATTATGTCTGTGATGTTAGGGGGAGCTCAAAAATTATGGGAGATATAACTATTTCCGATTTTTTCACACAAAGTGAACGAGTATGAAAACCATACTTATTAATAACCTACATGTCCAATTAAATGAGTGTCGATCTTATAGCATGCAAGGTATTCTAAGAAATCGGAACTCTAAGTCGATACAATTCAATTGCAAGAAAGTGTCGACAAACAGTTATTTTGAAAACAAATCGCTAATCAATTTTGAGAAAAAATCGATAGTAATCGGAAGATATTTATCTTATCGGTTGACACAAACTTGATGTACTCTTTCATATAGAAAGTTATATATAGCTAAATCGACTCAACTATTAATGCTGATCAATAATATATACATAATGGACTCAGAGATTCCTCTTTCCCCTGTTATATACAATTAGACGACCCTAATATACCCTTACTCACATAACTTCAATAGAAATCAGAAACAGTTTAGACTTGAACTAGATGTACAACATTCCCTAGTTACCCTCTTGCCGTTGACCGATCTCTATGATCTTATCATGGAACTCAAAGTCATCGCCAGCGAAGGGTGCATTAGTTCTCTGCTCCTCTTGATTGATGTCCACCAGCACATCATCGACCTTGCGATTGTTATAAGACAATGTTGATGCTTCGAGTTCCTCGTAGTCATCGTAGGGTTTCAGCTCGCCCTCGTACTGGTGGTCACGATTGAGCAGCAGGGCAGGATTCACATTCAACATGGTCTGGTTGAAGCCAAAGATTGTGATAAGCACATCAAAGGACGCAGGCAGAATAGGAATGGGCGCCTCCAAACGCGCCTCGTGACCTTCGACATCGACAGCCTCAAATTCGCTCTCATTGCTGGCCACCAGGCGGACCACGCCCACTACCAGGGTATCAACATAGCTGAATTTCACCTCGGCCGAAATGTTCTGCAAATGATTTGAGCAAAAACAGATGAATTAGTATCGCATCGTGTAATTAGCAGTCCATTCAGGGTATTCAATCAAGCATGCCAAAAAAAAGATATTTGGCCACGCCTCGCTGACATTCACGTCCATCCTCACTTGCAACAACAACAACAAAATATTTTGTGTACTGTTTACAGTTAGTTGCAAAAAAAAATGTACTTTGTATCGCTCTATAAGTATGTATATGAAGGGAGGCAAGAGGCAGGGTATTGCACAATTTTCTTGCGAATTCTCGCGTCATAAGTAGCCCACGAATTGCCATATTGAAAAAACATTTACATTTAAAACATAGCTATGTTCACCCCCACACCTCAGGGCAGGTTTCTGCGGCCTGAGGCCCCCAATTGCTGTCAGATGCTGTGCCAACAAGCAAAATTTGCAGCCGATTTGATATATATATGTACTAGAGTGCTATATATTTGAAGATATACCCTTATGTGGGGCATTTGAATTTCATCAGTACACTTGGGGAAAATCATAGAATGTATTTAAAATTTTCGATAAGACACCTCAACACTTATAATCTTGCTTTGCTTTCTGCCCGTTTTATGCGATCTTAATCGTATTTCACGTAAACATCGATCAAAATTTGTTTTGTTGCATAAAAACCTTTTTGTTTCTATAGATATCAACAGAGTTTATAAATCACAAGTTTTATTATGCATTCAACATTTGAATAAGAACTTCTTAGAATCAGACTACTATATCATATGTGTGGCACAGGATTAAACATAGTTGATGTGACTCAAAGCCGGAAAAAATCCTTATATACCCTGCAGAGGGTCGAACGACTTTATGCTACTATTTATTATTTTTTTATTTAGCATGAACTATAAAGCTTGGACACATTTTGATTGGTATATATCACATATAAAAGTTTTCTATATCATAAAGTTATTATTATACAAATATAAGTGAGGGTAATATATTTTCGGCATCTTAAAGTTAGCGCTCTTTTTGTATTCCTTGCGAATACCCAATTAACATACATGAATACCTAATATAACATGAAAATGTGAATAACTGTGTAAATTCGTTTTCTTTTTTTTATTATAGTCGTATACGTTTTTAATTGTAGTCCAGGAATTATGGGTTGTAAATTTTTAAAATCAAGTTGGCTTTAGTTTAAGCTAATCAGTGCGCCTATAATAAGTTTTTATTGCCACATCTGGCATTGCCAATTTTGGTTTATATAAGTCATATAGGCTTTAAACTTTATTATTTATTTATATCGGAATCTGTGTTATTTTTTAATTAGTTAGACACATTTGTTGGTCGCACATGCGACTAATTCGGTTCAAACTAATAATACAACTCGTTCCTAAGGCAATAATCTGCGCATCTAATGGCCAAAACAAAATGTTATGGCAAACATTGGGCTGGCGAGTGCCGCACAGACGCACAGTACTAAATATAAATAAATAAATATCTATATAGTGTTCTATTTGTTGTTGTGTAGTATATTTTTTTTTTGTCGAACTGTGGGCACTTTTCGGCTGCATTGACAAAAAAAGAGGCAAATTTCGCTTCTATTTTGGTCTGGGAATATGCAAAAACAGAAAAGGAAAATAAAAACATAAAGGGGTTCGTGCGACTCACTTCTTCCGATACGATTTCAATATGAGTAATTGGCTCGCCAATGTTGTAGTTAAAGGTAACGCTGGCCGGTTCGTTGCTGCCGGCGGGACGCGAATGCTGCACATCCTTGAGCAGCAGCTGATCCCCCTCGATGCGCTGGCCGACGCCAAAGAAACGCTTGCCCTGTACCGTGCCCTGGCTGGCCAGCAGCACCTGAGCCGTGATCAACAATACCAATGCAATTGCAGTAGGCATTTTCTTATATGAATAACAACAGTTTCTTATTTACACCAACAAAAACTAATACTTAAACTGTACGTCGCGAGAAATGAAAAGTTCTTTGAACGCGCCGCGGCAAACGAACGCGGGCAACTGATTTGGAGATTCGCTGTGTGGCAGCTGGGCGCTCCTAGTGTTGACTGATCTTTAGGCATTTTACTTGTAGAAAGAGATACAGAGAGAACATGCGCAGAGAGAATGGGAGAGCGCGACTGTGACAGGGCATTAGCCAGTCAGTTTCTACCAGATATATACATTGAATGTCTCTCAGTGTGCACTTTTCTTCCACTGTTGTTGTTGTGTTGCTTTTTGGGCATTTTCTCAGCTGCTTTTTTGGTACACGACGATGCGTGTACTTGACCCCAAATCTGCTGTTGGGCAACAATAACATGCCACCCCCGCCATCAACGCCCACCAGTATATTTCATATGCTGGACCAGTGAACCCCAAAATAGAAACCGCTGACCAACAACCTTTCCCATTGCGTTTAAATCTGTCACACACACAACTCCAAAAATAGCCAGAAATGAGCATAAAATAGGAAAATATACTTGGTTAATATTTTTAGTTTATTTAGCAAGAGATTAGCGCAAATTTGTTTGCAAAATACAGAAATTGATAGCTGCCAAATCCTTTCGATAAATACGTTTAAGCAAGTGGTTGTTTATTTTCATGAATGATAATATGATATGTATATTTATAAATATACATACATATATAGTAAATCTCTACGTAATTAGTATATAGTTGTAGTAAATAGTATATATTTCACTTTATATATCTTCATAATGCACTCATTGTAATTGGGTAGAAGTTATTATTATTATGTTATTACTATTTATCGATCACTTCCCCGTTTCCGAAATCAATCAACTTTGATTAGCAGCCATTTTATAAAAAATAAAATAATAATTTAAAAAAATTTGGTGTATAAACTTTTGTAAAGAATATATAGATCAAGAATAGTTCAAGATATAATAATATATATATAAATCCCTTAAATACCTATTTTTTCAGATACTGGTATTTAAGCGTATGTTGACGATTTTAAGACTCATTCTCATAAATCATCCACAGATCAGGAATATATTGCTGTTATCTTCCCAGCTTTTTGCAATCGAAAAAAAAAACGAATTTGAAGGAAAATGAATTGTAAAGAACGCATGATATACAGAAACGAAATACCCTTTACTAGGCAACAAGAAGTGTATATAATAAATAAATATAGATTTAGATGAAAAGCAAACATATCACATACGTCCAATAACACAAAACACCTTTCAGTTTAATACAATATATTCAGCATGCATTCATTTTATAAACAATATAATCGGCAACAGGTTAAACAATTATTAAGATTTATAAAAATCAACAAATTATTGCACATACGCCGCGTGAATCGAAGTATGTAATTGAAGTATTTATGATTGCATTTAAGCTTTACTCTGTGCAAAATTAAAAAATTATCCCGCGGAGCCCTATTAAAATAAACTAACGTTTGCCCTAAGCGAATTTCAATTATTGTCGAACCTTTACGTGCAACAGAGAGAGAGAGAGAGAGAGAGAGAGAGAGTGCATTAAATTAAATTAAAATGTTGGTCTGTGTTTTTGTGTGTGCTGAGCGCTTGAAATGGAGCATGATGAGGTCAACATTGATATTGCCGCACAACCGCAATTTATGGCTGCCACAGCAGCAGCAACAAGAACATGCGACATGTCACATGCAGATGCAGCGTGTGCCCAAAAACTTTTCACAAGCACACACACAGACAAAACGTTGACTGCAGTTGAAAAGCTTTTGGGGCTTGTTGCATTGAAATTTGTGTGCAGCTATGCAACAATCTAAATAGAAATCTGCAGCGCCTGCCCCTTTGCCACATGAGCCTAGGCCCAATTGTTTAGACCACGACTTTGGACTAACAGGACATTGTTGTTGGGACGGAAGTTGTTGCTGTTGCAATCAAAGCAATTTCCGCATTGCACTTCGATGAACGCAGACACAACGTGACAGCTATTAACAAGCTAACAAGTTGCAAGTGGCAAGTGGCAAGAAGCCGACAGCTGACGGCCTGTCAACGCCTAGAAGTCCTTATCCTCTCGTCTCCTCTCGTTCATCTTAGGTCTCTGCTGCCTGTTTATGAAATTCAATTACAACATTTAAGAAAATTGCATTAAATGTTGTCCATAAAAGCAGAAATAAAGCCAACACGCCTGAAGGCGGCCACGTCAAGCGATTGACGATTAAGACATTTGCCAACTGCTTTTCATTTTATCATACCCTAGCAACATTTTTGAAAGCTAAAAAGCTGTATATTTATAACTGATCCGTATGAAAAGTTGAGCTTGTCTCTCAGCTTTAAAGCTATATAGATGGACGTGATTTATATATTTTATCGAAGGCGACCGGATCGGACCACTATATTGTATATCTGCCATACCGATCGATCGAAAAATTAATTTTTCTGTGATAAACTTTTTTGCTGTTCAAGAAAAGTGGATAGTTCTGAGTGTCTCTATGCTATTAATATATCTTTCGAATATTATCAATTTCACATAGGCACAAACGGTTAAATTATGGTTTTTGTTTTTTCCTTACATCTTAACTAAACTTTGTTTACGAGAGTATTTAATCTTTAATTTCTAATGACAAAGATGTCACTTATTATACAAATATAATGTACGTCTGAATTTTGGTTGAAAGGGTATTTAATCTTTGGCACTGTAAACGTTAACTATTCTTTTAAGTTTTCATTTTCAGTGCAATGCTTCAATTGATGCGCCTGCTTTTAATTGTTTCAAAGAATTTCGTGCTCAAACTGTAAACAAAATGTTGAAATCAATTTTTTTCTTTTATTCATTTTGTTTAATGCATGTCGACTGGATGTATGAGTGCATTTTAGTTGCGTTTATTAAAACATCGAAAAGCACTAAATATGAAAAACCGAATGTGAAATGTCGATTTGCTCTATGGCCATAATACAGTCATAAAATAGCAATGAAGGCGTGTAGACAAGTATTATATTCAAGTGTTGCTTGAATACCCTGTGCCCATGCAAGTGTTTGAATGGGGTAAAAAGGTGTGCAGACTCCCTACGATATAGATAAAATATATATATAATATCTACACAATCGAAAATGTTGTGGGAAACTTTTAATTTTATTAATTATTCGAGTTACTTTAAACTAATATAGAAAATAAGCCAAAACTGATATTAATCTGTTATAATTACATCGAGATAAATCTAATTGACAATCAACTAAAAGTCTAAGCTGTAGTATACTATACCTTGTTTGTACGAATATTCACATATGAATTCAAAGCTCATACAAATTATAATGTTAAAGATACAAACATAAACTTCAAATTGATTGTGTATAGGTCTGATAATATCATATACATATGAATTTCGGTAATATACCCCATACACATATGTTTTATAGAATTGACAACAGGGCATTTACCAGTGCAGCAGTTCACTGCTCAAACTTAATTGTTTCAGTCTCAAGTGTTTATATATGAATTAAATGCAGCTATTTACAAACTTATAACATATATATGTATAGCAGATATATAGAGAGACTGCTGATGGCCAGATCTGTCTTCAAGTGGCCAACTGAAAGGTTAATAACACTCCACAAAGAAATGCGCTTTATAATTGGCACCGTCATTGAACGCCACGTTGGGATAAGCCACAAAATGCGGCAATTGCTTTGCTGAAAACCATTTAAAAAAAAATAAAAATAAAAAATTCCGCCAATTCCAATTGCCAGGGGCTGTGGTGTTGGCCTTTAGGGGTTGGGGGTTGCGATAGATCCAGCCAATGTCCATTACGTAATTGCATTTGACAGCAGCGTGCATCAAACGGGCTAGTAAAGCAATTAACGCGCGTGTGTGTGTGGAGGGCGTGGCTTAACTGAAATCAATAAAAAGTTATGCACGCTGGCTAGCTGGCCAAGCGGAAATTACAAAATAAATTGTTGTTGCTGTCGTTTTAAATTATGTCTCGCAAATTGGATTTGCACTTAAAAATAATCATATTGACCATTTTGGCTTAGCGGGGATTAGCTCATTGCCAGCCCAACTTGGATCCTTCGGGCTTAGCAAAATGGAATGAAAGTGAACCTGCCAGCTTATCACCTGGCTCCTGGCTGGGCAATAGGGTCGACATCGGCGTTGCCGCGCTCAAATGTAGGCCACACTTTGTAAAAATAATCAGCAGAGCAATTGAAAAGCCAGTCGAAAGCTCGAGCTTACAAATTGACGAGTCGAGTGGGGGACGGCACCTGGGGCAGAAATAGTGCAGGCTGCATTCTGCAGATAAATAGCTCGAGTGCCAGATAGAAAAATAAGTTAAAAATGGTTCTTCTGCAGAGTGATTGACTGCACAATACCCTGTACTCGGTTCTAAAGTGACATAAATGTAGAACAAGTAAAAATATTTTAATGCTTTTTAACTTTGAACACCTCCTCCTCCAGATTTCTGCTCTCAGGAAGATATATACAGGTATCGAAAACAAATATGAAAACTAGAATATGTATGAACTGGGAGATACAGTTAATGAAGTGATTACTTTTGACTAAAAGATACCCTAATTTCAGTTTTAATTCCAGGAAAAGTCTAAAATATATGTAATATGTTTATATATCACGTGGGTAGATCTGATCTAGACATAAGTACGCGACTGTAAGATACTCCATACTCACGAATGTAAAAAAACTAAAATGCAGCTTGCTTGACTAGGAGATATCCAGTAGTTATACTCTTCATATTATTCAATCGTTATAGAAATAATACGGATTTAATAAGATCTAAACTTGGTTTATGTATGTTAAAAAGTTTATTATCTTGATTAATATTCGTTTACATACGCTGATGCAGATTTAAATTCTACACATCACGTTGTTCGACCCAATTTGACACCTGTTTTGTTCACAGGGTATAAAGAGGAGCATATTGAGTGCTTGCTAACATCAGTTAAGTGTGGTGCAAAGTGGGGCAGCCATTGCCAGCGGTGTAATCCGTTTTACGGGCGCATTTGCCGCATTTGACTGTCAATTGGCGGCTGCTTAGGCTAGTTGCCAAGCTCATCCTGGCGGCAGCTGTGCGAAAAGGCTGCTCAATTTGATTGAGATTTTGATTTTATTTTATTTGCCTTGCAGGATGAGGGCTGGAAACTGAACCGCACGAACTACTATCAGGAGGGCTGGCTGGCCACGGGCAATATACGCGGCATTGTGGGCGTCACATTCACCACCTCGCACTGCCGCAAGAACATGGACTATCCGCTGCGCACGAACTACAACCTGCGGGGTCATCGCTCCGATGTAAGTGGAGCACTGCAGATGCGGTGAAGGCTCTTTAACCGGCCCTCCTCTTCTTTGTCAGGTCATACTGGTCAAGTGGAATGAGCCGTATCAGAAGCTCGCCTCCTGCGACAGCTCCGGCATCATCTTCGTGTGGATCAAGTACGAGGGCCGCTGGTCCATTGAGCTGATCAACGATCGCAATACGCCGGTCACGCACTTCTCCTGGTCGCACGACGGCCGCATGGCGCTCATCTGCTATCAGGATGGCTTCGTGCTGGTCGGCTCTGTGGCTGGCCAACGCTATTGGTCGTCCATGTTGAATCTGGAGTCGACCATTACGTGCGGCATTTGGACGCCCGATGATCAGCAGGTTTACTTTGGCACCACCCAGGGCCAGGTGATTGTCATGGATGTGCACGGTGCGATGGTGTCGCAGGTGCAGCTCTCCAACGATGTGCCCATCACATCCATGGCCTGGTCGTGCGAGAAATTCAAAATGGAGGAGGGCGAGGAAGCGGAGCCCGGTGTTACCAATGCCGGTGAGTGAGAAACTGCAACCTGCATATAAAATCAGCAATCAGTCAGCAATCATTCAGTTAGACAATCGACTAGTCAATTAGTTAGTAAGTTAGTTAATCAGTCAATCAGTCAATCAGTCTATCAAGCTATTCAATCTATAGGTCGAGACATTTTCAATTTAGCCAGTTTGTTAATCAGCTTCTTAATAAAGCTGGTAGTCAAGTCAGATGGTCAGTCAATCAGTCAATCAATAAGCAAAGTATTCAGTCAGCGAACCATTCCATTCCGAGTCATCAATCAGTCAAGCAATCAGGTAGTTAGTTAATCAGCTAGTTAATAAGTTATTAAATAAGTCAGTCAGTCAATCTGTTAGTCAATCAATCAGTCAGTCAGTCTATCAATTATCCAGTTGGTCAATTAATAATTTAATCAGCCAGTCTATCAATCAATCCGTAAGTTTATCACGTAGTGAATAAATTAGTTTAGTCAGATTATATATCGATACACTATTTATCTTTCTCTCTCCCTCCCCCTCTCCCTCTCTCTTTCTCTTTTCCGCTCTCCCTCTTTAGCCAAGCGCTCGTTTGTGCTGGCCGTCAGCTTCCAGAACGGATATATCTATTTGTTGAAGTCGTTTGACGACGTCTCACCCGCACATATCAACACCTGCCTTAATGGCGCCCTGGGCATGGTCATGGAGTGGAGCAATTCGCGCGAGCTGCTCGCCGTCGCCGGAACACTGCGCTGTGGGAATAGCACGGGGCAGGGCTTGGATGGGAAGCCGGAGGATCTAAGTGCGCCCAGCTACTATAACAATCTGGTCAAGTTCTATACGGAGTCGGGCACGTGCCTGTACCAGGCGCACATACCCTGCAGCAGCGCCACCGTGTCGGCGATCACGTGGGGCCACAACGACAAGCGGCTGTTCATTGCCACCGGCACCCAGGTGCACATCGCTTGGGTCTCCCGACGGGTGGCCTCGCTGCAGCTGCTCTGCCGGCTGCAGATCCAGGCGAGCGTCGGCTCCGAAACGCTGTTGCCGCTGCTGCCGTTGCCTTCTAGGATTAAGTCGCTCATTGGCAATCTGTTTGCTCAAACCATACGAGTAAGTGCCCGGGAAACACTTTTGCCCAACCGCAGTTAATCCCAATCCCTATCCTTGTTTTGGCCAGTGCTGTGTACCTGATCTGAAGTCGCTGCGTGACTTTGTGTCGCGTCCGCCGCTCTGCTCGACGCGGCTGCACTGCACCATGATACGCCACGACGATGACTCCAACCTCAGCTCCGGCACCTGCTACACGCTCTACTTGGAGTACCTGGGCGGTCTGGTGCCGCTGCTCAAGGGCAAACGCACCTCCAAGATACGCCCGGAGTTTGTCATTTTCGATCCACAGGTCAACGGTAAGTGAAGTTCAGTCACATGTGAAAAAGAAAATTAAAAACAAAAGGTCAAACATGCAAAGAAGCTTAAATATTTGAATCCAGTAATCTAAGAAATTTTTTAAGATTATTCACGTATTTCAAAGATATTTCTCCTCGTTCGTGAAGTGAAAAGAATATGTCTGTTTTTATGAGCAGGGTTCGGTTCATAGTGCAAATAAAGCTTGAATTCCGGGTTCGAACCGGTTCGGCTTTGTTTCTGCGATTTCCATTCCAGCAATATGAAAACATAAAACTGCTAAGATTGTTCTAATCCCCAACTCATTTTCTCCTTTTAGACAACTCGTTGTATTTCCAATACGCAGCCGAGGCCAAGAGCTCCTCGGGCTCGAGCCAGTCGACCACGACGGGCAATAGCGGACGCACCGACTCCTCCGACAGCGACTTCGACGAGCGCTCCCGCTTCGGTTCGCCCCGGACGCCGCGCAAGCGTCGCGTGCGCGCCAAGCGACGCCCGCAGAACGGAGATCGGGCGGCTAGCGGCAGCGGGGGCAACGAACCGGACAGCCTCGACGAGCTGGCCTATGTGGATACGCTGCCCGAGGTAAGAGAGAGAGCCGCCTAATCTTGAGGCGTGGAACTGCGTGCGTTAATTTTAACTTCTCTTCCAAGCAGGAAGTCAAACTGGTCGAGGTGACCTCCAATATTTGGGGCACGAAATTCAAGATCCATGGACTTGCCAAAACCGTCCCAGCCAATTTAGGCCAAGTAACTTATAAGACGTCCCTACTGCATTTGCAGCCGCGTCAGATGACGCTGGTCATCACTGAGCTGCGCGATGATTTCCCAACCGGTCCCGATCCCAGCTTCAATCCGAATCTCTTCTCCGAGGACGAGGAGGAGCATCACAATTACAATCACAATCACAATTCGGACGCCGTGCCTCATGTGAGCGTGACGAGTGCCGTCCAGGAATCGGTGGCCGCTTTGAAGCCACCAATAATGCCTCAGCGTCGCCTCAACGAGGGCGCCTCCGCACCGCCCATAGCGCCGATGTCGCCACGGCCCAATCGCATTCTGGCGCGGCACAAGAACACCCACTCGCTCAGTGTCAGTGGTGGTGGTGGTGGTGGTGGTGGCTGTGGTGGTGCTGGCTCCTCGGTGGGTCTCAGTCCGCTGGCACGCGCGGAGAGCTACGACGATGACTCCTCGAATGAATCACAGGAGGCGGTTGCCAGCGCCAACGGCAGCACATCCACCACCGTGCTGCTGCATCAGGCGCCAACCAGCTGTGGCGCCACCGTCGCCGGTTCAGCGCCCGTTGCCGGCTGCAGCAAGAATCTGGCGCGCCCCAAGACCATCAGCAGCTTCAAAAACAGCTACAGCCGCTCCAGCTCCAACTCCAGCTGCCAGTCCCGTCACGCCATCTCGCCGCTCTACTGCGATGGCTCCGTGCCGACGCTGCAGTCGCCCAAGAACGCGGTGGCGCCCTCGGACATAATTTTCGAGCGGCCCGCGGTGCCCGCCGCCGGCCAGACCACCTTGATGTCCTACTCGAGCAATGCGGACTATGCCAACAATGTGGTGCAGGTGAAGAACGCGCTCATGTCCGATCCGGTGCGCTCGGCCAACAGCCACGTGAATCCCGTGCCGCTCAACCTAAATCTCAATCTGGAGCGGATGGACGCGCGTGCTGTCAAGTGCAGCGCCTCCACAACGAAGCGGCGCGACATGCTCTACATAGACGAGGAGACGCAGTCGCCAACACCCACCACCACCACCACCACCAGCAGCAGCAGCAACAACAACACCAACACCACCTCAGCAACCTCGAGCAGCAGCATGAAGCGCACTCCGACCGTGGTTTCTATCGCTCCGGCGCTGCCCGACTCCATCACTCGCAGCTGCAGCGTCGGCTACCTGGACTCGGTGGCCATAACGCCCTCGGACGAGGCGCTGTCCGCGCTGCGCAAGGATGCACCCAACAAGCGTCTGGTTCTGGTGGACAAGCGACGCAACCGGAATCGCAAGCGCCAGCAGCAGACGGATGCGCGCCGGCACAAGCTGCAGCAGACGGGCAAGTCGAAGAGTCTGGACTCCTGCGATCTGCTGTCGCTGCAAACGAAGCTGTCCAGCAAGGAGCACGAGCAGGTGGTCCGCAAGCTCCAGGAGATCTCCGACAGCAGCGCCTGCAGCAGCGCGGCGAACACGCTGTGCTTCAAGTGCCGCAACAACATGAATCCGGCCAGCGTCTGCAAGCGCTGTCAGCCGGCGGCCAGCTCGGCGCTGGATGAGATTATCACGGTCGCAGCCGCAGCCACCGCCGTGGTGGTCGTGGAGCCTGCCAAGGAGGCTACGCCAGCAGCGGCTGCTGCTGCTGCGTCGGTGCCGAGTAAACCGCCGCCCAAGAAACGCTTCGATGTCATCACCAGCTTCACGGACAGCCCGCTCTTCACGCGCAAGCATCGCTTTGGCTATGGACGCAGCAAAGAGCTGGCCCCGGGCAGCAGCACGGAGAACTCGACGCCACTCCTGGCACGCAAGCAGGAGAACAGCTTCAGCTTTGTGAAGCAGCTGTCCGAGGTGCGCTGGCGACGCAAGGAACCGGCACAGCCCAGCCAGAGCCAGCCGCAGGACGCCAGCAATGCCAGCACGCTGGAGCGACAGCACTCGGAGACGGGCATCGTCGCCTGCGGCACTGTGGAAGCCACGCCCGTGGAGGCCAAGGCTTCGGTGTCGCTGCACACGCAGGTGAGCAATGGGTATAATGGATTTGGGAACATGTTTGTAACAGGCAGATGGAGGGATCTCTACGAAACTTTCTCAGAGACTATAAGCGCCGTTTTACTTGCAATATATAGCAGTAAAGAAGTTAGTTTATTTTAAGTTATCGATAACTTTCCGCTAAAATTGATCAAAATCGATTTTTATTGTCGAATTTTAAGCAAATGTGAGAGATTTTGCTTTTGAATTTATCTAGTTATTTGTTTCGACTTTTGAAAATTTGTCTAGGGCCTCTGAAGTCGATAAATATCGGTTTGTGTGCACTTCTCGGAGTTAGTTAGCGACAGACACAAAATTTCATATAAAATTGTCGATACTTCCTCTGACTATCGCTTTAAATTTAGGCTCTCGTATGACATATGGAGAGCAAGTTCCCCTTTGAAGGTATGTATAATTTCGTTCGATTTACCAACATCGATAATTATCGATTTGCAGCTTCAGTTATTTAAGCACACCTTGGGAATTTTAAGAGCTTCTCGTTTAGTTTACACATACCAGCAATATAAACAAGCAGAAATGAAGGTAGAATGTATTCAACGGCAAATTGAATGTGGATTCAGAATATTTCCGGTCACTCTCGACTCTCATGGCTCTTAAGCTTAACCCTTACTTCCTTTGCAGGCTCTGACCACGCTAGAGAACATCATCAGTCGCTTGCGTGACCTGGACGAGGGTCGCTTGACGCCGCCGTCGACGCCGCAGCGTTTGCCGCGCAGCTCGCCCGCTTCGCCGGCGGCCAGCAAGAAGAACAAGCGGCAGCAGGGCAGCTCGCCCATACGCCACATACTCAACTCGCCACTGCTGAACCGGCGGCAGCGCAAGAAGCCGAGCATCATTGAGAGCTCCGACGACGAGGGCAATCAGACGAACGGCTCGGGCGAGGAGACGGGCGGCGCCGGCAACGGCAATGGCAAGCAGTATCGCGATCTGGAAACATTCCAAAAGGCGCAGCTGCGCCAGAAGGTAAACTGCAGCTGGAAGATACGCCCAAGTCAAACATAACTAGCTTTTTCATTTGCACAGCTTAAACGTGGCAAGATCGAGCCGAACGGCAGCGCCAGCTGCGCCAATCCGGCGCCAGTGCGTCGCGAGTTCGTGATGCACAACAAGGCGCCCATGTGGAACGAGATGAGCCAAGTGTATCAGCTGGACTTTGGCGGCCGCGTCACCCAGGAGTCGGCCAAGAACTTTCAAATTGAATTTCGTGGCAAGCAGGTGGGGAGCATCAACAAAACTTTGTATATGTAACTGGGCAGACTACTTGATTGACTGACTGACTGATTGATGAAACTGAATTTTTGACTGACGATTGCGGATTCATTTTGAAAATGCACCTTCACGGTCGGAAAAGACTTTATATTTTGGACAATTCATACCAGACTCGGAAAATAGGAGGAAAACTGATTATGAATATAGCTAACAGCACTTTGCCCGGACAAAGCCGGTTAACATTTGCTAGTATAGTGTAGTATAACTAAAGTTCTTGATCTCTTGCAGGTGATGCAGTTTGGACGCATTGACGGCAATGCGTACACCCTGGATTTTCAGTATCCCTTCTCGGCGCTGCAGGCGTTTGCCGTGGCGCTGGCCAATGTAACACAGCGTCTCAAGTAATTGGATATTAAGGATATGCCTAATGCTGTATTATCGTAACGCATTATATTAAATACAATATAGTATATGCACCGCCGCCAGCTAATGCCGCAGCAATTGCAATTGCTTTAATATGCATATTTTTTATACAGAAGAAGGCGCGCCTTTAGCTTTTTCATTTGTAAATATTGTATATTGTGGTCTTTAGGTTTCTGAATGCCATATAATGTAATATCGATATGTCGATCTGATATATGATATGATTATGAACTCATACCACCACTCGATTGAAGGTTTAGCAATTTGATATTGGTGTGCAAAACTCACCGTCCGATCCATTTTTTGTGCAATATTTGTATGACAAACTTTTTGGCTTAAGTGAATAACGATTGTAACTGTTAAGCATTAAAACGATGTACGATGTATTTTTAAATATATGTGTATGTGTGCGCGTGCACATACTTATGTGCGTCACTGTACCCGTACGATTTTTTCAGTCGGTTTTTTAAACTAGTTTGTACAACAGCAGCCTTTTTTGCATTGAGCTTCATTTGTTTTCTCTCGACTTAAGTGCAATAATAACAATTCCTTTCGTTAACAATTTTTAGCATATAAGCAAAAATCATGAAAAACAAAACATGTATATCTATATGTGTGATGAGTGTGTAATAAATATCAGCAAAAATCGCTTAAATGAAACAAAACCAAAAGAAATGAACAAGAAATCGCTTGGCCTAACATTTAAAACAATTGAATGTGTGCACGAGTACTAAATACTAGCAAGTTTTTTATATTATAAACTAATTGTGGAAGTTAACACACATTCTCAGACACGGCAAATTTTGTGCTTTTCCTCTTACTCTCTTTTTGTAGTTAGGCTTAATTTCAAGGAAAATTCGTTATTGTAATTGTTGTGAATATTGAAATAAACTCAAAACTCGAATCGTAAACGATTAATGCGTGCAACTAATTAAATAAATTATATTATATGTGAATAAACAACGGCAGAAAAAACCAAAAAATACAAATAAAAAACATTCTTATTTACATATATTACATAATATTGCACTTGACGCAACTGAGATATGAATATTAGTTGTGTTTTTTAAGTCTTCTTATTTTGCTGCTGTTCTATTTCGATTTCAGCTTTCTCCCAATCCGGTATGGATTTCTCTTTGATGTTCCAGGCATCAGTTTTGGCGCCTTTCCCTTCAGCTGCATATATAAATTACAATTATTTAAAGGGTTTTAAGGCAGTTTTAGATATATGCTTCTTACAGCTCTTGAAACGCTTAACGCCCTCCTGCATATCTGCTACCATGGCCGCGGATACGTTCATGATCTCATTGTTTATGGCTCTATAGAAACCGGGACGCGCATAGACATTGGCATTTTCTAGCACCGCATTGCGATCGTGCTGCAGCGCAGCCATGGGAAACTTTGCTATGGAAAATGCCAGATTGACCGCCTGGCCCAGTGCTGTACCCGTGGCCACTATCCGATTGACCAGTCCAATACGCAACGCCTCTCTGGCATACACACGCCGACCGGTCTCTATAATATCCACAGCATTCGAGTATCCCACAGCGGCGGCCAGACGCACGGTGCCTCCATCGCTCATAGGCACGCCCAGGCGCCGATTGAAGAAGCCCAGCACGGCGGTGTCTTCCATGACACGCAGATCGCAAAGTAGCGCCAGTTCCAGCCCGCTGGCCACACAGAAACCGCTGATGCCGCACACGATGGGTTTGCGTAGATGCCGCCTGGTGGGGCCCACCGATCCCTCATGACGCAGCAGAAAGTTGAGACTGCCGCGCTGCGCCTCCGCTTCCAGCTCACTCAGATCATAGCCGGCAGAGAAACAGCCACCCACGCCGTAGAGCACGCCCACGGGCGACGTGTCATCCGTCTCGAATTGATTGATGGCCTCGCCGAGCTTCTCCGCGGTGGCTGCATCAATCGAATTGCGCTGCTGCTCCCTGTTGATGCCAATTAATGTGATATTCGCATCTTTCTCGACCAGTACGGTGGGTGCATCGCTCTGAATCGCATCTGAATATTTGGCAGCACTCGAACTAAGTTTTCGGCTGCCCAAATGCGATTGAATTAGTTTAATACAACTGTTAAAACTGTTGACAACAAACAATTTCTGCATTTCAGCGAACATAACAACTCTGAGTGTTGTGCACCGTTAAAAGTGGCAATTTCATCGGGGCGCGTTGCAACACTGCTTGTCATTTTGTTCAGCTACACTGTCAGAAGAAGGCGTGTATGTGTGCGCGTGTGTGTGTGCGCTGGTGTAAAACAAAAAGCGAGATTAAAAGAAAATACAAAAGTCCAACGCTGCACTGCCACTGAAATATTTATTTATTTATAAAAATTACAATCAAATAGTGGAAAAGTTAGGTTAAAGGTTGGCACATGTGAATGTGTGCGTAAGTGTGCATGCTGCATACAAATACAAATACAAGTGATATAAGCAAAAGTACAAAACACGATTCCCAATCTGCCGCTGCAGACAAAGGATAATTAAGAAACGGTATTAACCTGGTTATATATGTATGGGCATATTTGTATATATATATGTATATATATATATGTACATGTGTGCAATAAACACGCAAAATGTGAACGTGCGGCAGCTGCTGCCGTCTGCTGCGGTTGCGGCGCCCGCTGAGAGCAAAACAACAACAGAGCGAAAGTGACGAATGTCCAGCGTTGCAGCCGCACTCGACCATAACAATCAGAGAGAGAGAGAGAAAAAGCAGCGCGCCTGCACTGACCGAACACTGCACGAGTCCCTGCCCTGGCCTGCCCTGCACTCCCGTTGCATGTGGCCGCTGACTTTTCACTTGAACTGTAATTGAATTGGCATACAAATTACGCTTAAGTCCAGCCGCCGCTTGTCGGAGGGGCGCCGCCTGCATTATTAGAACTTAATTGTATCTATTTTTAACAATGCACGTCCGCCCAACATTTGGGCGCATTCTGTCTGTTGCCGCAACAGCTCGATCTCCACCGCGCCGCCCCATCCGTCGGCAGTCTACGTAGCGTGCTCCATAGGCGCCCCTGAGGGCTCTTGTCACCGCCACTTTTGCCATTTTGCTATTGCATATGTGTGTGTGCTTGTGCTTGTGCTTGTGCTTGTGCTTGTGTGTGTCAGAGAGAGAGGGAGAGAGAGTACTTTAATTTTGTAACGAAATCTGTAACGTGTTAAAGGAGCCATGCCCAAGTACATAATATACATAAGTAAACAATGAGTGTAGCGATTTTTCTTGCCACCACGGTAAGGCAACATTTAGCGTATCGGACCATAATATTAACTCAATGTCTGTAAAAGATATTCATCCAAACTAATTTTTTAAGGTAAACGACAAAGAACAGTTATATTCGGGGTGCCGGAGATTAAATACCCTTGGTGACAAACAAAAATTCATATTTGCCCGATTGCTGATATACAATGCTTGTTATTCATTTGTTGCGCGTAGTGAAGCTCTCAATTACCAATATTGTTTAGGAGATATTGAAGAACAAACATTTTTTCAAACAAAGACTAATTTTTCAAGTTATTAGCAGATATGTGATATAGTGCCTGCAACAATTAGACACATCAGACGAACAGGCGGACTTAGCTGATGATACTGATTTAGAATATATACACTTTAAAGGATCGTTGACGCCTTCTTCTATGCGTTACACATACGTGACAAAAATATAATACCCTCGGAAGGTTATAAAAAATTGTCAGTATTTGGATCGCCACCACCGTAAGCCAGAACTAATTCTTTCTGACTACAATATAATATCCACGACAGGTAAAACATATGGATCGATTTCGTAAACAATTTCTTGTTATATAAAAAACCAGTCTGTTTTTCTTTAAATATTTATTGAAATATCTCTGTATCATATGGGTAAGAGTATTTGGACATTGGCTTTGTTTCTTTCCGTATTATTCGACTATGTGTGCCGCAGTCTGTGCCGCATCATGATCTATTTTTGTGAATATTATTTGCAAAAAAGAAGAGTCTTAGAGCGTATATAAAACTTTCGACTTATTATGTTTGCGGCTGGGACACACCTTTTGATGGCAGCGCCAGTGCCAGCCTTTGATCGTATATAAACATATATAGATACACTTATATATATGCATGTTCTATATACACTCGCCACGCCACTGAAAGTAATTAAATTGTGTGTGTGTAAGTGCGGATATATATTTCATTGCGTTGTCAGATAAGACGTAGAGAGTTGACCATAGAGTTTATTGCCTCAAGTATAGCTTAATTAATTGAATTAAATGCGCACGCATTCATTCATTCATTCAAAAAAAAAAAAAATAAGAAAAGAGAAAAAGCGACATTCTGAGTAACATATTTACATTCACATTCACATTCACATTTCGCTCATTCAGCAAATACAGTCACGACTCGACGATGTCAACCGGAAGGCCCATAAAATGTGTCGTCGTTGGTGACGGTACCGTCGGAAAGACTTGCATGCTAATCTCCTACACAACAGACAGTTTTCCCGGTGAATATGTGCCTACAGTGTAAGTTTTTCCTTCACTCACCATTCGCGAGTTGCCAATGATCTTAGCTAATCTTGATATATTTTGTATGCTTCGCACAGTTTTGATAACTACTCAGCGCCCATGCAAGTGGACACAATCCAGGTATCGCTGGGTCTGTGGGATACGGCCGGGCAAGAGGACTACGATCGCTTGAGGCCGCTCTCCTACCCACAGACAGATGTTTTCCTGATATGCTACAGTGTTGCGAGTCCCTCGTCATTTGAAAATGTCACCTCCAAATGGTATCCGGAGATCAAACATCATTGCCCCGACGCGCCCATCATACTTGTTGGTAAATGCAGCCGTTCAATACCTTCCTGTTGTGAAATATCGCTAGTCGTATGCTCTTATTTTTTGCAGGCACCAAAATCGATTTGCGTGACGATCGCGAGACATTGAGCGGCCTGGCCGAGCAGGGTTTGACGCCGCTTAAGCGCGAACAAGGTCAGAAGCTGGCGAACAAAATACGCGCTGTGAAATACATGGAGTGCTCCGCCTTAACGCAGCGCGGCCTCAAGCAAGTAAGCGACACACCTAAATACAAATCAAAGCGATACTCTTCTTATTTGCCTGCATTTGCCCATTTAGGTGTTCGAGGAGGCGGTGCGAGCGGTGCTGAGGCCGGAGCCATTAAAGCGACGCCAGCGAAAGTGTTTAGTTATGTAAATAAGCATTAAACATTAAGCGTTAAACGGCGTCAGAGAATACTCAACGGCAGCAACAGGAAAGCAGAGAAGCAGAGAACATAGAGAAACCGAGAAAAACACACACAAACCAATGGAGCGCCCTCATCTCTACCTAAGCGTGAACAAATCAACAACTAACAACTTGATTCATTGAGCATTATCATTTGATTTTAATTTAAGCTAAAAAATATTGTTTGCATAATTCATTTAAAAAGCGCAAGGCACAAAAAATACACACGACTCCCTCCCATTAGAACTAAAAGTAATTAACAAGCAAGAAGCAAAAGATAATCCATATTTCTAAATCAGCTAAACATATTGAAATCTAGTCAATTGAATCGAATGTATTGTACTAATTTTAATCAACAGCGAATTATATATAACGCAGGCAGATTGAAACGAAATATTGGTTTCGCATATCAGTGCTAAACTTAAAAAACAAAACAATATATAAGCAATTCCTAATTTTTTATTAAATGTATTATAATTATTATGTAGCCCAGGCGTTTCCTTATTTCAACAATAACCAAAACACATGACCATGAACTCTTAGAGAAAAAAATCACAAGAAATCAAATAAAAACGCGTTTATACGATACTTTAGCATAAACTTTTTTTCAAACTACTTGTAATAATCGTAATTAACAAGACGCTCATTATGAAATTGTCTTTTTTCAAATTATAACAACTGTTGTTTATTATTTTTATATATTTACTTATTTATTGTCCCTAACTTTAATAATGCAATGTATAAACAACTTTTACGGCTTAAGCATAGCGAAAAGTGTATATGGAAAATGGAAAATGGATATGGAAATGAATATGGCATGGCAAAACTGCATTTAAATGTGACTTGACTCGAATCAAAAACAAAAAACAAAGAAACACGAAAACAAAGCACACAATTTTGTAAACACTTCGAATAGCAATCCGAATTAAACGTTTTTATATCGATTATATGAAAAGAGAAACAAACTAACGAAAACTCATGTAAATGTAATGTGAACGAAGCAGGGCAAGCGGCGTCTTGGAGCGCAGCAGCCGCAACTGATTATCTACTTACGAGAAATCGTTAATTATATTATATATATATATACATACATGCTGTAATTATAATAAAATAAAAAAAAACTGTTCGACTTGTGTGTTCAACATTGCTAGTTATTACAATTTTTTTCTCTATTTATTGATTTATTTAAATGCCACGTTTCATCTTTTTGTCATAAAACAATTAACAATTTTTTAGTATTTAGTTTTGGTACGAAAGTGCCGCGTGCCACGATTTCAACTTGGTAACAATGGTTCCATATGGTATATAGGAGATCTCTCGGTGCAACGACTGTTGGTGTCAACGTGCAGCGTGTTGTGGCAAGTGTTTGCTGCCGCTCAATACAAACGGAAGGGCTTGGGATGCACAGCCTGGCCGGGCTTCTTTTTGGCGCCCGCACTCTTGGGTCGCTTGGGCTCGGAGTTCAGTGAGGGCATCGATACAGATAGCACCAGGCATTCCGCTGGCAAGGACATGGAAGAGCTCAAAGTTGTGGCACGTTGTATGCGCGGCGCCTTCCAATACTGTGGGGGGGCGAGTAAATGGGGCAGTTATTAAAGTGGCATTTAGAAAAATATAAAGTATCTGGGTCTGACTGATTTAAAATAATGTAAATTTAAAATTCAAACTAACTTTAAATAGAAACTTACAATTTGCTTTTTAGTTAAGGTCAAATTCAGTTCTCATTACCAATGCATCCAAATGTGGTTGATATGTGCGCTTTAGTGTGTGTTCAGCATTTGATACGCTTGCGGCGTGGGCGTGGCAATTGCTTGCTACCAAATAGTTACTCATATAAATAGATTTATGTCCCAATTGGCTGTCAAAATTGAGAAAAACTAAGTGCAAGAAATGCTGACATTTTGTTTTTGTAAATGAAAAAAGATTTGTTTTATTACGCTTTGAAAAGTTGCATTTGTTCTTACAGTTTGTAACAGGGCGTGTAAATAAAGTGTGAGAATGATGCATTTACCTAATTATTAAGGATACTCGTACAAATTAATAAAATATATATGTATATATTATGTAAGATGTATGCTTAATTTGTGGTACATTTTGGTTTGTTTTTTATTGTTTTATTGTTTGGGTATTCGCAAAAAAGTCAAAGTATCTAAATTTCAATTGTATGTGATAAATTTTAGTTTCAATTTACGAATCGTTCAACACATTTAACTACACATAAAGCACACAGTTAACATATATGTATATATATTCATATAACTGGTTATGCTTTGTATAATTTTCTTAATACTTTAGATACTTTTTGTTTAATATATATATTGTATTTGTAGTATATGAAATTTTGCATATCGTATGTGTATATATATCTTTTCTTTTATATAGTTTATGCATTTGCCTTGGTATCTGTTTGATAAATAGTGCATAGATCAACTAATCATATACTTTATCTTTTTTATATATGCTGCAACGGAGTGTGTGTGTGTAGTAGGTGTGTGTGAGTGTGTGTGTGTGTGTGTGTGTGTGTGCTTGCACAATTTAATGATCAAATTTGGAGTAAATACTCGTATTCTGTGGTAATTATTGCATATTTTTCATTTTGTGTAACTTTTGCTTAAAACTACATTTTCAAATAAGCTTTGATCGAAATAAATTTTTTTTATGATTTTATATTTTTTTTTTTTTAAATTTGAATGAAATTAAAACTTCAGCTCAACATGCATTTTGGACTGGATTTAACTTTGTTGATTTAAATTTTCATCAGCGCCGCTTGTTGAAGCCGTCATGGATGGTTGTGGACTCTGCGTTCAAGATAAAAAACATATATATAAACGCATTTAAATAATCGCATGGCAAAAATAAAAACAAAAAAATACATAAAGTAAAACGAAGCCTTAAAACAAATGTATGTAAGGGCAGAAAATTAAAGGAAACGGGACGCTATATAAGGGGGGTTTTTTTTTTTGTTTGATCAAATCAGTTCGGTTCGGTTTGGTACGGTTTTTGGTACGGTACGGTTAGTCTATCACAGCACTGTTAAAAGATACGCAACGCACACAAGTTTTCAACTAGGCACGCAAAACTTACAGGACTTCATCTTGAGAGATATACGAAAGTATATAGCATAAAATCGCATCGTTTCATAACGAAAGTCGTTTAATGGACGTAACATTTGTGTAGTAAGTACGAGTATACGGTTTTCCTTTTCTTTTTTTCGAATTCAATGCACTTAGTTAAGATTTTCGTATGATTATGACTAATAAAATGTATACACATATTCCTATAATAAATTCAAAATAAAAAGAGAAAACAAAAATATTTAGCATAAAAAAGAAGTCAATAAAAAATAAATATTTTTGTAAGAATTATGCTTAATCTTATGTAGATGAGTACAAGCCAAACCCAATTAAATAAAATGTGTATTTTTTTATAGGTTCGTGTGTTTTATGAGAGAGAGCAAAGCATTTTGCACTTTTATGGTTTAAATGCTGGGCAGACTCACAATTATCAGCTAATACATATACATATAGATTGAGCACATATAGCATATATATGCCAGATTATCAGTAACTGTAATATTCGTATTTTGTTTCACACACCAATAATATTTGTTAAAAAATTTGTACTATTCTACATAGTATAAAATATTTGACATTTGTCATAAATAATACTCAATTGGCATTTGTTTTTGTTTCTTTAAACAATTATTTGTTTTGGCCTTTTTTTCAAAAGTTTGGCTAACAGATCTTGAGGGTATTTTTAATATATATATATATATCAAGAGTATATTGAAATTCATACACTTTCCAAAACCAAAGCGCTGGGGTTACAAATCTTTGGAAAGGGCATAAAATAATTTCAGCTAGCCGAAATTAATTTTTTTTCTGGGTTAAGTTATTTTCTGGTATATACATAATTTAAAATAGAAACTCTTGCAAACTCATACGAGATTCCGTTATCTTCTTCTTTTTCATAATCAACTTTAACTAATAATTTTATGTACTTGGGTTTCTTCAGTTTTGACCTGATTTTAAACTTGAGGTACAGCTAAGTAGTATTTGTGTTTTTTATAATTTTTTAAATTTGTTTTCTTAATTCTTTTAATTTTTTTTTTTATATTTAGGGATTTCACTTAAAAAGCGAATCAAATATATCGTTACACACACAGTCGGAGTTACAAAGACCGAATTCTAGGTGTATGGTGGCAACCAAGCGACCCTGCGTCGCAAACTACGAATTCCAGGTGGATCGAGATACGCAAGAGCGAGAGAGAAGGAGTGTGGGCGAGAAAGAGAGAAAGAAAGAGAAGTGAATGTGTGTACATAACGAGTTCGAGCTCGAGTACTTATAGTATGAATATGAAGTACGTTTTATAGAAATTTCGATTCGATATTCAAATTCTGGGCCAATGCATCTCAGTTTGAGTTTGAAAGAAATTCATTTTTAAATGTAATGTAAATTATTCAAAATACTTAAAAAACTTAGGTATAATTTTAACAACAAATTATAGTAAATGATAAGAAACACCCGCTGTAAAATATACATAATCTGATAGTGCCATAAAATACTTTAGCTTGAGCATAAATATAATTAAATTTGGGGCAAATGTTATTTTCTTGGTATTTTAGTCGCAATTATGAATTGTTATGGGGTTAATTTATAAGAAATGTGAGCTGTTATTTTAGTTTGAATTTCTTTTGATATTCTTGGGTGGTTCGTAAGCCATTGTGGGTGCTGTTTCATTGGGTGCGGTGCGCTCAGTTATTGCTTGATCGTATATATTTGTATGTCATATAAAATACACGTATAAAAATAATGAAATGAAACCAACGAAATTACAATTACAATAAAAAATGAATTTCTTGAAGTAAACACAAAATGGGATATTATTTATTATATTATATATAAGTACAAATGCGATGATGTATGATGATGTATTGATGTATGTGGTACCATTTTTTTAATGAAATCAAATGCAAATAGAAATTGAATAAATCAGATTGAATGTTCTACAATTTGGACAACTACTTCGCTTGGGTTTTGAGATTTTGGGTTTACCTGTGTTGGTGGTGTTGTCAGTGCAACAGAGTGTTCAACATTTTTCAAATAATCCTTATCATCGAAAATCTTCTTTTCACCGCCACCGGGCTTGTGCTTAACATTATCCAAAGAGCCAACTTTGCTTTGTGCCTTAATTTCTATTTTTTGCGATTGTATCTGAAAAGTAGCAGCACCGGCAACGCACAGAAATTGATTAGCAACTAGCGAATAACATTCTCACGATTATATAATCTTTTAATTTTATTTTGTTTTTAAGTAACTTGGCTAGTGGTTTATGAACACACGACAATGGATCGTAATGCCAATTGTTTTTTTAACTGCAATTTAGAATTTCTTTTATACAGCGCAAACAACACATAACAAAAAACTGAAGACATAGAAAACATATGCTACATGAAGTACAGGGCAACAATTTCTACTGAGGTGTTGAAGCTTTTAGTTCTAAAAGGGTTCATCAAAAAGTGAATTTTTGTGCTCCAAAATACTAAAGGAAAACTTAAATATGGACAAGTATTCAACGCTGTTTTTTACAGAAGCACATTAATTGTTATTATATACACAGAAAATTAATTAAAACTACTTACATCCTTTGAGTTGTTATCCTTTTTTTTTGATTGTAATTCATTTGTTAAAGGCAAATATTTTATGGTTAAAACAAAATATATAATCCAGTAATTTATTTATGTTCAATTAAGTGAAAATCATAAAATTTGGAGTATAATTAAAAGAGGTTTCAGTAATACGATTATATAATAATGTATATACACTCAGAGAAAAAATAGAAGTATTTATCAATATTTTGTCAAATTACGTTTGAGATTGAAAGCTTAAAGTTTTTAAAGTATTTTTTTAAGCACGAGATTGATATTTCAAAGTTTTTGTTCTTATTCTATTTAAAATTGAAACTGTTTCAAAATTTTTTTATGGAATTTTAAAAATATAAATTATTTGCTTTAGATGGTTTTACTAAAATGTAGAACTGTTTGTTTTTTCTCTGAGTGTACATATGAAAAAAGCTGGTTTGTAAATCTCGGCCATGTCAAAAAAGAGCAACTCTTTAACAACCCAGAACAATGCTAGAATTAGGTTAACCCAAAAAAAAAAAACTAGCTACAATGCGGCCCCATTTGTTAGCTGATGTTTTGCGTTTTTTTGTATTATTATTATTTATGTATTACTAACGTTTTTTGGTGCACGGTAGTTTAGCTTTACATACCGAACTAACCCAACTAATTAATCGTCTGCGTTATACAAATTCTCATCCAGACGCGTATTTTCCAACATGTGGCGATGGCTGACTATTTTGGAGCCCTCGCCACAGACAATGTTGTCAGGGTATCTGTACGCATGGCGCTGGAAATTGTTAAGTTTGAGTGGAACTCAAATGTATGTGATAGTGTCGTTGTGTGTCGGATCGAACACCTTATAGCTAGTTAAAACTTGAGAGCATGCCGAAAAATGAACTAAGGGAACATTGCACAACATGCAGTTGAGCCACCGATGGAGCGGCACATGCCCATGCCCATGCCAGTTGAGGTTTAAGTTAAAGTTAAGATCAAAGTAACCAAAAATAAAGTACTTATGTCGATGTCAAAAATTATGTAGATAAATCAGAGTTAAAGAAATTCAATGCGTGGTACTCGTATGTCTCTGGATTATAACCAAAAAATTTGTTGATGGATACAAATGTTTGTACTGGCTGCATACCTTAATATCGCCGCCGCCGGGCTGATACTTCACATTGTCCTTGGAGCCGACCTTCGGCTTGGCCTTGTCCTTGAAGTCCATTTTGAGGGTCTCGATCTTCTTATCGCCGCCGCCGGGTTTATGTGCCGCATTCTCCAGCGAACCGATTTTCGATTTTGCATTCCACTGCAACTTTGTTGTAACTATCTACAAATTGTTTTTGCATAGGTGGTTGCAGGTGGTGGTGGTGGTTGTGGTGTTGGTGTTGGTGGTGATATTGGTGGTTTGCAAATAGATACAAATCAGATAAAACCGATTAAAAGTCAAAGTTGTGCGCAGTTAAGCTACTGCAACCGCAATGGCAACTGCAACAGTTGCTTTTCAATGTCAGACGCCGCGCCCAGCTAGAAATTCTAGTTACAGATAGAGTATATATGGTACACGCACATATACGATATATATAAATAGTATTTATGCTACATAAGGTCAAATTTTGCTTTTAAGTGCTGCTGCATACGAATACTCGTAATTGCATTTCCTACAACAAAATACAAGATTCAAAAGATTGCACGCAAATTATGTATCTAAATGCTTATAGATGCATATACAGATATGCAGATATATATACAGACTATATATTGAATCGCAACTCGACCGTGAAATTGAATTTCTATAATTTACTTTACGTTTTCTTCTCTTTATACAACTGAGTCTCCCAATTAAAACTCAACAAAGAAGAGTAACAGTGCTCTAATCGGGGTTGCCCGACCAGGAGATGCCCTGTACCTGTTAATACTTAAATAAGGTAAGCATTTATAAATAGCTTATTATGAAATGAGGAGGTCTGTTCTTAAAATCTAGGTCAAGAACCTATATTTATCGAATAAACTTAATGGAATTGAAGATGTCCCCTATTGCATGTTTTTTGCAGTTGCGTAACATTACAATATACGCTTTGATTACCCAATCCTAAGGGGTACAGGGTATAATATATTTCTGTTAAAAGATTTTCAAACAGATAAATATATATATAGGATACGCAGACATATAGAACAATTCCCTGAATTCAGTTGTAGCCCACTTAGAACTTACCTTCTTTTCGCCGCCCTTGGGCATGTACTTGTCGTTCTTGGCCTCGATGCGTGGCGCCGCCTTGATGTCAATTTTCTTGGACTCGATTTTGACGTGGCCGCCACCGGGCTTATAGGTGGCATTGTCCAGCGAGCCAATTTTGGAGCGGACCGCCTTCAGATTGGGCGAAGGCGCATGTCCGACCTGTACCTTGTTCATTGGAACTGGGAGAGGAGAGAAGGGTTTAATGGGGCTTCTAGATGGCATTGTTAGGGTATTCACCTTTCTTGGCCGGCTCCGGTTCGGGGGTCTTGAGCAGCAAGCGATTCTTGGAGGCGCTGCGCGACTTGGATGCTGACTTATTTGAGGGCGTGGCACTCGGTGGGCGCGATATGCCCGACTTGTCCGGCTTCGAGGAGCTCGATGTGGGCGTCTTGACCGGCGAACTGGGCGAATGCGGTCCGTTGCGATCCTGGGTGGGTTAACAGAAACGAATTTATAAAAATACGTCCATATAATATTCGAATATTTAAGTATTCTTTTACTATGAGATAGCTGGCATCTGCCATTACAACCAAATGCATGTCTGGGCCCTAATTGACGACTTTACGACTGCCAATAACAAGCGATATTCCGCTGCTGTCAACGCTTTGGCATTTATGACTCTGGCCCCGAGGAGCGGACAATCCAACTGGTGCCAGGTGCGTCGTCTCTGCCGAAGGATTCACTTGGCCTGTGCATTGTTTTATCGATTGTCGCGGCCTCCGAACTTCGTGTCGCTTTGCATATGCCTAGATATTTATTTACATGTATTTATAGAGTCCAAAGACCCCCGGCCCGAAAAGAAGAAAAGTTTCGTGTTTGGCTCTGGCGGCACTTATCTAGGGGCAGGCCGATTTGGCACATAAATCGCATTACTTTTGGCAGTTTGTTGTACAGTCAGTCTACGATATAGCAAACGGAAAGGAAAGGGCCTGTGTTTGCTACAGATAATGAAATAAATAAATGTATGTGCCATAAATCAAGCTCTTACTGCAACAAATTTGATTACGACATGTTTTTTTTTTTTGGTTGATTTGAGGTAAAGCGAAAACAGTTATAGAGTATTCGGAAAACATATTGTTTGCAGATGGTATAGTTGAATTTGGTGTCTCTAATTCGATATCGAGTTTGTTTCTAAAGATGAAGTTGAGTATCTGAATAACACATATGTATATAGAAACTTTTATTATTATTAAAATGCATTCTCCTGCCTGGTAAATGTGTTAGCAGAACTGTGTGATACCCTAACTTTAAAAATTCTAAGATAATACTACTTCTAAGATAATAAATGAAACAACTTAAATATTGTCAAGCAGAAACAAAAACCATGCAAGGTAGAGGCAATATTTTTCCGATACATACGCAGTATGTTAATATACATGTTTTTATATAAGCACCTAATTCTTAACCTATATGGTACTCCGATTCTACCGACTCCGACTGAATGTGCTGTACGACCCTATGCAAAGATTTCGGACAGACGGATTTGTTTTTCTAAGATAAGCAATATGTTCAACTCTAGTTATCTATTCAGCAAATCTAGAGTAAGATTTCTTAAGAATCAAATAATTGAACTCCTGAGGTAGAAAGATTAGGAAACTCAAAGCCACAAGCAGTGTTTCCTTCGTCTCAGGCATCAAAACGATTGATATACCCGGCGGAAGACCACTTCGCGTTCTCTGCGCTGGTCCCCGCTGGATTGTATGGAACGTAGAGTCGATGTGTCGGATTACCTTTAAAGAGTTCTGGATGGGGAAAATTACCTTACCAAAAATTATACGAACACTTATCGTGGTGGCTATTGGTATTCAATATTATTCAATTTAATGTGTATATTTCTGATATTATGTTTTTAATTCGCCCTAAGAAGGGATAATATTAGAAAATATGTGAAACATTTTTTATCAATTATAAAGGTTTAAAAAGCCTACACTTGTCGACTTTATCTATTCAGCTAATATTGATTATTATAACCTGAACCCATTAAAAATGCGTAAAATGGGTAAATGAAGCAAAAAGTATATATAGTCTTAGTCAGCATTAATAGCCGAGTCGATTTAGCCGTGTCCATATTTATGTGTCTTTATTTAGTGCACCCACTGTGAGGGTATAAACATTTGTGATATGTGAAATAAGTGTTTAAAAATTGAATTCTTGAGTTCTTTTGCCTCGGCGAGTAATTCACTTTTTTTGTTCGCTTTAGGGTAGTTTGACTGTATTACACTGTTATTGTTGATTTGAGCACTGCGCACCTTGAAATTCTGGATGTAGTCAGAAGCCGATAACACACGCACACACTATATAACTAGGTACGTTATACTATATGTATATAAATTGAGGTATCTTTTGGGTTATTCCGATGCGCCAACTGACGTCTGCAAAGCCACAACTTGGTCTGAACTTTGGCGTCTGCACACGAGCTACGAACTATGAGCTGTGAGCTATGGGACCCATCGAACCCCTCTCTGAGCTCTGGAGCAGTTTTTGGCGCTGTCTAATGGAGCGTGGAGCGTGGAGCGGTCGCTGCGGGGGCGGCAACTGGCTGCCATTTACAGATATTTATGATTTGTGAACACAGACAAGAAAAACATAACGAAACGGCGACAAAGTTGGAGACGTGGCTGGCGGTCAGCGGAATTAAATTAATTTGCAGCCAGTTAATTTCCTCTCAATTAAGAGCGGCCAAATAAAATTGATGAACACCTCGTACAACAAGCGACTAACTACACTGTGCAACAAAATACCCAAATGCGATTGGAAATTTGCAACTGTGTTTAGGCTTGTGTATGTAGTACACAGGGATATACAAAAGTATTGGCACAGCGTGCATCCCATATACCCTAACTATTTCACTGCCTAATTCAGTAAACAAATTTTTAAAACAAACAAAGTCAAAGATTTTTAAAGATTTAAAAGAAAATTGTATCTAAAAAGGGACCCTATGTAAAAAAATTCGTAATTTTGTAGCACAGTGTTATTTGACTTTAACCCGTTTTTGTCTTTTAAATTTTTTGATAAATATTTTGGGCGGAAACTCACCTTCTCCTGGGTGGACTCATCCACGCCGCTGTCATTGTCACCCTCTGCAAATAGACGGTAGAGGTTAATTAATTATGTTTTCAGCCGCAATCAAACTCAAGAAATGAAATGGCTTCATTAATGGATGGTCACGCCCACGCCGACGAGAATTATCTTACTGTGGCCGCCCTGGGCTTTGGCAGACGCCTCTGTTGGCGATGTGGCGTCAAATGGCGGCTCCGTCTCCTCCAGCAGCGGCGAGCCCATGGGATCGCCCTTCAGGCCGAACGTCTTGAGCGGGGTTAAGGCCTGGCCCATGATGACGTCATCGTCATCTTCGTTGTGCACGCTGCTGGCTGAAGGTGGGCGTAGCTGTTGCTGTTGTTGTTGATGTTGCACTTGTTGTTGTTGTGGTTGTGGTTGCTGCTGCAAATGCGGCTGCTGCTGCGGTTGCTGCTGCTGCTGCTGCTGATTGTAGAGCGGCGCCCGAAAGGGCGCCTGCAGCGGCTGCCCCGGCATGGGGCGCGCAAATGTGGGCGGCGGCGGCGGACGCGTCATGTTCTGTGGCGGACGCGCGCCCGGCGGCATGCCCGGCGCCGACCAGGGAAAGCCGCCCGGCGGCCTGGGCGCACCCTGGCCGGGCGGACTCAGCGGCCCACCCGGATTGGGCAGACGCGCCGGCGGCATGCCCGGCCGCATGGACGTCGGCGGCGGACCCATCAGCAGATTGCTCTTGCTGTCTGTCGGACGCAGCGGCGGCGGCATGGGCCGGCCGGCCATGTTGGGCGGCAGCGGTGGACGCGGTCCCACGCCCACCATGGGCCGGGCGCCGGCAAAGGGCGGACGCGGCTGCGGCGGACCCGCGACTGGACGCATCTGCGGGGGCAAAGCAAAGTTGGGATTGGCTCGCTCTTTGTGCACAAAATCAGTGGTGTTGTTGTTGCTGTTGTTGGTGCTGTTATAGGTGCTGTTGGTGCGCTCCACGCTGGACCTTTGTCTAATATACTCGGCACCGGGCGACACCCGTTGCGGCTTGAAGCGCTCTGTGTCCGTGTAGCCGAGATTGGGCTGCTCCACGGGGGCGCGTTGGACGTAGTCGGGATTAGGCGGCGCCCGCTGCGGCACAAAGCGTTCCGTGTCCGACTCGACATAGGAGCGCTGCACGTTGTCGGGATTGGGCTGTTCCGTGCTCAATTTCGTGGGTTCCGCGTACTCGGAGGCAGTGCGTCCCGAGTAGCCCGTAGTCGGATTGGGATTAGTGCGCTCGGTGGCCACCAGCTGCTTGGACGCGGTTGGGCTGTACATTTTCGTTTGGAATCTCGTCAAGCGCTGCGCCCTGAACCTGAACCTAACGCCTCCGGTGTCAGTGCAGAAATGTGCAAGTGTCGGGTAATCCAATACCAGGCAGGTGCCTCACGCTCAGCCAGCCAGCCAGCCAGCTAGACAGACAGCCAGTCGGGTGGAGGAGGAGGTGGAGGCGCCAGCAACACATCATTTGCATACGTGCATGCATGTGCGGTAAGCCAGTGGGTGTGCGGGGGTGTAAGTGTGTGTGTGTGTGTGTGTGGGCCCCAATATATTGTCGGTTATCGAGTGGAGCTCTCAATTTTGATGGCTTCTTCCTTGCATTTGTTTACAGTTTATTGTTTTGGTTTTGTTTTTGTTTATGTGTATGCCCTGCAACTGGGTATAACAGGGTATCACAGTTTTGTGCCTGTTTGTGTCAGGCAGAAGAACCCTCAAAAATTATTTATTTTTTTTTATTAGCAAGTTGAGCTGAAATTTCAGATATATATTCTCTTTTTTGATATCTCGATTCATTTTCCTTTGATATTAAAAATAAATAAAAAAATGGATTTCAAATTAAGATATTTTAAGCATATCTCGGAGACTATAAGAATTAAGGCCATCACATTTGGTAGCTATGTTCTCGTATAGCATACATAGATCAGAACGTTTAAAGATCGGAAAATAATTGTGGCTGGGAAGAAGAAGCACCGCAGCTAAGTACATGGTATCTACAAATCGGGCTCGTCCGATTCATACTTGATTTTTGTGGTTGTCATATTTAGGTTTTGGGTTACCATTAGGGAAATTTGTCATGAATTCCGCTAGCTACTTGCAATGCGACCCAAATCGGTTTGCTGTCGCTTATTGATTCAACAAAAGTTCGACAGTTCTAAGACCGGGCCAAAACGGGCCAGCCAACCAAATAAAACCCAAAACGCGAAACCCTCAATGCGCCATTGGCCAAATTGTTGTTTGATTTTGTTGCAAAGGGTTTCCGAATTTCGACTGCCATCAAAATTGTTTCGACATGTCTGGGACAGCAGGCTGCCACAGGCTACGTGCCACAGCCGATGCACAAGGTCAATACAATAAAGCGAACAAATATTAATCAGGGACTACTATATTGAGCTATCGAAAACAGTTCTGAACTGCAAAATCGCCTTAAATTCAACCATATTTGAATTTGTGTTTTATTAGTTAATAACTACTCAAAAAATGTTCTTAAATTATGAATATGTATAAAATAATAGTTAAATTTAAAAAAATGTTGCTAGTTTTACAGGATGTACTTATATAGTAAGAAGATTAAACACTTTTAATTGGCTAGATATAATGTTGGATAATAATACTCTTAAAGTTTCTACAACGTTTGATAAACTTAATCTGAATATGGAATCCATGTAATATAATATATCGAGCGAATTCTTATAAAGGAAGATTTTTACTATTGAAGATATTCGCTTAATAAATATGAGGGGAATAATAAAATTAAGGGTTGGGTCACCAAAAAGCTGTCTTTACTGTTACGTTAGTTTATATTGAATCAATTTTATTTATACTAGATTGCAATAAGTTGTTTTACAACTAAGAAAATAGGTTTTTCTAACGAAAATTTTTACCTAGGCCGGTGAGTATTTCGAAAAACAAATTTCATAATTTTTTTATACTCTATTTACAAATTGAAAATTGTTTAAAAAAAAGGTAAAATAACTTCTAGTACAAAAAACTTGTAATACATATTATATCCAATTTAATTAACTGCTTTTTGGCATAAAATAAAAACAGAATTTACTGCTGAATCTGAGCGATTTCGATATTAAGAACACGGGCATACATGCAAATTATGTTAAACCACGACAAATTGGCTCGTGAATTGTGAACTATGCATAAATTTGGTGCTCTTGGCGTGCAGTTCTTAAGCATTGAGTACAAATTTATTATGAATACAAATACGAGTACGAATAACTGCTGCAAATGGAAGCAGCTATAACTCACCGCATCGGTATCACTCATATTGAATTTGTTTCGGCTGTGGTTAACGGTTATGCGATTATACGATACTGGAACTGGTTCTCGGCACTACCTGGCAATTAACTTTGGGCCAAAGCCAAAAACTTTTGCATTTAGGTTTTGCGTGCGGTTCAATGAGAGAAATCGATAATATTGCACTAGAGGAACTAAATGGGCAAATTGTACGCAACACTTTAAACTATATACTAAGTAGTTGGTCGGAGTTGTGGCTGTGTGGCCTTAGCACGTGCAAAGTCACAACTGAGCGGCAGGCACAACTGTGTGAGGCGCCACGCGGCTTCCGGCTGTGGCTGCCGCTGCGGCTGCGGCTGCAACCCCCAAAAAGCGGCCGCAAATTAGTGCCACAAATGATTTGTGTTTCTGTTCACCGTTGCACAGCAAAAATTCCACAGGCAACAGCCAAATTATTTTTATTTTTTTTGTTGTCACAACTGCCACAGACCTGCGGCCAAATTGATTATCAACAATTGTTGTGGGGCACACGGTACGTATACTCGATGGCCGCAATGACTGCGCATTTGCCTGCCACACCGTGTGGCATAATAAAAAGCTAAACGCGCTGCTTTGTTTTCAATTACAATTTTCTCGCATTTGCCAAATGCAAATGCAAATGCAAATGTTAACAAACTTTTGCTAACAGCAAAAACCAATTGATTTTGTTGCCAAAGTTTCTGCGAACCAGGCAATGCAGTTGTGATTTTATCGCACACAATGCACTCGGAGAAAATTCAAATGTATCTGGAAAATCTTCATTTAAACTTATAATTTTTGTACAAATTTCAGACCTAAATTTTTTTTTTAAATTTTTTAAAAGTAAATACTAAAAAAAATTGTTTATAAGAATTTGAGTGATAGTATATTGCATCCAAGTCATTTAAAAAAAAAGCGTACTTTAAAAACATTGCTTTGGAATAGGAATTTTTGTGGTTAGACAAAGAAATTCTGACTTCAGCCGTATGTTGTCAATACGTATGCTTAATTTGAGCGGAAAATATTCCTTTTATTATTTAGAAGAAGACGTTCTGTTAATTTTAGTTAATAGATAACAAATATTTTAGCGAATTTTTATCAATTTTAGGGGATACAATTTGAGAATGTACTGAAATTAAATCCAGAATTTTTGTGCTTAAATTAAGAAATGACTTCCTCGCCTGAATGTGCCTGAATTGCTTTCAGTAAAAAAACTCTTGTTCTATTTTCTCTGAGTGTATGCATATGCCACACGGACGTGTTATCAATTGTTGCAGTTGTCCATAAACAACAACTGTACCCTCCTGCAATTTTATCGATTTTGTCCTGGCCAAAGGGCAATAACTTGGCCGCACGTACAGGCTAATGCACTTTGCACTTTGCGCTCACCGCGAAAAAAACGCAGCTCTCGGCGGCTCCTTAAAAACGAACCTTTTCACAAATGCCTCACGCGCACTTTGGAAACATATGAAAGACACATGCACTTCTTTTTTATATATATTTATATATAATTAGGATTTCTTAGCGACACCTTCGTCCTTTTTTCTTGTTGTTTTTGGCTAACGCGCTCGCTGCGTTCTGTTTGGCGCGAGTGTTAAAACTCGACTGCTTTTATTTGCTTTGAAAACTTTCGAATTACAATACTTAGAATATATATATATTTTTTTTTTTGGTTTGATATGAATGCGCCCCGTACAGTTGTTCGCACGGCGGCAATGTCCTTGCGCAGTTCGAGGCTCGCTCACCGGGCGATTCAGCGACTCCTTCGAGGCAAAAGGCATTCTCCTCTTTTCTATTGACATACAAATTTATTAGTTGGGCGCCGTAGCGAAATGCAAATTCAACACGCCAACAATGAGGCACTGTGGCAAGAACTATTTGGAATTTGTGTTCTTTCTTTTTTATATGCAATTCTCATTTGGCTTGATTAATTTTATGAGCACAAGGGGCGCATTAGACGCGCCTCTGTGCAATGTCCCCAGTTTGTCCCTTTATTAACGGGCATTATAATGTTTAATACGGATGCAAATTAAGCGCATATACGTGGGGTGTTCAGTGAGTAAGTACTATACTACCCTAGTATGTAAACTATATAAGAAAAATAATTTTTGGTATCACAGCAACTCTTCTATACTGGTTTAGAAATTGACTCCAACGCGGGTTTGAACTTTGCCGGTTCGATCCAATAATAAGTAATACGCATAATATTAAAATATATAAGCCGGCTTGAGCCCTGAATAAGTACATTGGAAAATGTAAGATCATAAAATCAAAAATATTTATATAAAGCGATTTTAAATTTAAATAATCATATATTAATTTAAATAACAAAAATGTATATGTATATATAATATTTATTTTATTTTTTTTTTATGTATACATTTGTAATTATTTTAGTAGCAGCCCCCGTGGCAACCAGGGGTTGGTGCCACAGGCACCGCTTGCCACGCTTCGTATTCGATTGTGTGTAGACAATTTTTAGTACACTTTGTCTATTATTCAGGTGTTGTTGTCATAGGTTCCTTGATTTGTAACTAATTGTTGTAAATATATTTAGAAGCAAGCGTCACGCAAGCCCCACATTCTATTCGGGCTACATAGTATAAACACCCCATGCTGCGTAGACAGAAAAGTAAGTCAAAGATAGGGTAAGGGGCGGGTAGGTCGGTTATATTGGGGTGTCTATTGCATGTTGCGTTAACTTTAATGTCTGCCTAGTTGGGTTTGTTATCGTTTAGTCGCTTATTCGACTGTCAAGGTTATCGTGTCTGCGCAGTAGTTGCAGTTGATTGTGGCAAAAGTTCACCTTATTTTTTTTAGCGTTTTCCTGATGGGATTAGTTATATAGTTACGGGTCGGATTTAGCCAGTGCTGACCGAGCAACTAAAGGTAGCTTAGTGGTTTTTCATTTGATTTTCGTTGAGTTAGGTAAGCAGATGTGTTTTAAAGTATAACAAATTTTACATAACATTTCTTAACTATTTCTTAATACATTTTTTCTATATACGTACCAATTTAATAAAGCCATTTCATAAATAAATTCAATAAATGCATACGTTTTTTAATACCTGAAAAATAAATAATAAAGTGTCAGTTATTCTTTTTATGCATTTAACTTAGTTAAATTTTAAGCGCCACCTAGCGCCTTAGCAGCGCACTAGCAGCCACATAGCATTTTGGTTGTTGTCTAATGATAAATGATTGACGGCTTTGCTAGGGATAAAAGCTCAGCCGCTGTTCTAAAAGCTTAACGATAAAAAGGGGAATAGCGAATTGCTGGCAAACTGTACACACAGAAACAACAACAAAACGGATGATGGTTAAAGCAACAACAAACCAACCGCACACACCCCGGGGGTGGCTCTGCCGGCACTGCTGCTGCTCCTCTGCTTCTGCTTCTGCTTCTGCTGCTGCTGCTGGCTACTGTTAAAGCAGCATTTGTTTTGTTTTTTTTTTCATAAGGGTGTTGCGCTGCTGTCGTCGTATTCAGTATCTATCGGCATTTTTGTTGGCTTCCCTTTGGTCACATTTATACAAATGTAACACACACCCATAAACCTATATACACACAGATATAATGTGTACATAAATGTATCTATATATTTGTTAATTTTCCTTTCACTACGCGCATTGATTATTTTAGCTTTAGTTGCTTTAGGTTTATTCCACATTTTCAAGCGGCATCTGCAAGTGACACTTGAGGAATCTCGAAAGATGAGTACCTAAAAGAGTGTGTGTGTTTTATTTTTCTTCTATATGCATAAAAAGCTTTCTGGCACTGCGCATGTATGCTAACGGTTCACAGCCCTTTAAAGGCTGCGTCGCAAAAGATGAATCACAGCCGAGCCGGCGGATGGTTAAAACATTATCAGCCCTTATATACTCTTATGTCATGAACCGTAGGGAAAACCAGGAGAAGTTTTCAAGCCCATAAAGTATATCGTCTGTTTATTTATCTCTGTTCTCATAATCACAATAGATGTCGGCAGTACATATACCGGTGCCAGCTGGATTATATCATATATCACACTTTTTCTTTTTCAAGATATCAACGAATCTCAGCAATTGCAAGCTTCCCTATTCATAAAAAAATATTGGTCGAAATTAAAGATAGTTATAGTTAAGACAGATATTCTAACCAAACTCTGATATAATAAACTGTTGTATGTAAGGGTATTTAATATTCCACCTGCCTGCAGATAACTGTTCTTGTTTGTAAATTTATCAGCGAGTGATATTTATAGCCCCTTTGGTGGTTGGCTTAAACATTTGTAGTTTTGACGCACTTCGCTTATTGATTGCCACAAAATGTGGCAACTGACGCACGCACGCACCGCCGCCAAAAGCGGCAACAACACCGGCCGCCAATATGGCCAGGCAACAAGAAGAACAACAAATTATGCGACGGCTACCAAATGCGGCATCATTGGGTAACCAGCCAATCCGCTGGCCAAATCTCCCCCAGAGGCGACGACGGCGACGGGCGAAAGTGATGGCCTGGCCATAATCTCGAAATGAAATCAAAGCAAATCTTTGACCGAGTTTAACGAACTGTCAATGGGTGAGATTCCAATGGGGTTAACTGTCCTCTCTCTGTCTCTCTTTTTCGCTCTCCCCCTGAAAGGGTGGCTGCTCGGGCAATTTGCGTGCCAAGCGACACTTTGTTGAGAGCTGAAAACAATTAAGCCAACACCCAGCCACACGAGCCACCCACTCAGTGGGCATCACCCCCCCCCCCCCTCCCTCTTGTTTGACGTCTTTATTAATCTATGGCTTACATTTTATTGATCAAACTTTTAAATGCCAGCTGCAAAATAAATTTAATTAATTAATAAAGCGGCAACTATGCGGCATTTTGCATTCCGCCACATTCGCCACAGATTTGTAATTTTCTAGTTGTCTGCGACTTTGAAATAATAAACAGCACGAATTTTGTGCTAAAATGCCCGACTTTGATATACCCTCTATTCAAAACACAAAACCAATATCAACAAATCCATTTGTCTGACGGTTTGTTTCTCTATACAAATGCCTCATTCTCAAAATCTAAAGAAGTAGCGGCAGAAACAGTTTGCACTGTTTAATTGACCATTTTTTTTTTTTTTTTCTTTTTTATCCTTTCCCCCCCCCCTTTATAAAAGACCAACGAACGTTATCGTTTATTCTTATTTGACCTTACAAGTGAATAAAAAAAATAAAAGAACGTTCGACTAGAAGACTAGAAGAACTTTGATTATAAAAACCAAAAAAAAAAGTGGTTCGGTTCTGGCTATGATACGACTAACATTTTGGGCAGCTGGTTCGGTTCAAGCTTCGGCTTATGATTTTACAAATATAGGAAAAACGGGCAAGCATCTTGCTTTAAGCATTTATCAATAAATAACCTATCCTATTAATTAGTGTTTCTATAAACCAAACCTTGAATCAGCTGAGCGTCCCGAAATAAAAGTAGGGAAAAGATGTTTTCAATTTTTTCTAGGCGCGCATAAATTACGAACGAATGAATCAATTAATCGACAGTCTAATTAATCATAAAGTCCATATAAGGGCCCACGTATGGCTAGGAAAGAGTACACGAAATCTTTGATCGATTTTCGTGCTTCATTTGCTTGCAACAAGGCGTGGCAGCAGCTAACACAAATATGGCATTAAATATTTGGTAATTGCTTTTCGTTCTTTTTCTTCATTTGTAGCGGAAACCGTAAAATTTAGTGACTATTAGTTCGGCTATTCTTTCTCTTCTTAGTTTTTATATTCGTTCACAAAGTGAAAAGAGTATATTGGGTTTGTGCAAAGTCCGTCATGATGTCCGTCCGTACGACCGACCGAACGCAATTTTTTTCGCCGCTATTGAAGCTAGAGTCTTGAAACTTGAAAAATATACTCGTGTATACCCGCGTCGGACAAAGTGTTAAGAGTCACCAAATTTGGTATGTAGATTGGTGGTGACCCCTTCATATCACGGCTACGCCCACTAGAATGCCACCAACAAAGCCTCCGGTTTAAAAATCGGATATGTTTTTGAGCTAGAGAATCCATATTTGGAATAAGTACTACTGGAAAGCTTCCCCCAAACATCACGGACAAAAATTCCCAGGCACGATACGTACATGATAGAGGACAAGCCATTTTTCAAAACATCAAAAAATTGTATTTTCAATAATGAATATATTTGAAATGTATAATCAATCTAGAGGACAAAACATGAAAAAAATGCCATCAAACTTGAAAATCGCTTCAGTTTTGACAAAGTTAGGGGTGTTTGAAATATGGGAGCTATGGATCCGAGAGGTTTACATGTCAACATTTTTGTCAATTTTTCAATGATTTTTGACAAAAAGTGAACGAGTATTGAAAAAATTGAACGAGTATTACGCAGTCGGCTACGTCCGACTGCAACGTTCTTACTTGTTTTTGTCAAAGAAACGAAAAATCTAGCACGCCCCCAATAAAGCGGCTAGTGGAAAGAAAAACGAAAGAAAATCAATTGCAACTGCAAATGAGAAAATCTCACTCAGCTAGCTGGCGATTTGTGTGTTAATTAAAAGGCAAGTACTTAAGAGTAGGTGACAGAACTGTTGCCAAAGTTTTCTATTTATAAAGCAGAAGCCCGTTCAACAGTTATAGCCAGAGAACTTGCCATTGAGCAGGCAATTGCGTCAAAAAGAGAAAAACGTAGAGAAAATTTGACGTACTTATCTATTGCAAATCTCTATGGGTGCAGATAGAGAGTTTAGCTACACAAAACACCTGTTATCAGAGTCGCATATTAGATAAGGAATAACGAAAGTATAATAGGAACAAAAATGACACATAATAAATACGCTTCCAGACTTAACATTAAGTTAAGACTTAAGCTGTGAAAGTATATATATATTTTTGGAATATATATATATAATATATATACATATATTTTTTCAGGATAGTAGCTTGTTGGGCTTTCCGTTAAGCAACCTGGGCTCGAACCCAATTGCGTGAGATGTCTCCTTAAAACCGTTACACATTTCGTGACAAAATTATAATATCCCATGCAAGATGAAAAATATATATAGAATAACTATATATAGTCTGTATAGTAGTATTATAAAGCCTCTACTCGGGACTAACAGTTTAGACAGAACTAGGTGACGCTGACGTCGACGTCGACGTCGACGCTGACGCCGACGATGACTTCATGTGAATGACAACAGAGCAACCCAGCTAAATGAATGAGAGAATGAGAGGTGGAGAGAAGGAGATAACTGATAGCAATCAGCAACTATATTTATTTATATTTTTCGTTTTTGTTTTTATGCCTTTTAGTTTGTGCTGTTAGTTTATGTTATTTAGCACTGAGGTAAAAGCGCACAAAACAATAGCAACCTTTGCTATTGTTGTTGTTGTTGCTGTTGTTGTTGTGATTATTTAACAGAGCCGGTTTGCACTTGAGTGAAGCATTTGATTTAATCAACGGCAGGGGTGGACTAGTGCGAGTATCTCTGGAACTGAAGCAATGTGTGTGTGTGTATGTGTGTGTCAAACAAAACAAACACTTTTATGCTCAATTTGCTTTAAAAGCATTTTAAACATAAATTAGATTTTAATTAGAGCAAAGCTTTGGGAAAACGTTTGTACACCCATAAAAGCAAGAAATTATTTATTTTTTAAAAAGCAAGCACTATCAAAATTTGTAAACGGTGGAAATTTCTTAATTTAGGAACAATTTTTTAAGTTTAAGAACGTTTTTATTAACCAAAAAAGCCATAAAAAAAGATTTAAATACAGTACTGTACAAATAATAATAAATAATATGAAACGTATATTTTTTTAAAGTAGTACATTATTTGTTATGAGTATTTTGTATTTAATTTTAAGAATTCGTTATTATTTATGCCAGCACTAATGCTCGATATATATTTTGTAATGGATTAGCCAAAGTTAAAAATTTATTGATTATCCTTTGATTTTTCACTTAACTAGAATATTTTTTTAGAAGATTTTCTCAGCATTGACATATTTAAAAATCTGCTAAATTTACCCTTTTTTACCGTATTATTAAAAGACATATTGCCTAATACTCTTTCTGAGCAAACAGTTGAGCAAATTAAAATGCAATTTAAATAAATTTGCATTTTAGTTTCGTTATCAGGTCACCTGATAAACAAATGTAAGTATAAATAAAACAGAGATCTGTTTAAGTCTTAGATTAAACAAACACATGTGACTAGCTGAATGACAAAGTTAAGATACCATCGCCAAAACGTATTTAGCTTAATTGAAACGAGGTCAGACCAACCACAAAAAGCAGCTGCAGCGGCAAAGGCAAGGGCAGGGGTGGAAGCGGGGGCAGAAGCTCAAGTTGCTGATAAGTTTTATCACAGCGGGCTGATGCTGATGCCAGTTAGATAAACAATGCATGTCAGGGACCGGGCATTAAGCACAATTAAAAAACGGTCGCCTGGGTGGCAAGCGGAATGTGGCATGCGGCAAACCGTTGCAGGTCGTTGCGCCTATGCAACTTCAGCGAGACAATAGCGCAACATCCTTCGGCCAACTCCAATATGAGTTCAGCTCTTCAGACGGTCTTGATAAGCACAAACGACTTCTTTTTTTTAATCGCTCAACAGTTGTGCAAACAACACGAAAACAAAAATAAAGCATCTGCTGTGCAATGCCCTGTGCACACTATAGCAATGATAGCTAAGAACAGGTGGAAGAATAAATGTTTTTGGTACAAGAATATACAGTGAAAGTTGTACTAACCAATTTTTGTAATCACAATATTTTACTTTGATTTTTTGAATGAATGCAAACTCAATTTTTGTATAAAAGTATATATATATTTTTTTTGTTCAGTGAAAAAGTTTTTTCTTATTTTTTTTATCAAAACAGCTTTGCTTTAATAAATTTAAAAAGTTTTAATTTTGTAAAAATAATAAATAATAATAATTTTTAATAAATAATAAATGTGATATTCTCTATTTAAGCTCAAAAGGATAAACAGGCTTATTTGATGCGGCAAACAAGGTTCACGAACCGAAGCCGAAAGACGAGATATTGATTCAAAACGTTAACCGACAACTTTTTGTTAAGCTTGCTATTTTTATAATATACAATATACATATACATTTCCAACTTGTGGACTGTAGCTTCCAACAGCGTCAAAAACGTTGCACAAAATCAATATACTTTCTTTTTTAAAAGGGCAAACAGAGTATAATCACTAAAAATCTATTTGCATAACGGTGAAGAACCATACAACAAATGACGTGAGCCGCCGCTGCCACTGTCTCTGCCGCTGGTGGTGCATGTTCAGCTAACATAAACATCAATGTCCTGGGGCTGCAACTTTGCCGCACTTTGACTAATTGAGCTATAGATATACGTGTGCCTATATAGTATGTCAAATGCAGTCACTGCTTTAGCTAATTGATTTTCTTCGTGTCAACGCGGCGTATGCGTAATGTGAAGTCATTGGCCCTCACCTTTTTGCTCCTGTCCAGCGCGTGCCGCTGGAGCCGGCACCGTTTTCTGTTGCTGCTGTTGCTGCTGCTGCTGTTGTTGTTGTTGCTGAAGTTGCTGCTGTTGTTGTTGTTGCTGCTGCTGCTGCTGCTGCTGCTGCGCTTCCTGTTGCAGCTGCGCCTGCACAGGGTGCGTTGGGCGCGGATCGGCCAATGCTGGCACCGCAGCTTCCAGCACAGAGCTTTTCTCCATGACATCCGCCATATTGAAAGTGCCCGTGTGTGTGTCTCTGTGTGTGTACTGCACTCAGAACAGGACTTTTATGTGCGTTTTAACTTTTTGCTCCTGTGTGTACTGCTTTTTATATATATCTGAGTTGAATTTTCTTTTTCTTCACCTTTTTTTTTACTTCACAATTTAATTTTTGTATTACTTTTGGAATGCCTTTGGTTGGCTTTGCTAATGCACTTTTCCGTTATAGCGCAACACAGTGTAAATCGGCCCAAAAAATATATATTTGTATTTAACAATAATAAATAATGCAGGGAATTTTTTGCTTTTCGCGTTATGCACTTTTTCTGCTTCTTCTGCACATGCACTTTGCTTTTATTTTTTTTTAGTTGATTTCTGTTGAATTGTGTGCCAATGCAATTTTTTTAAGCGTTAACGTTGCGCTTTGTATCTTTTGCGTTTGTTATCTCGTTTTCAACTGATTTTCAGTTCGTTGAAATTCCTAATTAACGTACTCGGCAGACGCACAAGCTGCGGCAGAGCTTTTTTAGTACACGCGAAGGGGCAGCGCAGCACAGCTTTTCCCACAGCAGCTTTCTAGCTACAGCGCCATCTGTTGTCGAATTATAGCAATTGTCTGTCAGCACAGGGCTGTATAAATACAATCTTTTCAGTTATAAAATATTCTTTTAATATATTTAAATGATATATTATAATTATTTATAATATAATGAAATGATTTATCTCTTTTTGAACAAAATTTGCAAATCAATTTGGAACATAAACCATACCCCATCAATTATGAAAATTGATTTAAGTTTTGGCAAATTTATGGCAATTGGATATATAGGAAAGGAATTTACCATGGAACCTTACATGTCAATAATTTTTAACTTTTAGCACGACTTTTAATAGGAAAATGTACAACCTCAGAATTACTTGTAAAGTTGTTTCTTATACTAACTTTGAACCCCATAATCGATTAAAAATAATAATTTAGTTTCCGTTGCCGCACTGTCAATAATCCGATTCAATATCTATTCAATTACCTATATCCATGAATATATCCGACTGCATTTGCTACTTGGTTTATTTGCGTCTTTCATTGGTAACCAAAAGAACATAAATAATTGTAACTTAAAAGAAAATTCATGAACAACAAAATAATTAGCACGAAACTTAGTTTTTCAGTTTTTTTTTGTTTTCGTTATTTTTTATAATTTAAATTTTTTTTTATTTTTTAAAAAATAATATTATCTTGAAGTTCAATTTTGCAGTTGTAGTAGCAGAAGTAAAATTTAATTAAAATAATATACGAGAGAGAGATAGAGAGAGTTAGCGATGAATATAACATCTATGGAGAATGGCTGTTTGCTATAAATTTGTTGTTTGGTGTTGTTGTTGTTTTGTTGTTGTTATTATTTATTTATAGCTGATCTGGTCTGTCACACATTCTTGCGAGGAATGCTAAAGAGTGAGTAGAGAAAGCAAATTAAATATTATTAATATATGTTACATTATAGAGAGAGGATATATACGCAGCGAGTACATAGACGTCGGGTAGACAAGACGACAACTTACTGTTTAGTCGAAGACGACGGGATCGCTCATCAAGCGCTGGATGAACTCTGCAGGATCGGTCAGATCCGAGATCAGCGAGCGAGAGAAACGCGTGGTGCGTGGTGCAGGGTGCATAGGTCACACAAAACACATTGACAGATTGACGAACATAGTTGAATGTGCGCGTGTGCGCGTGTGCGCGTGTGCGCGTGTGTGTGTGTGTGGAGGAGTGTGCAGAGTGCAGATTGATTGATTGATTGATTGGGTAACAAGTGTGTGCGTAGACAAGAAGTGCATGTAAAGAATACAAATAACATTATGTAGCACATATACAAGATGACAATTGAATTGGACACAAGAAGTTCCATTTAAATTGGAGAAATACTTACGAGAGTAGGGGATCATGCCCTCATCATCCTCGGGATCCATGCAGTCGGCGAACAGAGTCTCCACTTGCTCATCATCCAAAGACTCACCTGTTGGATTTTAATATATAATAGTGTTGTTTGTTTTTGTAGGTTTTGTACTCACCAAGGGCCAGGAGGGCGTGCTGCAATTCAGCGAGCAGCATGGTGCCGTTCTCCTCCTTGTCGTACAGTTTCAAGCACTCAATGAAATCCTCATAGCAGCCCTGCTCCTTCTCCTTCTTCACTTGCGAGTAAATGGGCAGGAATTCGTCCATTTTGATCTTCTTCTCGTTGCGCTTCTTGGTGCCGCCCATTTTCTCGATCAGCGCCAAGGTGGGGTTCAAGTTCAAAGCGCGCAGAGCATCGCCTAGATCGACGGCATCAATGCCCTCACCGGGTGAGCCCATAACTTCGAAAACGAATTCGACATCTGTGCAAAAAAATTTCAAATTAATTGATAACAATTTTAATTTTGAAATTAAAAAATTGTTGATTACTTTCTTATGGCCACTATTTATTTATTTTAAAATGATTATTATTTTTTTTTAATATTGATGGAACGCGGCAATTGAGGTCAATTCAATAACCCTGAAATTTAGGGTACGCACATTTTTGGTCATCACGAAAATCTTGACATGGCGGCGCATTAGTTACGTATGTATGCGTGTGTGTTTGTGTGTGCGTGGGAGCGTTGCCAACACGAAGGCGCATACATATACGTATACGTAATCCGACACCCGAACGCCTTCGTTTATACTAAACACACACACACACACGCACACACACTCGCTAGCTCGCTCTTTGGCAGTGCGTTTTGAACGAAAATAAATGCGAAGAAATAACTTGGCCAAAATTAGATCGGGCGCGCTGATATAGACATTATAGTACATATACTCAAAAATTTTCCATTGCACGCGTATTTAAGTTAATTTAGATTTTTTTTTTTTGAAGATTTTCACAATCTTTACACTAGGATTATGGGTAGATATTTTTTTTAAAAATTGCATATTTTGTGATGTATACATTTGAAGTAATAGATATATATATATATATAGATATATATTTTATTTTTGTTGGTATATATGTGTGCGAAACGATTACGAAATATATTTTGTACTTTTTCAAGTATTTCCTTTTCGTATATGTATATATTGTGTGTATATGCCCACGCATTGCTGTATACGATCTTTGGGATATATTTATATTTTGATTTTCTTTCTTTTTTGTATATTTCTAACACACGCGCACATTATGTAATCACTTTTTTTGTGTATATTATAGTGATTTTAATTTTTTTTTTTTTGTAAATGGTGTTTTTTGATTTCCTTTGTACCACCCATCAGCATTATTATTTAACTGGCTTTTGCTCTGATATGTGTGTTTTATTTTGATTTTGTTTGAGGTTAGATTTATAATCCTTTTACGTTGTCTTTCAACTTACTTTCAACTTCACGCTTTGGAACATCAGCCTGTCGTTGTTATAGTGGAAAAGAAGTAAAAATTTTTGAAAATTTAATATTTGCTGAGACACATGTTTAAATGTATATGAATATATTCTTTTTTTTTTAATATATTGCAACTGGAAAACTCAAACGGATCACAAGAGTTTGTTCATAGCCCAGCACAAATGTGGCGGCGACAGGCAGCACTCACCATTTTGTCTATTGAATGCGAAAAGCAACTGTATCGCGGATGAGCTCGGTCTCGACTGAACGCTATTCGTCAGTGGCAGCACGGCAAGGTAATTCTGAGGTGATACCCGCTGGCGATGGCGAGCAGCTAACACAGATAAAGAAGCACTAATACACACGCAGCATGAAATGCTCAGACGTTTTTCCTACGCAAGGCTACAGGCATACATATACAGATATAGATATGGATGTATACACATATATATAAATATATATATGTGTATATGTGTACATATAGCAACATATGCTGGCAAAGAATTTACTTTCATCTGGGCACATTCTCTCAGCTATACGTGTAACATCTCTCTATCGCTCTCTCTCTCTATTTTCTTGTTAGCTGTTTCCTAGGATTCGCTCTGTTCTTTGGGTCTATTTTTAAGATACATATATTTTGTTATTGTTGTTGTTATTCTTGGTTCTTTTTCTCCCCATGCAAAATAATAATCACTTGTGGCATTCTCAGCCGCATAGTGTTGAATATCATTTGATGTTACACATGATTTTGCAGATAATATTTTGGCCAACAACGTGGGGACTATTGTATTTTCTTTTTTTCATGCTAGGGGGCAACCACTACACATCGATTGTATATAGCGCATATAGATCTGTGTGTATTAACAAACATATATATATATATATATATATATATATATATATGATATTTAAGTATCTGACGACCCTGATTGTCTATTTGGCAAGAAGAACGCATTTTATTGAATTTTTGAGCGCCTCGCATGTTATCATTCAAAATGTTTTGGCTGCCGGCTGATATTTTTTGAAAGCCCAAAAAACACCTGAATAGCTTTGAAAATACGTAATTTCTTTTGTAGTATATACTAAATATATTTTTTTAGGGAAGCTATCCCTGTCTAGCTCTCTCGCTCGCACGCTCACATCGTATCTGGCTCTCATCTACATAGAAGGCGTATTACTAGCCAGGCATCCAATTGTATTAGTGTCTATAACAACAACAAACAATTTTGAATGTGTGCTATTTATAAAAACTATGACACAGATACACCGAATGTATTCAGAGCATTCATCTACAACGCATATTCATGTTCCTATACACACACACATGCATGCACATATAAATAGGTACACATTAAATCGTAGAACTGGCTACTTAAAAGGCATAAATTCCACTTGGGCAATTAACACAATTTATTTAGTTTTGTATTTTTTTTTGTTTTACCGGCAAAATTCCCCAACTTCAGTCCTTGTCCTTGACATCGGCAGCCGATGGGCTCCCAAAGTGGGCTCTTCTTTGACCCACTTAATCCAGACACAGCTGTTCAAGCCGAAACGCTCAAAACAACTCAACTCATCTATCTCATCGCATTGCATCTCTTGCCAAGCTTCGGTTCGGCCTTTTGCTGCGCAGCCTCGCGCAGGCATCAACCTGTTGCTGTGGGGGGGTGGGATGGATAGTGGGGTACATCATTTGGTGCATGTCAGCCGGGCCGGCTTTATCCTTTATCTCTCGCCTTAAGCAGCTGTTAGCAGAACTCCCAGCACAGCAACTGACAAAATGGGCCAACTCTGCGCAGTTGCAATTGCGCAGCTCATTGATAAGAATTCGGCTGAGAAACATATAAATTAGATATACGTATATATTTTTATTTATTTTGAATCTTTTTTTTTTTCAGTTACATAAATCTGTTTTAATTGAGTATTGCCAAATTTCATAGATTAATAATTATATTTTAATCAGAGATCGTAAAGATTTAAGTTTTTTATTATAGAATTGAGAAATATCATAAATACCAAATAAATATGCTAAGCTTAAATTATATGGAACACAACTGTTATTTTCAATTTTTATAACAAATATTACAAATAAGAATTATGTTATTTTACATAAAATATGTATTTAAAAAAATAAAATATTTGTATCTCAAAGCAGCAGAAAAAGTTTTTTTGATTTTAGCAATTAAATTATTTTTGTTTCTTATGACACAAATCAAAAATAAGAAATACTTTTTAAATCTCTTATAAAAATCTGTTATAAAAATGATTTTCAACAATTTTATACAAAAAATTTAGAAATATTACCTCTATATACATAATATCTGATATCTTACAGCTATATTATAAAGCTGGGAACGTCTTTGAATTATTCAGCTAAAAATTGTAGATATATTTGTGAATAATTTATATAATTAATATTAAAAGTTAAAGTTATTAAAGTATGTATTTAATTAAATAATATTTTCTGTATATGAATTTTTATCGCTGAAAATATTACCTCTATATATATAATATCTGATATCTTATAACTATATTATAAAGCTGGGAACGGCTTTGATGGGTATCTATGCTCGATAATTTTGATGGCCAACACTTAAGGCTGCCTTTTGTTATACTTATAAAAATAATTCACCCTTAGAAACCACACACATAGACACACAATAGCTTTAATGATAAGAACGACATCAATTGAGGAGCCGCCAGACACGCGGCGTATACGCAATTTTCAACCCTCACAAAGCCAGCGCTTGTGTTATCATTGATAAGTGTGCCAAATGTACAGGGTGTGCGGGAAAAAGTGAAGCTGCCGCTGTGCTGCAGCTACTGGCTAAACACCCTGTACATATATATAGATACACATATAAAGCAGCCCTTTTGGGGGTGGCTGTGCGTATACTTAACGTGTGTGCGTGTGTTTGATTGTGTATACGCACCGCAGGCTTGCTGCGCGCTGCTTGCTGTTTGCTGCTTGCTGCTTACTGCTCCTGTCGCTGGCAACGACGAGAGACGAGAAGGATAACGACGATGTGAATAGCTCGTCAGTTAACGACGCGACGCTTTGTCCCAGTTGCATCCGAACGCTTCAGCCGTAAACGTTATCGAAACTGGCAACGCACAAATCAAGGTAAGCCCAAGGAAAAAGTGTAAAAAAAATAACATTGAATATGAAAAAAGTAATTGTTGAAAATGTGCTAATGGAACCCCAATTAAAATCAAACGAAATTCAATACAGTTAGCAGTTGGAGTCCCAATCGGAGTGGGAGTGGGGCCTATGGCCTAACCCTTGGCTGTAACTATTTGTTCGCTGGGTGCGGTCGCAATTCCCGACAAAATTGCTGCAAATAAACATAAAACTAAATTTAACGTTTGATTTGAGTGCGTGTTAAGTGTTTGACACTTGACAGTTTTGCGAAAACTTACAAATTGTTATATAAGTGAAAAAATGGTGATGAAGAAAAAAAAGATTTTTTTTCTGCTGCTGCCCCGACAATTTGCATGTATACCAAAAAGTCCAGTTTCTGTATCTATAACTTAGCCGACGGTGCGAAGCTGCGGAGTCTGCGTTCTGCGCAGCGTTCAAGGAGCAGCTGGGCCCAATGCGCTCCGAGCTCACAGCTGTGGCATGTGAGCGGGGGCGGCTGTTCGGGGTTGTCTAGAGATTCTGTTTTGGCACTGACCTAGACGCTAGCAGCAGCAGCAGGAGCAGCAGCAACAGAGGGGTGGGAGGGTGAGACAACCCCATTTATTGCTGGGCCTGCGCACGCAAATACTTGTTGCTGAAGTGGCTGCGGCATGCTAATGCCGTGGCATGCCACCATTTTTTATTTTTTTTTATGAATGACCCGGCGCATTCAACAGTCGCATGTCATTGAAAGTCTCGCGTGTCCTTTCAGCTGGCCACCATGGTGACCAATGCGACAAACAACAACAACTTGCAGGCGAACAACAACAGCTCGACGCCAAACAACAACAACGATGACTTTGACATTGACCAGGACGATGGCCTGCAGGATCTGGGCTTGCCCGTCTCCGTGCAAACGTTCCTCTGGCGCCAAATAGCGCCCTTCATCAGGCCGCGACTGGGCAAACTGCATGAGGCCAGCTGCATGGTAAGTGTCTTGGCCAAAATCAAAGGAAAAATCACATTAAAGGAAAATCCAAAAAAGAAATGGAAACCTGGCTAACAGAAATCCTAAAGCCAAAATACATACTAAGACCGCATTGGAGCTGGCTAAAACAAAAAAAAAAGAAAGTCTTAAATTAGAGAAAGTAAAATGTAACGAGAAAAAACTGTTAGCTTCGGATTGCCGAAGATGAAATACCCTTGCAGGCACATCACTTTCTAATATAGTCGGTTGATGATAGTCGGTTGGTGATATTATGCATATGTCAGGAGCATAGTGAAGTTTGATTAAGATCTTTCTAACAATTTATTACACAAAAGTTCATTTTTGACTCATATATGATAAAGCATTCCGGTATTAATTCAATATTCTCAGATACATACTTATTAATAATAATGTATAGTTTATTATTAAATTGATATGGCCACTGCAAGGGTATACAAATAATGAAAAGAGTATTGACAATGAAAATGAAAATGTGCTGTAAATTCGCTATGAGTGTTCGTTTTGTAAGGATGGAGTGTGTATATCTGTACCATTGGCACAACCAAATTGGACTTACTATATGATGTGATATAAATATATACTTATATATCATTATATATACTTGATTTTCTTTAGTTGTTCTTTTTTTCTACTGCTCTTCAAAATTCGACAAAAATTATATATATTTATGAATTTGATGTTTGATGTTTACTCTATTCATTTTGCATTCGACTTTCAATTTCTTTTCCACAATTTACTAACACACACTAAACACACTAATGTCAACGACTATATTATGCTTTAAATAACAACAAAAACAACAACAAACAAACAAAAATAAACTGTACAAATTAACATTGTAAAATCTCTCGCAATTTGTCTGAATCTGAATGTAGTTTTGTCAACACGCACCGGGACACCATGTAAGTTATAAATGTTATATGTACATAAATACTAACATATTTTACTAGACATAATATTCCATATACTATATGTATTCCAACTTCAATTTTTTTTCTGCATGCCTTGAGCCTAAGTTTGTATTTGCAGCTGTCATTTTGTGCTCTTTTTATTCAGCTCTTACTTTGCTGTAGCTTAGCTATTTGAAGTTCATTCTAAGCACCCTGTATACCTCCCACTGAACTAATCGGGCTTCTGTGTTCTTTATTTGTATTATCCCTTTGATTGACCGCATGGAGCACAGGAATCCAAAGAAGCCTGCAAGGTAAGCTCCACGAGAAACACAATGGCCATTTAATTGACAACTTCTTCCTCTTCGATAGTCCTTTGAGAAGGTGCTGGTGCAGAATATTCAGTTTGGGCTCTCCCCGCCCCTGACTAAAGCTTTGGGCGCCATTCCACGCTGGCGTCTGCTCCAAGGCGCCCTGCCCCACGTCATGCACGCCTGCGCAGCTCTCCTCTATTGTAAGTTCCCATTTCGAATATCAAATAATACGAATAAAGTAATAAAGAACAAATAAAAGCACTCCAGTTGGGAGTGTGCGACTAGGAGATACCCTGAGCCCAGTTATGAGAACGGTGTCGGTTATTGACAATTTGAAATTAACTTGAGTCAACTTGAGTCATGTCGCAAGCTCTCATAGTCTCTGAGATCGACAGATGCTGGCAATATATACAATTATATATAATTTAAGGGGTCGCAGTATTTTCCATATATACCCATTTTCAATGAATTCAGGATATAATTTAAATCTTATGTAGAAAAAAAATAAATGTTGACTGTGTGGTTAAAGAGAAATTAAATGAAAAGTCCTTATGGATACTCATCCACATTAAACACAATTTAGCTCATTTCCTCATTTACATACTGCCCAGAAAATTTACGCTAATGAATATTCTATATAGTTTATAGCAACAATTTTATTTATATAAAAATAATTTATTTTTGAATTAGATCTTAAGTTAGCTCTCTGATAATTAATTGCATAATACTTGTATTGTTTTCAATATTTATTTAAATACACATCAGACATACAGATTTCTTAGTCTTGAATCAGATCTTAACTTAACTTTAATTGAATAATAGTTGTTAGTATATACATAAGATCGTTGATTCTGATTCATCTTCAAATGGTGCTCTTTCAGGCCGCGTTAAGGACATGCAGGCGATTGGGCCAGTGGAGACCAAGCTGCTGTACACCATGCAGTGGATATTGCTCTACGCAGCCGAGGAGTGCGCGGATGATGAGGGCGACGACTTGGGCTTGGCCGATGCCGTCGAGCCCAAGCCGAAGGCCATGGATCAGTATCTGTTCTCGGTGCCGACAATAACGGTGAGTGCCAAGTGCTTTCCGCAGGCTTTGATATACTTATCTTCGTTTTTCGGTCGCAGCTGTTTGTTTATCTGTTTGCGCCCATCATACATCACCTCAAGGAATCGGACTTCCAAAACTTTCGCCTAGAGAATGGCATCAAACTGTGGCAGGGGATGTGGGATAATCGGGCGCCCGGAGCTCCCTGCTTCACCGCCCCCGTCAAGCCCAAGGCACGCAATTTGCTGTGCGCGCCCACACCGAAGGGCTCGACGGATGTGTTTCAGGGTCGAAAGCACTCGCTGGGCCCGGACGCCATGTCGCCCAAGGCGGACTCACCGCAGAGCGGGTTGACCGACTATGGCCAGCAGGATGAGGACGGTTCGTGGGTGTCCTCGCCCAAGGAGTTCTTCCCCGAGACCATACCCGAAGAGGCGTCCAGCGTCGAGGACGAGCGTGTTGTCATCTTCAGGCTGCCCTCTGCGCCGCAGCTCATGGACAACTCCTTTTTCACGGTGCGCAACTGGCCTTGGCCACCCAGTCCACAACAGCTAACACAATTTGGGCTTATTCTCAGGCTGATGCCAGTTTGCTGCAGCAGCAACAACAGCAACAACAGCAGCAACAGCAGCAGCAGCAGCAGCAGCTGTCGCAGAGTCGCCGTGGCAGCCACCAGTCGATGAACTCGCGCGACAAGGAGAAGGCGCCCTCGACCAAGTTTGAGTTCGACCAGCAGGAGCTGACGCGCGGCGCCTCCATGAAGGAGAAGCGCAGCGCCTCCATTGAAAAGGAATCGGACTCGGATAAATCGGAGAGCGCCAAGGCGGACGTATCTGCGGCCACTTTCCTAGATGTGGCCGTCATGCGCTGCCTCTTCATCTCGCACTGGCAGGAGGAGGGCATCTTCTGGAGCCTGCAGTACCTGTACAACAGGCTCAGTGAAATTGGCGAGGAGGCGGCCATCACCTTGAACCAGCCGCGGAAACGTTCCAATTCACTGCCCATACCACAAATCGAGATCTCACTGTACCAGGGACCCGGCAGCAACAGTCGCGACAGTCCCGGCAGCTCCGTGGTCAAGGACTACATTGAAATACCCGAGCCAGCGGCAACTGTAGCCGCCACCGTAGTTGGTGAGCCATTTTAGCCTTGTCCCTTGAAGCCTTGGCTAACAATGGGGCTGGGTTATTTCTTTCAGAGGAAACTCCGAGCCAGCCCACCAATGCGGAGCGTCGCGGCAGCGAGAAGAAGAAGCGCGTCAAAATGGCCGACCTGAGGGCGTTTGTCGAGACGAAAATGTTCTCGAAATCGGAGAAGAACCTGGAAAAAGTAGGGCTCGATTCAAACTCTGCCAATGGCAAGAATCCACTGCAACATGCAGTAAGCCGATAGCTATCACTAACTATATAGCAAATACCCCTTTTGCCCAATGCCATTAGCATCCACACGTTCTTTGATTATGCGTTATAAACGGCCTAGCACCCCTAGAAATACCGAACTTATCTATTTGTTGTTACTCAAGTTAATTGTTAGCCAGCAAGTTTAAAAACAAAAACTACTAGTCACTAACTGATTTCTGTGCTTTCCTTTAGGAATACCATCGCAGCCTCGACACCGGCGAGAAGAAACTATCACGATCCGCTTCAATGATCACCCGAGAGCCGGCCAGTAATCTGATCAAGGGAAAGTCCATGCCCAGCTTGAGGTAACAGCAATTGCCAAACCCTTACCCCCACTCCAACAACTCTCAATTGGCCTCCTGACACCAAAAAGTAAAACCAACTCAACAGACAGACACACAAAACTCAACCTCCCTTTATCCAATCTACTCTTAAACCTATTGCTAATATCAATATCTGTATACACATTGTATATTACTTACTATCTTTTATGAACTGAACAACCAGCTGTCTGCTTGATAGCGGGTGAGTTTTGGTCTACAACTGAGTTCTATGTCTATACAAGTTAATTTCATAAACAAGGTTTACTTTCAACTCTGTCTATGCTTTGCTATATATCCAAACTATGCCTATGTCTATATTATAGTTGTCTTTGCCGTTGGGCTTTAAAACCTTCACCTAACAGTTTGCCTGAACATCCACCCCTTCGATACTTTTCTTTGCTAGCTGATCCCGCCTAGTGCTTGCAATACTAGCTAGTATTTGCTGATGTTCATTGTATATTTAACCTGCGGATAAATGAGTTTTCTCGTTTAATTAAATTGAATTCTCATGGCTACGCAGCTAAAGTGCATGTTAAACTTACAATGAACTTGAGCGAGCTGTACCTTATTCCGAACCCTTTAATCTACCTGCTTTTGCTCTTCAATTTCTTGCACGCCGTTTTGACTAATGCCACGCGCACATACGCCTTTCGCATGTCTCCTACAATATGCCAGATTTTACAGATACGTGGAGCCGCCGAAGGCCTCGAGGCCGCCACAGGCCGCGTGCCCGCGCTCCACGGCTTTCTATCCGCGCAATCCCATCATCACCGTGACGGAGCACACGCCCACACCCTCGCCGGACTACATGAAGCGACAGGTAAGCCGGTCCGCCCTGTCAAAGGAGCACAGTATACTGATGGCACCTCCCCCTCCCGCTGGCAGGGCTCCATTGACTCCCAGCTGGATGCACTGAGCAATGGTGGCAGCATTGCCGGCGCCGGTGGCAATGGCAGCGCTGGTGGTGGCAGCAGCACCACCCGCTATCGCGGACCCATGCTCCGCTCCCACACGGACTCGCACATCGACTACACGGGCGTCGATGAGTCCGAGGCGCCCGGCTCCTCCTTCTACATAACGCGCGACGGCGGCATCGACTACGAGATTGTCCTGCTGGCCGTGAGCAGCGTGTTCAAGCGCGACCCGTCGCAGGTCTGTTCGCTGCGCGTCCTCGAGGCGGGCCTCAACATCTGTGAGCTGCTCATCGAGATGGGCGTGCTGAAGCTGGGCGAGCACGCGCACGAGATCTCCATGGGCATAACACGACGCGCTCTCCAGGTGCTCGGCTGTCCCCACGGCTGCAACGACGGTGAGTGCTTTGCGCGGATCTCAAGTGGCACTTAGAGATGGGCGCGTGCTCTAACACGACGTGTCACGATGCGAGGAAACGCGAACACGAGACGCACGACTTTCAAAATCAGTTTTAATTTCAATTAGAATAGACATCTTTGACTCTATAAAGTATATATCCTTGATCAGTATCAACAACCGAGTCGACATAGCCATATCTGTTTGTCCGTCAGTCCGTCTGACAATCTCTCAAGTCTCTGAGTCTTAAAGCTATTATTATGAAACATTGCAGGCTGTAAATATATATGGGAGGGGTCAGATCGAACTTCTATTAACTGTGTATAATTGATCTTTATAAATAAAAGATATACTAATATAGCACATGGCTACCGTAGGAACGATCGGTTGAGAAATGCGCTTTTGTAAGAAAAACTTGTTTGTTTTTTAAAGATACCCTGACCAAATTTGATCATACATGAAGGTAAAAAAGACCAACTTTAAACTTCTAGAGAACATAGCCGTCTATAGGAACAATCGACCAGAAATCGAGTTAACTTTCCATTTGACTGCAAGGGTATTTAAAATACGGCAACCCGAATATGATTTTTCTTTCTCGTCTTCAGTTAGTGGACCTCAGTATATGTTAAATATATGTCAATTAAATTAATTTAAAGCTATTTACACTTTTAATTGGTTTATATGCCATATTTCTTGATATTCTGTGTTAAGTCGTGTATCGCCCAACCCGACTGCAAATCTTGATGTTAATCCCAACTGGTTGCTTGCTTTCAAAACTATTTGCAGGCGTCCGCGGTCCGCCCGCCGACTTCCTGCGCAATCAGTGCCAGAAGATTCTGTCGCGCATGCTGCGCCAGGCTGGCCAGCGGACCAAGCGCTATCTGCAGGAGATGGTGAAGACGTCGCCGCTGCCGGAGCTCATCGATTATTTCCACGCCTTCCTGGCCTTCTGCGTGGATCCCAGCTCGCTGCTGTCGCCGCTGAGTAAGTGTGCCAGCCATGAATCACTTGACGCTATGCCTGATCCTAACTTAGCTTTAACGGAAAATTTCGATGGTGCACCAAAGTCCCAATTGCAAGAATGTCTTTTTGTTTTGTTTTTGGAATTACGCTCAGGCCAGAATATTGTATTGGCTTCATTTTGAGTTTGATTTGCAATACAAGTGTGGTTAGCTGTGTGTGATTTCTTCTTCTTGCATGCAACGATTTTTGCTAATGCTTTTGAGTTGTATCCCTCTTGGCCCTGACCTCCCACCAACACCAAAATACCAAATACTCGTACGTTGTGTATATATATGTATGTATGTATGTATATATAATGATGATGCAATAGCTCATAAACGTCAGAGTGGATATAAAAATGTTAACACCGATCTTGGCGGTGTACCAGGTCAGGGCGGCTATTCAACCAATTTTAGCGGCGGCATGAGCGGCGGCGCCGAGGGCCAAGTGGTTGGGGCCGTATTCAAGCAGCTCGTCAGCCGATTTGTCGATGCCAGCAAGGATCTCAAGCTGGCCGAAAACGTTGCCCTCTACGGCGACATACGGCAGCTGGTCACCTATGTGAAGGGCGCCCACGGCGGACCTTTTCGCCTGGTGGCGCTCAGCGGCATTCTGGCGGTGACGCCGCGGCCCCACAAGAAGGGCCCCACGGCACAGACCACAAGGGTGATCAGGTAACCCAGTCTCCCCATAGGCGCCGCCAGCAACTAACGCTAACTCTCCGTACCCCTCCTGCAGGCACATACCGCAGGCGAATGCCACGCAGGTGGCGCAGATGGATGACAACCGGTCGCAGCGTCGCCTGCTGCTGAAGAAGCGCAGCACGTCCTCCGCCTGCGCCGTGGTGAGTCCCGAGCGTGAGCCTTGACCAAGGCGCTGATCCGCCGCTGTTGTTGCTTGCAGAGCCTGCTGGAGACGGAGCCGTGCGATGAGCACTACAAGACCAGCCAGTCGCCGTTGAGCAACTTCCGGCGCCGCACCACCGGCGTGCGGCCCACGCTGACGCCGCGGCACAGCGAGCGGGCGCTGCTCTCCGACTCGACGTCCAGCTCGGAACGCAATTCGCTGGGACGGCTCAGCGGCTTGGTGCGCTGGTTCCGCGGCGCGCCCAAGGAGGCGTCCTCGATTGATCTGGAGATAGGCTCGCTGAATCCCGAGATATCGTCCACATTCATGCGACACGCCTCGCTCAAGATCCAGCGGGGTCGCTCCAGCGACGGCATCGGCCGTTCCATACAGCGCGCCAAGCGACGCGTCGAGCGACGGCTGAACCGTTTCGGCGGCATTGTGAAGGGCAAGAAGAAGGTGGGCGGCATCGAGGAGACAGCGGACTACAGCCGGCGCAGCTCCTCGGACATGTGCGACGGGCCGCGCGAGTCCGAGGTGGTCATACTCAAGGAGCGCAAGCTGGTGCCCACCGAACCGGTGCGCGTGGGCATGCTCCGGCTCTCCTTTCTGCTGGAGACCTGTGCGCCGGGCTCCTTTCCGGATCCCCAGCTGATCGCAGCGGTTTTGGATCTGGTATGTAGGCACCTGAAGCTCCGGCCTCCATCCCTAATCCTTGCCCGATTGCAGCCCCAGGCGCCGCTGGTCACGCGCGCCACCTTCCTGCTGGAGTGCGCGCACTTTGTGCATCTGTGCAACAAGGGCCAGTGGCCCATTTGGATGAAGCAGAACGTGGGCGGCTATCGCGCCTCGGGCGCCAACATCAATCCCGCCCAGATGAAGCAGCAGGTCAGCCAGACGAGCGCCCGACGCACCCACCTCCTGCTGCGCGCCGCGGGCAAAATGTTCCACCAGTGGGCGGAGATGGTGGGCGCCCGACTCGAGGAGCTGCTCTTCACCGAGCGGCTGCAGTACGAGGCGCTCAACGCGAGCCTCACCGATCCGGAGAAGCAGCGCGAGCTGCTGCAGCAGGACGAGGAGGAGGATTTCCTGGACGAGACCTCGGTGAATCCGCACGGCAACGACTGCCCGCATGCGCTCAAGCTGATCGCCTGCGTGCTGCTCTTCGAGATTACGGCCTTCCTGCGGGACACCTACATCACGCTGCCCAAGACGTCCAAGATGCTGCACCGGGATCGGCCCGCGCCCTGGGAGAAGGTGTACCGGGAGGCCAATCGACGCTGGTCCATGGCCCTCAGCTCCATGGGCCACTCGCAGACCTCCGCCCAGAGTCTGCAGTCCATAGCAGCTGGCAACGACGGCGCCGGCCAGACGGAGCGCAAGATCTCCTTCGTCCTGCACGAGCCGGACAACGAGTCGGAGAACAGCAGCAACACCACGCTCACCAAGGAGGGCGAGGAGGGTGAGTAGAATATACAAATTCCTGACTTTTGGTTATGCCTCTGTCCATTCCATCCCACAGCGGCCCGTCGTCCCACCGCCTCGGCGGTGCGGCCCTTTCTGCTGCGACGCGGCACGGCCACCACGACGGGTGGCTCCTTCAAGCGTCGCTCGCTCAAGCTGCGCCGCAACACCAAGGACAGCAAGGAGATCGAGACGGACTGTAAGTTGATCGCTGCACATCCTATAGACCCTCTTTCTATCTGTACCTCAACCCGGCCGCAGTCAACGTGCAGTCACGGCGTAAGGTTTCCTCGCTCTCGGACCGCAGCGACACCTCGGAGCAGGGCGTCATCAGCGGCGGCGAGGAATCGCCGGGCATACTCAGCGACGATCAGCAGCCGGAGTCGCCCACCGACTCCAACGAGAACGACGACACGGCCAAGAACATGCCCTGGCTGAAGGCGGTCATCGACCTGCTCACCAGCTACAACTACTACTGCACCCACAAGGGCTACTGCCACCCCTTCTGCTACAAGCGCCACATGCGCTCCTGCACGCGGCTCATCAAGGCCACGCGCAAGGTAAGTACCTTACGGTTCAAACCCGGCTCCCTACCCCCTGTACTCCCAATTTGTTGGTCGCTTTCCGTTTTGCAGGTCTATGGTGAGGAATTTGGATTCACGTTCGATGCGGATCATCCCACCGTGGAGCCGGCAGTCATTAGCTCCAGCAAGTCATCGGCGCGACCACGTTCGACGCGCAAAGTGTCCGAGCAAAGCTCCACACAGACGTCGCCGTCCAAGCGCAAGGACAGCTTGTCCCGCAAGGATCGGTAAGTCGGACACTACACTTGAAGAGGACCTCTCTTATGCAGCTTTCAACTGAGTAGGATTAGCGATGATCCGGACATTGAGATGGCTGAGAAACTGGCGCGCGCCTTTCGCCAGGAGAAGGACAAAAAGCTGCAGGAGGAGCCGCCCATACTGAAGTTCATACGCATTCACATACGCAACCTGTTCCACTTTCCGCTGGCCACCATGCTGAAGGGCGCCGTGGTGCTCACCGAGGAGCTGGTCATTGAGGCGATGCCCGCCGCCTGGGAGCTGCTGCTGGAGACCAACCACGACACGGCCACCTCCAGTGCGGCGGTCTTCCTCATGGGCTCGGTGAAGGCACAGAATTTCGCTTTCGATATCATGCAGCGTGCGCTGAAGCACAAGAATCCGGATATACGTATCGGGGCGATCCAGCGGTATTTGGTGCTCTGGAAGTGCCGCTTCCATGTCTGGCCGCGCATGGAGGATAATGCGCACGATGCGACGTTTAAGGTGCCGCCGGGCGGCATAGAGTTTACGCTGCCCTCGCCCAAGATCGGCATCGAGAGTCTGCCCGTTGTCGACCCGCCCTGGATGCCCGTGCAGCAGACCAAGGACATGGACATGACGCTCAACCAGGACAGACATGTAAGTGGTGGTCTAAACTGATTAGACCATTAAGCCGGGTACTAAGTGGTCCAATTCCGCACAGCGTTCCCTGGTGACCGCCACGAAGAGCCGCAAGATGCAGCAGACGGAGGCGATCCGGAACGCTCTGCGCCAGCAGCGGGACAAGCAGCGCGCGGAGCGGCACAGCTTCCTCATCACGATGATACCCATCAGCCAGCAGGCCTCGCATGAGCCGGGCATGGAGCATGAGGATCACGAGATCGAGGAGGATCTGGACGGCACGCGTGCCTCCTCGCATCTGCATCACGCCCACTCCTTGTTCCCCTCGGTGCTGTGCTCCTCGGTGATGCAGATCGTGGGCTGTCTGGACGATGCGGCCATTGGCTCCGACGGCAATGCCGTTTACGAGGTGGCCTACCAGGTGATCTGGGTGTGCCTGGTCGAGGAGTCGGCCCTGTTCCTGCGCTACGTGTTCGAGCGGCTGACACGCGATCGCCAGGATCAGATGTTCAAGCTGCTGCGCCATTTGATCCGCTTTGTGCCGCGCCTGCCGCAGCAGGCGGCCTTTGCGCTCTACAACTCCATCATTGGCTACATCATGTTCTATGTGCGCTCCTCCAATGAGCTCAAGCAGGAGGTGGGTCTTCACCGGAATACCCTTAAACATTTCCCGATACTAATTCCTTGGTCTTGCAGCTGGTGGGCTCGGCCCTGTCCGTGCTGTGGATGGTGGTGCATTCGGTGCATGGCATCATGTTCAAGGATCTGAAGCAAATCCTGCGCAAGGAGCAGTGCGATGCGTCCATTCTGCTCACGGCCAATGTGCCCGCCGCCAAGAAGATTGTCGTGCACGGCCCGGCGGATGATGATTACAACATACCCTCACAGTTTCCCGTGCAGGAGGACACGTTGTTCTGCCAGCTGCTCAAGGAGGCCCTGGACTATTATCCCATTGACGAGAAGAGCATCACGCACTATTGCCTGGTGGACTACAAGAGCAGTGAGTAGATTCTCCTCGGATCCTTTTCGCCCTGCTCAACCTCAACCCTTCCAGACAAAATACTCAATCCCAACTGGTACATACGGGATCTGTACTTCTTCAAGCGCTCGCAGTATCCGGAGGTACGTTTAATGCTCATGCGTCCGGAGGAGTCTTTCCTGGCGCTGCAGAAGCAGGAGCTGACCAAGAAGTTTGTCGAAATCGGCAAGGTGCATCTGACCTGGGCGATACTCAAGAACGTGGACATGGTGGTGCAGCGCGTTGTCTTCCTGCACGAGGAGCTCATGAAGCTGCCCTCGTTTCCGCGCAAGGCGCTCGAGGTGGACCTGGACCTGCACCATGGCGGCGAATACGGCAAGGTGCTGCTCGGCTTGGACGTCCTGCACAAGTTCATGTGGGTGCGTTTGATAGCCCGCATGTTTGAGGCGATGGCCGGCAATTTCGCCTACTCGGCGGACATACAACTCTTCCTGAACGTGCTCTCCGGCGCCTCCATACTGCATGCGGAGGACTCGTGCATCATGCGCTATGTCATGGCCACATTCATCAATGCCGCTTTCAACTTCAAGAACATCTTCTCCACAAATGGCTACTTCATGATCATGCCCACCCTGCTGCAGGTCTACTCCCTGCATCAGACCAACAAGCTGATCACCACCACCATCGAGTACGCCGTGAAGCAGTTTTATCTGCTCAACCGGAAGCCGTTCATCCTGCAGATGTTTGGCTCCGTTTCGGCCATACTGGACACGGATGAGGACGGCACCTATGGCGAGGCGCACAAGGTGCAGTCCAGCTGCCTCTTCAATCTGCTGCTCAGCCTCGAGGATCCCTCGCCGGATCCGCTGAACATTGCCGAGCTGGTCAAGGAGCCGAAGCCCCTAAAGGCCATTGACTTCTGCTATCACGACGAGGACGACGATGTCACCGTCCTGGACTGCATCACCCTGTGCGTCATGGTTGTTTCCTACTCCGCTGAGAGCACGCGGGGCTACCAGATGCTGGTAAGAATTTGCCCATTGTATACCCTGTAAAGGTATAGGCAGCAGCAACAGGAAGAAGGAGGCATTTCCATAATATGGCTATCTCAACGTATCCGATAATAAGTCCCGATTATGAACCGCTTTCCATTTGTATTTCTAAAAATCGATCAATACCGATTTCATGCCTTGTCCTACACAATATCCCGAACAATCTTTTAAGCTACCCCCGCCAATTTCGCATTTAGGTTCTCATTAAGCTTACGTAGGACGTAGGGTAACTCCTACTTGTTTTACCCTGACTAATCTCCATTCGATTGCTCAACCCATCAGATCATTCTGGAGGCCATCCTGCCCTGTTATCTGCAGCAGATCCAATCGCCCAGCTATATACCCCTGCAGGGCAAATCGGAGCGGGACATCATACTGCAACTGGCCGTGGCCATACGTACCATGGTGCACAACTGCGAGGGCTTGGCCAAGAGCTACAACGGACCCTATCGCAACAGTCCGGAGCACAAGGGCTCCTCGCAGCGCAACTGCAGTCGCGGCCCGCCCTGCTCGCCCGGCATGGATTTCGAGGAGGAGTCGCATACGAAATATGCAACCGATCCGCGCACCAAGAACATGATGGACTCTGCCGAGGATTCGGAGATGATACGCACCGAGTACCGCCGGCCGCGGGACGTGCTGCTCTCCGTTGTCGCCGATTTCCTAACCAAGTCCACCACTCGTCTGGCCGAGCTGGCCAAGAAGCTGCCGACGAACGACAGCAAGCCCACCGAAGTCCTGGACGCCAAGTGCCACATTCGCCTGGCGGATATCGCGCACTCGCTCCTGAAGGTGTCGCCCTACGATCCGGAGTCCATGGCCTGTCGCGGCCTGCAGCGCTACATGCAGTCGGTGCTGCCGCGCGCCGAGTGGTCAAATGATACGCTACGGAATGCGCTAGTCACGGTGCTGCGCCGGATCGACAAGGTGTTCCTTAAGATATCGAAGAAGCCCTCGATACGCCGCAACACGGATTGGGAGGCGGCCGCCGGGCTGCTGAAGGGCATACACGAGACGATCATCAGGCATCCGTATGTCCTGCACTGGCAGCAGATGAAGACCCTGATCTCGACCGTGCAGAATCTAATCGTCAACGAGCCGGGCACCGGCATACCCGAGGGCGTGTCCAGTGCAGGTGCAGCGCTCATGTCTCAGAATCCGCCGGCCTTTTTCTGCTCGGCGGTGGTGCGCCTCGTGGCGCTACAGGTGGTCAGTCCCGTTGACTGTTTCTCGCTCGTCCACATCTGCGGCGGCAGCGCCGAGTTTGCCACGCAGGAAAAGGCCGAAGGATTTCTAATGCATCTGATCATGCCACTGTGCTTGAAGGTCTGCTCCGGCCGCGGTGTCTCCGACGTAGGTGAGCTCAAGATGAGCGATGTCTCGTTCCTGCTCACCGCCGTCCTCAACGCCATGAGCCCGCCGGCTGGCCGCACCGGCCAGGCGGTGTCCCAAATCAATCGGGTTACGGGCGATTTGCGGGCCGGCTCGCTGACCTTCACCGGCAGTCGGGATGCCAAGCGGCCGGCTCGCATCTCGGGCTCCCTCTATCAGGCGGCCTTCCTGGCTCTGCGCATCGTCTGCATCTGCTTCGAGAACCGCCTGTCCACCGAATGGCCGCGCATTGTGCGCGTCATGCGCGACCTGGGCAGGCGCAACGAGGCGGCGCCCGATCTTTGGAGCTTCATGGAGTTCGTGGTCACCCACCGCACGCCGCTCTACATCGTGCTCATGCCCTTCATCCTGCACAAGGTACGCGCCGAACAACAGTTTCAAATGAACGCTCTCTATTTCGATTCCCGCACAGATCTCGCAACCGCCGATCGGCGACCACGAGCGGCACATGCAGTTCATAATCAGGGAGCGACTGCGCGGCACTCCGCCGCAGGGCGGGCTCAAGTCGAAGGGCGCCCTGCTGCTGGAGCTGGCCCGCGAGCTGCGCGACCTGCGCGACGAGCTGGAGGACAAGCGTTATGGTAACCATGCACAGCTAACCAAAGACCCGCCCAGTTCTCAAGCCACAGCAGTCTCCACAGATCGCGAGAGCTCCGAGCAGAAGAAGAGCGATACGCCCGCGGCGGCCAGCGGCGCAGATGCGCACAAGTCACAGCAGCGACCCTCCCTGATCTCCATATTCACGGGCACCACCACCGGCCAGGCCACGCACTCGCACGTCTCCGCCGTGCCCATTGACTCACGCAGCGGCTCGGGCGGCATTTGCACGCCCAGCGATACGCTCTCCCAGCAGACGCTGCATCCCCCGCGCGAGTCCCTGTCCAGCAGCTCGACTGGTCGTGATCCGCATACGACGACCAGCGAGAGCCAGAGTGCTGACGGCGCTGCTGGCTCGGCGCCCACGCTGGTGGGCCAACCGCCCGGCAGCGGAGCCAGCGGCTCGGGACAGGGCAGTGCCATTGCCTCGGCGCTGCCGCCGGGCATTGCGTCGCAGCTGTCGCACTCGCAGTCGCTGCAGCAGGCGCCATTCAAGGCGCAGCCGCCGAAACTGCGCTTCGTCTCGTCGGTTGAGTTCCGGCACTCGTCCGGCGAGACCTCGACGACGCCGCTCTCGCCCGAGAGTCCCGCCGAGGACAGTTCGGGCGATCACACGCGCTCGCGCCTGCAGCGCTCCAAGGCGGCCAGCCGCAAGACTTTCCGGCTCAAGCGCAGTCGCCTGACGCCCATAGAGCCGCCCAGCATTGTGAGCAGTTAACATTTTGCTTCCGATTCCACGTTTTGCTCATCCAAACAATCCACAGGTCACTTCATTGTCGCAGGAGGAGCAACAGCCGAAGGCCATTGGCGAAATATCCTGGGACTCAGTCTCACAAACCTCCTCCACATCCGGCTATCGTGATAACAACAGCCTGCAGACGGGCCTCCTATCGCCAGATGGCTCGCTCGGCGGCCTGACGCTGGGACGCTCGCCCTCGCAGCACTCGCTGCTGATGGTATTCGAGGGTCAGGACGAGGATACGCTCATTTAACAATCACAGAACGGCGACCGGGCCTACGAGCTTTAGGACAGCCTGAATAAACTTCAACGTTAACTCAATTAGCCAACGGGTCTTTTAGCTAGCCTTAATACGTAGAGAAATATCTAAAGTTGATGTTAAGTTTTATACACATAAGACTAGTTGTTTTCCATTATGTGCCCGATTTTGTATGTTTTTGTGTAACTGAATTAGGAATTAAATAAATTAACTTGGTAGCCGTTCGAAAATTGAAGTTCGTTCAAAAATAAATATAGCAATATGGAATATGGTTCTGAGTATATAAAGAAGTTATTTTCGTTTCGTTATCATTGAAAACTTAAAAATCAACTTATTTTTAAATAGTCTGCAATATTGTTACTTTAAATTGTTGTAATATCTTCATTAATAAGTTGATTACAAGTTAAAATCTTTTCGATTTGAAGAAGATTAGTTCACTTAGCCGCACTAATTATCTGACGTTTTGCCCGCTGTGGCCGCCTTTTGGCGATTCTCCTTGACCAGCTTGCGCCACTCCATCCATTTCGCCAGCTCGGGCTGTTCGTTGCTGCTGCTCTGCTGCTCCAGCTGCATGTAGTAGGCCTCGCGCAGTATCTTGAATGCTTGAATGCTGTAGTACGGCTGCTGGGTGACGGGATCGAAGTAGCGCGCCGGCAGCCGGGTTATGGGGCAAATGCCGCTCGAGCTTTTCGACAGGCGTTTCGGACGGAAAATCGCATGGAAAGCCTTGTCATTGAAATCATTATCAATGGTTACGAACGTACGCTCGCATTTGGAAGCCGCATAGTTGGGATCATTGGGCTGTGTGCTGCTGCGTGTGGGAACGTTACGTATGACGGGCATTGTCAGTGAATGATAGCGTATTGTTGGACCCGTAAAAACACGCTTAGTGGGACGCGTCTTCTTTTTCTCCAGCTCCATTTTTTGGAATTTTTCTGTGAACATTGGAGAATATGTGTAAAATGCATTTCCATGGGACCGAGAGTTTGTGAAACGAACCCAAAGATTTGATGTTCTCCTCTTCGGTTATTTTCGCCTCCTCGAGCAGCTCCTCCTGCGTGGGCATATAATCCTCCACGCGTACCTTTTTCTTCTTGCGCTTGCGCGCGTCATCCAGCTCCTTGAGCCGTATTTTTGTGGCCTGGGTTTTGATGGCGGTCGACGTACGAATGGATTTGCGACCAGAGTCTAGAACCGTAAAGCGCGGACGCACTCGGCGCTTAACTACGCCCCCACCGCCACGCTTCTTGTGCAGGGCGGCGGGCGCGGTTTTTGTTTCCTTCTTGGCAGCTGGCTTAGCGGGCTCCTGTTCAATTAAAATGGGTTTTTACAACTATATTATTTAGTAGTTGGCGTAGTTGGAGCCACTTGCCTTGTAGGCTTTCGTGTTGACGCCACCACGCTTGCGTTTCTTGTCGGGCGCCTCCTCCTGGTCGGATACGGGCTCATCCTGTTCATCTATGCTGAAATCCGAGTCGACCACATCCTCCTCTTCATCTTTTTGTCTGTGGAAGAGTGCAATTTGTTTCTTATGCTTGTTTCCTTTAGCTTAATGTTTCGGTACTTACACATATTCCTTGTCTCCTTCTTCGTCCTGAAAGCCGCCATAGGAGGTTTTATAAAAATCATCCTCCTCCTCGTCGAGCAGCTTGGCAATCTTGTTGCCAGCATTGTGACGACGCGACCGCGACGCAGCCATCAATTATTTGTCGTTTATTTATTTTAATTTTTACAAAAAAGTTGAGGTTGAAAATGTTTCAATTGTAAACAAACAATTTGCGTTTTATTCTTCTTCTAGCCGATTGCATTCACTTGCGGTGCCATTCACACAGAACTACCCAAATGGCAACGCTGGCAAGTCAACTTGCTGTATTTTCATACAATTTAAACAATTTAAATAAGTATTTTTAAATAACATAATAAACAATATACGTTGCTTATGTTTGTTCAATAATAATTAACAGTTTTTGGAGTTATTGAGCTTGATACTCAGCGTTCTGCTGGCTGCAGCGCATTCAACAGTCGACTTATATCGAACTCCTTGGCTCTCTCCTCTTTGAATATGTTGACTGGTCGATCTGATTGCACTTTGGACTTTCTCTTTAATGTTGATTGGTTGTGTTTCGAGCTGTTTCTAGTTCAGATCGTTCAGATTCTTTAAAGCAAGCGGTTTAAACTTTGGACCACAAAATGATCAATTCAGGCAAACTAGCTGGCCGCACACTGTTCATCACTGGAGCATCCAGGGGAATTGGCAAAGCAATCGCACTGAAGGCGGCCCGTGACGGGGCCAACATTGTGGTAGCGGCCAAGACTGCCGAGCCGCATCCGAAGCTGCCGGGCACCATTTACACGGCCGCCGCGGAGATCGAGAAGGCTGGCGGACGGGCGCATCCGTGCATTGTGGATGTGCGCGACGAGAAACAGGTGCGAACCGCCGTCGAGGAGGCGGTGGCCAAGTTCGGTGGCATCGACATCGTTGTGAACAATGCAAGTGCCATTTCGCTGACCAACACTCCCGACACCGAAATGAAGCGCTACGATCTGATGCATAACATAAACACCCGGGGCACGTTCCTGGTCTCCAAGGAATGTCTGCCCTACCTGCAGAAGAGCAACCACGCCCACATACTGAACATCTCGCCGCCCCTCAGCATGAAGGCCAAATGGTTTGGGCCGCACGTCGCCTACACGATGGCCAAGTACGGCATGTCCATGTGCGTTCTGGGCATGGCGGCGGAGTTCCGTGACCGCGGCATTGCAGTGAACGCCCTTTGGCCACGCTCTGCCATTCACACGGCCGCAATTGAGATGCTGACGGGCCCCGACAGCGCCAGCTGGTCCCGCAAGCCGGAGATAATGGCCGATGCCGCCTACGCCATACTGTCCAGGGAGCCCAAACAGTTTACCGGCGAGTTCTTCATCGACGACGAGGTGCTCGAATCTGTGGGCGTCAAGGATCTCACCGACTATGCCTGCGTACGGGAAAATGCCGACAAGCTGATGGTCGACTTTTTCGTGGAGGCCAAGAATGCGCCTGCTGAGGGTGCAGCGGCACCCAATTCTGGTGATGTGGACAAAATACCCCAGCTCTTCAAGAAAATTGAATCCTTGCTCTCAGCTGAGATTGTCGCCAAGACGCAGGCCGTCTACCAGTTCAATATCAATGATGCAAAGCAGGGTACCTGGTTTTTGGACTTGAAAAACGGCACCGGTGCCTGCGGAACTGGCGCCCCACCAGCAGCTGCAGACGCCACCCTCTCGATGAACGCCAACAATTTCTTTGACATGTTCTCTGGCAAACTGAAGGCGGCACCGGCCTACATGTCCGGAAAGCTCAAGATTAGCGGTGATTTTCAGAAGGCTCTCAAGCTGGAGAAACTCATGAAGGCACTGAAGTCAAAGTTGTAGATTATAAGTTTTAATAAATTTGTAAAAATCCCCCCTTTAAAGAATAAAGACACGATGTATTCGGAGAACGCGCGATCAAACAAATAATGCAGAATGGTACCACAGTTAAAACAATGCGACCATTCATAGAAATTAAATTAAATAAAAATTGTACTATTTACATTTGGATGGACTTTTTAACGAACCGCAACAACTACCAGTGTTGTAAAGTTGTAAAATGGCTGAAAATATGTATCGAACTTTTGCTATTGGCGAATTTCTTAATAGTTTATAATAATGCTAAAAATGAATATAACAAAAAACAAAAGAATATATAACAAAAAACAAAATTAAATTTTTCAGATATTGTGAAAAAGACGAACATCGAAAAAAACATAGATGATTTAATTATCAACAACAGTAAATAATTACTTTTCAATACTCGCTATATGTAACGATTAGAGTAATTATCGCTTATCCCTATGCTCAAGATGACCTAAACAAAAAAACTAATATTTGAAGGAATAAGTCGCGTGCGCAGTCAAGTCAGTTTCTCGAATATTCTTTATTGAGTTTATATTAAAACAACTATTAAAATACTATTATTTCGTTAAGGTTAACAAGTTAAGTTGAGAGTATAGAGCACATATACTATATATGCTTATTAGTGAGCCATAGAGTAATAAGTAAAAAGAAGAATTCCGCTCTTTATTCTTATTGCCCTATGCTAGTGAGCATTGCAACTCGCCGGTAAAGTATAAGCATGCTTGTACACATATATTTGAACATAAATTACAGAATACAAGTGGATTCGTCCCACGATTGAGAGAAAAGAGAGATAGTAACACTATTCGGCGCCGAAGAGAAACCGATGCGCGGCAATATCGGTGTGTGTATTGTTTACATTGCGTTGCAATCATGTTGAGACATGTTTAGATTGTATTAAGTCCATACAAAAGAGCCACAGGTTATGGGAGGAATCATGATTGAGAGAGCCACATTGTAAATTGAAATTACTGAACTCAATGAATAAATCCGCTTTCGATCTTTGGATTTCAAAGTGAACGCAGCGTTACGCGAAAGTAATTAATTGCCATTATCAAAACTATTAATACCGATTAGCAAAAAAATTTATTGTTGTTTGACAAATTAAATGAAATAAATTTAAATTATGAAATTCGGGCTTTTCATGCATAGAAGTAAATATGTTTTTTATATTCCGATATTACAGAGATGGACGCAAAACAAACTTTCACATATACAAAAGCTGTTCCTCGTTTGCTTCAAAACCCACAAGAAAACGAACAATTACAGAGTTTTGCAAAGGAAAAGAACATGGAAAAACTGCTTGAACCTGTAAAAAAGTATAATAAATGCGAAACATTGCTACAAGTAACAGATCGTTCCCTCACATCGGAAGAATGCAACGAGTTGACATTTATGGGCATTCCAATTAGCAAAAGAACAGAGCTAAAGGAGGCTTTAGGCGATCCATCGAAGAGGAATCGAATTCTCAAAGAAATACAAGAAAGCTGTGCTAATGAGATAGCGCTACAACCCGAGTACAAACAATTTGAAAACTATATATTGTCGCTGGCTAAAGGAAATTAAAAACATCGGTGCTATTTCAAAAATAGCATTTTTATAAATGGAGTTGTGAAATAAATGTGTGAGAACTATATAGTGATACAAATGATTAAAGTCAATATTTTTAAAACCGAGGATTATAGAATTAAAAATATATATCTTATACCCCAATTCCACTGTGCCCAACTTGTCTTATATTTACATATTTTACATTTTGCGATTCCATTAGCAGGGATCGCTGTCGGTAACATGTGAGAGGAAAAATTGGCACTTGCACTAAATAAAACAGCTGATCCGTTTGTTTACGAAAATGCATCGCGAAAAATACTTGTGGGACGTCGACTTGATGCAGCCACTACAAAAAAAAAAAAAGTAAAGAGATTTGCAGTAGCCACTATCGCCGCTTCAAATGAGGTCAATTCATGTGACAGCTTGCGACTCTTAGCAGAGTGCGGCATAGGGTGTGTTGTGTATTTTCCTCATCAACTTCAATTGAAATTTTTCTGTGTTGGCCAAATATCGAATGTCGAAAACATCGATAGTCTGAAAGCCACTTACCTACCTATGCTATCGATATACATGTAGATTTAATGCCACCTCCACCTGCGTTGCGAATAGATGAATTCATCATGCGTTTTAATGTCAACTGACGAAATTTCCTTCTTTTGCTCGAAGTCAGTCAGCGACTGTGTGAGGACCAGGTAGCATCAGTCGTATTGCTGCTTATAGTTGAATTCCTTGAGATGGCCGCATCGTCATGCAAGGTTCGTATCCATACGGTGCGCTGTTAAAGTAAACGAATACTTATCCGGAATTGGTGTTTACATGTAGAACAAAGCGGTGCGCCTGATCAAATGTTTCTGCGGCTGCTCGGACATGACGATTGAGGAGGTTGAGCGCATTTACACGCTGACCAACAGTGTGCAGCAAACGCTGCTGGACAACACTGCGGCGAAGTTGCTGCGCCGTTATCTGGAGCTGCAGCGTGAAGGCGACAAGAACGAGGCGGAACAACAGCTGGACATCTATGAGAAATGCCATGAATTTCTGCAGGAGGAACAGCGCACGTTTACGCAGGACGAAGTAGATGAACTCTGCGATTTGGGTTTGGCCTACGACCTGGAACAGGATCTGACCAGACGCACACGCAACGGTCAAGCCACACAGATCAAACTGGGGCTCAATCGCATTCAGGGGAGGTGCTGCAACGAGATCGAGGCAAGTGGCGACTTCAAAGACTTCCGCAACGCAATACTCGCCAAAATGCAACGAATTCCCAAATGATCGACGGCTAAGTTCAGTCTGTGGCAAATTGTGTTCACGTTTAAAATGGTACTTATTGTTATTTGATGATGAAAACTCAGTGATTCATGTTCGTTAACCGCACTCTGCCTCAATTAATTAGATCCCAGCGCCTTTTTGTCCACCTAATATTATGATCAGATTGAATCGAGATATATAGTCATATTAGCTTCGGAAACGTCCAACGTTTAGCTTTTGTAGAATAATTTTAATTTTCTTAATCTAAGAGTTCCTCACAACGTATTACAATTAATATAAATAAATATAATTTGTATGTTATATATATATGTCGGCGTAAAACCTATTGATCATTCTCTTTCCACTCTCTCTTCTGTTGTCGCAAATTAATCCTGGATGCGAGTAAGGCAGCAGCTAGCTCAAGCCGAATGTGGCTTTATTTTTGTACATTTTTTAAATGCGACTGTAAGTTAAAACGCTATATGTGGCCGGAATAGAACAGAAAGGAGGCCTAGCTTGTAAGCGCTCTGAGAAATACAAACATTTTTATATATATTTATATTATATATTGTAATAATTATAAACTATATATATTCGGGCAGCACAAACACAAAATATTTTATCTGCGACATATGTACATATACTTTTGTATATATACATTTCCAGAAAAATATTTAACATCGTAACAATTTTTTTTTTTTTTTTTATCAGCCAGTAAAGTTTTTATTTAAGATCTGCCCGTATTGGGCAATAATTTAGACATGATAACATGATGATAATTTTATTTGTACGTTTTTCAGATAAGAAATGCAGATGAAATGCATTTAGTATAATGTTCATAATTTTTATTTTGATTATTTTATCAGAAAATAATTTCTTTTACTTGAACTTGAGCAGTTAATCAATATACTGGTTAATGTTATAACTGATATCAGTGCACATTGTAACTCTGTAACTGACCCTTTACGCTTAAGCAACTGCATATATTTCATACAACTCTCAGTATCAAATGTTCAGCTCTTGAACTTGCAATTCGCTCTCTGAGAAGCGATGAGAAGCTGAACTTGGCAGTGAGATTGAGGAATCTAGAGGTCCACGATTGAGAGAGGCAGAGGTTATGCAACGACATCTGAATTCTTAAAACAATGACGTTATCAGCGCAAGCTTTAAATTTCTCAATCGTGAAGTTGCTCAAAGCGCATCTCCCTGAAGTGAAAGAGAGCAAAGCTATACGACAAAGTGCTCTGAGCATGCTGTTCAAAATATGTATATTCAGTAAGCAGTTGCATACGACGGATTTAAGCCGAGTTTTATATATTTATTTTTGTCTTTAAACTACCTCTAGAGCGAAGTCGGTTTTTTTAATTCAATCGCACACTGAACTTAAGGCTCTCTCAATCGTCGTTTCGCTGTGCTACCGGACTCTCCGGACAAACAATAGATATCTTTTGGATATATATATATTTGTAGTTATCTGCTTAGACAAACGGATACGCTTTTGTACCACGCCCGCTGGGAGGCTGACAAATCGATATCACGCGTCAAATCGTAAATCGATAAAATGTGAATATTTTCCACAATATTAAAGTTAGAGTCACCAAATTAGGTACGTAGATTGCTGGTGAGCTCCCCCAAAAATTGCGACCTTGATATCCCGGTCATGCCCACAGGAACGACCCACAGTGCACCGCCTTAAGAAAGCGGAAGTGGCTATATCTCCCACAGCTTTTTAGCTAGCGACCCCATACTTGTTACTAGAAAGCTCCCCCACACATGAAATAAATGCTATCAAACATGAAAATCGGTTAAGTTTTGACAAAGTTATACGCGTTTGAAATTTGGGAGCTATGGACATGCTTTTTTCCACAAAAGATTCCAAAAAAATTTATTTTTAATAATGATTATATTTGAAATGCAGAGCCAATCTAGAGGACAAACCATGAACAAAATGCCATCAAACATAAACATCGGATTAGTTTTGACAAAGTTTGAAATATGGGAGCTATGGATCCGAGAGCTTTACATGTTAAAATTTTTGTCAATTTTGGCATGATTTTTGACAAAAAATTTGACCCCCTCAGAATCGGTTTTAATGTTGTTTTTTATACTAATTGTGGCAACCACAATCAATTAAAAATGTAAATTTGCATTTCTAAATTTTGAAAAAAATTTTTTTTCGAAAATTGGTAAGGGGGGGTACATGCTTTTTTTCCACAAAAATTTCCAAAAAAATTTATTTTCAATAATGATTATATTTGAAATGCAGAACCAATCTAGAGGACAACCCATGAAGAAAATGCCATCAAATATAAACATCGGTTTAGTTTTGACAAAGTTATGGGCGTTTGAAATATGGGAGCTGTATATCTGAGAGCAAACAAAAAATTTTACATTTTACGAGCTGGCGGATCAACTCCATTTTTTTCAGACACACAACGTATTTCTAAATAATTTTGCTTAAATATCATATGCAGCCATATTGAACACGTGCGATATATTTCTATAGTTAGAAAAATGTTTCTATAGAACGGTTTTTCCAATAGCCGACTATATTATTTAGTAATTCCATGTTGATAAAATGTTGATTCTATATTGAAAGCAAGGTATAGTTAGGATTACTTCCATTGATATAATGGTCCGATCCTGCCTACTCCAACATTTGACTAGTTGGCGGATGGATATAATCATATATGTACATTCATAATGATGAAGAATATATATATATATTATAGGGTCGGAGTTACACATTTCATGACATCATTTTAATAATATAGGATCTAGTTATAAACTACCAACCATCTATGCCTAACTCCCTGAGCATTTAGACAACTCATCTACTGAGGACTGCAAGGGTATACAAATATTGGGCATTTGATTTTTGTGGTTTTTGCAAATTAAAGATGTGAAATTGGCCACATGTTCTATTTGTATACATTTTTAAATAAATATATATGTTTATATTTATGAATATACACCCATATATTATCGTTAAGCACATTAATAATAAAACTATACATATGCGATATTTCGATAGGGGAAATAAATGTTTGCTTAAGAACTATAACGCCTCGAACTAGGAGCATCGTTTTAGGTTTTCTTCCAGGAGTAATACATTTCCATTGGCTTGTTCACCTGAAAATGGGCATTGAATCTGGATAAGTTATGTTTTAGGCCGTTGTTACGGATTGACGTTACCTTCCAGAATTTGTCGTTCACCTGATGCAGTGTCTGGTTGCCGTTCAATATGACCAGCTGCTGTGGCTGCGGCGCCACATAGATGCAGAAGTTAAGCAGCCGGCATGCTTCGGGCAGGTCGGCGCCCAGGTCGAGAGTCAGGCGCATGGCCAGATACTTACTGAGATGGTCGACGGTTGCGTTGGCCGTGGTCTTGATGTAACGTATGCAGTTGTCCTTCAGCGCCCGGATCAGCTGATTGTCGGCCGACATCTCTGTGGGATGGGGCTTGAAGACCAGCTCGATTTCATCATTGATGCCCAGCTCCCCGTTGCCCTCGCCCTCCGTATCGATGTTGGAATCGCCCTCGGTGCGACAGTCCATCTGCGAGTCTGACTCCGATTCCTCGGAACGCTCTGACGTCATCACGGACATGGCGCGCTTGGGCTTCGAGCTGCTTGAATTTGACGGCACTGGCGAAGGTGTGCTGCGCACCGATGGCGGATTGGAGGCGTCATCCACTTGCATGCGGCTCGATGAGGTGCTGGCGCCCGATGTCCCGGCTGACGTGGGGGCTGGCACTATGTTAATTGGCGGTGCGCTGACTGCTGGTGCACTACCGCCACCACTAGCTGATGTTGGTGTAGCTGCAGTTGCAGCTCCAGCTCCAGCTCCCGATCCCGCTCCCCCACCAGCTCCTACTCCTGCTCCAGTAGCTACAACAGATTCACGGTCATTGCCATTTGTATTACTATTACTGTCATTGGAGGCTGTGTCATGGGCGTGCACGGCATTGGAGCCGGCGCGAGTGGCACTGGCTGCGCCGCCGCCACTGCTATTATTGCCCCCACCCCCACCGCCGCCACCCCCTTTGTTTGTGCGGAAACGTTGTGGCCGATTTTGGGACTGCAGCTTGATGCCTTCGTTGATGGAATTGACGAGTGCCTGCTGCGACTGCGTTTGGTTGAACTTGGCCATCACCTTCTCCTGGATCGCCTCATACTCCTCGCGGCTGGGATAGATCTTTGAAATTAGGAGATCAAAGTTGGGATCGGCGCGCAGGGAGCGCTTCGAGACGAGCTTCTTGCGGCACGTGGGACACTCTTTGTTGCCGGAGCGCAGTGCGGTCACGATGCAGTCGGAGCAGAATCGGTGCAGGCACTCCTTCGTCGTCATCGTCTTCTTCAGCATGTCCAGGCAGATGGGGCACATCAGCTCGCTGTGCAGGCTGCGCGGCGAAACGGCAATTTCCGTGTTGTCTGTGATTATTTCCTGTGGCTTGCGCTGCAGCTCGTACAGCGACAGGTCCCATGTTTTGTTTTGCGTTGGTTCGAGCGAGGCCATACTCTATAAGCTTATTTTTATTCGCCTTTATTTTTCTTTTCTCGCACAATTTTCACTTCACGATATATATGTATTCGATAGATGCGTACGTTTGTTTACCATCGAAAGCATGTTATCGAAAAGCATCGATTCTCTTGTTATATCTACGTTGTTGTTTACCAACACACTAAAGCGACCATCGATACATATTACATCAACTATCTGGCAACGCCACGACTGCTTGCTTAGTATGTATGTATTTACATTCTGCATCTGCTGCACTCTGTTCGTTCTCTTTACAGCTAATTGCATTGCTGCCATAGCCAAACGCAATTTGACAATGCGTCAACACTTCAACTAGCTCTGGCTTGATTGACAGGCGTCACTCAAGCATGCTGCATTCTTTAAACATTTCGACAGAAACCAGCCAAATATGGTCTAAATATAGCGTGTCCGTTAACTAAATTGCATTCGCTTGGAATTTCAGCTGCGCGTCCCAGTTTAACGCTGTGCGGGCGCCCGAGAATGTGCCAAATTGCCAGCGAGTTGTCAATTGTGCGCACTTCAAATGGATTTCAGTCTCTTTCTCGCATGCTCCAGACATTTTTCCCAGCCAAAGGTTTTTCCAGTCATCGCGTCAGACTTGCGTTTCTCCATCTTATTCGCATGGCACACACACTGGCTGCGCATGCGTTCCAAGCCCATGTGACGTAGCAGTTACCTTGTGTACATAGGCGAAACACATATTTACATATGTACACAGTAAGAAATTGTGGTTTATAGTTTGAAACCATTTAGTTTCTATAAAACAGTGCACAAATTAATTTTAAATTTTTTATCTATAATTGTGGGCTTATAAAATGTAAGTAAATTATTAAGTTATTTTCGTTGGCCATAGTAAAAAGTAAAGCAAAAAATTCAAATATATGTAATACATATTATGTACATATATATTTGCATTTTTCTCTAAATTTGTAAATTGTTTAACTTAGCTTAATTTATATTCATATATTAATTACTCACATTTGAAGGTATATTGGATTAAATTTAAAGCTGATTTTTTCACAGTGGAGTCTCTTTGCTGGCAAAACCGCTGGACATTTATGCGCGTGACATGTACATTTGTCACTTGACGTGGCTATTGGTCACTGCCAAAGCCCGCAGGTGCAAGCCTTGCACTTTTAACGTTTTTTAAACGCCTCATTAAGACGCGCGTCTAATGAGCGGTACGTGTAGGTGTGCCTGAGATTTTCTCTCGACTAGCAACAAACAAACAAATTACCGAAAAACAAGTAAAGACATTGCAGTCGGGTGTAACCGACTGTATACGTAAAATAAGAGTTTGTGGGAGCGGGACCGAAATTTTAGGCTTGATTATTAGAGCAGGTCATCCGAAAAGTGTCTACTAAAGTTGGTGATTTTAAAATTGTGCCAAATACGGACTTTCGAGGGTTGCCGATTTCCATCGATTTAAGGAGTCATCAGTAATCCGATAATACGAATAATCCGAATACACTAGTATATATTTCAAGTCTCTAGCTTAAATAGCATCGATTAAAATTGTGTTTATATGGACACACGGCCAGGCGGACGCTGCACAAACCCAATATACTCTTTTCACTTGGTGAGCAAGTATAAAAATTGCTGCCAATCATCATCAGCAATGCCAGTCATTTTCAATTTATCGCTATTCTCAGACCCCCTTGACCAGGTCTGACACCAATTGAACCATTGCACCCACACGACGCTCGAGGATCAGCCTCGGCTCCGGCGCTGTCCTCGATTCGGTGCAGCCGAGTACGCGCCGGTTCACGACCCAAATACCGGCCAAGCCAAAGCTTCCTCTTCCTACTTTCAAGATGACTTCTAGCATTTTCTGAGCTACGCTGAGCTGAGTTGGCGCTTTATTGACATTAATCATTTGCAGCCTCTTGTTAAAATTTGCAACTAAACATCCAGTACTTGCAGCAGCATTCAATGATGCATGCGCTTCATACCCTGTAGTCATAAAAATACGTAGAATGGGTTATGATACACTTGGTTGGCTGAAGAAACAATTCATATATATTTTATATATATATTTTTTAAATGATAAATTTCCAGCTTGACCCCAAATTAAAATTAAGTGGCATAACCGTTATGCAGTAATCTTATTATTTCTTATTTCTGAAAATGTATTTTTTTTATATATATGTAGGAAATTTAAAACGGAATAATGATTATAAAACACAGTATAAAATTATATATTATATAATATATAATATTGAAAAATATTGAATATTGAAAATTATATAGGACCTTTTTTTTTAATTTTACATGGGTTTAAAAGAATGTGCTTCAAATAAGTAAACAATAAAAAGAAATGTGAATTATAATATTTAGAGTATATAAAGTAGTGTAAGTTCTGATTTTAGAGCAAGATATGAAAGATAGGATATGCCTCTATATAAGTACAAGAATACCCTTTCTTCTAAATGATTTCCAAAGAATATGAGTTTTTTTAAAGAGTGAGAGAAAGAGAAAGGAAAGAGAGTGTTTTAGAGCTTTTCCAGCGTGTGCATAGAGAGTATCATCTAGTCGAGTGTTCTTCGACAGAGCGAACATTCTTGGCCGCGTGTATTTTGTGTCTTGTTTATTGTTAGTTGTTAATGACAATGCACAACGTTTCCCTTGCAAACCTGTGCACATACCAACAAAATGGCCGTTTTCTTTTTACTCGTCGTTCTTCAACACAAATGCAATTTCTATATTTTCTCTATTTCTTGCTTACTTATTTTTTGGCTGTCAGACTCAATCATTCAGCGCAAGACCGGAAGGATGCTGTGACCATTTCCATTTTTTTTTTATTCTTTCTCTAGTTTGTTTTTCGGGTCTCTTGTGTGTTGTCTGTACCATGTTTTATTTTTGTATATTTTTTTTTCTAGATTGTTTGTTGTGTCTGCGCCATTGTTCGGCTGCAAAGTGAAAGTTTTGCACTGATTTGCAGTTGGCCACAAAATTTGCAGTGCATAATTGAGCTCAACTAGCGTAAAAGCGCGCCGATAGATGGAGCCACGTTGCCACTGGAGGCCAAGGCAATTTGATTGCTGAGCCTGCAAAGAATGTCTAGAGTATAGTGTGGCCAACGTGCCACTTAACCTTAGCGCACGCCTAGTCCCTGCTCCCAATTCAATTCAATTTTGCTGTGGATGCAACTGTGGTGCATTCCAGGCCAGTAGCAGACAGTTGCCATGTCAGAGTCAGCTCATAGCGGGCACCCACCCATACACACGCACACACACATACACAGAGAGCAATCTGCTAACATGTCCACATGGCCACCACTGCCAGCACTTGGCCAACAATTTGACAATAACGAGCTGGCCGACTGCCCGCCCAATTTTCAACCCGAACACAAACAGAAACCCAAACCCAAAGCCAAACCCGAACCGTTGGTCGTTTCTTTTGTGCTGTTGCTGCTGCTGAAGTGCCAGTGCCTGCCACCACACAACAATAATAGCAACAACCACAACAACAATTGGACTTTTCAATTGCCAGCCGCTGTCCAAATATTGCCAAGTCCAGTGCGCCACTGCGCGTGTTTGGCTCATTATTATGAAGCGCTCTTTGTCTTTGGCCGTGGCCATAAATAAATCTCAATTAAAGTGCAACCCTTTTGGCGATACCCTAGCAAAGGGTCTTTTACCTTTTGCTGCCTAGTAACGGTCGACTGGATCGAGCTTTTTCATCTGACTATCATAATAAAACTCTGTATAGATGCGTATTTTCTGTTCCAGGCAGTATACAATATATCGAAGACGGCAGGTTTTAGCTCGACGCGTACCGTTTGTATACCCAGAACCCATTGAAAATGGTAATAAAAGGGAACACTGATTTTGACTGGCGAACTGAAAGTATATATATTCTTTGTCAGCATCAATATCCGACTCGCCGACTATACAGCCACAGATTTGGAATATTTCTTTGTGAAAGATCTTTGGATCGGATTGGTGTTACAATTTTTCCAGTTACCCTTCCTTAATCAGTTACAAACACGTTCCAGCTACGGTTTGATACCGCATTTAAGCCACATTTAAAAGAACCTTAACAAACCAAAATTTCTGCCGTCAGTTAACTTTTAACTAACATCAAAGGTCGAGGTTGGAAATGAATTTTATCATTATACTAGTGATATTTGGATTAATACTGGGTGTAACAAAAGCTCAATGGATGGTAAATACCAAGTAAAAACAAGAACGACTATCTACTGGGATTAAACTAAATAATTATCTTAGACGATTGAGCAAGTACAATCGGTTTTGCTACAAGAGAACAAGCTAACTGTGCAGCTGGAAAACAAATTACTTCAGCTTCAATTGAACGCCACGTCGACTCTCAATGAAGACGATCTGGTGAAATCTTTGCAGGGCACAGTGGACATGCTAAAAGCCAAAAATTGCGACAGGAGCTGTAGTGAATCTGCTGTGGATCTGGAAAATCGGAAAGCCCAGTTACAGAGTACTGCCGACATCTATAAGACTATATTGGATAAAAATCAAGCATTGCAGTGGTACACCATTGAAAAGCAGTTGCAGCAGTGTCGGGCCCAACTGACCAGCGCAACTGAAAGACCAACTGTGTCAACAACTCCAAGCATGGGGAAACTCACCTGTGCTTCCTTTGGCTCGTTTACAGGCATCAAAGAGCTTCACCTACCCGGCGTGGGTCAACTTAAAGTTCTCTGCGATAGTCGTCTAGCAGGTCCCGGCTGGATGGTTATTCAACGTAGATTCGATGGGTCGGTCGATTTTTATAGAAGTTGGTCTGAATACCGTGACGGTTTCGGCACACTGGGTGGGGAGTTCTGGTACGGACTGGAACGTATATACCGCATAACCAACTCTCAGCGTTACGAGTTATATGTCCATGTGGAAAGTTTTGACGGTAAAATTGAGTGGGCTCGGTATGATAGTTTTGTTGTTGGTAGCGAGGCTGAAAACTACAAGCTCAAAAGCTTGGGGCAATGGACTGGCACTTGTGACAGGCTGGTAAATCATCTGGATAAAGAGTTCTCAACATACGACCGGGAAAATAGCCCAAACAACTATTCGAATAGATATTATACTGGCTATTGGTGTATTGATCTTAAGATCTCTGGAAGGCAAGTGATCAAGTCATTTAAATAATTTTTATATTTAACATAAACAATACTTTAATTTGTAGTAACCTGAATGGGAAATATCTTCATGGAAATGTGGACGACATACAGGGGTTACATTGGAAGTATTGGTATTCAAACAAAGACGTAAGAATGCTTATTCGACCTTACAAGTATATTTCTTTTGAGAAATGAATAAATAAAGAGAGAATGCTCCACTATATTTCCCCTTGGAGAAAATTTTTGTAGTTTAGCACAAACAATTTCGTTTTACGCAAGTTTGCATTATAAAAACCTAAGATTCGATTCTGGCTAAGATAGTGCTATAAATTTGGGAACCGGGTTTTGTTCAAGGTTCTTATGATTTATGATTATGTTTCTACAAATATTAGAAAAATAGGCTCAAATCTTACTTCAAGCATTCATGGACGTATAAGTTTCCAGGAAGACCGGGCTTAAACCAAATCCTATGCTTTTCCTCTTTTATAAAACGTACATTGAATCATAAAAAACAGGGAACATACCATGCATAATAGAAGGTGCTACTCTGACTTTATCCTGAAGTTTATCAGATTCCGATAAAACTGCCAGAAACTAAATCGGGTCTGTCTGGAACCACATGGAACAATGAAAAGTTAAAATCAAAACACATATTTTTATGAACATTTCTTTACAGAGGATCGGGATCTGGAATATACGCTTTATAGGGCCCTGAGATGCCTCCTTCTAACACCCGTTTTAGCCATTTTCAATGGGGCAATTTTAACACTGCAGTCGGATGTAACCGACTGGGCAATACTCGTTCACAGTAACAGCTTATAATTACAATTGTTGGATATACGCATCGATTTTTGATTACCAGCCCCTAAGATACATACATGCATAGATTAATCGGAATTTCAACACCCCAGTAGGGGCAGCAAAAATAATGAAGACATTTGACGTTGCTATACACGATTATGTATTCTAAGTTTCCCTAGCTAAATAGCGGCGATAAGAATATCGTCCATCTGTCCGGACGGACAGCAATACGAACGTTGCACAAACCCACTATAGTCAAAAGAAATATGTAAATGTCTGCAAGGGTATTTAAACTTCGACAGCACGAACTTAACTGCTTCTGTTTTTACTTTGGATAAGGGGGACGTGTATGTGCGGTTTAACAATCAATCAGCGGCCAAGTGAGTGGCAAGAGATGTAACAGCAGCATTAGGACTTCCTCTTCCCCCCTCCCCCCTACACTTCCCCTTACTGTCTAAAGTTATCTCAGGTTCACACCACGCCCGGCCAAAGCAGACGCCTTTTCGGCAGCCATGCTTTATTCTTTTGTATGCCGCCCCCACAGCACACCGGACCGCACCGCGTCGCAGCACAGCGTACTTGCCTGTTTGTTGTTTATTTCTCTATTTTTGTTGTTTCTCTTTTCGTTTTTTGGCTCCAATGTCCAGCCTAGGCCAGGGCCAAGTCGCAGTCACAGTCGTTAAGCGTGACTTTCTTATTGTTGTTTGCTGGCTTTTTGCATACCGACGGCAACAACAACTGCGAACGAACGAACGAACAGACGATGAGACGTAAACAAAAAAAAAAGCCGAAGTCGCCGTCGCATGCCGAGCAGCCGAAGCCCATGCTAAGCCGAAACCAAAACGATGGCCACTTGGCACTCGCCGTGCCCAAAGCCCATTCAGTCTTTGGCAAGATTTTATCGCGCGTGGACGTGCTTGTGGCTTGCAAACACAAAGAGTCGCATTCAAATTGCATTGTGCATAACAGACACTGTTAAGTTAACAGACCAAGCTAAATGCCCGCAACTTTGGCGCCACTAAGCGATGCACTTGGCATGCAAATTTAAACTCAACAGCAACAACAAGTTAAAGTTAAAGTTAATCAATATGAGTGCATCAAGAACTGTAATAACAACAACAAAAACAACAAATGCGTTAACACGAACAGCATCCAACTGGCGCTGGCTCTGGTAAGTGCAAAGTGGGAAGTTTAGCATCTTTAGCTGTTGTGGCGCAGCCAAAGGAATCCTTTTATGCGATCAGTTTGCGTTGCAGCCTCCGAGAAACCGACGAGGCGCGGTTCCAGCTGCTCCGTTTGGGTGCTGCAACAGCTTTATATAGTATATGTACTGGGTTGCTGGGTATTATGGGTATGATGAACACCTACTCTGATGCCGTCAGCTCTGTCTGGGTTTGTGCCTGCAACTGGGGCTGCTGCTGTATGCCGGAACAGCTATATATAATATATGTACTGGGTTACAGGGTATTATGGGTATGATGAACACCTACTCTGGGGCCGTCTGGTCTGTCTGGGTTTGTGCCTGCAACTGCAAGTGTAACTGGGGCTGCTGCTGCTGCGTCTGCCACAGTTCCGGCTTTGGCCTTGCCTTAATCCTGCACTTGACCCATTCCATGTGCTTGCGAGTCTTGTGCATCCTGCAAAGGCAGCGTTGCGGCATTAACTGTTGAGCTCCTTTGTGACAAGCACGTTTACCTGCTGGCTTGCGTTTGCCGCCGCTTGAGTTCCCTGACCGCCTCCTTTGCCTCCTGTGCCTCGGCTTCCAGTCGCTGCTTTTCCAGCTCCAAGTACTTGAAGTTTACCATCTGATTGATGGACTCCATGCCACGCACGAGCAAGTTGCCCTGAGTGTACTGAGATCTCAATAGCAGGTGCAGCAGCTGGGCTTGCGGCCTGAGCAGCTCCTCCGCATCCTCGGCATGGGTCGTCTGTGTTTGGCTGTCCTCGTGCAGCACCACTGTCTGGCTGCAGCTGGAAATGGCGAGGACCGGCGTGGACTCTGTTTGCGTACAACGCTCCTTGAGCTTCAGCTCGATTTGCGTGGCACGCGCCTCCATTTTGCGGCGCTTCGTCTGGCAGCTCGTCGAGTGCTGGTATACGATTGTGGTCTGCTGCTGTTGGGATACCAGTCGGCGCAGATCCTGCGTGTCCACGCCGGAACTAGTCTGGCGTGGCATCGACGATTGGCTGGCCTTATCAATTAATCTAGGCACGCGTGTTTCTATGATGGAGGTGCCGTCGTTGCTCGCCTGGCAGCTGACATCTCTGAAGCTCTGCGAACGCGTCTGGCGGCAGCGCAGCAGCTGCGGTCGGCGACGGTGCCGGCGTTGCTTGCGTTTCGAGCCTGACGCAGTGCAGCCGCTCGGGCATACGCTCCGTATGCGTCTCGCCTGCCGTATGGTCAGATAGCCATCCTGCAGCGCATAGCAAAGCAGGTAGCTAGAGAGGGGGAGAGGGTATATTCATAGACCAGTTCGTAGGTTATCCTCGAGCCCATCCCCAACAGAGCTCACCTTCTTTTTCCCCACTTTATGCGCTTGTGGCGCACCAAGGCGCCCGGCTCCGATATCGATAGCTGCATCAAAGCCTTTAAGTTCACTCGAAACATGGCTTAAACACAAACATTCAATTTTGCTCAAAAATAAGTGCTAAAATAAATATTTATGAAATATAAATGTGCTTATACTTAGATTTATTTATGTGAAAAACGATATGTGAAACTGTTTTCTTTTATAGCAAGGCTATACCCTAGCCGAGAATATTTCAAATTTGTCACAAATTGTGTACGCATTGAAAAATACATCTCCGAACACTTTATGGGCTTATGAGATAAATATTCTTAATCTGATTCTATATAATTTAACTTGATGTTGATGCTTTTTAGTTGCAGGCAGGACACTAGAAAAAAAATTATATTGGACCACAATAAAATATAGCTGCCATAGGAACAATCGGTAAAGATAAAAGTTTAAAAATTTTGTTTTTCAAACCAAACTTACCAGCGTGCTCTTTATATTCGAGCCACATCTTATAACCATCGAACTACTATAACAATAAAAAAAAACGCTTAATTTTTGAGGAACAAGAGATGTTTATTTTTAAAGGTATTCGAACCAAACTTAGCAATTATCGTGTTCCTAATATATCTGCCAAATATTATTCTATAGCTGTCATATGAACAAAAACTTTTTGTTTTCAAAGACATCCCAGCATCCAACTGGGTATATTATATAGTAGATGCAACTTAATATTTTTTTTCCAATAATAACTTTTGTTGAAAAATCAGGTTTTTGTCTGCAAGGGTATTCGTACTTCGTCCTTGCCAAGCTAACTGTATACGCTTGTGCTTATTGTGTGCCAAATTAAAAAAAATAATCTGCTGAGTTGTGTCTGCGTCTGGCCACAAATCTGTTCAATTTTGACACGCAGCCCTTTTAAATTTGTCTTTGGGAACACGCAAACTTTGTGTTGTTCGTTGTTTTGGGTTGTTTTTTTGATGTCGCTGTTGTTGCTGTGCTGGCTGCCTGTGGGGCTCCTTTGTGCTGGTTACATTAATAATTCACATATGCCACATGCGCTGTCTGCTATCTGCCGTCTGCGGCGACCGCGCGCAAAAAAGGAGCTGCATTCGATTATTCTGCAATTTATCAATAGGTTGTTGGACCACAACTGGACCTCGGCCCAAACCACGGAACTAGCCACAGCCCGGGGCGGCTGCAATTGGTGGCCTGTGCTAAATACGTGTCGATTGGAATGCCTTTTGATTTGACTGCTGGTGCACTGGCGTGCCATATGCCCCGACCATGTCCAGAGAGTCAACGACTTTTTGACTGCGACTGCGACTGCGACTTGGCCCTGCTCAGGCATCCATCAGTGGCGGCAGCCTCTAATCCCGCCTGGGGGGCGCATTGGTTTAAGTCTCGGCTCACAATTTATGCCAGCTTCGATCAAAGTATTTGCATACACTGCCAGTGGGCATTTCAGCTAGGGAAGCTGTTCGTTCTTGTTGTTTCCCGAATGCCAATTAAATGTTTCGAAATGTTGTTTCCATTCACGTTTCAAACCAGTGTTAGGTTCGGTTTTGGTTGGTTCCGTGCCCTTACAAAATTATTTCCAATTAAATACAAATTTATGAAGCAAACCATTTTTTAAAAAATTACGGTTTGGATTAAGGTTCGGATGTCTCTTTTTTAAACTAGTTCGGTTCAAAGGAGGTTTCGGATTCCAACCAGTTAGGTTTAAATTCGGTTTGCAACGTGGATTAAAAGTGGGGCTGCAAAAAATGATCAGATTTCTTTAGGTTTAAACTGGTAGGTGACAATGACATGTTAGGGTATATACACTTCATCACGCTAGACGGACAACTTTCTTTAAAAAATTATTCTTTTTTTCGCATAGAACGTTGCATGCATTATGTGTGTGAGACTTCGGGCTATGTCTTGTCTTGGGACCCACTGCCAAATGCCAGGCACGTCGCTCCGCTGTGGTCGCCTTCGGTTACATTTGATGCATAAAGCCTCGTCAACATACATACATATGTATGTGTGTCTACATATGCTTCCATATGTGCGGCATGTGTCCAGTATAATTTGTGGCCTGAGCTGCCGCCTGCTTAGTCGGTCAATAACTTTGCGGCGAGAAGACATCGATTGGCACAGCCTAATGATTTTCTGGAGCACTCTGTCGGTCCGTTACATTGGCATAAAACTGAGCTGAATGTTGTTGTTGCCGCTTCCAATTGGAATTCTCTCACAGTCAAGTGTCATCGTTATGGCTTTCCACTGAACCGTAGCGCATGTGACTTTCGTCTATGCCCGTTTTCTCAACTTTTCACACACATGCATTTTACATTGTAATTGACTTGGTTGTGTGTGTGTACGTGCTCATTTGCATTTTTAGCCGCTTTGCTTTGCGCTTTCTTCCTTATTATTGGTGGCCACTAGCAACAACAACAACAGCAACAACCAAGAATGCTCTACTCGAGCAAATACCCTATAAAATAAAAATTAAGACCTACACAGCGGATGTATAACAAAACAATATTCTTGTTACCTACATTTTACCAATAAAAACCATGAAAATCGCTTTAATTTTATATATTATAAAATATATATTTTAATTTTCAGCTATTGATGCAGACCAAGATTTAATTAAAAAGCAATAAATAAAACCAAAACGAATTTAACAAATGAGATGTTTTAACTTTATAAACTACTCAAGCAATTATACCCCCTCTTACACATTTTTACTGGGTACAACAATAGAACTTTGTGGCATGCACCCGGGGCCCCAGTTCGTTGGGTTTACGATTTCAAAGGTTTGGCCGCTGCTTAAATTCAGCTCGAACTGCATTCACTTGACTCTGCGATTGGCAACGTGGTAGCCCCTGACGCTTGATTGACCCTGAACCTGAGACCCGAAGCAGGAGTGGCAGCAATCAGCTTAATCCCTTATAGAATTTCGCACATAAAATCCAAAAATACAGGCGTATAAAAAAGCACAGACCATAAAAGTTGTTTCATTTTGCAGTTTGTGCTGCTTCTTCTTTTGCCTGGCTGCAGCGGGGCAGGCGGCGAGCAGCGGGAACGGCAGCGGCAGTGGCACCGGCAGCGGCAGCGGCAGCGGTGGCAGCAACCACTCACCCAAGTCATTGGCAATGGCAACGCCACCGACAGCCAAGGATGCCGCACAGATGTACACTATCAAAAGGCAGGACAAATACCAACAGCCGCAGCAGCTGAGGGGCATCAGGGGCGACGCTGTTGCAGCTCCTTTGCCAGGCGTAAAGCAACAAAAACAACTGACAAGAGGCGCTCATGGACTCAACAAGAAGCTGCTCAAGTGAGTATCGATTAGAGTTGGTCGCGTGTCGTCTTCATTCTCGTGACACGCACGTGCTAGCATATAACAACAAGGATAACAAGACACATTTTATATTGTAAAGAGATTCGAACCCAAATCAAGCTAACAAATTTTCTAAAAATTATAATTATATTGAAAAATATTAAATTATTTGATAATTTAAAATATATTTAACAATTTAAATTAAAAATATATACACTAATATTGAAACTAAAAATATCAAATTATTTGGAAACATACAAATAATAAATACAAAAAATACATACATACAAAAAATAAATGTTTAGATAGCCATTTAGGTGTTCTTCCCGAATGATCGTGATTCCAAAATGAGGTTCGTGCTCGTGTAATGTTAGAAAAAATTCGACACGCGCCCATCGCTAGCATTGAATGAAGCTAGGTGGGAGCGGGGGTAAGCTGGGGGCGCAACTCTCATTTTGGGCTTAATTAATGCAACGTGTTTAGTGCCAAAGAACAAGAACAACAGCAAAACTGTTGCACGTCTGTTTTGTAGCTGTTGCTGTGTTTGTTGCTTTTGTTGTTGTTGGCGTGTCTGTGCAGCCATAAATTATATTATGAAATATTCATGGTAAACGTTTAGAACTTGCCAGACAGTGCCCTGGGATCACTAACTAATTAAATACAGTGGGCACTCGGCAATTAAAACTACGAGATTTCGAGACCAGCTTAAACTAATGAAATTTAAATATTTGTGTTTTTATCTAAAAAAAAAAAAAGAAGTGCCTGAATCATAATAAAAAAATTAACTTTTCGTGCTCTCAGCAAATTTTTTTTTCTTTTCTTTTTATCAAACATAGAAAGCTACCTTGTTATTCTAAAATCTTAGTCTAAATATACTTAAATTATATTTATATTTACTTTTATCACTATTATTGTTTAAAATACCGAACAATTCAATTATACTTGTAATTACTAAACGATTATAATATATAATGTTCCCATAACGAGTGTTCACCGTATTACTCTCTTTAATCTCGCCCTTCTCGTTCCGTTTCTTTTGGCTTCTCTTCGCGGTGCACTTGCAGCAAAATGGGCTTCATGAAGGTGAAGGCGCCGAACAGCCACAACCGGAAACGCCTCGCGGTTGAGTCACGACGTCACGCATCGCGGGATGATTCACACATGTTCATCATCAAATTGCCGCCAAATCTGCACTACTATACAGCGCCCAACAGCGTGCGGAATGCGCTGGATGCTGCAGCAAAGGGGCAGCAAAAACAGCCACAGCAGCCGCAGCAGCAGTCGCATCAAATGAGCAGCAGCGTCCACGACAACGCACAAAAGATTGCGGCAGCTGCGGCAGGCGCGGCAAGCGAGGCGTTGGCGTTGAAAACTAACGGGAAAAAGGTAAACGGGATTCCATTAGGTTACACCAAAGCCCCAGCAACAAAAACAATGCAAAGAACTGGCTCTAATATCTCTTGGCCTGGTCGGGGCCGGCCTGGGCTCTGGTCTGGTCTGGTCTTTTCTGTTCTGGCCAAATGCTGATAAACATCGCGCGCGCATGTGCACAAAACAAATTGCAAAAAAAAAAAAAAAAAAAAAAAACAAATACACACACACTCTCGCACACACACACGCCCAGATACATATAGACAAACAGAGGCAGCGCCGAGCAGAAAATGGATTACCCATTTGGGCCAATGCATTTCGTCGACTGCCGCAGTCATGGCTCACCCATATAGACACTGACTAGTGAGAGTGATAGACTAGGAGGCACCCTGTAGCCAGCACCAGACACACACAATTCTTTTAACAACTTCTGTGTTCATTGTCTGATGGTCAAAATATTTGTAGGGCTAAAAAATGTTATTAAAAGGTGTGCTTATATAAAAAATCAGGGCTATACATTTGAGAATAATATTTTCTTATTTAGTCTTAAGTGAAGTTGAGAGTGTTATTAAAAAAAGGAAGTGTTCTAGATCTGCGTATTCTTTGGTTTCTGTAACTGATTCGAAATCGAATTCGAAATCGAAAAACTAGGCGATTTAGCAAAAATTTTAAATGAACTTAATATGAGCTGGGATCTCTAAAAATCACTTTTAATAGGCATTGGGATCTGTAGGTCTTATAATTTTGACACATGTAAACAAGTCTTGTCCTACAATTTTTTTAAATTAAACAGAGAGAAAAAATACTTATTTATACTTAAGGGACCTTCTTCTGTTTCTGACGCACCATTATACCCACTCTTTTGCACATATTTTGAACGGGTACAGGGTATAAATAGCTGGAGCGCACATGCATGGCGAGCTGGCGACCGACTTACCAACTTTGGCAACAGCTTCCAGACACTGTTGTGGCAGTGGCAGTAGCAAAGGCAAAGGCAGTAGCTGTGACAGCCGCTCCACAGTCTCAGCTATTTATATACGCACAGCAAATGCCATTGCAGTTGTTGTTGTTGTTGCTGCAGTTGTTGTTGTTGTTGCTGTGTCAATGTCAATGCTGTAGGATGCGGAAGGCATATGAAATTATTACGCTCTCACGGCTCGAGCTGTAAACGTAATATGCAAGCCATGGCCATTAACCAACAGCCAGCGATGCTTCAATTAAAAATGCAATTTGTTAGAGACACTCGTTGACTAATTTATGGTGCCTGAGATATGGCTTATGTAAATGTTAACTTTACTGTTACTGTTACTGCTAACTTTAATTGAAACGTTAGCGGATGAATGACAAATTACAGCTTCTTCGAAAGTTGATGGTAATGTGAAAAATAATATTAACATTAATGTCAATGTAAATGTTCATGTAAATGTTAATATTAATGAAATTTCTAAGTTATTGTTAATGTTGTTGTTAATATCCACGTATAAATTAACCGCCGAATGAAGAATTATAGTTTTTGTTTATGTTAATGTTATTGTTACTGCTATATTTTTTTGAACTGTTGCTGAATGAATGTTAATGTTACTGGAAGTGCTTCATTTAACATTGCTGATAGTGTTACTTTAAATGCCACTGTTACTGTAATCAGCGTAAATGTTAAAGCCTTAAAAAATGCGTTAAACTCATTTTTAATCAATATACTCGGCACGTTTCAGGTTTCATTTCCGTTTAGCTCGAATGGCCGCCCGGGTCGCATCTATCATTGGAACCTGCCCGTGCTGAAGCAGGCGCTGCACAAGAAGCCGCATTTCGCGCACGTCTCGCCGGAGGATCGCAATCGTCTGCTGGACATTGAGAACATACCGACATGGCGCAAGCCGTGGGAGAACGACACCATCGAGAAGTCCTTTACGGCGGGCAGCGGCAAGTCGAAGTATAAGAAATCGTTGAAGCAGAAATCTCCCACATATTATGCGCCCGCCCAGGCGGTCAACAAGCAGAGTTTCCACAAATACTTTGCGGGCAATGGCAAGCCGAAGGGCTTCTATGTCATCAAGGAGCACCAGACGAAGCCGCAGTTCTATCAGAATATCATATCATAAGTTTCACCTTCACTGCAAATGTTTGTGTCCCATGCCAATTGAAGATGGGCATGCATCTATAAGACTGTGGTGTGGGCATCTACTAATTATATATATATATTTTTTATTTATGTACCACTCGTGTAACTATTAAATCAGCCCGTGGCTAAAGAAACCAACTGTGGGTTAAGTTCCAGTCTAATGTGGACTGCTTTCGTTTCAAGAACTTCCGTCCAATTTCTCAAAATAAATGTGAAAATGTATTTTTTAAATAAGAGCAAATATAAAATGGTTCGAAACAGCTCGTTTGCTTGTGCCACCCCACGTTGGGCGCCACAAATGCAACTGTGACTATCAACTGGAATTTATTAAAAACTATATCAACTACTCGTATGTTTAAGTGCATGTACGAATTTGTTTAAACAAATAAATATGATGACTGATTTAAAAAAAACCAACACCTTGATTGATCTTGTTATTGACGGAACCACTTAGAGAACATTTTTAAACATTTTTCCCTCGTAGGCCCGGCCTTTTATTGCAGACGGTAAATATATTATATAGCTGTCAGTTGTTGCTCGCTGCTAAAACTCCGACTAAGTTGCGAACAAAATAATTTAAAAATATTGTTTAAATATAAAAATATAGCACTCAAATATAGTACTTAGTTTGGGTAAAAAGAATTTTATGTTTATTTTAGGAATTTTCTTATTACTCAGGGTCCCTTAGGAAAGTCAGAAATGATTCATGCGTAACTTTGGAATTGTCATGAACGGAATGTTCTGGAAATTTAAAAACATTTAAATTTAACATGGGGGTTTTCTCTGAGTAAGAGTCTGAGGCATTGGGTATTATGAAGAATAAGAATAAAGTTATTCTCAATGGGAGTGAGACATGCGCTTTCAACAGTTTACCGACGCAAACAGACGCCCGACAAACACAAAGAAGTGACAGCTAACAGCAGAGTGACAGCTGCTTGAGATACAGATACAGATACATTATCTGCGCTGGCGCCTGAGAGCACAACTTAAATAAGTTTTTGTTCCCTCTCTTTTTTTGGCAATTGCCCAAAGCTGCTCAAGCAGCGTAACGAGCGCAATTTTGTTTAGAATTTGTTGCTAATTATACGCGAACTCGTACGCGCACTCGTTCTCGTACTCGTGATCGTGATCGCGGGAATGGGAGTGCTCTGGCTAAGCCCTGGGCTGGAGCTGCGCACTCGCCTGGAAACGGAAACGAGGCGAGCGAGCGCGCGCATGCGCTATATCTCATTTGGCAGATAAAAAGCTTGCGCTGCAAAGATACAGATGCGAGCTTATAAGTTAAGTACACAACGAACGAGTCGCGCGGGGTAATCAGTAACAATAGCAATAATAATAACAATCATAATGATATGTTTGCAAACGACAAAAAAACAGTCGGAGCAGGCGCACCTCCGAAACTGGCGCATAAATAATGCTGTTGATTCTTTTGGCTCATTATACTCTGTACTCAACGTAACATGGGGTATATTGGCTTATATAAAACAGTTGGACACTTTCAGAGCTTCGGATATAGCTACTTCAATTAAATATATATCTATATAAAAATATCATAGTTTCATGGCCTTTAAATTTTGCAGATAGATCAAGAGAGGTCTTTTAAGATCAAGCCAGTCTAATAAGCAAGAAACATCCGTTGACTTCTTTTTAATTACAGAGTATTTGCGACGTCAGTCTTACCCGGCTGCAACATTCTTTGACTCGCTTTTTTGGCGACTTTGCCGCATAATCGTTTCTTGGCTTGGCTTATGCTTTTCCTTCGCCGCTGACTCACGTACATTGAACTTTTCACCCGTGCTTGCAGACAGATACATATGTATCTGTATCTATATCTGTATGTGTGGCTGGCGCATTGAGTGCCCATCTTAAGTAGATTTAATGACTTGTTCTTTTTGTGGGCAAAACAAAAAAAAAAAAAACGGGCCGAGAATGAAACATAAATCACATTTATGACAAATGCCGTCAACTGTTGAGCTTACTGAAAGCCGCCTGGGCGGGGACTTTAAAAAGTCTGCATGGGTACATTGATTTTTTTATGGTATTCTCACGAATGCAAATTGCCTGGCCTGCGTTGCCTGCCGCGCTGCATCTGCTGTGACAACAGTTATATCGTGCTATCAAATGCCGCATTGCAGTCAGATAACATTGATTGGGATAAATGTGGCATGGCATAAACTAAGTAAAGCCAAGCTCCAAACTACAACTAAAGCGTCTTGATATCAACGCAGGCCGCTGCCAGAAGTTGCAACTTGTTAACGCCATTCCATTTCCGCCTGTCATATCAAAATAATTATCTCAAAGTGTTGCTTAGACCAAGTCCTAAGAACCATGACTACGATATGCGGCGGCAGCAGCAGCAGCAGCAACAACAATAACAACAACAACAACATCAGCAATCAGTAACGGGCGTCGTTGGCTTGCGTGCGAGGAGGCATTGGTGACTACAACTTGATCTGCAGAACTTGTTTTACACGCAATCTTGATTGCAATTATGTAATTCCGAAATGCGCACTAATTAAAATAACATTTCACTTAATTGTATTTACATAACTTTCGAGCGTGATTATTAATTTGTGTTAATTTGTGGCTCGAATTCGCCAATGGGTGGCAATGCCAACTAGCGGCTGTCATTGGCCAAGCAATAAGTACTAGCTCAAGTTTGGCGCCTACTTTGATTGAACATTTTAATTGCTTGGCATATAATTGGTTTGAATTTAAATTCAAATTTTGCCGCTATTGTGGCGCCACCTATCTGTGACTTCTGAACAGAGCTGCCACTGCGTGCTCGATAACACTGAAGCTATCAGCTATCGATTCCTTATCGGTGTAGTATTTACTCAGGTGATTTTATGACCGGCAAAATTGCAAAACAAATTCACAGCAAAATTTACTTTATGGCCACAATTTTAGGCGCCAAGTTGCGCGACATTATTCTAAACACACACGTGCCTCTAGTCCTTCAGGACTTTCCCGTGAACTGGGAATGCTTCGATGACTCGCTGCAGGACTGGTGTGCCCGCCACGACGAGGATGCGGACGCCACCAATTTGCCGGCATTCGAGAGCATGGGCGTCATGGACTGCGATACGCCGCAGTGGGAGCGAAAGAGGCGGCGTGTCCAGATGACGATGCAGACGTTTCTGCAGGATTACTCGCAGGAGGGGGCGAAAACGAAGGAGCAAACTGAGTGGGCCGCATATCAATATATCCGCGCCAACGAGCTGCCCGCCAGCTGTTTGACGGGCATCGATTTCAAATGCTTTGGATTTGAGGATCACCAGAACGACTACAGCCTGTGGCTGGGCTCGAAGTGCGCCAACACGCCGTGCCACTACGACACCTATGGCGTCAACATTGTGGTGCAGGCATATGGCAGCAAGTCCTGGCTCCTCTTTCCGCCCGAGACGCCGCTGCAAAGCACACGCATTCCCTACGAGGAGTCCAGCGTGTACAGCCTGGAGAACTTCTACGCACCGGCGCCCGACAAGCTCAGCCACTACGAGCAGTTCCAGCCTCAGGCCTACCACTGCCTTCTCCACCCGGGGGATGTGCTGATTGTGCCACGTCACTGGTGGCACTACGTGGAGGCGGTGGAGACGTCGCTCAGCGTGAACTACTGGGTGCCGCTTAAAAGCGATCTGGACTTGACATTGGACGAGCTGATCGTCAAGCATGTGGTCGAGAGCTTTGCGAAGGGCGAGAGCGATCAGCTGAAACAGTATCTGCTTAATCCCAACCAGCTGGACGAGATCGCCGACTCGGCCAGCTCGCTCTTCAGCCAGTTCGAGCGTGCCGTGCAGGAGCAGACCTCGGAGAGCAAGCGCAAACTATGGGACACGGGCTATCTGAGCCAGAGCGAGGTATTACAGCTGCTGAGCAGCGTTGCGGTGCGCGTCCGCGCCCTGGACATAATGTCCAAGGAGGCCTACACCCAACTGCTCACAAACAACTCGAAGCGGCACGGCGCAACCCAGTCCCGTCGCGACGAGAACATTATCAGCTCGACGCTGGAGCAGTTGATCAACAGCATGTGCGCGCCGCGCTGCATTGCGTCCATCAAGCGGGAGTACTTTCGCCGATTGGGCCAGAGCGAGAGATTATAGCGCTAAGACGGAACGTTTATTGTGATACGTATATGAGATTAAAATCCAATAAGCATTCAACCTGCCATACAATTTGAAACAGAACCAAACTTGAGATGGGGCGCGCATTAAATGCCTTCACCATTTGGTTTCGATAGAATCTAGAGTCATGAATAACATAATATGCAATTGAGCCGCTGGCCAAACACAGTGCGAGATAATTGATGCGGATCTGGAAGGGTCTCTCTACCAGCCGGGTGGCTTCTGGTTGGGATAGCCGCCCTGCTGATGGGCAAAACTGCCGGGATAGGTGCCATAGTGGCCGGGTGCGGGGCCCTGTGGGAAGCCGCCGTATTGGTAGTCTGCAAAAAGGAAAACGATTCGTGAGCTCTTTCGCCTTTTGGCCAAGATTCAGCATACTTACTGCCGGGATATGGCAACGTAGCATAGGGATTAAAGCTTTGGGGCATGGGCGCTGGTACATAAGTGGGATACGGTATGTTCGCGGAGGCACCATATGGCACCGGCATATGCACCTGCGCTGGATACGGCACACTGCCTGCGGCAGCGGCTGCGGGCGGAGCGCCAGCGGGCGCGTTTGGAAAATCTAAAAAAAAAAAGAGAACCAAAGTCAACTAAATTTCTAATAGGATTAGGTTAGCAAAGCAACGCACCGCTGCCACTGCCCGAGGTGGAGGCGTAGTGTGAGGGCAGGGCCGGTGTGGCCGGCGGCGCCTGGCGACTCGACTCCGTGGTCAGATCCTTGAGCAGCTCCTCCTTTTCGGTTTTGCGTGCGAACACAAAGTCACTGATCTTATTCTGGAATACGACTAGCAACTGGGTGAGGTCGTTGTAGAACTTGGTGCCCTCCTGCAGATTGCCCGACAGCTCGATGTAGCTGTCGTAGGCCGTGGCCAGCTCCTGGTAGAGCTTGTCGCGGGAGCTGCCGCAGTTGCCCGTCTCGGAGACGAAGGCCCCGTGGGCGCTTTGAATGTCCGAGACGAGGGATTGCTGGCGCTCCACGCTCTCCTTGACCTGGGTCTGCAGCGGATTCAGCACCTGGCCAATGCGCGATAGCGACAGGGCGGGCTCATCGATGGCACCATCCTTTTGCAGGGCATGCAGAAACTCCTCCTTCATGTTGAACGTGGCCGACTTCAGCTCCAGCTCGACGGCATCGCGCTCCGCCTTGATTGTCTCGACGGCCTCCATCAGCTGCTTCAGGCGCTGCACACTGGAGCAGTTGGGATCCACGCTGCCGCTGGCCGACGGCAGCGACTGCTGTATCTGCTCCGGCGGCAGCGAGAGCAGCTCAATGCCCTTCTGGTTGGCCTCGAACTTCTGGCGCACCACCTTGTCGGCCTCGATGGCATTGGTGATGACCTCGCGGTACTTTTTCGAGTTGGTGCGGAACATTTCGGTGAGCTTGTCGGAGCTGATGCGCGTCCAGCGCTCCTTGAACTGTGCGCGCAGCTGATTGTCCGAATCGCGCTCCTCATCGAGCAGCCGCTCCGTTTCGTCCAAGATCTCGCGATTGCGATTCAGCAGCTCGGGCAAATCCTTCAGCAGCGTCTGCACGTTCTCGATGCCGCCCTTCTCGCGCACCTCGTTGGCCTTCTCGCGCAGTGACGGCGGCAGTCCGCTGTTGCTGTCCGCTGTCTCCACGGCCGCCGGCAGATTCAAGCTGGCCAGGACGGCGTTCAATGTTTGGGTGGCCTCGCGCAGCTTCATAATCTCCGTGTTGACAATCTCGTTCTTGCGCATATCGGAAGCGGTCAGTGCGCGATGCAGCTCCACGGGCACCAGGTTGGTGAAGATGTCCTTAAAGTTACCAGCCATGGGCGTTCCAATGGGCAGCGGCTTGGCCAGCTGCGCCTTGCCGGGCGAGGCCAGCGTGCTCAGCTCGGGTATCATCTCGTTGTAGATGAACTCATTGTCCTTGGTGGACTCGGCCAGATTGCGCTTGGCGCGACTGAAGTACTCATCCAGATACGTCTCGTTGCCACCGCGCGATTGGGCTGCCTTGAACAGATCGATGGAGTTGCGCAGGCGAGCAATTTCTTCGCCAATCCTCTTCGCCGAGCGACAGACGAGACTCTGATACAGCTGCGTTAGCGCATGGAAACCCGCCTGCTTGCCGGCCACTGTGGGTATCCACTCCTTCTCCCACAGACTGCGCACGGACTCCTTTTGCATGGCGCGCAGCACATCCGCATAGAACTCCTCGCCTTGGCAGCAGAGCTTAGCTATGATCTGGTCTTTCATATTGTCTGTGGAGGAGAGTGTAGTTAGTTAGTGCATAAAATATATTAATTTTTTATATATTTCACCTTTAATGGCCTTCAGTATGAACACTTCCTGGGCCTGGGCCACCATCAAAGCCTGCAGCACAATCAGCGTGTCCTGGCTCAAGTCTGGCGTGGGCTCTGAAGGCACAGCTGCGGGCGTGGCACCCTTCAAATACTGGAAAATGCCGGCACTCTGCTGCAGCAGCTTAATGGCCAGCTTGAGGCCCTCGTCCGTGTCCAGTTGCTGACTGGAAGCCACGCTGCTCTGCAGTGCGGCAATGTTGAAAAGCACACACACCTTCTCATACAGCAGCGAGGTATGAGCTAAGCAAGAGAAGAAGCATGGTTAAACCGGTTGTCTATTATATAGAATATCCGCAACACTTACTCAGACTGATTTTGCCACCGAAAATGGAGCCCTTGTCGAAGGCATCTTTCCACTTGAAGGGTATCTGCAGTTCGCTGGCCGCGATCTTTGTCTCCAAAGCACAAATCTGATCGTAATAGCTAAAATAAATAAAAGCGAAACCAAACGCCAGCGGCGCCACATTAAAGACGACGTCATCCGATTACTTGTGTTTATGTGAATTTAGAAGGTGATAGGTAGCGCAAAGAATTCCGCACTCTTTGTTGTGTGACGTCACAATTTACAATTGAAATAGCCAAGGCAACTAGACGAAACCTGGCACAGAACCATTGTTTGACTGAAACATATACATATATCGATATCGGTCTGGTTGGAACACTATATCATACAAACAAAGCACAATTCTAAATTGTGACGTCACACTCTCTCGAGTCGTCCTCTTTTTCTTCAACTCAACTTTTAGATCTGACAATCGTGTTTGTTTATGTCTGGCCGAAGTTCCCTCTTACTCTCTCTCTCTCACACACACATACTTGACTAATTACAGCTACTTTATTGCTATCAACCGCTATGAGTCATGAGTATTTATAATAGAAAACCCTACGCACTCAAGTTATATCTTATCGAAATAAAATCAGACTTACGCGTAAACCACTTCCAGTGATGCCTCATACTTTTCGAAAACCTTCCAAATTGCTGTATTGCGCTGCTTGGAAAACTCATTTACAGCCTCCGCATACTGCGCCTTTTCTTCGGCGCTGGCACCATTGTAGGTGCTTTGTATAAGGTTGTTCAGTGGCTTTATAACGTCGACCTCTGATGGTTTCTTCAGTGGCACACCCAGTAGCTTGGACATTTTGTATGTTGTAATTATTTGCACTAGGTTTGTATATTATAGAAATACTAGTTTAATTCAATTTGCAGACGGAAACTTGACTTTCTTGTATGCTGCCCGTTGTCTCATCAACAGCTGCGGCCAGTGTTGTCGAACTTCTAGACAATTGATGAGTAATTCCTAAAGTGTGTGGCGATTCTGTTAGGAACTGAGCATTTCTGTCAAGTGTGGAGCAGCTCTCTAGATGTGGAGTCAATTGTTAAGCAGAAGTGAAACTTAACAGTTAGATTTTAACGGTACCAAAATAACGAGGATTTATCTATGTACGAAATGTTTAATAAACAAATTATTTCCTTAGTGCAAATACTATTCTTTTTACTTAAACTGCTAGTTTTTTAGTATTGAGCCTTTTTAACATATTCAAGTAATCAGCGAGTTTTTAGGCTAAATATTTATTAATATATTCAGAGATTTTATGTTTATTTAATACATTTCCCACGTGTTTGGAGCAACTATAAAGTTCTGTTTAGAGACAATTTCGTTTGATTGTGGTGCTAGAAACGAGTGTGAAAATGATAGAGAAATTGTGTTGCATGCGCCTCAACACTGCCGGCGTCGTCATCGGCTGGTTGGGAATTGTGTTCTCCTTTGTGGTAACAATTCTCTTTTCCATAATTTTGGGATACGCCGAAGTGATTGCTCAGTGCTTTGTGACAATTATGAATAACCATGGAACGGTAAAAAATGAAATTCACATGGCTATTATCGTGGTGTGCAGCGTTAACTTGGCCATCACTGTAATGAATTTGATGGCATCGAGCTTGCTGATCCTGGGCACCATGAAAAAACGTCATCTAATGCTATTGCCCTGGCTGGTCAATTCTGGCATCGGGCTAGCCTTTAGCGTTATATATCAGTTCTTCTTTGTGGTGGTCGTGCTGTTGGGCGGCGCAATCGGCCAAGCTTTGCCTGGAATCATGTTCAGCTTTCTCATACTAGCATTGCAAATCTACATTTACTGTGCCATCTACTCGCTGTTCAAGCAGATTCAGTTCTCGCGTGAGAAGCACCGTGCGTTGATTAACCAGCCGGAGGTCGTCGCTGTGCCTATTCAGGGCAACACCTATCCCAGCCATACAAAAATCTAAATTTCCAGAAAATCGAATCGCAGCGGAAAGCTAATGTAACCAAAATTATTTATATACATACTAGCATTTGAACTGTTTAAATCCATATACAAAGAAATCTACTTGAATACGGTATGCACATGGTGTATGCATATACTGTCCGCATATAATCGTGTATATTGTAACAAGATCCAATATTTTTGTGCAATTTTTTTTTGGTGCCTTTC